>CM052540.1:86214814-86265801 GCA_028533065.1 Trachops cirrhosus | reverse complement strand
CTGCTTCTAGGGTTCTCTCCTTCATTTTCACCTTGGCTAATGTAATTATGATGTGCCTCGGTGTGTTCCTCCTTGGGTCCAACTTCTTTGGGACTCTCTGAGCTTCCTGGACTTCCTGGAATTCTATTTCCTTTGCCAGTATCTGCGTCTCTGTGTTGACTGTGAAGGCAGGACTTCGCACCTTCCGCAGCAGCTCTTCACCCTGATTTCCTGCCCCCGAGTGTCTCCGTTTCCCCAGACTCTCCTGAAATCCGGGCCGGCTTTCAGTCTGAGTCCCCACCAGCCCAGAAGTGAGTTCTTGGCGGCGCTGGAGTCTGGTGGAGACGCCGGTCTGCGGGGCTCCGCGCCACCCGAGCTGTGCGGGAGTGCTTCACCTGCAAGGGCACATTTAGTGCTTACCGCACACCTGCGGCAAAGGTGGGGCCCCCCACCGTATAGATGAGAAGACAGCATCAGAAGGGTCGGGGACTTGCCCTGGGACACCCAGATAGGACCCGGCAGATGCCAGGCCAGGCGCCCCGCACTCTGCTGTAGGAGACTGCGGAGGTGAGGCCGCTGCTGCAGGGCTCCCGCGGCCGGAAGCCTGAGACCTTCACTCAGGAAGCACACCTGGGGGTCTGGGGTGCATCTGGGAAGTAAGCTGCTGCGGCCCTCAGGAGTCAGCCTGATGGGAAGACCCGCAAGGAAGTGGTTTCAGGGCAGGGAGTGCAGTGGGGTGGGGAGGAGCTCCCATTCAGGTGTGTGGGGGCACAGGTGATGCCTGGCGTGTGGCCCAGCAGTGAGCGGCTTATTGTAGATGGTGTCAAATAACCCTGGGCCCTAGTGAAAGGCTTAGATGGTGTCGAATGTCCCTTTTCTACCCGTTTTCTACCTTCTTTGATCCTTGATGGTGGAGGGGTGAGAATCTCAGCGTGGTGCTAGTGTGTCTTAAACACCTCTCTGACACCCTTTGGTCCTTTTTAAACAAAGGCAAACAAGATCTCAAGTCCTGAGAGTCTTGGGCAGGGGGTACTATTTTCTTAAAATGTAGTTGCCGTCTTTTGTTTTTCTTGTGTTTAGTTTTTGCATTTCACTGTATATGGCTTTATGGCAAGTCGACTGTTTTGTTTAAGAAATACATATATAATATCTACTATATCAGGCTCTGTTTCAAATGTTTTACAAATATTGACTAATTTAATTCTCCCAAGGACCTTACGATGTACGTACTGCTATTATCATTTCCATTTCACAGATGAGGACCGCGAGGCCCGGAAAGTGAACTTCCTTAGGTTGCACAGCCTGTACATGGCGGTGTTGGGATCGGAACTGGGGCAGGCCGGCCCACGTCTGTGTTCTAACTGCTGTGGTACACACCGCCTCCCCGTTTCATACCAGTGATATACCTGTCTGTGGCAGTGATACCACATCTTCTTTTAAGACATGTTTATTGGAGCAAAAAGTGCGAAGTAAAATAAAGATAAATAGCAAGTGGATAAGAGCACGGGTGAAAGCCCTGAATGCAGTCAGCGGTGGGAGTTCTGGAACTCTTTGCTGTGGCCTCTTGGATGCAGGGATGGAGCACGCGGGCCACGGGTGCTGAGTGAGAGTGATGGGAGGGGAAAGGCGTTCAAGGAGAAGACGCCACATGAGGATTTGCGTCATGCAAAGGCAGAGAGGCATGACAGGGCGTGGGGTGCTCAGCGGAGAGTGAGTAACTCAGAGCAGCAGACCAGTAATAGCAAGAACCCAGCACCCTGTATGTAACTCACAGTCCGCAGAGCACCGCCCCCTCCGCTCTCCCTCTGCCTCTCCTTAACTGCCAGGTGCGGCGGGCATTAGTGCCCGTCCCCATTTTACAGATGGTAACTGAGCTCAGAGAGCAGAAGGGCCAGAGAAGCTCCAAGATCCTCTGCTTTCTTCTGAGTCCTTAGCTCTATTCCACTGTATCAGGTTGCTTCGGTGGCAAGCAACAGAAGCATAATTGAACATGGTTGAGCAAAATAGGTGTTGTTTGGCTTGTGTAAATGAAAAGTCCAGGTGTGGACTTCAGATACAGCTGGATCCAGGTCCTCAAATGATGCCATAGGGACTCCAGTTCTATATTTCTCAGTACTGGAATCATTTTCAGGCAGCTTTTCTGTAAGAGGTGACAGAGATGGATATCAGTTTCCAGTAGGGACCCCCAAAATTCCTCTTAATTAGAGTTCTAGAAAAAATTCCCAGGACTCATTGGCCTTGCCTGGGTTGGTGTCCACTCCTGACTCACCGTGGCCAGGAAGGGGGGTTGCTTTGTTGGCCAGAGGAGCTCCTCATGTGAGGGGAAGAGATTCCAGGCAGACAGAAGCAGCAGATGACCTCCCTCCATCACCCGGAGCCTGTGTGTCATTTGTGCAGAACTGAGGAATGTGGGGGGAGGCGGAGCTTTGAATCTGGACTTGGCTGCTGTGGAGCCACTGGAGAGTGAACTGGACCGAGCTGCGCCAGGCCTTGTGCTGGGGCTGGGTCGCAGGTGTGGATGCGCCAGTGAGGGGCAGACCCAGCCCCGCCTCCCTCGATGGGCGGTCGAGTCCTCAGTGTGGCCACAGGACCCCTGCAGCGTGGGGCTTGGTGCAAGATCAGGGTTCTTTAAAGCAGCTCTAAATGGGGTTTGCCCCAACATCGTCTCATTTTAGTAACAATGTTATTCGTTTTTTACCATGTTGAGAAAAAATGCATAGCTATGGAGAATACTGCTTAGGATGAGGTTGCAGTTAATTTTTAAGTGACTTCATTTATAGAAAATGTGTTTTCTATTACATGATCTACAAATAACGTAATAGCAATCTACAAATAAATAACAATACACGTGATCATTTGAAAGTGAGAAATTTGGGGGTATTTTGTCTAGATCATTCTGGAATTCTTCCGTTTCTGATGCTCTAAGCTCTACATAATTCAGTGTTTATGTGTCAGGGGCCCTGCCCAAGGCTTTCTGCAAATCACTTCCTTGAATTCTCACAAGAATCCTGGAAGTGTGCTTTACTGTTTTCTACAAGGCTCAGAGAGGGGAAGTGACTGGCCCAGAGCCACACAGCTGATAATCTGAGCTTCTCTGTGCACTTCGCCACTGCCCACTTGGCGACTTGGTCGGAGCTCAGAGAGCGCTCTCAGTGGGGCCGGAGTAGCATCTGGGGGAACCTGGACGGTGGGGCCCTCCCCGAGTGGGCTCAGGGATGGTGCCTGGAAGGAGCCACGTCCTTCCTGGATGACTGGGTCGCTGTGTGGGTCATCCCTCCCAGCTCCCGTTCCAGCTGTCCCCCTGTCTGTGGGGGTGGTCTGGGAGGGGTTCCTGGGCCTGGCAGGCAGACCCACTGGCCTCCGGTTAGCACCTCCCCAAGCAGACACAGAACTGAGGGTGCGATGGGCAAAGGGCCAGCTGGAGACTGGCATTGCCAGCCTGGGCCGTTCCTCTGCCCGGGGCACCAAAGCGCAGTCTTGCCGGACAGGCTTGTCCCATTCTCCAGAGAGGCCTGTCCATCGCGTCCGGTCCAGGCCGCCTCCCTCTGTGCTTCCTCGGGGGCCGGCCCAGGCTCTGGACTGAGTGACGGGCTCATTATTGGACTAACCTTACCCTGGGTGTTCAGTAAGGGTCTTCTCTGTGGGCGAGTCTTGGATTTGTTATTTAGAAGGGTGACGACTTTGTAGGGCTGATGGCAACATGGGTGTTTCATGGGAAGGAGGACTTGAGATGGCGGCTCATTAAATACCACTTTCCGGGCCGGTGTCCCCTTCCTCCCACCCTCTCCCGCCCTCTTTCTCTCTTTGCTGCATCAATGCCGCATTGAATTCCACACACAGCATAGACTGGGTGTGTATGGGACAGCAGCGAGCCCTTCCTTCTTGGAATGCGCCCGTCATCTTGTGCCCACGTAGGGAGAAGTGGGGAGGGGGCCGTGGGGAGAGTCAGCCATTTTAAGGGGCAGGAATTCTTGGGGGTGTCCTTGGGCTCCTCAAAGTCTTATTTTTTTGAGACAAGTCCAAGAACCTGAGGCAAGTCCTCCCAGGGAGGGGGGACCAGGGGAGAGCTGTTCAGGTCCCTGGATCCCAGGCCCAGGCCCACCCTCTGCTGTGCGTCTCTTCCAGGCCCCGGGAGTCAGCATGCTGCGTGGCTGGGCTGCCCCTCTGCTCCTGCTGATGCTTCACGGTGGTGAGTAGCTGGCCCGCCGTGTGCAACTGGAGGGCCGGGCTGGCCGGTGCGCGCTGTGTCACGGCTGGAGGAAGCCCCGGGGTCAGACTGCGGCAGGTGTTCACTCGGGGCTGACGCAGGGGGAGCAGCCAGCTCTCCACCAACCAGAATCCGTCCAACCAGAGAGCTTCACAAGCCGGAAGTTGTTCAGGCAGGTCTCGGGCAGCCCAGCCCGCAGCCTGGGTCTCCGTGTCTCACCGGGCCACGAGAGACTGTGTCCTTCATTCCCCGGCTCTCTGCCTTGGCTGGCCCAGCCCGCAGAGTGAGGACATCCTGCCTTTGGTCCCACCTCAGTGTCTCCTGGGGGATCTGCTCCAACAGTCACTGCACCCTCAGCAGGCACTGATGTTCCCCAGTGGGGAAGAGGGGAGGTGGAGACAGAAGTAGCCGGAGCTTGGAAGGTGGTTCCGGAGGACCAGGAGATGGTGCAGTCAGGAGAGATGTCAGAGACCAACTGGACAGGGCCGGGAGTTAGACACGGGGGCTGAGAGACCCGGGACGCCCTCCCAGAGTAGGTGGGATACCGCACACAGGGGAGACTGGGGCCGGATAAGGGCGGGAGGGCCTGGCGCAGCCACTCTGCTGACCATTGGCATTTCTCTCTGGTTTTAACTCAAAGGCCCAGAGCCTTGAACAGCTTCTTCAGGGAACAGGTGTCGGGCTCCTCTGTTTGCCTGTCTGAGCGACCAGCACTCTGCCTGACTCCAGCAGGCCTGCGGGGCTCCCGCCTCAGCCCCGCACCCCGTGGGCACGGCACGGAGGCCCTGCTGCACACTGGGGCTGGGCATCGTCCATCCTTTCTCCGGCAGCCCCGTGAGGCCCGTGCTGCAGTGACGCCCCGTTCTCAGCTGAGAAAACTGAGGCTCAGAGAGGATTAGGGAACGGTCCTTGGCCACACGGCTGGGCAGTGGCAGATCGGGGACCAGTTCACAAATCTGCCGGATTCCTGTGGTCTTAACCACCTGCCTCTGCTGCTGTGTTGAATGTGGGCTGCAGTGACATGGTGTCCTGTGCACACCTCTACACACCCAGGGGGTCCCGTGTCCCCAGTTTACACAGTGACACGGGGCACTTGTGAGTCACGTGGCCACGCGTTGATAACCCCGGACGAGGGACGGTGCTGGGGATCTTAGCCCAGAGTGGGGGTACTAACCAGGAAAATGGGTTTTTTACTCTCTCTGGTCCCTGATGTCACCTCCATGCTAGTTTAGGGGCCACCGTCCCCTCCCTAATCTTTCATTCCAAGTTTGGGACAAACCCTGTCCCGCGGTGGCCCTGAGCCCAGCGAGGTAGACATGGCAGCCCCTGTCCCAGTGCCGGGGCCCCGAGAGAACCAGAAGATACGGACACGGAGCAGACAGCCACACGGAGGCTGCTGCAGCGCTGGGTGGAGGTCCTGCCAAAATAAGCCTCCGTTCTCCACAACACGCGGCACGAGCCATCTGCGCCCCTCCCGGAGGGAAGCCCACTGCAGCAGGGCTCAGGCCCCGGTGCGGGTGCCTGGGTCAGGCTGCCCGAGGGCTGTTGGGGATCCTGAGACCAGGCCCGGGGAGAGAGGGTCACTGAGTGTGCGCAGTGTCTGCCGTGCGTGGGGACAGCTGCGCAGACTAGACTTCCTGGGTGAGCCGCAGCAGCCCAGACGGAGAGAAAGAGGACCGTGCAGTGCGGTCCCGCAGCCTCAGTGGCCCGGTCTGGAGCCTGCGGGGAGAGGACCAAGGGGCTTTCTGGCGGCAGTGCTCTTGGCTGCGAATCCAGTTTCTGACCTGCAGTGGGAGGGGCCACCCCTCCCCCCGGGTCTTTAGTCAAGAAAAAGCCACTAGAAATGAATCCAGTTAAGAAGGGGAACAAATTTTTGGTGAATAAATTGGAAAAAAAAGGAGTGTCGGTACTTGATCGTACAAAACTAAAACGTATTCAGTTTGTTTTGTCAAATGTCGAACAAATTTAGATTATGGCTGCGCCTCCACGTTAGCACGAAGGGAAGCAGTAACTGCTGGAGGCGGGAGAGTGTTAAATCTCCCAGTGAAGCTGCCTGAGTGGGCGACCCATGAGCACTTGCTGGGTGGGAGCGTTGGTTTGGGCAGCAGGGTGATGCAGACACTTGGCGAGAGCACCCAAGGCCTTCTCGGTGTCCTGAGCTGTCCTCGAGGCATCTCCGTGGCCTGTGGCCTCTCTCGCTTGGACCAGCTGCTGTAGAGCAGGGCCCCTCCTGGTTGGGGACCGAGGCACCTGCAGCAGCCCTCTTACTGATTTGTGGAGGGCTCTCCAGGGGTGCACAGGTTCACCGTGCACTGGGGGAGCTCAGGAGGCACCGCCCTGAGAGGGAGACCGGCCGGGAGGGACGCTGACCTGGTGGCTCGACACAGGGCCCTTGGGGAGACAGCTGAGGTGGGACCCGCTCAGTTAATTATGTTTCACATTAGGAGTGTCTCGTCTCCATAGCTAGCCTTGAAACTCTGAGGGCTCAAACAAGGAATCTTAGGGGCCAAGGACCTCCTTGCCTCAGTTCCACATCTTTGTGGCCCCTGAATCACCATAGTCGTCCTGGCCCTGGGATGCCTGCCAGCCCTGGAGGGGGTTGGGGGAGGAGCTCTGCAGCCCCCTTCCGACCCGTACCGAGGCTCTCTCCCCGTTCCCCCTCCAGCCTGTGGTTGCTCAGACCTCGTCTGCTACACCGATTACTTCCAGACGGTCACCTGCATCCTGGAGACATGGACCCTCCACCCCAGCATGCTCACCCTCACCTGGTAAGTGGTAGGCCTCCCTGGCCCTAGGGGTGCTATTCAGGGGAGCATGGTCCTGGGGCGGGACCGTGAGACACCACAGGCTGAGGTGGACCTGCTGTGTGTCCAGCAGGTAGTTTGGCAATAAAAATAATAGCTGCTACTTTCCAGTGCTCACTCAGCAACTTCAGCGACAGCATTTGGTTTCAGCCCAAGAAAGACTGCGAGGTGGGGGTCGCTGTGCCCGTCTGACAGAGGACTGCACAGGGCTCCCGGGGCTTGTCCAGAGCGTGGGTTGGAGGGATGAGGGAAGCTGTGGCCAGCTTCAAAGGCCACACTCTCACTCACACAGTAATGGTCTCCAGTCCTCACGATTATGACTCTCATTTTGTAAGTGAGGACAATGAAGTTCAGAGAGGTTATGCAACTTGCCCAAGGTCACACAGCCAGTGAACAGTGTACCTGGGGTTCAAACACAGGCAGCCTGACTCCAAAACCCATGGGCCCCTATGTGTGCATAATGTTAGAGAATCATGCATGACACTTGTCGTGCAAGGGTAAGGCAGACTTTATTTAAGGCCATCATGATAGGTGTGGTGACCCTGCCTGGGCTTTTGGCATGTAGGAGAGAGGTTTGGCTCAACTCTGAATGCAACAAGGAAGAGTTGGGATTTATAGCCGAGGAGCAGGAAGGGGTCAGGGGATGGAAAACGACTGGGAGGAAAGGTCAGGGATCAGGGGGCATCTGGCTGTCCCGACCTAACAGGACACTTGCTGACGGCAGCCCAGGGGATCAGACGTCACCCAGGGATGGTGGAGGGTGAGGAACCCAATTTGATGTTAAGGGTGGGGAGTCTGGCTGAACTGACGCAGCAGGAGTCTTGCTAAAAGTAGAAAATGCAGAAACAGATGCAGAAAGCTGAAAGCCGGGGCCCAGTGGAGGAAAGAGTTCAGAGGTGCCTGAGTCAGGTTTGGTCAAGGACAGACTCTCTGTCAACAGGCCGCTCAGGATAAAGAATAGCTGGCTTCTATTCTGCCACCATTCATCCATCCATCCACCCGTTCATTCATCCAGAACACATTTATTAAGCTCCTGCTTGACACTTGCAAGCACCAGTGACTCGGCAGAGCCCAAACCGGTGAGGTCCCAGGCGTCCTGGGCTGACAGGCTGCAGCGGAAACGACTGGCGAGACAGATGATAAACACAGGCAGCCAGTGGGATGCTTCTGATACCAGCGAGCACTGTAAAGAGCAGGAAGCTGGACCACAGGGTAGAGAGCAAGTGACGTGGGGGAGGGGCTCTGGGGTCAGGGCAGGCCTCCGTGGATAAGAAGGAGGCAGCCAGTGAGCTGGGGAAACGGCATTCCTGGCAGCGGGCGCTGCGCGTGCAAAGGCCCTGAGGTGGGGAGAGCTGGCGAGTTGGAGGAATAGTGAGGAGGTTGGTGTGACCAGAGGGGAGTGAAGCAATGTTGGGGAAAATGACAAGTGAAGGAGGCGGGAGGTCGGCAGGGGTCAGATTATGTTGTGTGGGTGGAGAGAAGCCATCGCAGTTTTATGGGTGTGGCAGAGAGGTTTTAAAGTCCCCCCTTGGCTGCTGTGCATGTGAAATAGATTGCAGGGAGGATGGGCAAGGCAACACCCCCAGATAGCCATTTCAGTGGTCCAGGCTGCAGGCGTGGAGAGCGTTGATTCATGAGAAATTTCAGTCCCAGCACTTTTAACAGAGATCTGAGCCCACACATCCATATTGGCCCTGGGCGGCGGTCGTGTTCACAGCCTGAGTTTGTAAGCAGGGAAGTGAGTGGCTGGTGAACTTCTATGCATACTTCAAAACCATTGTTTCTGCCTAGTGGGAGCTACAGAGCCAGGGCATTTCCCCAGCCCCACATGAGCAACCTCCCTGGAAGTCCGCCCAGAGCAGGGACTGGGGTCCGTTGGGCTCTTCGCTTGGTTCTCAGCACAGGTGTTTATTGGGCGTTCAGTGGATTTCGGACGAAAGGAGAGTGGGAAGGAGACCTGAAATGTGTAGCGCCCTTGCTACAGCACAGGGACAGAGTTAGGCCCAGCTGAGGCAAGAACGGCTCAAATTTCCGAAGCTGAGCGCTGCTGCTCCAATGAGCCAGCGAGCTCCTGGTCTCTTGGAGGCGTGCAGGCTGAGCCTGGACCCGGCCCACTGGGGCGCTTTCAGGGGAGGGTGTCCCTTTCCGAGGGGAGGGGTGGCTGCACCAGGTGCCCTCCAGCCCCACTTCAAGCCCCTCCTTCCCAAGATCCCAGGCGCCTGCCCTGGCCAGGTGCACTGAGCCAACTGGCCTCCAGCTGTGACTGGCTGTTCTGTCCTTGAAGGCAAGACTCGTACGGAGAGTTGGTAGATGAGGTCACCTCCTGCAGCCTCCGCCGGTCCACCCACAATGCCACGCATGCAAAATACACGTGTCACATGGATGTTTTCCGCTTCATGGCCGACGACATTTTCAGTGTCAACATGACAGACCTGTCTGGGAACCACTCCCAGGAGTGCGGCAGCTTCGTCCTGGCCGAGAACAGTGAGTACTCCCTGAAGGAGGGCCCAGGTGGGGGTCGGCCCTTGCTCCCTGGCCAGTTCCCCCCGCACCGCCCACACTGACTTGTCCTATGCCCTGCCTGACCTCTCGTTAGGGTTCTGCCCTTCAGATGCACCTCTGCCCATGGAGGTGCGATGGGCGACCCCAGGGCGTGTGCCTGAACCGCAGAGGGCGGCGGAGGTATGGAAGGGCGGGGTTCGGACCCGGGCCTTGGGCTGCAGTCTGGTGTGGCCCTGCCCACTGGTGACCTGGCGATGCAGTGGGAACCCTTCTCACTCAGACCCTCGGGAGCTCTGCCCCACTGTGAGGCAAGTGGGGGACACTGAGTCACAAGAAACAACCTCCCCAAGGTTCCTCCTGTTCACTGGCTCCAGTGAGGCCTGGATTTTCCCTCCCAGCCAGAGAAAGGGAGGAGGCCAAGGGGCAGAAGGGACCTGGTTGGTAGAAACAGTTGTCCTTGTGGATCCAGAATGAGGGCGGGCCAGGGAGGGGCCCCAGAGGCAGCTTTTAGTGAGTGTGTGCCCATGTGGGGAGTCCAGGTAGAGGGTGAGAGGCCCGTTCCCGGAGGCATGCAAACAAACTGCAAAGAGAATCCTGCCTTAGGGAAGGCCCCATCCCTGAGGTGTGGGAGTTTCTGTCCCTAGACCCTCAGGGGTTGAGGTGTCTGTCACCCACATTCTGGTGGTCCAGGATACACCACTCTGCTGAGTGAATGTCATGCCACAGAGGGTGTGGACGAAGCTTCACACACACCCAGATACACCCAGATTTTCACACATACATGCACTCATAAACACTCCCTCAAAGGCACAGATGTTTCACCAACCCCTGGCCTGGATGGCACGAACACAGACGCCCACACGCTCTCTCATACGTTGTGTGCACACATGCATGTGCATACACACACATGCACACTCACCCCGCCAGTTAGCTCCAGGTGCAGTGAGCTTGCCACGCAGGGGCGCCCTCCTACCTCTCCCAGAGGGCGCCTCGGGCAGCAGCTGCCTGCCGCCACCCCTGGAGAGGAGAGCCCCGGGTATTTCTGGCCCCCTCCCTCCTGCCCTCCCGCAGGGTCTGAGGCCCAGGCTGTGCTGGACGTGGCAGGAGCGGTGTTCTGTGCCCTGCGCACCCCTCCCCTGCCCTTCCTCCTCCTGGGCCCAGGCTCGCCAACAGCTCCGAGTTCCTCCCTGAACTGGCCCTCACCAGCCAGCGGGGGGCCCATAAGGAAGCCGACACCCAGGCCTCCACTGGCCTGGGGAAGAGAAGGGGGTTCAGGAACTGCTCCAGTTCGGAAGCACCGTCACTGAAACAGCAGTGGCAATAAGGCCCTCACCATGGCCTCGTGAAGGTGCGCCTTCTTTGCACCTCCGGCTGTGGGGCAGAGTTGTAAGCAACGTCAGAGCTCCTTTTGAACACTAGATTGAACAAATATTTCTGGAGGGCCCCCTGTGTGCTGGGCTCTGCACGGAGGTGAAGGCACAGCACGGAGCCAGGAGGACGAAACCTGTGCCCCAAGGAGCTGAGGCCCCAGAGCAGGCAGCTGCGGAGCAGGGCCCCGGGGGGTTTCAGGGAAGGCGCTGGAGCCTGTCACTTCCCTGTGCAGGAACAAGACACGTGTCGCTCCGTTCCCCCGACGCTCCCTCCTTCTGCTGCTCAGTTCAGTCCGTGAGTTTTCAGCCTGTGTGACAGAAGCCGATTCCCCTCACAAGAGGGGAAATGAAGGCGCACACCATGCTGTGTCCCGCTCACGCTGGGGAACAGAATGGGGAAGGAGCGGAACCGGAAGCCCGGCTTTGCCCTTTGCCTGAGGGGCACCCTGGAGGGCGGTGCGGTGGCCCAGGTCTCTGCCCTTGCCCCCGCCAGAAGACGCCTGCGCGGTGAGAACTGGCACACTCAGGGTCCTCTGCGGTGTGTCAGCCACTCAGGGCAGGGCAGCCCAGCGGGCACTCAGAAGTGGTCATGATAAATAGTGTCATTAACTACAGAGGCCGGGGGTGGTGGGGCGCCATGGGCTCAGCGTCGTCCTGTAAACTGAAAGGTCACCAGTTCAATTCCCAGTCAGGGCACATGCCTGGGCTGTGGGCCAGGCCCCTGGTTGGGGGCCTGCAGGAGGCAACCAATGTTTCTCTCCTTCCCTTTCTCCCTCCTTTAACCTCTCTCTCAAAATAAATTTTAAAAATTTAAGAAAAAATAAAGCAGAAATAGAGGAACAGTAGATCTGGCCAACAGGTAACTTAGAAGCTTTGGGATTAGCAGCGAACTCTAACAGCTGAGAGGTTTCCCACAGTAATCTGGATTTCCAGGGGTTTTCTTCCTGGCCACCTAGGTCTGCATTCCACTGGCCGCCTCGGGCCGGGCCTGAGTCCCACATGCCCCCTAGCCTGGGAGGGCCTCTTAGGGCTCAGCCACCAACGCTGCTCCACCCATTTTCATCGCCGCCCGCCTCTGTTTGCAGCCCCTGTCGAGTCTGAGCTTCTCGCTCTTCAGGTGAAGGAACTGAGGCCCAGGGACAGGAGGTGCTTCGCCCAGCGTCACAGGGGTCACTGTCCTGCTCACATGAAGGATGGGTCACCAAATCTTTCCTGGCAACTGCAAAATCGCACCCCATGTTTTCTTTCTGGCTTTTTTTCTTTAAGTCAAACCATCTCCTCCTTTCAACGTGACCGTGACCTTCCTGGGACATTACAACGTCTCTTGGAGCTCCAATTACGATTCGTACCCGCTCGTGGGCAAACTTCAGTACGAGCTGCAGTACAGGAGGCGGGGAGACCCCTGGAGCCTGGTGAGTGCAGAGAACCGGGGCGGCGTGGGGGGCGGCGCAGAGCCCCGGGTGGGGGAGGGGAGCACCCGAGAGACCAGAACTTGTCATCCAGTCAGGAGCGGAAACCAAGGGCCCACCGAGGACGGACACCCCTACACCCCCTCACTTTGTGCTGCCTTGTCTTCGTTCATTCCTGGGATAGGAAACCCCTTAAACCGTTTTCTCCCTGTCCCCATCGGCATGCCGGAAAGGAAGGGCGGGCCTTCCTCAGGTTGCACCGCGATTCTAGTGACAGTAGAATGGCCCTATTAGGGAATGGGGCCATTTGGAACCTTCCCGTGTTGGAAGGACCGTGGTTTCAGACGTGAAGCTTCCCGAGGAGTCCTTCGTGTGCCATCAGAGAGGTCCAGAGTGGCCCGCCATTTAGAAGAGTTCTAGGATGACTCGCCCTTTAGAATGTCCCCAGAGGCGTCCATCGCTAAGACGCCCACAGCGAAGGCTTTCGAATGCCCTGGGAACACCTGCAGCTGAAGATTCTCAAAAAGCGCCCCCTGTAGGGCATGCTGCCAGTGAAACGTCACCAGAGTGGCCGTCACTGCTCCCAGGACACCCCAGTCCTAGCAGGGTGGGTCCCCTCCTGGGGGTCAGAGAGAAACGGCGCAAAGCTTTGCGTCGCAGGCAAGGCGCAGAGCGCCCCTGGCTCCGTGTGGCCCACACTGCAGGGGCCAGAACTCGGGCTGGGGCCTGGCTCGTGGGGGGAGTGGGGGTCCTGAAGAAGGAATTCGGCCTTTCCATGGAGGTGGGACGGCGGTTCTGCTGGAGGCAGGGCTGGGCCCGGTGGCCCTGACCCGGTGCATCCTTGCCCTGTGCTGGCAGAGTCCAGGGAGAAAGCTGATCTCAGTGGATTCAAGGAGTGTCTCCCTCCTTCCCTTGGAGTTCCGCAAAGGCTCCGCCTACGAGCTGCAGGTGCGAGCAGGGCCCCAGCCCGGCTCCTACTTCCAGGGCACCTGGAGTGAGTGGAGTGACCCGGTCACCTTTCACACCCAGCCAGAAGGTATGTGCGAAGCTGGGTGGACATCCGCTGCTTGTCCCAAACCTTGTCCTGAGCCCTGAGACTTCCGGCATGGCTGGAAGGTGTCCAGTCAGCTGCGTACCCCCACTTGCCGCCACTTGACACGTCTGGAGCCCCTGCTGGCCAGGCCCTGCATGGGGGCCAAGTGCTTCTCCTGGTGGGGTGTGCCCACTCCTAATAGCTTTGTGAGGATAGGGTCGTCACCCCCACTTTGCACGTGAGAAAACAGGCTTGTCGAGATAAAGGCATTGCCTGGGGTGAGGGTGGAAGCGGAATTTGAACCCTTGTCTGTCTTACTCCAAGGCACCAGTAGCATTCCCACCCTCTCCCGCTCCACCGCAGGCGCAGGGCCCACCACACCCACCCCACACGGCCTCTAGTGGAGGTGGATTCACTCGCCCGGTGTCTGCTTCTTTCCCAGAGATGAAAGGAGGCTTGCACACTGACCTGCTGTACATCTTCCTGGTCGTCACTCTCCCCATCCTTGTCTACTTAGGTCTGAAGATCCGCCTGCCTTGGAGGTGAGGCCCGGGGCTCAGGGAAGTGGGGCAGGGGTCAACCGGGGCCACAGCCTCTCTACGGGGCCACACCTCATCCAGGGCTGGGGACACAGCTGCCGTCATGACAGTGATGGTGACAGTGGTGGCGGCGGCGACCAGCTGTGTTTCCTGTGTGCTGGGCACTGTGCCGAGCACTCACTCGACCCTCACGGCAGCCCGTGAGCTCCATGAACGGCAGTTGCCTGCATTGGACAATCTGGGAACCAAGGCACGGAGTCGTTAAGGAACTCACCCCAAATGGCATGGCCATGAAACAAAAGAGGTGGGCTTTGAACCCTGTGCTTTTGGCTGGGGTTCAAGCCTTGGCCGTGACTGTGTTTAAGCCTTGAGCCCTGAGGGGCTGGAGGGACCTCCAGGTGGGGTGAAGGGTGATAACCTGCCTCTATCTCTGCTTTTCATCTGTGCGTATGTTGGTTTCCTCTTAACACGGTCATTGAGAGAAAGGGTGCTGCTGATTGAACGCTAACCATAAGCTCCCCGGGCCCCCGCGAGTGCTGGCAGCTGCGGCTGGATGCGGCTGCCTCACAGCCTGGGTCAGGCGGCCGGCCGTCCTGTTCGCCTCCAGCTGGAGACGAGGGCAGAGAAGCCTGGGGGCACCACCACTATCAGGAGCGCCCTGGGCCCTGGGTGCGCTCCCTGGTTCTTGCTTGGCCCACCCTGGTCCTAGAGGGGGAAGTTGAGGCTCAGCCGGTCACATTTGCCCTGTACACAATAGGTAGCCAGACCTTGGGAGGCGCGTTGCCCTTAGTTTACAAATGTGGATGTTGGGGCCAGGGCAGGCGGGGAGTGGGGGGCACGGTGGAAAGGAGGTACCTGGGTGTGCCTTTGGGGACACTCAGTCTCCTTCAGGACAAAGTTGGGGGGCAGCTGAACGGGAGGCCAGGCAGCTGTCTGGGACATGTGGGGGGCTCACCTTATCTCTACCCTCCCAGGCTGTGGAAGGTGTGGGTGCAGGTGCCCAGCCCAGAGTCATTCTTCCAGCACCTGTATGTGGGCCACAGCGGAAACTTCAAGGTGAGAGCCCCGCACCCCGTATCCAGCCCTGTGAAGCCTCTTACCCTCCCTGGGAGCCCACCTTCCCCCCAGCCCCAGCCTGCGGGCCCAGCCAGGCCAGGAACCAGACCTAGGTCTTGGCGTCCACAAAGTGCAGAGGTAATGGGGAGGGGGCAGAATTAAACAGCCTCTTCCAGCCCAAGGAACTGGAAGGGGCTGGGGTGGGGCCTCGAGCCACAGATTGGCTTCCTGGTCCTTAGATGCCCCTGCTATGGGGGTGGAGAGGACCAGGTTCTGGGAAGGGTATAGACCCGCCTGCAAAATACACCCCCTCACCCCCGCCCCAAGCTCCAACCACAGCAACACCACCGGTGCCCACAGGTTCTCTGGGCCCATTTACGGCTCAACACCCACCCAGCGGTGGCGGGAGGGGCCCTCCCACAGACAGGATGTGGTGAAGGCGGGAGGGGCAGCCCCGCTGCTCCAGGCGAGCCCGGAGGTCAGGAAATGCGGACTAGCACAACGATGGAGCATCTGCTGTCTGCCTGGGGCGCGGACGCTTCATCATCCCCAAGGGGCCGTGAGAGACCCAGGCTCAGATGAGGGAAGTGGCTTCAGTGGGCCGGGGAGGAGCGTGGACTTCAGCCCACGTGGGACGGACCCTTTCCTTTTCTCTCTGCACCTTCCAAGAAGCTCACATATCACAACTGTTTTGTGTCCATTGTGTCCAATGGACCAGTGTTTGCACAGCGCTTGCCGCGTCCTGGGCACTCTGCTAGGAGCCTCCCAGACACTAACTCACTTAATCCTCATGGCAACCCTGTGGAGTGGGTGCTATTAGTAGGCCTCCCTTACAGATGAGGGAACGGAGGCACAGAGAGGGTACGTGGCTCAAGGCCACACAGCTGGGAAGTGACTTCCAGTGAGTGGTGGTGGCCACATCCGGGTTCTTAGGTGAGCTTTACAAGGGCGATCGGCCCAGATCTGGGAGATGCCCGTTCTCAGGGATTCCCTCTGCTGATTGGACGGAGACCCTGTATCAGGAGGGGGATGCTCAGCGCTGAGAGGCTGCTGCCTCAGTCCATCTCGACCCCACAGCATTTACCTGCCTTGCACACAGAGACCATTCCCAGCACCTGTCGCTGATACACTCTGCTCACTCATTTAGCTACTAAACATTTATCAGCCACTTACTGTGTACCGGGCCTGTGTGAGCCTCTGGGGCTGGAGCTGTGCCAGAAAGACCAGGGCTTCTGTCCTGGCTGAGTGTCTGCTGTGGTCGGACACAAACAAGAGAATGCTGGGTTTCGAGAAACGTCTGAAGGAAATAAAACGGGACAGGTGGGGGGCTCTGTCACTCAGACCCCAGACTCCCCTGCCCCCATGTCACTAACTGGGGAGCTTTGGCCGCTGCGTGCACACAGGCCTCAGGAGGCCAGTGAGCCACCCACTGTCTGAGTTTACAGCCCACCTGGCCCACCCGTGACTCTCCTCCCTGTTCTCTCTCACAGAAGTGGGTGGGCACACCCTTCACTGCCTCGAGCCTGCAGCTGGGCCCCTGGAGCCCAGAGGTGCTCTCGACCCTGGAGACACACAGCTGCTGCCCCCCGCTGAGTGCAGCCCCGGGGCTGGTGACCACGGTGCTGCCAGAGCCTGTGGATCTGCTGGAAGCCGACAGGGGGCCCGAGCTGGACTGCTGGGGCCCCAGCCCCTCTACCGCAGACAGCTTGGGCAGTTCAGCTTACAGCCAGGAGGGAGACCGGCCATATGGCCTGGTCTCCATCGACACAGTGACCGTGGTGGATGCAGAGGAGCCGTGCACCTGTCCCTGTACCTGTGAGGAAGACAGCTATCCAGCCTTGAACCTGGACGCAGGCCTGGAGCCTGGCCTGGATGCTGAGGACCCGCTCTTGAGCACCAAGGCCACAGTCCTGTCTTGTGGCTGCGTGGCAGCTGCTGGCCCTGCCAGGCTTGGGGGCCACCTGGGCAGCCTCTTCGACAAACTAAAGCTGCCCTTTGAAAATGAGGCCGGTTGGGTGCCAGGGCCACCTTGGGGTGGCGGGCTGTCCAGAGGGGTGTCCGATGGCGAGGAAGGCTCTCCTCCCGCTGGCCTGGACATGGACACCTTTGACAGCGGCTTCGCGGGCTCGGACTGCGGCAGCCCTGTGGAGTGTGACTTCACTGGTCCCAGGGACGAGGGGCCCCCGAGGAGCTACGTCCGACAATGGGTGGTCATGGCCCCTCCGCCTGCAGGAGCTGGGCCCCAGGCCAGCTAGACAGGCTACCAGCTGCGCAGAACTGTTCGTGCCACTGGGCCGTGAAGACGCGGTCACCGGGGCTGTGGTGTGCGGGCCTGCAGCCTCTGGTCTCCTCGATGGGGCCCTGAGCCTTGAGTGTGTTATGGGCGCATGTGGCTCAGGAGCACACTGGTGTGCCTGCGTGTGCGAACAGCCCGAGTGCCTGTGTGCACACGGTGACAGCCTCCCTCCCCACCAGGCACATGGGCTGGCCCCTGGGTCACACTCTGAGAGTCTGGGCCGGTGCGGCCCACAGGGCCTGCCGGATCCGCACACTGCCTGTCCTCCTGGTCATGTGTCTCCGGGAGCCAAGAGAAGTCCACACTGTTCCTCACCACCTTTCGGGGGTGGGGAGGTTTGGGGGGAACCGAATGGGACTGCCCCTGGGTCTGAGTCCTGGCTGTGCCGCCTCAGACGAGCGTCCCCCTCCCCTTTGAGCTGGGATTTCCTGTCCGACCTTGTGAATACCTTGTGAATAGCACGACTGAGCTTAGGGGGAAATCAATGAAGTTGCCCACCTACTGTGCAACCCAGAGCAGACCCTCAATAAGCGTCAGCTTCCTTCCTTCTGCGGTGGGACAAGGCTTGTGCTGGGGGTGGGTGGGGGCGAGGAAGCAGCCACAGCCCCGGGCCTGTGGGCCGTCCCCACCCTGCAGAGGGACACTCGGGGGTGTTTCCGGGCTTAAAATCAGTCAGCCTTCTCTCTTAAGATGGCCTCCCACGGTCAAAAAATTTTCTCTGGCTCTTTCTGCCCATTTTTAAATTTCCCTTATGCACCCAAGAAATATTTATTGAGCACTGTACGTGCTTGGCTTTGAGTACAGGTTGCTTGGGTACAGGCTGGGGACCACAAGGCCCCGTGTCCCCATCGGCTCTTTGGGTGGGGTCAGGGGCAGACAGGGATTGGCCGCAATGACATAGAGCTCCTGCTCCCCTGACGTCTTATTTACTCGTCTTGGGTATACAGGGGGAGGTCAAGTTCTTATTGATGATTTGTCAGAATCTATTGAAATGTGAATTAAAAAGTCAAGAAAAGCCCTTGCTGGTGTGGCTCAGTTGGTTGGAACGTCATCACATAACTGAAGGGCTGAGGGTTCGAATCCCAATCAGGGCACATGCCTAGGTTGCCGGTTCGATCCCCTGTCCGGGGTTTGTACCACTCCCTGCCCAGGCACACAGGGGAGGTAACCAGTCCATGCTTCTCTCTCTGGCATTGACGTTTCTCTCTCTCCCTTCCTCTCTCTCTAAAAGCAATGAAAAAAAAGTCCTTTGGGTGAGGATCAAAATGAATAAATAAAGGAAGCCAAGAAAATAGTTCTTAGTGATGTTTTGAAGGCACCTTACTAAACATCAGTTTTGCACAGGAGGTAGATATAAATGCTACTTGTAGCACACAACTCACTTAAAAAAAGACAAAGAAAAAAAGAAAGAAAATAGATTGTTTCCCTTCTAAAGGTATTGACCTTTAGAGGCGGCTTTTCAAGACCAGCAAGCTGGGCGAAGGTGTCGGGCGTCTGACTCGGAAGCCAGTTGCCAGGGTGCCGAGGGGAATCCCCGCCCGGCACCCTCCCCAGAGGCCAGGCTGCAGGGCGACGCTCGGAGGAGACAGCTCTGGCTTGCCTCTCCTTTTGGACGAGTCTGAGCTAGAAGCTGGTCCAGCTGAAAGCTTCTGTGACTCATCTGTAAAACTGGGTGGTTGGGAAAAGCCACTGAGAGAGCACATGAGCCCTTGGTGTGGAAAGTTCTAGAACACTGATGGTTTTAATAGCAGGACTGTTATATTGAATTAGGTTGTATGCAGCTCAGGTGCCAGCACAAATGTGAAACCGTAGCTCCTGCAAGTGTGAACAGCCCTCACCACCCGGCGATCACCTTGGAGACACTTTAGCCAAGGTGTGCTGTGGTCTCCACACCCTGTTGGGGGCAAGAGTTTCCAGGAGCCACCTGGGCCTCAAGCTCCCTAGGGCTGCAGCTCAGCTCTCCACACACAGAGCTGTATGCTGGGGCAGGGGAGCGGGGCTCCTGGGAGATTGACCGATGCCAGGCCCGGGGTTCGGCGGAGGCTCTGACCCGGGCTGGACACAGCTCTCGACTGGCTTCATCTTTGAAAGGGCCCAGCTCACAAACATAGGTGCAAAAGCAAGACAAGTGCTGGCCCGCCTGGGAGGAGAGATTTGTAGGAGGTGAGCGGACGAATGAAGGTCAGGCCAGTAGGTACGCTGGTGGGTGGGTGGATGGATAAGCGATAGAAACAACTTTATTCCGTTTGCTGCTCTATCCTCAGTCTGGTACCCAGGAGGCGCTCAATAAAGCCTGGTCGGTAGTGTTTGCTTATTTCTACCGTGTAAACACTCCCACCGCGGCCAATTTCAAGTACCGACTTAATGACTCTCAACATGGGATTGGGAACAGGTGTGCACCAGTGACCGTCCTCGTGAGTATGCGCGGGCCCTGGGACACCGCTGACGGGAGCCACGAGGGGCGTCAGGAGGGGAGAGCAGGGCTGCGGTGAGGATTCGGTGCTTGTTGGACATTGAAAAACGAATGGGGATTGTTGGGTGCGCCAGTGGTTCGGGCAGGTGGCAGAGCATGGGCCAAGGCCTAGGGGTGCGACCAAGCCTTGAGCGAGTGCAGGTGGGGAAGGCGGTTCTTTGTCCCCAAAGTCCAGGCCAGACTTGCCCCCTAAGAGGCAGGAGGACCGGTAGGAACACCCCTTGCAAAGATGTCGCCTTCTGCTCCTGGCCCAGCCCCTTCCCACCCGCGGCCCTGAAGGGGCGGGCAGGGGCAGCTGTGGGACAGATGAAGTGAAGGGGCGCAATGGGCTGGCGACCTGCCTGCGGTCAGGACTCCAGCTCCGGGCTCCGGATCCCGAGCCCAGCTCTTCCGCTCTGCCCATAGGCACCTAGGTCAAGAGGTAACAAACACGTAGCAAACCCGTGTGGGTGCCTGTTGCTTCTCTCTGTGCAGCATCCTCCTGGGGATGAATGGCTCCCGCTGCGGGAGTGTCCACGTGACCCAGGCCTAGCCAACAGCCAGTGAAAGACAAGTGACCCAAGCTGGTCCATGTGCTCTTTCTACTGCGATGGCTGAGCTGTTGGGTGGGCCAAGCCTGGAGCAGGGGAGGCACAGGAGAGGAGAGCTTTCCCAGAACCCGAGAAAGCAGAGTTGGGAGATGGACACTTGCAATATCTCTTGAGCTCTGGATCCAGCCATGCCTGAAACAACTGTCCCCTGGACTTTGAGGTAGATGAGCATGGGTCCTGGAGCCCTTCTCCAGCCTCTTCCCTAGATGGTTCTCGAGGGTTTCCATCCAGCACGTTCTGAGCCTGACATGGCCCTCTGCCAGGATTTGAAGAGCCCAAGAACGCCACCCTCCCGACCATTCCCCATCAAGTTACTGGGAGACTCAGCCTGGGACGCCATCTGGCTGTCCCGGCTGACCCACTTTGGGAAGGAGGGACAGGGTGCAAATCAGACCTGGCCCTTCATTTCACCCTCAGTGAAAGGAGGCCGAGAGGGGCTGAGACTTGCCAGAGCCACCCAGAGTTCGTGCACCTCACCCCACGTGGTGGGCTCCTTTTGACCTCCTCCTGGTGGAGGGAAAGCTCCGCCCCCATGCCTGACGGGGTGGGGGGTGGGGGGTGGGGGGTGGGGGGTGGGGGGTGGGGGGTGGGGGGTGGGGGGTGGGGGGTGGGGGGTGGGGGGTGCGGGGTGCGGGGTGCGGGGTGCGGGGTGCGGGGTGCTGTTTGCCTGGCCTGGCTGCTGGCACCATGTGCTCAGTCCTTCGCATCCCATCCCAGCTACACTTGCCCCAGAGGCACCATCAGAGCCGAGAAAATCCTTCCTGGGGAAGGTGGAAGAGTGAGTGCATGTATTTCCCGCCCCGGGAGCCTGGTCACTAATCCAGAGTAAGCAGCAACCCCCAGGACAGAGCCTGGCAGGCCCGGGCAGCTACTTAAGACTGCTGCACGAGCGGGCAATTGTGGCTGGGACTGTGAGCAGGCTGGACCTCCTGGCCGCCCGTCCTGACATCTGCTTTCTGGGTGTCTTTTCAGCCCTGGACCCCATGATTCGTGCTCAGGTTGAGGCAGGTCCTGGGCAAGGAAACCCAAGTCCCAGGCGTTAGTTGCCTAGGTCTTCACGTTTATTTTATTCTCATTCGAGAGAGGGAAAGGGAGAGAGAGAAGCATCGATTGGTTGCCTCTCGCAGGCATTTCGACTGAGGATCAAACTCACAACCGAGGCGAGTGTGCTGACCAGAAATCGAAGTGGTGATGACATTTTGGTTACAGGATGATGCTCCAACCAACTGCACCCACTGGCTGGGGCATGACTTCATTTTTTTTCTTTTGTTTTCCTTCTTTTTTTAAAAAAAAGATTTTATTTATTTTTAGAGAGAGGGGAAGGGAGGGAGAAAGAGAGGGACAGAAACATCAATGTGTGGTTGCCTCTCACGTGGCCCCCCCTGGGGACCTGGCCCAAAACCCAGGCATGTGCCCTGACTGGGAATTGAACTGGCGACCCTTTGGTTTGCAGTCCACACTCAATCCACTGAGCTACATCAGTCAGGGCAACTTCACTTCTTAACCGAAGAAATATAATTACAGACAAACACATTAGTTGCAATCAGTGAAGCCATGTGAACATGTTTAAATGAAAAAACATCACCCACCCCCACCTTGTGCCAAGGGTCCCCGGACTACCTCCCCTGAAACCTTGCTTTCAGATTTCGAGTATACACATAAATGGAATTCCAGAAATGAAATCGTTGAGTCAGGTGGTAAAAAGGGGGGGAAAAAGGAGTAAAGGAGCAAGAAGTCTAAGTTCTCAACAATGAGGTAAATGGTGGAGGAAAACGAGGGAGTCGAGTCTTTGCTTACACGTCAGCTTCTCATGGGACCTGCTACCCTGGGTCCCTTACTAAAACTGAACCCCACTTACCTAGCCTTAGTTTTGTCTACAACACTTACAGCACTCTTTTGTTTATTGTACACTCTCTATCCCACTAGCATGGGGATTTTATGTTTTACTCACTGCTATGTTTCAGAGTCTAGAACGGTGCCTGGCACATAGCAGGTACTCAAAAATATTGAATGAATGAATCGATCCATCGATCAACGGCAAAGTAGTGACTTGAAAAAGCAGTGGGCACATCATAATTACATTAGCCAAGGTTAAAGATAAGGAGAGAATCCTAGAAGCAGCAAGAGAAAAGGAGACAGTTGCCTACAAAGGAGTTGCCATCAGACTGTCAGCTGATTTCTCAAAAGAGACCTTGCAGGCAAGAAGGGGCTCGAAAGAAGTTTTCCAAGTCATGAAAGGCAAAGCCCTACAGCCAAGATTGCTCTATCCAGCAAAGCTTTCATTTACAATGGAAGGGCAGATAAAGTGCTTCCCAGATAAGGGCAAGTTAAAGCAGTTCATCATCTACAAGCCCTTATTATATGAAATGTTAAAGGGATTTATCTAACAAAAAGAAGATAAAAAATATGAACAATTAAATGACAGCAAACTCACAGTTATTAACAACCACACCTAAAACAAAAACAAAAGCAAACTAAGCAAACAACTAAAACAGGAAGAGAACCACAGTAATGGAGATCACATGGAGGGTTAGCAACAGGGGAGTGGGAGGAGGAGAGAGGGGGAAAAGGTACAGAGAATAAGTAGCATAGATGGTAGGTAGAAAATAGACAGGGGGAGGGCAAGAATAGTAGGGGAAATGTAGAAGTCAAAGAACTTATATGTACGACCCAAGGACATGAACTAAAGGGGGAGAATGTGGGTGGGAGAGGGTGTGCAGGGTGGAGGGGAATAAAGGAAGGAAAATGGGACAACTGTAATAGCATAATCAACAAAATATATTTAAAAAAAAAGCAGGAGGCTGAGAGGACGTGGGGAACTGAGCCCAGGAAGGAACCATCTGCCTGTCCCTGGCCCTGGAGAGGCTACAGTATGGGACACGAAGACAAAGACAGGGGTCTCCTTGGAAGTCTGTAAATGGATCAAGCAATCCTCCCCCACAGCTCATCCTCTGGGCCAGCTAAGGGTCTTTCCCCACCCCTAGCAGCAACAAATTTGAATGTCTTCTTTTAAAAACGGATGGCCCCAGGGGAGCCTGCATTCTGCTCTGTAGGAGGTCTCTCAGCGTCAGGCCAGCTTCCCACCCCAAAGCAAACCTAGTCCCTGGAATGTGTTGTCAACGAGGGGACTTGGAGTTATGATGGCCCGAGTTGGAGAGCCAGTAGATCCCCTTACTAGCTTCCAAACTTGCAGAAATTATTTTTAAAAAGATTTTATTTATTTTTATATAGAGGGGAAGGGAAGGAGAAAGAGGGAGAGAAACATCAATGTGTGGTTGCCTCTTGTGTGCCCCTCACTGGGGACCTGGCCTGCAACCCAGGCAGGTGCCCTGACTGGGAATCGAACCAGCGACCCTTTGCTTCGCAGGCCCATGCTCAATCCACTGACACCGGCCAGGGCATATTATTTTACCTACTGGTACCTCAGTTTCCTCACACATGAAATGAGAATACTGATGGAATGTACATTTTATGTCTGTCTCACTACTGGGAGATCAGTGCCCAAAACCGTCTAGCAGAGTCTGAGCTCCCAGAAACTGTTAGTGCTTTATTATTGTTTTTGCAGACAAATCACATACCACCCCGGTAAGCTGTCACCGAGCTCACCCCTAAACGTGGATCTACAGTCTGGAGACCAAGGTGAACCAGAAGGGAAGAGGGATGCTGGGCTGTAGCCGCTACCTGCTGGTGATCCCTGGGACTTGGTGAAGTGTTTGCTGGAGGTGGCCGTCCCTCCCCTGCTCCTCTGCCAGGAGCTGTGTCCGGTGGCTTATGCAGGCGGCCCTGTACAGTCCTCACGGCAATCCTCTGTGAAGGCAATGTGGCCATGAGGACCCAAGGCGAACCCGCAGGCTCTTTTTTGAACTCAACACGGGCTAACTTTTCCTGGGGTGGGTGGACCTGCATTGGGCACTGGGCAGTGCAGGCGGTGAGATCACTAAGGGGGGGATCGCGCGTGTGCATACACACGCATACACACACACCCACACAGGGGTACACACAGACCCACGTGCACACACACATATTTGGGAAACCCCTGGCAGAGTGGGTCAACGGCCCAAGGGAAGGATGGTGGTCAGGGGAAGTCAGAGGACAGAGATCACTGTCAGCCCCGGAGCACAGGCGGCCAGAAGCCGGGGAAGAGGGCTCAGAAGGAGACCAGGAGCGGCAGACTGAACAAGATCTGTTGAGGGCTCAAGAAAGGCGGCCAGCAGGGTCCAAGAAGGCAGCACATGACCCTCAAGGGGAAAGCAGGAAGTGATTTCAGTGCTCCCCGTTAGGGAAAAGAACAGATTCAGGACCTTGGTGTCGGGCTCAGGCGGTGAGGAGGAGCGTCCCAGGTGTGGACAAGGATGTGCTGGGGGAGGTGCTGTGGGGGTGCTGGGGTTGGGGGGGAACTAACTGCTGGAGGGACAGCTCGAGCCGTGTGGATGGCCTATTTGTGTACAAATGACATCACAGGCCCACGTTTTCTGGGGGTGCATAACATGGATGCAAATCTAAAGAGGTCTGAAGGAGAAAGGTGCCTGGGGGCTTAAGTCTTGTCTGCAATGTTCTAAGGCACAGGTGGCAAACACAAGACCAGCGGCTGAATCCTGGCTGAATCCTGAATACGGCCCTCCACCTTGTTTTATCCAAGCTCTCACTTAACTGTTAAGAACTAGTTACATTTACACAGTCCTAAAATGGCATTCGGCCCTTTGAAGGCAACCCCGAGGCTGATGTGGCCCATGTGAAAATGAGTTTGACACCCCTGTGCTGTGTTTAACCCAGGTGAGCAACAAGGAGTCAGGGGAGAGCGGAGGAGCAGGGAACAGGCAGCAGAGCCCAGGGTGCGGGGCTGCAGCCACAGCCTGGAGTAGTGGGCTGGTCAGGCAGGGTGTGCAGGGTTCGGGGCCCCTCCCTGCCCTCATTTTTATTTGGTAGTCTGCATTTAAAATAATTTTTCTTATAAATGTGAATTCCTCCACACTCCAGGCATGCACATTTTCAATTTCCAAGGGCCCTAGTATTTAACCCAGGGTCCCTTCCTCTCGTTTGGGCTACCTGCCTGGACCCTGAAGGCATTTGAGCTCACAGCTGCTAGTCTACACCCGTGGTTCCTGGGGCACTTTGTGCAGAGCTGGGTGGGAGGGCGCAGTAGGCAGAGGGATGGGCAGGCGGAGGGATGGGTGGGTAGAGGGAGGGCCGGCAGGCACAGGCTGTCCCTGCACAGCAGGCTGGCTGTGGGGATGGGCATCGGTAGTCACTGTAGAGCCCCATCGCTCCACTTGAGAGTTGCACCCTCATCCCTATGTTCCATCTCCCCAACAAGTGCCCAAGTGTCTCTCATTTAGGGGACACAGGAAAGGCAGTAAGTGTTGCCGAACCCTGCTATGTGCTTGCATTTGGTATTCATCTGGCCTTCCTGTGAGGGAGATATTCTGTGAGAAAATGAAGCTTCCCGGGCCTGAACATCAAGATTCCTGTCCTGGCTGGTGTGGCTCAATGGGTTGTGCGTCACCCTGCGAACCGAAAGGTCGCTGGTTCAATCCCAGTCGGGGCACATGCCTGGGTTGCGGGCCAGCCAGGCTCCTGGTTGGAGACATGCGAGAGGCAACGGATCACTGTTTCTCTTGCACATCGGTGTTTGTCTCCCTCTCTTTTCCCCCTTCCCCCTCTCTAAAAATAAATAAAATATTTTAAAAAAGATTCCTGACCCTACCTCCCTTCCATCATAGGACATGTCCCCAAATAATCAGCATTTGTAATGTACTTTGTTTAGAAAACATATTATATCCATTATTCTACTTGATCTAAAAAAGAAACCACCCCAGACACTATCTTTTCACACTTCAGTAAAAATGAAAAAAGGAAGGAAAAAATAATGCTATGACTTGGCCAGGTCCTGGCTGGAGTTCGCTCAAGGCTCCAGACCCCATGTTCCTGTCCTCGGTGTTGAAGTCAGGCCCAGCATAACCGGTGACCACGCCCCCAGTAGAGAGGACGGAAGCACAGGGCCTAGGGTTGGGTCAGGTCAGGCCCTGCGGGTCACACACGCCCAGATGAGCTGGTTTTGGGGGAGAAGCAGCTGCAGTGGCTGACACCGAACCCAGAGGGGGGTCAGGGGGCCATGTCCCTACTTCTGACCTAAATAGTGTGTTGCCAGATCTTTAAAAATATATATAGAACCAATTCCATGCCACAGGCCTGAGACCTCTGCCCCCAGGCCCCGGCCTGGGCTCGGCCTAACACAGCTGCATGAGCTTCTCCTACGAGCACCAGGCGGCGGGGCCCGCCCAGCTGCGGAGGAGGAAGGGCAGGGGCAGGTGGGTGAGGCTGCACCCAGGCTGGCTGTGCTCCCCCACGGCTCCTCCCTTGTCCTTTGATTTTACTGGGAACATCCATTCCTAGCTGTTACATGGCTGAAAACAAGGAATCCCCTGGGGACCAGACTCTGTAGAAAACACAAAACTCAATGCATTTTACTTCATTCTAATTGAAAAATAGCTCTGGCTGATGTGGCTCAGTGGACTGAGTACCAGACTGTGAACCAAACGGTTGCCGGTTCAATTCCCAGTCAGGGCACAAGTTTGGGTTGTGGGCTGGGTCCCCAGTTGGGTGTGCGTGAGAGGCAACCACAGATTGATGTTTCTCTTCCTTTAAAAATAAATAAATAAAATCTTAAAAATAAATAAATAAACAAACACATGACAGAGGATTTTTTTAATGAGTAAAGCAGTTTAGAACAAAACAAATCCCAAACCTACAGGGACGCCTGGCTTCTTGCCAGCAGGAGAGGGCGTGCTCAACAAGCTGCAGGCCTGCCACGGGGCCTGCCAGGCTGAAAAGGGGCCGGCAGGCCCCCTCTGGTGGCTCGGTCCCAGACTCAGGGGTCAGATGTCCCACCTGGATGGGAGTCTCTGCTGAGGCTCTTGGTGGCAGGGCCCACAGCCTCCATTCTGTGACATGTCCCCACAAGGCCCTGCCGCTCAGGGGCCCCTGGGCTTTCTGGGGAGCCGGGGAGAGTCTGTGGCGGTGCTGGGATCTGGTGTACATGGATGGGCAAGCCCCATGGCCCAGACAGCGCTCCTGACCCCCATGGCCAGCACCTGGCAACTCAGGCTGGTGGCTTGGACAAGTAGCGCTCTTCCCAAATGGCAGCCACACCTCAGAAGCCCACAGAGAAAGGCTTGCTCGGGCCTCTCAGAATCACCCCACCTGGGCTCCGGAGAGAGGGCAGGGAGTGCGCTGGGAGTGGAGACGCGCCTGCAGCAACGGCCAGGGCCCTGGCACAAGAGGAACAGCACAGGTGGGGACCAAAGTCTCCTTGCAGCTGCTCCCCTGCAAGCCCAGGGTTCCCAGGCCAGTCTGGGCAAAGGCAGATGGGCAAGTGGCCCTCTTGCTGGAGTTCCAGGCTGCGGGCAGGGCTCTCTGCGCCCTGCCACTAACAGGCTGCGCCGTGAGGGCTGGCAGAAGGCCCCACCCCAGAGAGCGTGCTTCCTTCTCAGCAGCCAGCGGTGTGGATGGGACGGTCTCGATGGCCTCATAAGTGGACCCACTTGTTCCAGTTGACGTCATGTGGGAACACGCAGCCCAGCCGGAGGGTGCAGTCCAGTGTGGGCTCGTAGAATGCCTCGCTTGGGCTGGAGGGCATCTCTGCCTCTTCCACCACGGGTTTGGAGAAGAGCGAGACAGCCGTGGGCTTTTTCAGCAAGCGCTTCTTAATGCAGCCGAGGAATTCCAGGCCCTGGAGACACCAGACATACAGGTTAACACTTGCATTTATGGACCATGTCTGCTGCTTCCCAGCACAGGGGACACCTGAACTTGGCCTTGAGTGACAAGTAGGGATTTACTAGGCGGGTTCAGACAAAAGCCCAGGACAAGAGAGAGAAGTTTGGCCAGCATTCCCATGGGACAAAACCGCTTCCAGATGTGGTTTTGTTTGGCCTACACATGCTTTGAAATGCAGGAAATTTCAGTTTCCAGCTTGTGTTGAAGAGTGGGAGCCCCTGGGGACAGGGGTGGCAGTCAGGCCCAGATGGGACGCAGCTGCCCTCAGAAGACTGAGGGCACATCTCCAAGCTCTCCCTGCCACCCGCTCGTCACTCATTTACCAGCTGCCCTCGGCCTGTGAGCTCATGACCTTGGCTCTAGACAAAGTGTCAGAGAGAAGGCCCTGGGAACACTGATGTTTAGGCCTGAGCAGCAGCACGGGGCGGGAGAAGGCCGCTGTGAGTGCCAGCCCAGGGCAGGAACCCGTGGTGGGACTAGGGACTGCAGGAGGCTGAGGAAAGAGTGCTGAGAAGCAGAGCTGGCTGCAAGCAGCGCTGAAGAGCAAAGAGCCCAGAAGCAAGGCAGATACTGGGCCCGGGACTTGTCGCCGGCAGACCTGTCCGTGCGGGGCTGGGAACGGAGGTGAAGCACGCAGGAAGGGGGAGCACCTGCAGCAGAAGGCTCTTCTGAGGAGCCTGGCTCTCTGTCAGGAGGCTGCTGGGCCAACCTCTGCGTCTGCGGCCCCTTGTGGGAGGCGCCTGTGTGTGGCGGCCCAACCCCCCAGACTCAGGACTCCTCCAGCGCAGGCACCACCCCAGCCCAGGGCCCGGGTGGAGGGAGACGCGGCAGGGGAGCGGGGAGCCCTCCTGCAGCCCGGCACCCCGCCGCACCCGGAGCAGCTCGAGCACGACGACAGGCTGCAGGACGCCCTGGTAGTGCTGCAGCAGGCAGCTCTCCGGCACGCCGGGCCTGGCCATGACGTGGTACAGCACGGCCTCCATCATGCCCTTGCACACTGGCGTGTTCAGGTGGCCGTCCACGATGCGCCACGGGCGGCTGATGAAGCAGATGCTCTCGCAGTCCCTGCAGGGTGGGCGGATGGACGTCAGGCTCCGTGGGAGCGGGCGACAGCTCGCTCACACGCAGCCCTCACTCCACAGTCGGGACACTGGGGCTCAGGGGAGTCTGGGGTCGGGCCCAGGTCACAGGGCTGGGGACGGCCTACCTTCTGCTCTGCACCCCCACCACCAGGACAGAGGAGCCCCAGCCCCAGGGGCCCCAGGCACCGGCTGAGGAAAGAGGCAATGTGGGAACCTGCTCAGGCTCAGCCGTAACCAAGACACGTGCTCCTCAGAACAAAGGTTTCTGCTGAACACCAAACCAGGGACAGGACTGCCACATGGGGCCCAGGGGTGGGACACTTGGCTTTGACCTCTGACTGGGCCCTAGGGGGACCGAATCTGAGCTCTTGGGAGCCGGGAGCACACGGGTCCCACCAAGCTGAGGGCAATGCACACACGCGTGGGAGGCGCCCCTTGCCAGAAAGGTTCTGTGAAACCCATCGGAGACGAGCCCACTGGAGACAACCCAGACGACGCGCACGTCCGGCACGCCCCGCCCCCACCCACTACATGCAGCGAGCTCTCGCCGGCAGTGAGCGGCACAACCGAACCGGCCACACACTTCCAGGTCCCCCAGGCCACTGTGCGGGGCAAACTGCCCAATCTGTCTCTCTGTGGAAGGTCTTCATGTGACCATTGCGACTGGGTCTCCTGTCTGGGAACCCCGAGGGAGAGCTTCCCCAGCTCACCGCCCCTGGCCCAGGTCTCCTGAACCTCAGTCGCACACTCACCGCTCCCGCGCCGCCTGGGAGAGGCTGCTGGCCACAGAGCCCTCCGCCACACCTGA
This sequence comes from Trachops cirrhosus, assembly GCA_028533065.1. NCBI lineage: Eukaryota > Metazoa > Chordata > Mammalia > Chiroptera > Phyllostomidae > Trachops > Trachops cirrhosus. The sequence continues at coordinate 86,235,877 of CM052540.1, read as the reverse complement.
CGGAAGAGGAAGGGGCATGAGAGACTTTAAAGGGTGGGAGCCCACCTCTTCTTCTCTCATTCATTCGACAAGCATCCCTGGGCTGTGGGGTGAAGCTGTGACCAAAGGAGCAGCAATCCCATTCCTCACACAGCCCCCCACCTGGGGGAGGCAGCTGCGGAGGTTGAAGCCAGCACACCCAGAACAGGACCGGGAGGGACCGCGGCGTGCACCTGTGGAAGCTTGCGTCCAGGGCCCCGAGGACGCTGGCACAGGTCCTGTGCCAGCAGAGGGGACTGAGCACCTCACCTTCCTTCAAGAGCCCCAACCACAGAGCTGTGTAAAGCCCTTAGGCAAAAAGAGCCCCGTAAACAAAGCACCTCGAGAAAAGACTGCAGAGGCCAGTGTTGAGATAAGGACTCACACACAGGACAGGGAAACCGCAGGTTTCACTTGGTGCCGAGGCTGAAGAGGGGCGACCCTTCCCACTTCTGCCACTGCTCCCTCCCACTGGCTACCTCAGAAAACACGCTTCCAGAACCACCACTGGTGCCTCCGGGCAGACCTGCTCTTCACAGACCTGTGCGGGGGTGCAGAGGCCCCCTGCCCTCTAGGAAAGCACCAAATGTAAGCAGGCAAGTCCTTCCCCTCCGGGCTGAGGCTATGCAAAGGTGAGGTAGAGGCCCCTTTTGCTAATGTTCTCTGTTGCATAGCAAATCGGGCCTAGGTACAGAGAATGGACGGGAGGAGTGGGGAGGCGGGCACAAGGTCTGTACCTCCGGAGTCTTCTGAGCCCTCTGGAAGCCGGGGCTGACAGCTCAGCTCTTCTTTGCCTGGGGAGCCGGGCACCCTGACACCATCTTGGTCCTCCTGTCTGGCTTCCAATGCCCCTGGGAGGGGCTCCCCGGAACCCGTGTCTCCAGCTACGGGAAAGGCAAATGCTGGGGTTTCCGCCCCGTGCTCTGCTCTCGGGCTGGCACCCAAGCGCACGTCCTGGAGCATGGGCCTCTTTGCCGGGGGCTTCTGGGCGCTCTCAGAGCTGGTCTCTCCACTCTGACAGGCCAGGTCGGCGCTGGCCCAGCTGGCACGCCTCTTGCTGGCCTGGGAGCCCTGAGGAGGAGGTGCCTGTCTCTCGGCAGGGTTGCCCTCGCTGGAGGTCCCCTCCAAGGGTCTGGCCTGGGGGTCTTCTCTTTGTGTGTCAGCGTCCTCCTCTTTGCCTTTCAGTTGTACCGAGTGCAGGAGCCAGGGCTGGGCAGAGGCCATGGCTACCAGGCGAACGGAGTTGGCGCCCACTTCCAGCACCTGGTGTCGCTCCAAGAGGTCCTAGGAAAAGCAGGAGATACCCTGGGTCTGTGCGGGACCCCAGGACAGTCAGGGTTTGCTTCCCGTGCCTGATGGGATTCAGCGTCCTAAGCAAGCGCCTGGGCCCATCAGGGCAGACAACTCACGGATAAAGCTGGACGTCCAGCTGCAGGCCGGCACCAGGCTGGCCGTGTGGCCCTGGGGCAGCCCGCCTCTCCAGGCTCAGTGTGCCTATTTGTCCAGGAACCACAGCTGCACACTCGAAGCTGACGTGACTTTCCAAGTTTCCTTCTGCCTGCCAGCGTCTCCCCACGGGACTGAACGCCTCAGTACTAGCAAGTTCTTCCGCAAAAGCCGCTGCTGTAACTCCTCTCACGCTCGCGCCAGGCCTGCCCCCAAAGCCGTCCTTACCCAGCAGCGGCACCAGCTCTGAGCGGCACATGGAGTTGCCATCACCTTTCTTTTAATTTTCCCATTAAAAACCCACAAGTTGGAGCTCAAGGACTTCGCCTGGAGCCCGGCCTCACACCCAGGCCGTGTGGGAACTGGCTGTGGGCATTCGGCCTCTGGCCCTCGGACAGTCAGTGGGCCTTCTGCCCGTGCGCCGCACTGTGGCTGGGGACGGCCCCGCCCACCAGCTCCGCAGGCCCCGGGTGCACCGAGACTCTTGTGAATAACCGAACCGCAAGTGGACGGTAGTTACCATCGCCTCTTACTTCCTGAGCTCCTGAGAACTGGTTTGGTGACAAGTCCCTAACAACACCGACATCTCTGACAAGTGATAAGCACCCGACTGCCAACTATGGGCGACAACGCTCAGGAGGGCAGCCCAGCCCCAGGGCGCTCCATCTACAAGGCCCATCTGTTGTTACATTCTCTGGGTTCAAGGGTCAGTGACGCAAAAGGGTCCAGGCAGGTACAGCGGAGAGTAAAAGGGCTCTGGCCAATTGGGCTGAAGGAGCAGAGTCCAGTCTGGCCAGACCTTTTAACATCCAGGAGAAGCTGGGTTTTAGACAAAGCTCCTATTTTTATATGTTGACAACTAATTCAACTTCTAAAAACATTATATTCTATGTCCCAAACCAGCTGCACCCGCAGTGTGCACCTGGCCTGTGAGTTGCAACTGATGCTTTGGCTTTCCCAGGGGACCTGAGAGCACAGCTTACCTGGACGTAGTCTGTGAAGGCCTTGGTGCGCTCGCCGTCCGCCCTCTCAAGGGCAGAGAACCGTCGGCTCAGCTCCACCTTGTCCACCCCAAAGCAACCTGCGGCCGCAATGGCCCCCTGGACCTCCAGAGCGGCGGCCACGTCTCCAGGTTTGTACCCAGACAGCTCCACCTGGTGGACAAACTCTTCCAAGCTGCAGGTGTGCTCTCGGTTGTTGATCAGCCTGGTGAATGTGTCGGGGAGGCAGGAGGTCCCCACGGTCAGCTCTTCCAGAGGAGTGGCTGCAGAGGCAGGGGGATCAGAACGGGCCCTGACGGAGCCCCCTCCGCAGGCCAGCGCACCCATGATGCTGCGGTGGAGCACTCCAGCGCCAACCCACCGCTCCCCGAATCTTTGGGGTGCACAAGGTTGGGCCCATGGCTGTTAGGTTCCTGAGACGTGCCCCTGGGTCCTTGACTGCAGCCAAGGGGTGGATTCCCCTGGGGCCGCTAAGATTCTCCTGCTCAGGACTCAAAGTGAAGAGCTCAGAAAAGGGGCGGGGTTGGAACACTGTGACCCCGAAGTCCCGGAGGGGAGGCCCCCAACTCAGCTGACACGGGGCCTCACCCTTATTAACACTCCGTGCTCACCGCCCCTCAGGCCCTGTGAGACACCCGGGACCCTTCCCTAAATCCCCGCTTCTGGGTGCGGCAGCCAGGGCTGCCTTCCGCTGCTTCCTGTGCAGCTGTCTCTGCCGAGACCAGGCCCTAGGTCGTCACTGCTTTGCCTGCATCAAGCTCCAGACGAAGAAACTCTAGTCGTGATCGTGAAACCAAAAGTAAACACCATCCACCTCAACTTGTTAGAATGAAGGCAGCCAGAGGCAGAAAAGGGGCGGGAAGGAGGAAGAGAGATGCAGGGAAGGGAAGGACCCTAACATCCTCATTTTACGTAGAGAGGAGAGACTGCCTGAAGTTGGGGGTACAGGAAATAGAGGTTTAAGTAAGTTATTTAAAGTTTCAAAGGTAATCAACTGAAGCACTAAAAAAATGTGTAAGAGTCAGGAGTAAAGGACGTGAGAGATGATTAATGTAAGCGGAATACTAATTTTTCACAGTAAGAATTCAAAATACTTAAAAACCTCACAGCAATGCGCAATTCAGAGCTGCAAAGGGGACCACGAGAAGAGCTAAACACAGAAGCAGTGAGCGCGCTGCCCTGGAGGACGGCCCGGGCCGGGGGTGCTGCTGCTGCTCCCGCGCGCCCTCCAGGGCCTGGAACACTGACGAGGGGACCCACAGAGAGAAGTTCTAACGTGGGTGTGGGCACAGCCTCGGGGCTCCCCACTGACGGCCCGGGGAAGAGGTCTGGGACCCGGGCTCCTCCAGCTGCCTGCCAGGGCGGGAGGTGGTCTTCCTTCTGTTCTAGCCCCGGAGAGCTGGGCCTCAGCACTTGGCCTTGGGAGCTGGGAGGTGGGCACCGGGGTCTGGGTCATAGGCCAGGCCAGGGGCAGCACTCACCGGTAGGCCCGAGCCCGGTGGGCAAGGGGCTGCCACGGAGCCAGAACCTCACGTGGCAGGAGTTCACCACGATGCTGTCGTTGGGGTTGAGGTTCCGCGTGCTTACGATGCCCGGGGCGCAGTAGCCCCTCATCAGCAGGTAGTTGGTGTGGGAGGCCTGGGGGGCTTTCACCTCAATGCTTTGGCGCTTGCCCCCTGGGTCTTCGTCCAAATCCTCCTCTTCCTCTTCATCCTCTTCCAAGGCTCCGTCTTTCCCCATGCTGGGAGAAGAAAACTGGCCTAGATGACCGAGCTTGGGCCCAGCCCGTCTGCTGCCCGGCCATCCCTCCCGCGCACGCCGTAGCCCTGAGTCTGTGGCTGGGCCTGGCAATGGCCCGGGCACCCCGGCCTCTGGCTGTGAGGGTCGGCGTGGACTGCCACTCCAGATGCCCCTCACCCACCTTTCCACCTTTCCACACACCTGACCCCTGTTCACATACCGTCTTTCCAAGAGCTGTTCCTTTTGCCTGAAAACCCTTCCTAGGCTGTCCATGAAACATCCACTTCCCGTTAAATCCCAGCCCAGCTACTACACCATCAAAGACCTTTCGCCAACCCCTCCTTCTCTGTTCAACCCTCCTCACTGCAATGCCCCGCGTGTTTCTCTTTGGCATAGCCAAGTCACGCCTCTGGCTCCCCTGGTGGCCAAGGCTCTGGCAGGTGGCCCCGCATGGGACGCGTCCCTGTGGGTCCCACTTCTCAGGTGTGGGAAGCCCTGCCGGGTGGCCGTGGGAGGCAGCACTCGACTCTGCTGTCTTTTCTGGCTAATGCCCACACAGTGCCGACGCAGCACAGAGAGGCCAGCACGTGCTTGCTCATAAGTGCAGACCAGATGCCCAAGCAAACGCAGCTGCGGACACCACGGGGACGAGGAAATGAAGCTGTGGAAAGCCCCCAGCTGCTCTGGGTGGCGTGAGCAGCCACCGAGAGCTCCGCCCTTACCTCTTAATGACCTCGTTCTCCACCATCGAGCTGTCCACCACCACAATCTGCTCGGGGATTCTGACGTCCACGGAGACAAGGCCCAGAGAGAAGAGGGTCAGGGCAGCCGCGCAGTGTCCTCCAGGGCCATCCAAAGAAAATGCCACCAGGTCACTTGAGCAGTCAGTAATGTCCTGGTCTTTGAAGGAGAAATTATCAGGCTGGTCCAACTTGCCAGCAGCCCGGATTCTGTCGAAGAACTGGAACGATTCTGTGCAGGTGGTGCTGGGAAACCGCCACGTGAAGATCCTACACAGACAGAAAGCAGGGCGAGGCCTCCCTGAGGACAGGACGCGGACGCCTTCCCTTGAAGGCACTGGCACAACGACCGGCTTCTCTCTCCCCTCTCCGGTGCCGGCGCTGCATTCCGACCCGACTGGGCCCACCTTCCCCACTCACCGAGGCACTCACTAGGAACAGGTGCCCAATGGGGGAGATGGGTGTACGTTGCGTCATAACAATCTTTTACACAAAGCAAGCCCTGAGCCCATACAGCGACGAGAGGACACTGTGTGCTCAACCTACTGTCTCCAAAAGGCGACTGCCCTTGCCTTGGTCCGGAGTGCAACTTTCCAAGACTCTGTACCGCAGAGACAGAGGGACCTAGATTGGAGGGGGACCCACAGGCCACCCATCCTTCTGATCTGCAGAGCACTCTCTCGGCTCAGACGGGGAGGCTGCAGTCCATTAAGGGGCTCAAGGTCACATGGCCTTGTTGGACCTGAACACACGTCTTCTGCTTCCCAGGTCATGGCTCTTTTTACTATGTCGGGCCGCTCCCCAGAAAGGAAAAGGGACCGAGGGTCACTGCGATGGGTGTTTGGGTAAGGAGCAAGTGTCTGGGGTCACAGGCAGAGAGACGGATGAAAGAAACAGAACAATGTTCAGGCTGTTGTTCTGTGTCTGAAGGCGTCTCTGCACGGGTCTTAGGATCGGTCAGGAGACCAGCAGGGAGAAGGGGAAGGCAGCCCGGGGCAGAGCTGCCACGAACTTCTGGGACCGTTTTAATGGACTTCCTCTGCGTGGTCAGGGAGGCTGGCGGCACAGGATGCCAGATGCGCAGCGAACAGCAGCCAGGTCTGCCTGGTGTGAGGCCACGCTGTGAGCCGTGAGGGGCGCTCCTAGCAGGAGGGGTCCCATCAGGCAATTCTCAACACCCACACCGCCACCGAGGGTGCTGTATGCTGCGGACTGAGCCTCAGCAACGGCCGATGGCTTCACAGCGAAGCCTGCGCGCCACACGAAGGGTGACTCGGTGCGGCTGAGTGTGAGGATTAGGGACTGAGGCTATGCGACCAGGGGGTGCACTTTAACTGGACCAAGTATCGCATTAGAAACTCATCATTCCCGATTTGACAGGAGAAAGGGAAACAAACTACCCGCAAAAAGGGTAAATGCCCCAACACAAAACACTGCAAGTGTCAGCCTTCTGCCCACACCAGGAAAGAGAGGCGTGGGTGAGAACACCCGGTCCCAGAGGCTGCGTCTCGTGCACGAGGACACGCAGGCCCTGGCTGCCGTGTGTTCTCTGATGAGGATGGACGTCCTGCTACTTGCACTCACGTGTGCTCCCGTCTCTGACACCGGGCGCCCCGCCTCTCCCATGGCCAGGCCAAGACTTCCTGAGCATGTGCCCACCTGTAATAGCTCTGGGACAGCTGGTAGGACATGGGCACGAAGGGCAAAGCCCGGTTCTTCTTTGGGCCCAGCGTGTGGTTGACGCGGCGCCGGTTGACCAAGCTCCTTTTCTGGCACTCCACGAAGGCCTTCACGAGGATCTCATCCTTGTACTCCTGGTACAGGCGGAATGTCTGCGACACAGCAAGTTGTGGGTGGGCAGCAAGCCGGGGACAGCAGGACGTGGGGTGCTCAGGAGCTGGAGCTGACGCTTGGGAGTGTGGGGGCAGGGAGAGCCTGGGGGAGCCAGCGACCCTAACTGCCAGCCGACTATCACGTCACACCTCAGAGACCAAAGAGGAGGACAGGTGACTGGGGAAAGAGGAAGGCTCTGCACCCCACACCTGTTGCTTTGGATGCAAAGACACCAGCAGTGAATGCAAAATCGCCTGTGCCACCACTCTCTCCTCCTCCTCACCCAACACCTCGTATGTCTGGTGGGCTCTGCCCCAGACACGTTCCCACATGCATCCGGTTCACGCTGTCTACACCACCGCCACCTAGCGCACCACCGTTTCCCACTGCAGCGTCTAGCCAACGGCTCTCCCCGCTTCTGCACGTGCCACCCCCTCCACCCTGACCATTCTCCACGGCAGTCACCCTGGCAGGGAGAACGCCCGCCCTCACTAGGATGGACAAGGACGCCTGTGCGTGGGACCCTGCCCATCCAGCTTCGCCTCCTACAAGTCCGCCTCCCATCAAAGCACTGGGACTGTGGAGTTCAGTGGGCCTTGTGCCTGCACTCTAAGGATGAAGTGAGTGAGGGCCAGCGTCTTAGGGAAACTCAGGGCCCCTGGGTCCCACAGCTGAGAAGAGAAAGGGCAAACCCTCACGTGGCACTGGCCCGAGGGGACCGTGTCCCAGCACGCTGCTGCTAAGCAGATGCTGGGTCTCTGGCACCCACCTGGAAGGACTGGCAGGACTTCATCTGGCTGTCTGAGAGGGCCAGTGTGCTCTGGATCAGGTTCTGGAGCACCAGAAAGTGAATGTCGTCCATGCTGAAAGAAAGGGGGCAGGGTGACACAAGGCCGCGCGCACCAAGCATCCCGGACGGGCTCGGTTCTCGCTAACGACGCGTTTCAATCTCACAGAAGTGACCGAGTACCCAAACTATATGCCAAGACAAAATACACGGTGGTTTTTAAACCCCACGAACTGGCCCATTTTTACAGGGAAAAGGTTCAGCCCTGGGGATGGGGGGGTGTCATAACCTGGAAACGTTTCCACGACAATTAGCAAATGTGGTTAAGTGCTTATATTTTCTTTTCATCCAATTTAAACAAAGCTTCTCCAAAGAGAATGGGCTTCTTGCTGAAATATAGAGCTAAAATCAAACTGAATATCGATTATCCACGATGGGGGAAAGGATGAGCTTTCTACCCACTTTTGCTCAGAGAGCTCATGGGCCAAGAGCTCAGACCTCCCCCAGCCCATCCCGAGGCCAGGCCAGTGATGTGGGAGGTCAGGGGTCAGCAAACTTCGCCTGTAAAGGGCCAGAGAAGCAATTTAGTCTTCGCAGGTTATCTAGCCTTGATGCAACCACTCAACTCTGGTGTGTTGATGAAAGCAACACAGACAAGACATAGAATGGGCCTGGCTGTGTTCCAATAAAACTTTACTGACGAAAACAGGCGGCAGGCTGGATCTGGCCCCAGATGACCCCGTCCTAGGCTGCAGTCACCCCATCAAGCCGCTGAGGAAACGGCACCTGGCGTGTCAGTACTTGCCTATTAAGGTCGTCCTCCTGCCCGACTTGGTATTTTTTGTCTCCAATAGCCAAAACTCGGTATCTGCGTAAGAAACAGGAAAAGAGCATGCCAGTGCCACGGCAGACCGCCACTGGCCTAGGCTGCAGCTTGCTCAGGATGGCCATTTGTTGGCTGAAACGTCTTTTAAAAAATGTTAAATTCACTAAAATTCAAACATGTACATATATTGGGTTGGCCAAAAAGTTCACTTGGGTTTTTTTCCATAAGACGGCCTAGTAGTGCTTAGTTGTCTTTAACTTCATTTGAAACAGTTTTGTTAGACTGTATTGTGACAGCTGTCATAGCAGCACGCATTTAAAACATCCAAATTAGTGAGTTTTTGTGCAGCCATTTTAACATTGAAGACGGAAGAAAATACACAACATTTTCGGCATATTAGGCTCTATTACTTCAAGAAAGGTAAAAACTCAACTGAAACGCAAGAAAAGATTTGTGCAGTGTATGGAGAAGGTGCTGTGACTGATCGAACGTGTCAAAAGTGGTTTGCGCAGTTTCGTGCTAGAGAGTTCTCGCTGCAGGGTGCTTCACGGTCAGGTAGACCAGTTGAAATTGACAGCGATCAAACTGAGACATTAATTGAGAACAATCAGTGTTATACCACGCGGGACAGAGCCAGCATACTCCAATATCCAAATCAATAAGGTTATTAGTGAAAATGAAAAATGTGTCTTTTGCAGAAAAAACTAAATGGACTTTTTGGCCAACCCAATAAACTAAAATGAGAATATACTGTCTTCTGTTCATCAAATAAGAATGTTAAAAAATGAGGGTTGAGCCCTGGCCAGTGTGGTTCATTTGGTTCGAACATTGTCCCCTAACCAAAAAGTTGAGGGTTCGATTCCCGGTCAGGGCACATGACTGGGTTGCATGTTCAATCCTTGGTCCAGGCACATATGATCCCCTGCTCAGGTACATGCAGGAGGCAACCAGTTGATGCTTCTCTTGCATCAATGTTTCTCTCTAGTCCTTCCCCTCTCTCTAAAAGCAATGAAAAAAATGTTCTTGGGTAAGGATTAAAAAAAAAAAAAAGACCAGGGTTGAGAAAACAGGGAACATTTATTTACTGACAATTATGAAATGAGATGGGAAAACGGCAATAGACAGGCAGCTACTGTTAATTGCAGGCTTATTATGATTAAAAATGAGCACAAGAAAGTCTGGAAGAAAATACCCAAAAAAGGAATGGCTGTATTAGGTGTTGGAATTACAAATTATTTCTCCTTTTTTTATAAAGCTTCACGTTAAGTTGTTTTATTGTGTTCGTACCAAGCAAATAAATACAAGAATAAATCGTAGAACTGACTTTTCAAAAAATATTGTCATTTGTAAGCCATTTCATTGGTTTCTACAAAACTGAGGTCAAAATTCATCTTTGCCATAGTAAATGTTCCCTAAAATTTGGTAGCAAGAAAAGCAGAAAAACAAGTCAACTATTTTTAGTCAAACAAGAAAATATTTGGAACTATTTTTGTTTTTGCCCTGCCTGCCAGAATGCTGAAGAATAAATTTAGAATTAAACTGTTACAACAGAAACTTCTTCTTTCCTCTAAATGGTTTGCTCCTTTAAATCCTTTAACCATCTTCTTTTAAAACTAAAAGTTGACCCAGAACTTCACTGAAAATCTGTGGCCATACAAATTACGTGCAGGTGAACAGCATGTGAAACAGTTTATATTTAAATACAAACTGTGCCACTGGGTAATCTGGGGAACATTTTACTGCCATTAACAAACAAAAACTCCCAAAATAGCTAACGGGTATCAACTCTGAAAATGACTATGAATCACTCCCTAGGCCTGGCATGCGGTGGGTGCTGTATAAATTATCTGCTGAACAAATGGAAGGATGAGGTCTCCAGCAGAAACACGGAGGGCTAACTGCAGAGGCATTCACAAGTCACACACAGAAACTAACTGATAACCGTCGTCTCCTTAGAGAGGGTAATGCAGCAGTCCGTGCCCGGAGAGACTGCCTTGAGGATGGTGGAGAGAGGGGATTCACAGTGGAATTAAGCAGAGGAACTGGGCTGGTTCACAGAACACGGGATTTTAAAATCTCTGCAGGGTCCTGTGCCCAAACCTCAGTGTGTCTTTCTCCAGAGGCTGAGCGGTTGAGTTGGAAACTGCAGGGGGCTCTGAAGTCCGAGCAACCCAGGCTCCAATCTTGGCCCTGTTGCTCACAAGCACTGTGACCTTGGGCAAGTTAGTTAGATCTCAGAGTTGCCTCCTGTGGAAAATGAGCAATCTCAGCAAAAGTGCGCCAGCCACCAGAGAGGGGCGGAGTTAAGTCAGCGGCAGGGCCTGCAGGGGAGGGCGAGTGAGAGTGCCTAGGGGGCCACGGAAGGCGGGGCCGCCCCATCGGGAGAGGTGGGGCGGCCCAGTGGCAGGAGGGGCAGCAGGGGCAGCGGCAAGGCTGAGTGGGACGGTTGGCCTGTGGCAGCCTCCGCCCGTGACACGTTCTCATGCCCCACGAGGATCACGCAGAACCTTCCTGGAAGGACCTTACCTGGCAAAGAGCTCCTGGATCGTGTCTGGGATTTCAAGGTTAGGATTCTTTAGGGATGAACTAAACTTCTCTTTAAGCTTCTCCACAAATTCTTTAAACTCGCTGGCACAAACCTTTTAACATGAGAGAATATGTTAAGCCCTTTCTCTCCCTGTAGGGAGGTTTCAACAAGATACGTCAAGGAAAATCTCGGGACAAACTCTCGTGGCAGCCACCTCCCAGAAACACAGTGCCGCTCCTCTGCCTTCCGGCCTCCCCAGTGCACGGATCCACCCAGGAAGCAGACAGACAGATGCTCAGGGGTTTGGCACACCTGGTACCAACCAACAGCCGAGCCCTCACAACTACAGCGCCACCGCTCTCTTCCAGCCCCAGGAAGACCCAAACTGTCCGGCCCAGTCCTGGAATGCCCACTGTGCCCCAGTCCCACCAGCAGGCCCGCGCTCCCGTCACCTCCCCACTCCCAGGCTCTTCCCTGGCTCACGCTGTGTGAGCCCACCTCCTTCCTCCCCTCCAACCCACCCCCTCAACCTCGGACCCCAAACCCGTCCCCTCGTGCACACCTGCACGGCGACCACCCCATTCTAGACCAGAACACCACGTGGCCTCCTCACTGCCCTGCTACCTCCAGTCTCACCCCTCCAGTTTACCCTCCGCGGTGTGGCCAGCACACGGACGACACGTCCAACATGGGGTGAGCTCACTCCTTCCCTGCTGCGTCGCGCCGCGGCCCTCCCAACACTACGCGCACAGGCCACCTCGCTCCCCCTTCCTTCACGGCCTTTGCCTCAGCCGGCTCCTCATCTTTAGAGTCTGGGTTTAGTGGCTGCACTGAAGCCCTCTGTAGTGGACTCTGTCGGTCACCTACTTTCTCCATCCCCATCTTGCTCAGGAGTGGAGCCGACTCTGACATGGTTTGGGAAGCATGTGCGCTCAGCCCATCTGGATGAGGCAGGATGGGGCTAAGCCAATGACGGCAACCCCCGGGGCTTCTGGGAAAGGCTGCCCCCTCCCTGACATGAGGGCCCAGTGAGCCCAGGGCAGCCCCATCCCCATGTCTTCTGTCGCTGGATCCTGTCGTGTGGACCTGAGCCCCAGCAGTCAATCAGCAACCATGAGGTGACTGGCATGAGGATGGACAGCTGGCTGCTAAGAACTAGAAGAGCAGTGACAGAACAAACCTGGGTCCTGATGACATCTCTGCTTTACTGCGCATGCCCACAACTGCCTACCTGCAGCTTGCTTGGCGCAAGGGAAAACAGAGCCTCAAGGCCCTGTGAGGTTGTCTGTCTGCCACTTGCGTCACACGCGCCCCTGGTACTCCTGCAGGCCCGTGCTGTCCTCTCTCAGGGTGACGGCACTGGTCCGCGCAGCCCATTTACCCCTCTGTGCGTCCCGTGGCTCCCTGAGCGAAGGGCTGGACCTCCATTTCGGTTGGCCTCGCCTGGCCTAAGGCCTGACACGCACACAGCAGAGGCCAGTGTTTGCTCAGTGAGCAAGGGCTGGGTGGGCTCTGAGCTGAGGAGCAGAGACAGCTGGGTCTGTCAAGATGGCTTCCTTTCTTGCCGGCCACTGTTCCAACCCCACTGGACAGGCAACTCAGAAAGAATCCCATCTCCTATCTGCAAACTTTCCAGGCAGTACGGCTGCTTTATAACTTCTTGTCCGCTCTCCTTGAAGAGCTGCCTTGTTTCCTTAACAAGTAGGCCCCAGGCCCAGCAGCACTGCAACGGTGCATGTCCAATGCTGATCATCTTTACAAACTAATGCTGGAGCCAGATGAAGTGAAGTTTAATGCCAAAGAAATGACAAGTCATTTTCTCACATAAGCATGAAAAAACCCATGTTCGTAAGGCTGGCAGAGGCACTGCGAGACCGGGAGGTCTGCACCAGGACCCAGAAACCGCTGCCTTCGGAGCGGGCTGAGCCCAGTCAGCGCACCAGGCCTACCTTTGGGTCTTCATAGTCACACTTCCGGTTCATGAAATCGCCAACGAGGGCCTTATCTTGGTACACCTCAGCCAGGCACACCCTGCGGAGATCAAAGAGGCCGGGGGTCGGAGCCACGCCCACGCTCAGAACCACCAGAAGGCCTCTGGTCTGACATCTCTGGCTTTGTGTAACCATAAAGCGGGATTCACTTATACAACTGTTGTGTGACTATGGCTTTTAAAAGTAAGGATGTGGGCTGAGCCAAACTGATTCAAGCCAGGCCTGTTCCTGCTCACACTCTCCACCCTGGCTTCACTGACCTTCTGTCCCCCAGCCCCCCACGTGTAGGCGGAGACCAGTAACTCCCAACTGCCCTCACGGGACTCGGCCAAGACCAAATGAAACAACTTGTACGAAACTGTATCCTGAACTTAGAAACATTGTATAAACATGGGCACTTATTATTGTTAAGAGCTCCAACTCCCCCCACAGCACTATCTGTCCACTCCTCCGGGATGTAAAGAGCCTGACTTGCCCAGAAGGAAATGGAGAGCCAATCAGAGTTCACTGGCTTCCTATGAGCCAAGCACTTCAACCTTCATAAAGAGCTTGCAAGACAGAGACTGTCATTCCACTGTATAGCTTGGTGAGGTGAAGGGGCCCCTGGGGTCACACACATGCCAAGGGCCAGGGCAGGTGGGACAGGCGTGGTTATTTTTGGTGTCATTATCCTGTTCGAGGGTGAGGAAGCAGCTTCTGAATGGACACCCCATTCTAGGCCTCGCCGCCCTGAGCTGCGGTGAAGACCGAGGCCGGGCCACCACCCCTGCAGGCCCTCGTGCTCCACCTCCCTGGGCTGCTGGGGGGCAAGTTGCAGATCTCACTGCACTGCCAACTGACCGTCACTACCTACTTTGACAAAAGAAGAGGCTGGACCAGGTCATCAGAACCCTCTGAGACAGAAAGGTTGATCATTCTATGCACAGGAGACAGTGGCTTCACAAGGGAAAGCCCCTTGGTATGTGTAACCCTGTGGTTTGCAACCAGGGCGGTTTAGCCCCACAGGGAACACCTGGGGACACCTTGGTGTCACATGGTGGAGGGGCTACTGGCATCTAGTGGGTAGAGGCAGGGATGCTGCTCAGCATTCTACAGTGCCGAGGACAGCCTCACAGCAAGGAGTTATCTGGCCCCGATGTCCACAGTTCAGGGCTGGGCCGTTTCTCTCATCTGGCTGCTGCAGCAGCCCACGGCCGAGACTCAGCCCAGAGCCAAGCTCGTCGCACGAGTGACCAGTCGGCGGAGGCGGTACTTCCCAACCCTGCCATGCTTCCGCTCCTGGCCCCACTGTCCTACTGGCTGCTACATGTGGGCGCCTTCCCCAAACTCAGAGGCTCTCTGGTGCCCCACTCAAACCCATGCCTGTGGAGGAGTCGGAGGAGTCGGAAGAGTCTGACGAGGATGGCAACAGCTTTCCCCCCAGGCCCTGTGAGAAGATTAGGGGGAAGGGGCAGCCGCACTGGCAAAAGACAAATCACAAGGGACATGCCTTTCGACCCAGCCAGCCACCGTCTCCACGCAACCAGGCTCTGGCAGGGAAACTCTCAGGAACCCCAGCTGTGCTCAGGACATGGCTGAGTGCCCCTGGTCCAATGACCCATATCTAGCTTGTTCTCAGGCCATTAATACTGAGACAGCAAGAGCTGCTCTGGAAGGCTAAAAACAGCAGTGAGGGCCAGCACATGCCTCTGCCTTCCCCACATGCTAAGTGCGTGACGTTCAGTAAGTCACCTGGCCTGTCTGGCCTCCGTTTCTCCATGTGCAACGAAGGGCGGCAGCACCTACTTCACAAGGTTTTCCTAACATCTAGATAATACTGGGCACGAGAAAGTGCCAAAGTCAGGCCCGGCCCTCAGTACATCAAGGACAAGCTCACCAGTGCACGCGGGCACTTGGACCGAGCACCGGCCAACTCGGCATGCTCCGCCAGGATTTTACATGGGCCCCGGACGCAAATGGGATGAGAGGAGAGTAAAGAATGAACTAGAAACACGGGAATAAACTCGTCCTGCAAATGAAAGTTCAAATAAGGCTTACTTATAGTTCAGATAGGCTTGTGGGTTTTTGACTATGAAGCGAGCTCTTCGTCCAACCGAATGAGATGTTTTATCCAAAGACTCTTCAAAGGTAGCGTGCAAAATGTCCCGCACGACCTGCCAGTGGACAAACGGGCCCTTCACCTGGGTGGAACAGAGTCGGGACAGGGAGTCAGCATCCTTGGAGTCCACGCCTGGGCGCTGACCCCGAGGCGGGGGAGAAGTCTGTTCCGTGAAGCCTCCCTCCTCAGGGGACACTCCACACTGCCCCCTCGTGTTTGCTCAGTCCCATTCACGTGGCACCAACCACGTGCCTGGCACAGGGTGAGGAGCTGGGCAGAGCGGAATAAAATAAGTCCTCAGACCTGTGGGAAAAGTGTCTTCTGACAAATAGGAGAGGTGCTCAGAGGGTGCTGGCTAGTACTGACTGAAAGGGCAACCTGTTAGGGGAGGTTATGAATATATACGACGTGTTTAGTTAGAAGGCTTTACAGGCTTAATTATAGATTATGTGTGGTCAGAAACATTCTGTATGTCCCATTAGCAGAAAAAGAATGTGCTAATCCCCTGGGCTGGTGTGGCTCAGTGGCCTGAGTGCTGGCCTGTGAACCAAAGGGTTGCTGGTTCGATTCCCAGTCAGGGCACATGTCTGGGTCGCAGGCCAGGTCCCCAGTAGGGCACACGCAAGAGGCAACCACACACTGATGTTTCTCTCCCTTTCTCCCTCCCTTCCCCTCTCTCTAGAAAATAAATAAATAAACTCTTAAAAAAAGAGCAAGTCTATTAAAAAAGAGAGAATGTGCTAAGTCAGTAGACTCAGGAGAACACTTCGGCCACACACAGGAAGGCAGAGCTAAGGAAGGGGAAGAATGATGAATTTTCTTACGGCCCCAGAATGAGGTGGCCCAAGAACACGGTGTTAGTCCAAGTGAGTGAGTGGAGGTGTGCTGACCGGAACGTGCAGGACTCTCCTGGCTCCTCCAGCCGCGCCCAGGGTGGGTGGGGGAGACATACCCTGGCCCCGCTTGATAACACACCCACTATAGAGGCAGAGAACACAAACTGGGGACAGCAACAGTTCCCCTCAGGTTCTTCCTTGAAGAAGGGACTGGGTTGGAATTTAGGAAGGGGCTGAAGGGTGAGGGAATCTGGGAAAATGGTCGAGAAAAGGGATCTGATGAGCCTTTGGCAAAGAGCGTCCTGGCACAGGACATCTAAGTGGACTTCTCTTGGCTGCCGCTGAGAACAGGGAACACCACGGGGCCCTCAAGTGGCTGCCTCACCTATCTGCCTGGAAGTATCACTACCTGCAAAAGTCCCTGGATTGGACGATGGGGAAGCTTGCTCTTCTGGTGGCTCCTGTGAACCACCCGGAGGAGACATTCGCCCACCTGGACTGCCCCCCTGCCGTGCTGCACGCAGAGGGGATGAGACCAGCACAGGTGGTGAGAAGAAACAGACCAGGAGTCAGCGAGGCTGCTTTGGGGAACGTGGTGAGGAGATGAGCTCTGGTTCGGGCTGTAGAACCTTCTTAGAGGCAGGGATATCAGAAGAGAAAGGGGGTTTGCTAAACAGGGAGCAAGTCCCTCTCCACCCACCAGGGATCCAGGGACACAGGCCCAGAGGACATATGAGTATGGGGGACTGTGGTGTGGCAGGTGGAGGAGTGAACCACGAGGAAGGTGGGGAGTTAGGCCTCGGCCACTGCACCATTCCACACTGCTCTGTAAATACCGACGGTTGTGGTGTGGTAGGCACCGTGCTGGGGGTTACAGCGAGGAAAACAAGTGAGCCTCTGCCTTGAGGAGCAGCCACTCCAGTGGGCCAAGAGGTGCCAGAGGCGACAGAAGCGGCATGAAAAGTATCTGTGCAAGGGACAGAGTGAGAACGCAGCGATTACTTCCATTTGACAGGGTCAGTGAAGTCTTTCTAGAGGTGACAAGCAGCTACTGAAAGAGAAACCAGATTTTTTTAAGCACGTGAGGGTGGGAGGAGCGGGAACAGGAAAGGTGAAGCCAGAACGGCTTTGGTCTGCTTTGCCCGCAGCCGGGCAGTCGTAAGCATGAGCTGAAGGCTGGAAAGAAATGCACAAACGCTGGAGTGGTATTAACATGTAGGATCCTGGGAAATGCTTTTCCCAGGGGCCTCGGTAGATGAGATGCGAGAGGCCACAAGCCTCCAGTGGGGGTGGGACAGGAAAGAGCTCCCTGAGAGAGGGACGAGCGAGTCAGCTGGAGGGAGCAGGGGACCGGTGGGCCGAGTACCTTGGCGTTGAGGATGTTGCTGGCAATTCGGCAGAGCATGAGCAGCCCGTCTTCCCGCATGGACCAGGTGACGCGCAGCCGGGTCATCCTCTGCAGGGCGCTCTGGTCGGCCTCATCATGGTAACGCACACTTTTGCTTTTTTCTTCTTGGGGCTCTTCTAAGAACACCGAGGGGAAAAGGGAGGGCGCCTATAGCAACTGGTTTGGAGCTGCCACTCTGGAAAGGGGAAGGTCTCTGCCCAGCTAGTAAAACTTGACCAAGGGTATCAGTTATCAGAATCTCCCTGTGTCCAGAAGCTATACGACTAACCACAAAAGACGCAGCCCTTCCTGACAGATTTTCCACAGCCGTCATCATTTCCCTGCGGTGAATTTCACTGTGAGGGACTGGGCACCTGAATGCAGTCTCCTGTTAGTTACCCGCCCATCTCCAGTTTTCCTACTGTGGTGCTAACGCCCTTTGAAGGCGCCTTCACAGGGGCCTGGGGAGCAGACTCAGGGCACGTTTGCCCAAGGAGTGCCCCTCCCCCCGCCCCATTCTGCTGCTCTGCGACCTCAGAGGTGTCGTGGGAACTCCAGTGCACCTCGGGAACAAGGCCCATCGAAGGGGCTGCCTTGAGGGTTGAACGACACTGAAACATCTAGTGCAGCGCTTGGCCCACAGTAGCTATTAAGTGAAAAATAATAGTCGCTAACGTTACGGAATTATTTACTATGTGCCAAACACTGGTTTAAGCCTTTTATATATGTTAACATAATTAAAACAATCCTTTGCAACAACCTTATGAGAAAGATGTAGTTATTATCCCTGTTTTTGTAACAGCAGGGTCTGAAACACAGCAGGATACAGCAACTTGTCCAAAGTCACACAACTAAGCAGCAGACCAAGGACTTGAACTTGAGCTTGTAACCACTGGGTTTTTCAAGGTCTCCTTCCCTGGGCGGGGGGCGGTTACGGGGGAGCGGGTACTGACAGCAGTTTCATGAGGTAGACACCATATGCCACTGCCAGTTCTAAAAGACTGTTAGTGATCTTCCAAATTAAGGCAGAAGAAAAACAGGGCAGGAAAATTTGGATTCAAAGAGATACCACAACTGTATTTTGCCTCGTGAAGAATTCAGGTCTTTGTGAGCCAAAATGATAGGCAACAGATACAAGGCTGTTTGTTATAAATACTAGCCAAATAAACCACTCAAAACAGGTTCCTATTTAAACATTGCTTTCACGTGAAATAGCTAGCTATCAGGTCACTGTTCAAATACACAGACCACTTAAGTAAAATAAAAAGTGGTCTAAAAAAGAGACACACCACTCTTCTTGCCGCTGTCCTTTGCTGTAAATACTGTCTGGAGGAAGAATCCAAAACAGCAGCCTAAAACATACCACACCTGAGAGCTTCATGAGAGCTGAAGAGATTCTGCAGGCTTAAATGATCCTGTCTTCCCTCTAATCCACACGTGGCAAACACAGGCCCACAGGCCAAATCTGGCCCTCTGCCCTGATTCTACACGGCAGCAGCGCCGAGCTCCTTGTCCCCAGTTAAGGAGTAGCTACAGTTATACAGTCCTGAAATTACATTCAGCCCTTTGAAGGCAACCTCAAGGCCGATGTGGCCCCCGGTGATAATGAGTTTGACAGCCCTGCTCTAATCTAAATACATAACAAATCTTAAACTCTGGCCTGATTAGCACAAATGTAGATGTTAAAAGGTAAACCAAAAGAATAATAGGGTTTTGGCTGGTTATGATTGAGGATTTTGCTAAGAATTTTTGATAAGGTTTTTTTCGGTTGAGATGAAATTAGAAATTTTACTGAGGCAGTTAATGAGTGAAGAGGCTCTAAAAAGTACAGAGAATGGCCGCTGTAGCTCAGCGGATTGAGCGTGGGCTGTGAACCAGGGGGTTGCCGGTTCGGTTCCCAGTCGGGGCACATGACTGGGTTGTGGGCCTGGTTCCCGGTGGGGGCCACATGGGGGGCAGCCACACATTGATGTTTCTCTCCCTCTCTTTCTCCCTCCCTTCCCCTCTCTCTAAAAGAAAAATAGATAAAACCTTTAAAAAAATACAGAGAAAGCAGGGGGCAGCGTACAGGAAATTCAAGGGTCCCTGTTTGCCCCCTGGATTGGGAAAGTACGGCCGTCCCACAGTGCTAGCACTCTAAATCAGGAGCTCAGGCCTGGCTGCGGTGAGACTGCTGTGCGTCTCTGAGGCAGAACGTGCAGAGACAGGGCCTAGCAAATACAAACGATCACCACAACCTTTTTTCTTTCTTTTGATCTTCTTTCCGGGGTCCTTCTTCAGCCGTTTCCGCTTCTGGCTCTTCCCACCTCTCACCCTCTGGTTCCTGTCCAGCACGGGCTCCTGGTCGACCTCAAATTGCTCGTCCCTGTCAACACGGAGCTCGGATCCTGCTCTGGCTTCTCCCCAGATGCTCAGCCTGCCACTGTCTAGAAAGGACCACAGGAGACAAGCATTTCAGGATGAGCTCTGCAGAGGCCACAAGCCAAGCGACACAAACGCGCGCAGCTGTGCTGGCCCTGAGGGGCACGCCCCCAGCACACGTACCTCCAGCACCCAGGGGCAACGGGCGCTTGGACAGAAAAGGCTGCAGCCTCACTGTGAGCCCGTTCTCTGAAGCGGTGTTCTCCTAAAAGACAGGCGTGTCATGGGAACGAAGCACACGGTTTCACAAACCCCCAGGAGCCCGGCGCTGCACATGCACGGGGGTGGGTGAGTGTGTCTGGCGGAGAGGCCCAGGGTGGCCAGGCAGTGACCGCCAAGAGGCTAGCGGGGGCAGGGTCTCATGCCCAGCGACTCTCTTATTGCACACGATTTTCTCACAGACTTTCTTTTCCTTTAAAAAGAAATACTTCTCTTTCGGCCAAGATGGAGGCATAGGCAGACACACTGTGCCTCCTTGCACAACCAAGATAGGAACAACAACAATTTAGAAACAGAATAACAACCAGAACTGACAGAAGATTGAACTGTATGGAAGTCGAACACTCAAGGAGTTAAATTAAACACGTTCATCCAGACTGGTAGGAGGGGCAGAGTCGGGCAGCCAGGCAGAGAGGGGTTGCAGAACGAAGAGCGTTGGGACTCGGCGTGTAAGGCATCCAGGGCACGAGAGACTGCAGCGGGCCGACCCTGGGTGCACAAAGGGCAGCTGGCAGACCCCAGCTGAGGGGTGGCAACTGGCAGACCCAGCGAGGCAGCGATTGTGAAGCAAGGCACTGCGTGCATCTCAGGGTCCCAGCACCGGGAAATAGAGCCTCGGGGCACTGATTGAAAACATCTGTGAGGGTTAAGGCGCAGGGAGAGACTCCCAGCCTCACAGGAGAGGTCGTTGGAAAGACCCACGGGGTGCATAAGCCCACCCACATGGGAATCAGCACCAGAAAGGCCCAGTTTGCTTGGGGGAAGCAGCGGAAGGGACTGAAGTCCAATGGAGAGCAGAGCAAGCGCCATTGTTCCCTCTCAGACCCCTGCCCCACGTACAGCGTCACAACCCAGTGACTGGGTTGCTCCATCCTGGTGAACACCTAAGCCTCCACCCCTCATACACAACAGGTGCAACAAGACCAAAAAAAAAAAGATGGCTGAAACAGAAGAAAAAATGAAAGCCCAGAACCAATACTTTTAAGCAACCAAGAGATAGCCAACCTATCAGATGCACAGTTCAAAGCACTGCTGATCAAGATACTCACAGAATTGGTTGATTTTGGTCTCAAATTAGATGAAAAAATGCAGGCTATAATAAGTGAAATGAAGAAAAATGCACAGGGAACCAATAGTGATGGAATGAAAGATGGATCTCACATCAATGGAGTGGACCAGAAGAAAGAAAAAAA
>CM052540.1:86181009-86214314 GCA_028533065.1 Trachops cirrhosus | reverse complement strand
TGGGAGGAGGAGAGAGGGGGGAAAGGTACAGAGAGTAAGTAGCATAGATGGTAGGTAGAAAATAGACAGGGGGAGGGCAAGAATAGGAGGGGAAATGTAGAAGCTAAAGAACTTATGACACATGGACATGAACTAAGCGGGGAATGTGGGTGGGAGATGTGTTCAGGGTGGAGGGGAATGAAGGGGTGAAATGGGACAACTGTAATAGCATAATCAATAAAATATATATTAAAAAAAGAAAAAAAAGGAATACTTGTCCACGTCACAAATTAAGTTAGAATCAGTTGAAAAACAAAAACAAAAACAAGCAAGGCAGGTGTTTAACGGGCCTGATGGGCCTTTGATACATATGGAAATAAATATTTGCGTCTTTGGTCACTTTTGATTTTACCAACTCAGAAACTGTGAGCTGGGAAAGGGACAGGAGGATGTGGTGATGGCAGCCCCTGGGGTGGGGGCCGGGGTATGGGCGTCCACACCTCAAAAGCCCACCTTCTTGGCCTTGTTGATGATATAGCTGGTCCAGATCCAGTTGCGCTTCAGGTGTCCGTAGAAACTGGAATCGAGCCCAGCGGCTCCCAGCCCGTCTCCGGGGATCAAGCCCTCGTCCACGACCTCACGGCTGCCCCTGAGAGACAGGAAGTAAACAGAACATGAGCTCTCCTCGGAGATGCAGAGAGAGTCCCTGGTGCAGGGGGCGTTATTTTCCACAACTTCTACGTTCCAAGAAAAATAGTTAACAGAAGAGAAGAACGTCTCTAAACCTCAGATTTTTATGTAAAATTCCCAGTTTTTGTACTTTGATAAATGATTTATCTTTTTTTCTTAAAAAAAATAAAATAAAAACAATGTGTGGGCTAAGGTTTGGCTGGGACCAGATGTGGCCGGTGGCCACCAGTTTGCAGGCTCGGAGACTCAGGCATGCCTGGTCTGCCTTCTGAAGCCCGGCAGGGGGAGCTGGAGCCTGTGGGGGAGCACCGCTGTGACCCTGCAGGTGGGGGGGACGCACGTGGTGTACTCCATCATGGCGCACTTGCGCTCCAGATTGTGCTTGTGGATGGCACTCTCCTGCTCCTTCTGCAGACTGCCCTTGTCATCGCCGCCCTGGTCCGGGCTGCCACTCTTCCTGACGCGCGGGTTGCGCACCACACCTGGAAAACCAAGGAGTCCTGCGGATGACACCCTCCTGCTGCGGTCCTGGGGGCCACATGTTGCTGGGTGGCCAGGGAAGAGTGGATTCCCTTTCTGTGTGGGTACCCCAACCGGAGGAGAGGGTCTCAAACTAGTGGAACCTTTCTGCACAAAATGCCTTATAGTTAATAGGTGTCAGAGGGAGCAAAAGGAAGAGAGTTGAACACTGACAGGTGAACTGAGAAAAGGGTCTGTACTCAGGGCGGACACTATTAATGTGGGTGGCCAGCAGGCAACCAAAGAGCCCAGGAGGCCAGGGGAGTCGCGAGCAGAGAAACCCTGTGCCTTCTTCCTGGGGACGTGGGGGTGGGAGGAGCCCCACGGACACGTTGTGTGCCAGCACAGAGGAAGCAGGAGTTGAAAATGACTGCGCTTGGCTGTGGCTGCAGGGGTCAGGGTCAGCAAGGACCTGGACGGACGGGAGGATGCGGCACCACAGTTTCCCTCTGAGCAGCCAGATGTTTCCTGAGTGCCCAAGAGGTGCATTCATTGAATGGAGCAATCGCATTGTTATTGCGCAATAAAGAAAATTGCATTTCTTGTAAGAAGAGGAAGGTCATGATAATTTGAAGACTGTTAAGGACCCTCTCATAACATGCTCTTCCAGAGACCTGGGCCAGGTGGGGGAGGGGCTGTGGGGAGAGGCCACAACCCCCACCTCTTGGCCCACTTTACAGAGCCTTCTGAGTCAAGCTTCGCCTCGGCCCTCAAGGCGGTGGTGGTGTTCCCAGTTTAGGAAGGAAGACACTATGAAACACACTGTCCTAAGGTCAGAGGTTACAAAGAGCTTGTCCACGGTCATGTGTTTGAACGGACAGCTGAACCCAGGGAGCCTTGATGCAGGGCTTCTCCTGTGCGCCGCAGGCTGCTTACGAGAAATGGATGATCGGGCCAGCCCCAGGCCTGCCGGACCGAGCGCGGCATGGGCCGGCGATTTGCGCTTCAGCAGGCTCCCAGGGGCTGCTTGCGCACTCGGGCGTTCTGGAGCCCCGCTCTAAAGGACGCCTGCGTCTTCGGACACGGTACTTTCCCTCCGTCCTTGGGGCAGAACCCCTCACATGTTTGCTAAACGAAGGGGCGATCAAGGCCTGATTAATGGACTCAGTAAGCCTTCCACATTTCTGCTCGTGAACACTAAAAGAGATGGATGGATTCACTAACTGTCAGGTCTGAAAAGCTCTGATGCAAGTAACACACTGGCTCAGAAATTATTATGCAGGTATAAAATGCAGGGGCATTAGAGACCCTTAAACATCTTCAATGGTAAAAGCCTTCCTCGCTAATGAATGCCAGAGGAGTCTGTGAAACATAACGTCCTAAACTGCCTGGACCCATTAAAGGCTCTAAGTACCCGGTGCTCGCTACCCTGCTGGCACCGAGCAGTTCTACCGAACAGTGCGTGATCCTTGCTGCGCGAAAATCTGCGTGCAACGCTGACCTTGCAGCTCTGTGACAGGAGGAGGAGGGCCAGGGTCCTCCCCTAGGTTCCAAGTGAATGCCCACCCCTCTTCTCCTGGTAGAAGAGGTAAGAAAAGACCAGATGAAAACTGGCCTCAGGGAGAGCATGTTGGACTGGAGGCTCTTTAACATCCGCAGACCCTCCACTCACTCGATAAACATTCGTAGGAGCCCTGGGCACAGACACTCTGAGATACCACGGGGGTAGCAGCCCCATGTCCTGTGCTCAGGAAATCCACAGAATGAAATAAGAGAATGACAGCAAAGATGCTGGAAAGCTTTACGGAAGAGGAGACACTTGAAGTAGATGTGGCCACCTGCAGGGTGAGCACAGGTTGGGGACTTTCTGGGGAGAGGAAATGAATGAGAGCAAAGGCCTCACCCAAAGCCCCACTCACCCCTGACCCCCACCAGCACGTCTGGCAGTTCTCCCTCCCAGTCTGCCCCCTCTGTCACTGTCGTCAACACACATTCTCTCCTGGACACGAGTCACAGTCCCTAACTGGCCTTTCTGCTTCTACTCTTGTGCCCCTCTGCCTGTTCTCCAGGGCAAGCTCTGAAAGACTCAGGTGATCTTGACCCTGACTGGCATGGCTCACTTGGTTGGGCATCGTTCCGCAAACCAAAAGGTCGCAGGTTTGATTCCTGGTCAGGGCACATGCCTGCGTTGCAGGTTTAGTACATGGTTGGGGCATGTATGAGAGGTGATTGATGTTTCTCTCCCCCTATCTCCCCTCTCTAAGATAAATAAATAAATAAATAAATAAACAAACTCTTTAAAAAAAGACGTAAGTGATCTTGTTACTCCTTGCTTACAACCCCCCAAGGTCTTCTCCCTACTCTTAGAACAAACCCAACAGCTGACTGTGCCCTGCAGAGCCGCCGGAGTCTGGCTTCTGCCCCTTCCTCGTCTCAGCTGCGACTCTCCTTCCCACCATGCTGGCCTTTTCGGTTTCCCCAACCACACTTGGGGCCTTTACACTTGCCTGGAACGCTCTTCCCCAGCTCTGCGCATGGCCAGCTCAGCCTCAGTCTTTAGAACTCAGCTCAACTGTCTCCTCAGAAAGGCCGCTCCTGAGCACCCATTCGGATGCCCTCGACTCATCGCCCTGAGTGCCCTCGCCCCGTTTATTTCCTCCGCAGCACTCATCACGCCCTGGGTCTGTGTGTGGTGTGTGTGTGTCTTCTCCACGAGAACAGAGTCTCATGAAGGCAGGGACGAGGTGTGTTCTCATTGCTCAGTCAGGCACAGGAAATGACACGCCAAGAGGTTCGATGAATACCTGCTGAATGAACACGCCCATAAAGGCCAGGTGGAGCTGCTTGGGCTTAATGGGGTGGGGGAGCTAGGATCCCTCCCCATTCAAGGCCTACCACTCGACTCCAGGCTCCCGGAGCA
Organism: Trachops cirrhosus; assembly: GCA_028533065.1. Lineage (NCBI taxonomy): Eukaryota > Metazoa > Chordata > Mammalia > Chiroptera > Phyllostomidae > Trachops > Trachops cirrhosus. Next base: position 86,210,266 of record CM052540.1, on the reverse strand, counting down.
GCCTGAAGACGAGGTGATGTCTTTCCTAGCTCTAATCCAGTTATCCCACAGAAAGGAGGGAAGCGGTGAGGTCCAGCAAAGAGAGACGGTACCTAGAGGGGTGTTGAGGCAGACGCACTGCAGATCAAACCAATAGTTTTCCACATCCTGCATTGAGTTCAGGACATAAAGACGTCTTTCGAAGGGTCGGCTGCTGCGGGCGAGGTTGTAATGTGGGTCACAGATGGTGGTGTCAACGATGGCCGCATTCTTCTTCAAGAAAATGAAGACCTACAAGGAGACAGGGATGGGGTGAGGGGAGAACCTCAGAATTAGCCTTGGGTCAGCTGTCTGGACACTGCATAACAGTCAGGACCTCCTCCATTTGGGCTCGAAAGATGTTACCTGATCTTTGTCCTGAAACTTTTCTGTGGGGCCAAACTGCAACAGCCCCATGTAGCACAGCCTCTGAAGGCTCTCCAGCACTGAGAACACGTACCGCCTGGAAAACAGGGGCGGGCAGCACCCCGTCACACCGCACGCTCAGCCGTGGTCGGGAGACCTGCATCTGGGGTGAGGAACGCACCTCGCTATCCTCCCCTCTTCCAGCTGGCGGGACCTGGAGGACTGGCCTCGGGCCCACGCTGCACTGAGGCCCAGAACCGCTCCTCCTGCACCAGGCAAGGGCAATGGAGCATCCATTCTGCACTGGGGGTTTGGTTCAGAAAATAAATGTAACAAGGACAAAACCACACTAATTATGCTTGCAGTCTTTGTCAGCAGATTTTACTTTAAAAGAACCTTGAAGTAATACAATTTACCAACCCACACTTCATTTACCCTGGCTTTATCTAGGAGGCTCACCGATAGCTAAATGAATGAAAACCTTGAGTCTTTACAAGAGGCACGGCAGAAACCCTTCCTCTTCCTGGTAAACGACTCTGCAGAGCCCTAACTTCGCGGAGCTTGCTGGGACCCTCAGCCACTCTGTGTCAGTTTCAGGAACCTCACCTCTTATACAGAAGCTGCTGCCGGATGGGCCTGGGAAGAAAGCGAATCAGTGTGTGCTTCTTCAGCGGGTCATTCAGAAACTCATCAAGGTTGTCCACCTGTGAGGTGATTTTCAGGTTCAGTTTACCCTTAAGACCAGAGTGAATTGCAAGAATTGTGAAAAAACACCACTCTTTTCCGGGCTGCAGCGTCTTGGAACCTGCCCATCAGTCCCATGGTGATGGTACCTGCTTCCTACCTGCCTTCCCCAAACTTCCCACACCTCTGCTTTCGGTCTTGTCACCTCCTTTCCAGCCCATCTACCACACTGCTGGGTGCAAGGAACAGGTGCCCTCCTATACTGCTGCTGGGCACACAAACTGCTAAAACACCTCTGGGGGATGATATGGACATATATTCATTTATATTAAGAAAAAGACAAAGATGGAAATATATGTAAATGCAGTACTTGGAACCTCCCACAACCACATCAAAATTACAACTAAACTATAGAACAACCATCACTCAGAACCTCCTGAAATCTAGCTGAACAGAAGTCCTACAACTAAGGATATAAAGAAGCCGCCACACTGAGACTGCTGGGGGGCAGAGACGCAGAACGGGCTGGTTCCACACCCACAGGTGGTGGAGAAAAACTGGTATGGATATTTCAGCTGTGATATTTCACCTAAGGAGGGAGGGGTCCCAGCCCCACATCAGCCCCCTAGCCCAGGATTCCAGTGCTGAGAAGTCTGCATAACTTCTGACTGTAAAAACCGGCTGGGATTGTGGTTGAGCGAGAGGGTGGGCTTCTGGAGTCCCAGGCATGCCTCTTAAAGAGCCCACGCACAGACTTAATTGGACTCACTTGCTCTGGGCTCCAGTGCCAGGGCAGTGGTTGCAAAGGTACCAGGCACACATAGGAAGAAACTGAACTATCTGGCATCAGGGTAAGAGTTGTAGGATCAGCTTTCTCCCATGCAAAAGTGCTGGCAGAGGCTCTCTGTCCCACAGAGCTGGCAGGTAGGGTGCCATATCTGAGTCTTCTTCAACCTGGCTAACACTGTTTGCCCTGCCCTGGTGATTCCCTGAGACCCCGCCCCACCCAACTTGTGGGCCCACCCAAGCTGATTCCAGTGCCTTTTCCATATGATTGGCTTCTCTTGGTTCATGCTTCATACTTTCCTAAAACCCATTAAACATGTAGCATCTGGTTTCAGTATGCTCTGTATCTCTTGCTACGTGGGCCCCAGGTCTGAGACTAGTGGCAGCTGACCTTGGTTCACAGCTTGGCCTTTCCTGGGCACCTCCAGGCCCAGCACGAGTAGCAGCCATCTGCAGATCACTTTGTAGCTCACGCTGGGTGGCCCCGGGCAGGGCACAGGTAGCAGCTGACCTTGGCCTGCACCTCCCAGGAGGCCCCAGAGCCAGTGCACCTGGTGGACGGCTTCAGACGGCATCCAAGCGTCACCCAACCACCGCCACAAGTGACACCCCCCAAGGAGCAGACTCAGTGGGCACCAGAGCCCTGCTGACGTAAGTCCTGCTCTGTGGGGTCAGCTCCTGCAGAGCTGATCCTCCCTGGTGGTGGCAGCCAGTCCTTGCAACCATCAGCCTGGGGGTAATTCCCTCCTATTGCGGTGCCAACAGTAAACAAGGCTTAACTTTAATAAGATGGGGCACACAGCCCACATGCGGTGGGTACATAAGTGTCCAGCTTGGGTGACTGAGGGGGAGGCTGTGCCACTAGACACTTTAGGACACCTGCTATATAAGGCCACTCTACCAAGCCTGGGAGACATAGCAGCTCTACCTAATACATAGAAACAATTACTTGAAGTGCCAATGGATTAGATACTATAACAAAAAGACATATGGAGTCCTGGATAATGTAACTCAGTGGATTGAGCACTGGCCTACAAACTAAAGGGTCGCCAGTTTGATTCTCAGTCAGGGCATGTGCCTGGGTTGTGGGCCAGGTCCCTGGTTGGGGGTGTGCGAGAGGCAACTTATTGATGTTTCTCTCACACATCAGATATCTCTATCCCTTTCTACTTTCTCCCCACCCTCTCTAAAAATATATATAAAAAAAAGATTTATGGAGGCTGAATAACGGAACTCTTACATATGCTGCCTACAGGAGACATTTCAGATCGAATGACACACAGACTGAGAGTAAAGGGATAGAAAAAGGTATTTCATGAAAATGGAAACAGACAAGAAGCTGGGGTAGCAATACTAACACCAGACAAAATGGACTTTAAAACAAAGGCTATATAACAAGAGACAAAGAAGGACACAGCAATTCCACTTCTGGATATTTATCTGAAGAAACCCAAAACACTAAATTGAAAAGACATACACATTCCTATGCTCACTGCAGCATTATTTAGCCATGATGTGGGAGCAACCTAAGTGTCCGTCAACAGATGAGTGGATAAAGAAGTGGTGCATATATACCGTGGACCACTCAGCCATAAAAAAGAATGAAATCTTGCCCTTTGCAACAACACAGATGGACCTAGAGGGTATTGTGCTCAGTGAAATAAGGCAGAGGAAGACCAATGCCGTGATTTCACTTTCATGTGGAATCTAAGAAACAAAGTAAATGAACAAGCAGAATAGAAGCAGACTCAAAGAGACAGAGAACATTTTGACAGTTGCCAGGTGGAAGGGGGACCTGGGAGATAGGTGGAAAAGGTGAAGGGATTACATAGTGCAAATTGACAGTTAGAGTAGTCAAGGGAACGCACAGTACAGCATAGGGAATGCAGTCAACAATATTACAATAACTATGTATGATGATGGATGGGTACTATATTTATAGGGGTGATCACCTAGTAAGTTACATGATATCTAAACACTGGGTTGTACAGCTGAAACTAGCATGATATTGCAGGCCAACTGTAATTTAAAAATAAAAAATTATTTAAAGTAAAAAAAAAAAAGATGAAGAATACTGATTCCCTCTGAAGCCAGTGAGTGATTCTATTCCTACCCTTACTGTAAAAAAAAACTTTGGAGCTCCCCACGAGTATGTCTACCAAAAGGTATTAGCCACACATCATTTGTAATACTAAGAAACTGGAATTTAAAAGAATAAAGGACTGGTTAAATAAATTAGGGCATATGAATAAGAAAGAATACTATAAATTTACTTAATATAAAGTTAAAACTTAATGATGTAGAAAATGCAATACACTGTTCAGTGGAAAAAACAGATAAAAGAGTAAATATGGTATAGTCTCAATTCGGTTTTTTAAAAGAGGGAGCTCTCTCACACACGTGCACACACGTGCACACAAACACGGCACGGGAAACAAAGGCTAGAAGAAAACGTACCTGAAACACCAGCAGTGATAGCTCTCTGAGTGATGAAGTTAGGGGCGATTTCTGTTATTTCCTTTTTCTGTATTTACCCAATTTTTAATTCCATTTTTTATTGTTACATCATAATTGTCATTCTGATGACTGATCTATCTAGAAGAACAAGTCTTTGACCTACCAACCAACCATCTATTCAATCTCCTGTCTCCCATCCATCCATCCATCCATCTATCCACACATCCATCCACACATCCACCCATCCACCCATCCAGGCAACGGCGAGTCCTGAAGTATTTTTGCTTGACCCGGTGAGTGCAGGCCTCCTGGCCTGGAGCTGAGACCAGGCCCTGTGTTTGCTTGGGAGTCACCGATACCTTGTAGCTGACTTGCACAATCTGGACAAAGATGGAGAGGGGCAGGCAGAGGAGACAGTCGCTAACGAGAGCCCAGCCAATGCCAAAGTCCCGGTGGACTGGGACAGGAGGGACAAAGCGCGTCCACAAGGCTTCGTCCACATATACTAGGAGAAAATCAGAGACGGGTCAAGTCATGATGATGGCGTCACCCCCTAGTAGGTTGTGGTTCTCTTACCACAAACTTCAACAAAACTACTTGTCAGGCAGGAAGGCCAGCGGTTCAGAACAGGGGCGGTGTGGGTATTCTGCCAGTTCAGGTGATAAGGACGAGGACCCATCACGATTCCCCTCTGGGTCCCGCTGCTGCTTGCCTGCCCTGGGGCATCTCACCTGTCTCTACGGTGGGCTCCACTTCAGCCTCCAAGACCGCTCCATCTTGGCTGTCCTTGGGTGGGGCATCAGAGGCGGCCTCCAGGTCTTTTCCCGAGGGCGGGGCTCCGGTCCTGCCTGGCTCTTGCTTTCCTGTTCTTCTGTCACTGTTGGGGCCCAGTTTCTCTATCTTGCTGCCAGCAGGGTGCCCATAGATCAGGTACCACAGAAACATGTGGACCACCTGCAGGCGAGCCATTTTGGGCAGAAATCCTAGAGAACGCCCAAGTCCAGGAACTGAGACAAGGAAGGAGGAAAGCAGTGCTTGAAAAGTCCCAGATTCAAATCAGTTCAATTCATTAAAAAACTACTGTGTGCCACTAAGTCTCAGGTGCCAGGGAGACAGCAAATAGTCTTACTCTTAGGGAAGTTACTTTCTAGTGGGAGAGGGCAGACAATACCAAAATACCTAAAATAACACATCAGATGGAAACAGATGGTGCAGAAAGTAAAGTGAGGAAGGGAGAGGAAGGAGGCTGTATGTAATCCTACAGAGGCCGGGAAAGGCCTCGCAGGGGAGAGGTCTTGAGTGAAGTCCTCAAGTCAGTGACCGGGCAGGCCATGCGGAGACCTTGGGCTGTGTGACCCAGGCACAGGCGAGGTGCTGGGGTGGGTGTCTGCCTGACGCATTCCGGGAAGGGCCAGGAGGTGGCGTGTCAGGGCAGAGCAAAGGAGGAGGAGAGCACAGGGGGTGATCCGGAGGGCCATGGAGAAGGGAGCCACCACGGGGGGCCTGACAGACGTCCACACAGAACTCCTGGCTTGATGTGGGTGGTGCAAAATGTTTCAAAATCTAGGTTCTTTTAAAGTAGATTATTTCAAAGTTGATACAAATAAAGTGTTCCTGGGCTTTCCCCACTGAGAGAACAAGTGAGAGTCGAGGGAGACACAGGAACAGGGCAGGAAGGACAAGCGACCAGAGGCCCCTGCGCCCCACCATGCCTGGCCCACTGGGGAACGGCGCTTGCTGCCGTTTGCCTACTCAGGTGCCTGCGCTGCTCGGCTGCACACACGCACACTGGCGTCCTCCTTCAGTCTGCACTGGCTAACCGTGGGACTGCGCCCTGAGAGCAAAGGCTGTGTTTGTGTGACTGGAGCCTCCGGGGAGAGAGGCCACACAACTGACCCTCCTGTCCGGGACCCCTGAGTTTGCTCTGCCCCCTACCAGCACATTTTTCTGCCTGATAGAGGTCTGTGCCCTGATAAGTCGCCTTTGCCCTCCCCACCAACACCTGTCTCTGACTGGGAGAGGAGCGAGGCCCTCGATTAGAAAGCCCTGCCACTGCACATGACCCGCACATTTACTTTAGAGCAGCTCCGTCGGGGATGCGGGAGGAGGCAGCTCAGTCAGAGGCCTGACTCTGGGAAAATTGCACAGATGCTCAAACTTGCCAAGGGCTGTAACTACTAGAAGGCTTATGGGGTAAGGAGAGGTGGAGATTGTCCATGATTTACAGAGTATTCCAGACCAAGGACAGTTAGCAGAAGTTAATCTCTGTGAATAATTCCTCATGTAGGGATCTAGCATAATTGCATCTGAGACTTGCAACAACCTTGTGAGGCGTACGGGGCAAGAATCATTCCCGTCCTGCTCTAGGCAGGGAACTGCTGTCAGCGGAAGGCACGGAACCGGCCCCCAGACCCGCCAGCGGCTCAGGTCTCGTTCTCAGGGTGCAGCCCAGTGCTCCAATGCAGAGCGCTGGCTGACCCAACGGCACCATGCGGACAACAAATGAAACACAACAAAATGAAAAAGAAAAGAAACACAGTCAGACATTCACAAGAGGTGCTTTTTACCTACAACAGGGTTATAGTTTTTAAGCTGGGTTATGCCCATTTTCTCATCAGTTTTTTTCACCCGTCCACTTTCTGGTTTAGCGGAAGCATTTGGCTGTGAGTCTCCTGATCCACTCGGGTCCTCTTTCACTTGACTTTCTTCTTCGGCCTCCCCTTGAGGCGCTGGAGGCTGGGGCCCTTTAACCCTGCAGTCCGAGTACAAGACCAATGTTATGTTGAGAAAATCAAGGATGGAGAGAAAGGACAGGGTCTGTCCTCATGAATCAGATGAAGCTATGTGACCCTGAGGTTTCAAACCCGACTGCCTGCAGAGGCCAGGCAGATGACATAGATGGATAAAACATGTCAGGTCGATAGGCATTTGGGAATGGAGAGGGTTGCGGGGACCTGCAGGGCGCACCCCCGCCTACGGGGCAGCTGCTACCTTGTGAGAAAGGGAGCCTGATACGTGCTAGGTCCTCTGACACTTTCACAAATGCCGGAAATCAGGAATCTGACAGGAGATGAGCTGGCATCTTATTTACAGTCCATGTGGCCGGTGCGTGCGAGCCGCACGAACCAGCGTCTGTGAGCCAGGGCCAGGCCTCTGCTCGCCCTGGTCACCTGCGGTTTAAACCCGGCTAAGAAGTGTCTCCCGTCCCTGAGTTTTCTCAGTCCACTGGAGATGGTTTATGGCCAAAATTAGAGAAGATCTCAGAAAAGCAACTAGTTTTTTGAGCCAAGAGTCTTGAGCCATTACGAGATTGAAGGAGTTTCACACATCACAGAGCCTGTGATTTGGAGTGGTCTGTCCACAATTAGAATAGAATTAAGGATGTGAGGATTTTCTTTTTTTCTTAAAGAATCCAGAAATGAATCCTTGCCGGACTAGAGAGTCATGAACCACAAACCCTAACCCAGTGAATTCACTGATCTCACACAGGAGCAAACCAAGGGCTTTTGTGAAAACAGCTTCAGGGACGAAGACACAGACCAGGCAGCTTCTCTGTGAACTCCTGTGGTGCTGCCACTTGCCTGTTTGCTGTGCTTGAATTGGAGATCCGGAAGCGAACCTGCTCGATGGCGCTTCGCACCAGGGGGTCGTTCTGGTCCATGGACGGGTGCACCACCAGGTCCACCTGCAGCAGCGAGAGGGCAGAGTCCCCTGAAGGGCGGAGGAGCAGAGGGAGACAGCTCCGTAACTCAGCTCCCTGGTGGAGCACTGACTACTCCTGTTTTCATTAACGTTTCCAAAAGACAGGTAGGAGACTGAAGCAAACAAAGCACATTGCTAAACAGTCTGCCACCGTCAAACCCCTCAGGTGACCCAGAGACGAAGTGCTGCCGTCAGCAGCGTGCACCCCTGCTCAGGCGAGGAATTCCGGCCTAGAAGGAGGGCGCTCTTCCCTGTCGTCCCCTCACTGGGGGCACGGCCCACTGCTCTCACGTGCACCTGGGGAGCTGCCCCCAGGCCCCACTCCCGCTATCTGAGCGTTCCCCACAGTGACGCGTGAATCCTGAGGGCTCCCATCTGCAGAAGGTAAATGGCTCCCGTTAATCTCCCCTCGCTGAGTGCCGTCCTGGGACTCCGGCCAGGTGCACTTCTAAACCGGCCGGCAGAGGATTTAGAACTGCTTTTGTTGTTCTGCCTTTTCTGAGGTACCGAAACTGAGTTAGAGTGGTTGTCACCTCATGAGGGACAACTAGGATGATGAATGGAAGTAGCGTGGTGGAGCTAGGCAGAGGGGGTGAGGGACAGCTGTGCAGTAGATGGCAGGCACGATGGCCTGGGGATGTGGACAGTCAGGCTTCTTTTTTGTCTGTCATTGGCAAGAGAGAGCAAGGTAAGGTGTTCTAAATGGCTAACTCCGGCCAGGAGGCTTCGTGACAAAAATGGCCTGAAAGAGGTTCAGTCCCAGGGAACAGGCTGGGGACTTAAAGGCTGACTTGGCTCAGTCTGCTTGGCTCCTCATTTGTGAAATGGCAACCCCTTCCTCATGCCCTGCCAACTTTTCTGTGGTTTTGTGAGGCTCAAATGAGATTCAGTTAGGCAATACCCAGAGAATTTAAAAGCATGGTGCAAATACAAAGCCTTCCTGTTTTCCCACTTCCCACAGCCAAACGGCCCAGCCAACTTCCCAAAGGCCCAATGGGCAGGCAGCTGGATGCAGAAGCCAAGGCAAAGGCTGATCCCACAGCACAGCAACTCCGGTCCACGTGGCTCCAGGAGACCAGGAGGCCGCCTGGGGCGGCCGTGCTCTAGGTGCCAGAGAAAGTGCTGCCGAGACACCTAAGCTTACCCTGGAGGCAGATGTGCAATACTGCAACCCTTTCCGGCTGGAGAAATAGGGCACCATTCAGTGGTACCGCTATAGTGGTACCTGTGGTAAAAAGCCCCCAGGACGGGGCACCCTCATCTTTGAGGTTTTGTGATCCTCAGCATGTACCCACGGTACTTGCTGCCCACCTCCACCCTCACCCACTCCTTCCGTTCCTGCCGGGTGGATACAGGGCCAAGTAGGAGCTGGGGACACAGTGGAGACTTTGCCAGTCTGCCCCTCCCCACTCTTGGACGAGGGGAGGTTTCCTTGCCCTCAGTTTCTGCCCTGAGAGGGCTGCCTGTCTGACAGGCCCGCCCTGTGAAGGTCGACAGAAATCAGGGGTGTTGCGGCTGACGGGCGGGGGCTTTTGTCCCGAAACGAGAGATGTCAGCACGAGGAGCTCCTGGCACTGCTCAAAGGGATGAGTGGTGGGGTGGCTGGGGACGGGAGAGGAGCAAGGTCAAGGGGACTCGCCGCAGATCTAAAACCTGATGAGTGCTGCCAACTGGGAATGGTAGGAAATGTGTTTCTTAAAGTCATTTTTTTGTACTGCTCTGTGTTTTTCAAATTTCAAATGTCTCAATAAATAAGATACAGTGAAAAACAGAAATGACCTTGCCAGGTTATTAAGAAAGCAAAAACATCAAAGCACAGCTCTCTTAAGGCAGAGATTTAAAGTGCAGTCAGAAAAGACCAGGCAGCGGAAGTGACTGTCCCCGCGGCACCACTCCCTTCGGTCCCAGCACCTGGCTGGGCTCTCAAACGATCCTGACCCTGAAGACTTTAGGCCTGTATGTTCCAAGTCACTGAGCTACAGTTGTTATGGGAACGGCCCTAAACTTTAAGTTTCACAGAAACAGAAGAACTGAAACAGAAGGGACAGGTTGTCCCCCAGGGGTAACCCAGCGGTGCCTCCTGCCCAAGCCGCAGCCATCGTCCCCTCGGGCATGTTTCCTCGGGTCTCTGTGGAAAACGTGCCTGCTGCTTAGTCTGAACTGGCCACCTCCTCAACGCGGCTTAACTCCTCCCGGCGCTGCTCTGCTGGGTGTCAGCGTGCCTCACTTTCCCTCCTCCTGTCCGAGACTGGCGGCAGGGCTGACCGGCCTTGGGCTACACACGCTGCTCTAAGCTCCAGCGCAATGTTCCTCTCTCCTGTTTCCAGCTTCCCCAGAAAGTTGGGATGATCCGTGTACCCCCAACTCAGAAGGCATACCGGGAAATTACTGACAACAAAGGAATGGCCGAGACATAACGAGGATATGAGGAGCCAGACAAGAAAGCTTCCAGCAGCACCCAGCTGGCTCTGGGGGCGTCAGGAGGGCCTGCAGTTACCTTCTTCTTGATGCCATCTTGAATAACCGTGGTCCGATACAATCTTAAGAGACCTTCCTCCGACAGGTTCCGCACCAGGCGGACAATGGACTTCTTACAGCACTTGGTGGACACGCCTTCTTGCTTCTCCTGATCCATGATCATTTTCTGAATCCTGGGACATTACAAAATAAAGAGTTAATATTTCTAATCTCAACATGGAGGCCTTTCTCAACCCAGGCAACGGAGACATGACTAAGGGCAAGTAGCAGAAACGAGGGAAGAGTTAAAGGGGGTTTCACCATTGAAAGGTTGAGTTCTTGAGACAGTAAGATCACCTCTCTTTGAGATAAGTAGTTAGCTACCCACGTGCAGCAGTTTCACATTCTGAGCTCTTCACCAGGAACTCAACAGATCACATGGTTTGTGGCGACGATGGCAGAGAAACGGAGAGCCGTGGGGGCTACCTGTCTCTATGCCAATTTACCAGGAGTGAGGAATGCTCCGGCTTCCCACTGTCGACACCCTCAGACCTGAAGCTCTTTCCAATCCCTCTCCTCACGCACCTCACTCTCTAGATCTTACCAAGTCACTGTGATGTTTCTAGATCACTGCCAGGAATGGCAGGGACTGTAGGGACATCGGGAACATGTGGCCAAACCCCTCACTGCACAGAAGAGAGGAGCTCGCAGTGGCGCCTGCAGATGGTCTCCCCTGCGCCTAGTTAGAGAAGTCACGTCCTTGGCTCAGGTGGCTCTCATGCCGGGTGCCTCAGAAGCTACGGAGACGCCGCCTAAGAGGCGGTGGTGACAGTGGGTCAGAAGGACCGAACGGGAGTGCAGAGGCACCCCCACAAAGAAGTTCTACTTGTGTCTTTAATTTTTGCTTTCATGTAAGATTTTAGGAGATGCTACTGCCTGCCTAAGTTTCTTCTTACTCTGTTGCTGCCATAAAATTTCCAAGGAAGGAGAAAGTCACATGCACTTTCCCCAGGACTTCCATTTCTTGCTCAATCACCTCTTTCCGTCTACAGTACTGAAATTCCACAATATGTACAATTGTCAAGTCACAAGAACAAGCTCCAAATCTTTTCTACTACAAAGGGATACTATGAAATCCACACAGGGCAAGGGAGATTCAAATAGTTCTCGGTCATTTCTGCACTCGTGATGACTAGTTGGCATGGCATTTATCATAAGTGCAAGAGAGAGAGACTGCTCCTTACGTGAATAAGCTCTCAATGAGGCGGAGGTTGGTGACGGCTTCTATGATCATGTTCCTGCGTTTCAGCAGTCGGTAAGTTTTGTGGGGTTTTTCTGGGCCTGGGCCGTGCCTCCCAGTCTTCTGGGAGCTGCTGCTCTCCTAGGACAGGGACCAAAAGCACAAGCACACAACGGGCTCAGCACAGCTCAGGGGCCAGAGAGCGCTCCTGCGGTGCACCTTCCCCCTTCACGCAAGTTCAGTGCCCATGTTTCTAGAAGGAAGCCACGAGGTCTGTTTCCCCGACAGGATCCCACCACCCCACTGTTTCAATGCTTTGAAAGGACAAAGATATCTGCCAGCAGACGACCTTGGAACTTGGTGAAGATCAGCTGGTTTCAGAGCAGGACTTAGAGGCATGTACTACAGCACCTCCTAAAGCAGCTGAAAGCATTCACTCAATTTTCGCTTGCTTCTTCCCCGGGAAACTGACATACTGAGCATGGCTCCATGCTAGCCACTCTATTATGGGGCTTTTTCATCAAAAGCTCTCAACACCTTATTACAGTCCCATTTTACAGAAGAGGAAACCAGGGCTCAGTGAGGCCAAGTCACCGACCCGGAGAAGTTATGTGGGCCTCATGGGCTTCTGACTCCAAATCCAGGAAGTCATGGGAAACCCCTCTGGGAAAAAAAAGCAGGTAGAGAGGCAGGCTTCTGAGTTCAGAACAGGCTGCCCCAGGGAAATCAGGATAAATGGCAAGGGGGAAATGAAGGGAGAAGACAGACCCGAGCTTTCCCTCTTATCCCTGCTAAAACGCGCACTTCTTTCTTCATGGCTCCTTTCTGTCTCTAGGAGCCTAAATGAACGTGTTCCATCAGCTCTCAGATCCAACAGGTACCGATATGTGCACCTGACACGGAAGGAAATCCCAATCCTAACGGGCTCCTTGCAAGCACTTGGCACAGATCAGCGCCGCAGGGCAGCCCAGGCCCGTTTTGCTGGATGCCCTCCTCGCCCGGAGCGGTGCCTTCAGGAGAGCGGGAGCTCACTCAGGGGACGACTCAGCGTCAGCGTCACAATGGACCGCTGCCCTGCCCTCTGCTGGGGCTCCGGCGAGGCAGTTCTTCCATTCAGGCAGCCCGGCTTAAGGGGCTGCGGATTCAAAGGTTCAAGGCGGGGCACAAGACAGGCAGAAAGACCTGTGTTCTCTCTTGCATTTCAGAGCAAACGTTTGGAGGAGAAGCACGTGCGTAACTGTGGCCACTTTCACTTCGCTGCTAGACAGCAAAGTGAAAACATGCTTTGCCAAGGGACCTGCGGGTAACATCGTTCACGCCCCTCTGAGTATCAGTAAGTGTGAAAAGGACGAGACTCTGCCATGACTTTGGGAATAAATTTCTAAGAGGAAGAGAAAGAGCTGAGCTAGGAAGCAAACAACAGGAGTTCTAGGATCTGTAGGGAGACATGAGGAAGGTGGGAGGAGGAGGAGGGGGCGGAAGGCGGGTGAACTCTCGGGAACCTGCTGAGATCTGCCTGTGTGCAAGCCGACGTTCTTCCGTTAGAGACAATGCCAATCATCACTCGACAGCGGGAGTTGTGGCATCCGAAGGATAGGAAAGAGCCCAAAGGCCCTTTCAGCAAATCCACAGAAGACCTCTCCCCGCCCAGACCCCATCCCTTCTGCCGTAGCGGAGGTAATAGCACAGGCCTCCACACAGAAAGGGAGAGGCAGGGGAGGCGGGTGGGAACTTCACACACGTGGGTTCTAGTCCTCGCGGTGTTATAACCCGGGCAGGCGCCTCACTCACTCCCCAAAGCCCCCACTCTCCTCCCAGACCAGAGCTGACACTCATCTGAGGGCTGCTGTGAAGCCTGAGCGAGACAGCAGCGACAGCATCCAAAGCCACCCTGTCAGGGGCCTGTTCTCTGCTGGGGCCTCCTCCCCTGACTCTGTGCTTCTGCAGTGCAGGAGGCGCCACCAACATCTGAGGCACTTTCCGGTAACAAAGGACAGGGCACTGATTCATACGAGGAAGGGGCCCCTGTGTCGACTGTCTTTTAATCTGCCTCATTATGTTGATGAAAAAGCATCGGGTTGATTCTATTGAGCCTTTAACCCTCTGATGTACAACGGTCTCTGGCCTGAATGTACCCATGTAGTTTTATTTTCATTACATCTATTTTACGGTTTGCCTCGTTTTATGGTAATGATATTGGCTTTCCACCGAACGCAGTTTCTCACCCCTGGCACTGCTGACATTTTGGGCTGGGGGATGCTCTGCCGTGGGCTGTCCTGCACCTTCTGGGATATGTAGCGACATCCCTGGCCTCTACAGATGCCAGGAGAACCCTCTCCCCCAACTGGTGACAATTAAAAAATATCCCCAGATGTTGCCAAATATTCCCTGGGGGGCAAAACAGGCCAAAGTGAGAACCACTGATCTAAACTGGCCATAAAAATGCTCCCTCCCAAACAAATTTAAGCAAAAAGAGTACGTTGCTGGAAATTTGAAAACTCCAGATAATAGTGCAGGGGACCTGTGCCAGGTGGGGCAGGGCTGCGCGCAGGCGGGGCGCGAACGAGCATTCCTCCCGAGTGCCTGCTGGCCGCCTGGCACGCACTGAGCGCCACGCACTTGGTGCTTCTTCATTTTGTTGCTGTGATTTGTAAGCACAGACCTGGTGAGGCTGATGTCCACCCGCCACAGGCTGTTTCCCGCAGAAAATGCACTCTCACTGCGGGTGCTTGCTTACCTTTGGGTTTTCAAGCCTGACCTCTTCGATCACAGCTATGTCACCACTGTTATTCTCCACGCAGCGGGACCCGAAGGACCCGCCGGGGTCCGAGGAGCTGCTGGGGTCCAGGACTCTGCCTGCGCCGGCAGAGCTCCGGCAGGCTTTGTCCTCAGCGGCTCCTGAGGAGGACGACGGCTGCTTCTTTAACGGGTGCAGGTTCACTTTCCAGCCACCTGCAGTGGAGGGCAGATGCAGAAGGAGTGAACTGTGGGCACATGAGGGGGAGAGCGAGAGGGGCATTTTATGCTCGACGGCCAGGCAGACCCACACAGGCCAAGAGTCCATGCGCTCAGTTTAAAGGTGCGGGCAGAGGACCAAGCGAACAGGTCGGTGCCCCTGAGCTGGTTACCAGATTGGCGAATGGGTCATCAGCACTACCCTCCACACGTTAAACAAACAAACAAACAAACACATATTCTATAACTAAGCTAAAAACCTGAGGGATTCTCAGGTTGCTGGAGGGAAGGGACAGAGGAAGTTTATGGAATTCCCTTTAATAGTCAAAACAGAACAAAACAAACAAAGCATCTGCCAAGGAGCCAGGAGTCAGACCACATGACCGTCTCCTCTACAGTTATGATGTGATGTATGTGACCCCAACAGGTGCCAAATGAGGACGGCACCAAGGACATTCTCAGGTGTCTGCTGAACCGAACGGGCTTTCTGCAGAAACCCCAAGCAAGGTGGACTGGCAGTGGCCCCGACGAGGGCACCCGCCCTGCCCGCTCTCCTGCTCCGCCCGAGAGCACCCGTACCCTTGGTGGGAACGGAGTGATGAGGCTGCGTCCCAAGACCGATGCTCGAAGAGGGTTTTGCGTCCCCCTGTGAACCTTTGCCTCTCCTTCTGCTGCTGCTGCTGCCGCCCTCCTCCTCGCTGTCCCACTCAGAGAGGAAAGTGTCCTCTCCTTCAGGCTGGAGGGACTCCTCTGGCACTGAGGCCAAGCTCACTGTGGTGAGCAGCTCGCTCCGGGCTTTCTCCCTCTCATACTGCCGGCTCAGGTCGCTCTCCTCCGCAAACACGCAGGAGATGTACTTGGTGGTCCGCTGCCGCCCTTCGTCTTCCATGAACCCCTGGGAAGGTGAGATGTGTTTAATCGCACTCAAAGGAGGGTGCGGTGATACACAGGCATTCAAGGGACCCGCGGGCTGCGGTGTCCATTTCCCTCTCATTGCTGCGTTCACCCGCGTCGCCTCCGCCTCACTGCCTGGGCCCTGCGCCAGGCCCCAGCAGTGCTCCCCCAGCCTGCCCGTCGTGCTACCCCTCAGGTCCTGCTTCCACAGGCCTGTCGGAGGACGTCTGCCCAATCGCATCCCTGAATGCGTGTCTGCTCTACCAGACTGTGAGCTCCTTGAGGGCAGAGCCCTAACCTGGTCTTCCACGTGCCCCCAGTGCCTGGCTCAGAACTAGGCCCCAAAGGAAAGGTTAGTTAGTACTGAGTATTTGCTGTGCGAACTTTGATGGTTTAGAACTGCTATCACAGAGTGGCCGGTCAGGGCCTGGACAACCCCAGCTCCATTCAGCCACTGCCATGGGACAGATGACGAGGCTATCGCCAACCCAACTCACTCTGTACTCTTGGACAGGGAAGAGGGGC
The DNA here is from genome assembly GCA_028533065.1 of Trachops cirrhosus. Lineage (NCBI taxonomy): Eukaryota > Metazoa > Chordata > Mammalia > Chiroptera > Phyllostomidae > Trachops > Trachops cirrhosus. The sequence continues at coordinate 86,194,182 of CM052540.1, read as the reverse complement.
CTTCCCAGGGCCCTTCCCAGCAGAAAGAGTAATGCCTTTTGCATAGCAACCACACGCCGAGGGCAGTGGGAAGTGCCCTGCAATCAATACCTTGACTCTAGTACTGCCTTCCAGCAAAATGGGCAAAAAGTTCACAAGAAGAGTGAGGCATACGGGCTGAGAAAGGGGGTCTGAGTTCTGCAAGAACACCCAACACGCACAGTTCGCCAGCTCAATGTCCCCGGGAGCCAGGTAAATAACATAAAAGAGGGGGAGGGCCAGCTGGCGCCTGTGGAGCCCTGGAGCACCCGGGGTGTCTGAAGGGGTGGTCGGATGCCAGCCCGCTGCAGCGGGCCCCCACCTGGGAGGGGGCTCCCCATGCTGCCACACTTCCTGCTGACTTTCGGCCCCCAGCAGCCACTTGCCTCCTTGACAGAGACGGCAGCCCGTGTCACGCGGTGACTGCTGAGACACTCCTGCCCAACCACACCGTGTGCACACCCAGCCCTCGTGGAGGCCTCATGACGTTACCTTGACAACTTTGAATCTCTGAAGAAGGCGACACAGCATTCTTGCTTCCAGCTTTCCCACATTCATGGCCACTCGGATTTCAGCCTGGGAAATTCCTTTCGTGCCTCTGCGCTCAACTGTGTGAAACAACACACTTGAACCCCGACCTCTGCAAAGTCAATTCCCACCCACCTTTAAAAAGCAGACATTTCAGTGCAGTGAAACCAACAGACGGAATAAAATCAATGACTCCTCTCCTCTCTCAAGAACCCGTTCTCAGTGGTGAACCCAGGCTCACCACTAAGAGCCCATTTTTAAGTGCTCACCATCCAAATGTCGAGTAATCAACTGCGATCTGTTACGTTCCCGCAGCGGGAAGTTAGCTCTTTCACATGAATGGGCTTTTACAGATGAATGAAATGAACCCTTTTAAAACACATCAAAATAATTTTTAATTAAGAACTTTAAAATTTTCCCTGTCTTTCTCAGTAGACTCAGAGGCATTATGGACACCGATTTTTGTATTGTGCTAACACAGCTCCAGCCAGCAGGGACTATGGGGGAAAATAATGCTATTTGGCCCCATCTAAATGGCCAGCAGCTGACTGTGCTTTAGCACTTGCTCCGTCTAGTTCCTCGGCTCCCGCCCTGCGACACTGTCACTGCCCAGGGCTAGTACTGTCCCCCTCTCTCTAAGAAGCCCTCTAAATTTACTGGACTGGAGGCTGGGAACTCGAGGGCAGTCCCTCCAGTAAAATACACGAACTGCAGGGAAGACTTTCTGGCAACACTCAGAAATATCTTCCCCTTCACTTCCTGATTCATCACACACTTGAGGAGGCCAGGTAAAACCAATCTGGATAAACGAGGTTTTGCTGTATTGTGCATATACAAAAATAGACATCAGAATGAAAAGAGGTGATCAGAATGTGGTGTTCCCATACTGAACTAGTAACATGCTAATCGTGGGGATGAAAGGGTTAAGGCTGGCTTTTCCCAAACTTCCTTCTGAGGAACCCATGCTGAGAGATGTCAACAGCTGCCAAACGGCCCTCCAGCATAGCTGTGCCGCTTTGCCAGTGTGCCTTTGCACCTGCCAGCTGGATCAGGTCTCCCACAGCCACCTCACCTTTTACTCTGTTCCCCTCCCCATAGGGACCCACAGCTGCACCTTCTGTGCTGGGTCACTACCGTGTTACATAGACCTTAGGGAATCTAGAGGAAAGCTGAGGAATGAGGGGAGGCAGATTTTCCCCCTTTATCACTGGAATTCTCAGCCTTCAGTGGCTAATTTTTTAGTGCTTTCTATGTATCAGGCACTACACCAAATCTTTTAAATCTATTCCTCATTTAGTCCTCATTACATGCTATGGTGGCTTGGAGACTTGCTAAAGTCATGAAGCTAGCCCTGGCTGGTGTGGCTCAGTGGACTGAGTGCTGGCCTGGGAACTGAAAGGTCGTCGGTTCGATTCCCTATCAAGGCCCATGCCTCGGATGCAGGGCAGGTCCCCAGCTGGGGGTGTGCAAGAGGCAACTGATCGATGTATCTCTTGTACATCGATGTTTCTCTCTACCTCTTTCCACTTCCCTTCCCTTCTCTCTAAAAAGAAAAAAAAATCTTTCTAAAAAGTCATAGAGCTACCAAGTGGCAGAGCAAGAATTCAAACTCAAGTCTGATCCAAAAGCCTACACCCTTCAAGGGAACCACGATGCTTCCCACTGTGTTCCATTCTCTCAAGAGCGCACTCTTCTTGGACACATGGACAAAACGCTCAGGAACTGTATGCAAGCAGGCGGGTACAGAACCTACTGAGTTCATAGGTCTGCGTGAGCATGTCCCGCTCATACACGATGTCCACCGGAGGCACTGCCTTGGAGATGACCTCCTCATCATCATCGTCATCCTGGTCTTCGACCTTCCGTTTGAACTCCTTCAGCAGCTTGAGGCAGCGCACCATGACGTCGGTCCCTGGGAGCACAAGCATTGTCAAGCAATAAGTGACAGCACAGTGCAGGGGAGGCGACTTCAGCAGAGACAGAGACCCAGAGAAAGGTCATACATAGCGCTGAGTGTGGGACTTTTAAAACTGCATGTCCTGGGGTACAAGACCTGAAAATTTACTCCGTAAAACTGCTTTTTGCTTTTAACATAATTAGTGAACACAGAAACGCAAATGGAAGGAGTCACGAAGTGCCCTGTTAGTCCCATTAATTAAACGGCAGCCTTCTCCTTGAGAAAAGGTCCATGCCTGTCTTTCACATCATCTCCCCAGCTCCCAAGGCAGTGCTCGGCACACAGTAGGTATGCAAACCGTATCACTGACAGAATGAAACCCACCTTTCCCCGACTAAGCCGATACCCACTGCCAATAGACGGTGGCAGCAGAGTGAGAGTTAGTTCTACCACTCCAGGGCGCCCAACCTTTTGGTGTCTCCGGGTCACACTGGAAGAAGAGTTGTCTTGGGCCACACATTAAATACACAAACACTAAAGAAAACTGATGAGCAAAAAAAAGTTTTAAGTAAACTTACAATTTTGTGTTGGGCCCCATTCATAGCCATCCTGGGCTGCGGGTTGCACACCCCTGTAACTAAGCCACTTCGGGTGGCCTTTAACAAAGTGACTCCAAATGTGAAAATTTAGTCCAAGAAGACAGCTCAAAGAGAGGCCGAAGCTGCCATCATCACAGGCCCAACAGCGAGCGCTCTGCGTAGCACTGGCTTTTATGAGTAATACAACAACAATGACGGGGAACCAAGTGGCGGTACCGGGAGAAGCCACCCCATCCACACTGGGCTGGCGCCTGCCTCCACACCATCACACTGCACCTACGTTCAACCTCCAAAAGCACACAATGTGGGGAAACGTCAGTGTGTGCCCATGGCTGGGACGAGAGGAAGGTGTAAGGGAAAGCAAAAATGTCTTGGCACTTTACATGTGCTAACTCACTGGACCCTGACAACCCGAGAAGGCACTTTGCAGATGAAGAAACTGAGGCACAGAGGGGTCAACTAACTCATGCAAGCATCCAGCAGCTCGCAAATGACAAGGGCAAAGTTGCTCATGGAGGACCGCAGGCCTCCAGCATGGAGGAGAGGACTCTGCACTAAGGCGCTCTGCGTTTGACCGTGCGGAGGCAGACTCCTGCCCCTCAGGGGTGTCCACGCCTGATTCCTTGAACCTGGAATATGTTATCTTCTGGGGCAAAGGGACTTTGCAGGTGTGATTAAGGCTTTTGTTGTGGTGGCGGCGGCGGCAGTGGTGAGATACCTGAGGGGCCGATGTTATATCACAGAGGCCCCGTAAGAGGGAGGCAGGAGGGTAAGAGTGAGGACTGCAGATGCTACGCTTGCTGGCTTTGAAGATGAAGGAAGGGTCCCTGAGCTCAGGCATGCGCGTAACTTCTAGAAACTGGAAAAGGCCAGGGAACGGATTCGTCCTCGAGCTTCCAGAAGCAACACTGTCCTGCTGACAGCTTGATTTTGGACTGGGGAGATCCATTTCAGACCTCTGACCTCCAGAATTGAAAAATAATAAAACGCTGTTGTTTTGAGTCACTCAGTCTGTAGTGACTGTTACAGCAAGGACACAGGTGGCTTCTCCACCAGCTTTCATCAGCACACCGAGGGGCAGAACCCTCAGTGCCACCGCAAAGACGGGCGGCAATGAAGCTGGTCTGCAGCCACCTCCTGTGCAGGTGCTGTGGCGGCGAGGGCCTTCCTGCGGCGTGAGACGCCCACACCAGAGCACTGCAGACTGAGACGGCCACCTGAGCCAGCTCAGGCCCACCTACCCCGCAGGGCAGGGGAGCCTCGGGGGAAAGAGCATGTGGCTTACAGGTGAGTTCATAAATAAGAAAGCAACTCAGGGCCTGAACTCATCCATATTACCCTCACAGGAAACTCTGCTGGGGCTGACCCACTAGAACCTTCCAGGAGGGCCCATCTGGGGCGGTCAGCAGGAGTGAGGATGGTCTCGACAGTGCTCATGCACCAGCTCAGTGCTGACTCCCCTCCACCCCTCAAAGTGACAGAAAATCCCCCAGTTCATGACTTTTTAGTAGGAAAACATAAAGCCATACCACGGTGCAGGCCTCCTCAAGCCCCAGCGCCCTCCCTGCCTGCCAGGTCCTCCCAGGTCCTCCTGTTCTCTACGGCTTTGACCTTGGCTCCAGGTACCTGCCTTCTCCCTCCACCTCTCTCTCCCAGGATGGGAGCCTTAAGCAACCAGGAGGGAAAACATGGATGTGGGGACTCTTGGGCCCACCAGTATGGGTGACAACTGTGAGTATTGAAGGCTCAGGTGACAGGGATTGGGTCCACCCTTGAGACAGAGGCACCTGCTAGCCAACACACAGACAAAACGCTGTCCGCCAGGTCATTCGCCACTGGGTCTCCCCCGCCCCCGTCCTCTCTCACCTCGCTCCTGAGATGGTGCTCAGAGAGCTGCCCACTGCTCCTAATACTAAAACTCCTACCGCTCCGAGTGCGAGCCGCCTCCCGGACGCTGACCGCAGCACTCCGCCTGTGTCACTGCACAGGTGGAGAGCTAGTCCTCACTACAGCCTGAGGGGGCGGGTGCTACAACCCCAGTCACACTTAGAGAACATGAGCAGCTGGGGAATTTGCCCCAATTCCCACTCGTTAGCAAGAGAAAAGCTGGGTTTTACCAGGTAGTCTGCCTGGGAGCCCAGGGCCCAGCCCTGGGATGACATACAGCCCCTAATGGACAGACGTCCATGTGACTGAGAGCAGCAGCGACCCAAGGCCAGGGACACCGGCCTCTGTGTGAGTGGCCACGCTCAGCAGCAGCCCAGCGTTTTCCACTCCATTTTAACTTCCTTAAGGGGCTCATGAGTCAAGAAGATACACAGAACAGCCCTCCAAATAAACACAAGTAGAAGAGGAGAAATGTTGTTACACGTTCATGGACTCAAAGGGCAGCAAAGGAAACACCCTCCCGGCCTTCGAAGCCTCCGCTCCGCGCAGCATCCAGGCGGGACCGTTCTGCCTCCGGCGTGCACAGCAGGGACGCAGGCCCCGTCCCCTCAGAGCCTCCTCCCAGCAGCACAGCTGCCTCCTCCGCTGACACCCAGGTGGGCGGACCATCAGACTGCGGGGATAAGCAAGCTTAGGGCTCAGGAAGACGGGTCAGTCTCAGCTCGACAACCTCTCATTTCTGTGCCTCTGGGGGAACCACTTGGCAGGGATCCGTTCTCCACTCAGTGAAGTGAGATGGCAGCGTTCTCTGCTTCACAGGTGAGTGCCGGATGACCCCAGACATCCTCTGTGCGGGCTGGCACACGGCAGCCATTCAGCCCTGTGCCAGGGGTGCTGCACGCACTGGCCCAGCGAACCTCACAACCCGAGGCTGGCAGGCCTGTCAGCCCCTTTGTACAAATGTGGAAGCTGAGGCACAGGGACGTGAAGTGACTTGCTCAAAGTGACAGAGCTACAGAGTGGCAGAGTTGGCACCTGGGCCCAGGCTGGGTGAAGCTCTCAACCAACATAGCTGTTATTTCTAATGACACAGCCAGCACCCGGCACAGCGTAGAGGCGTGACGAACACTAGCTGAGTTGAAAATAGCTGGTCCCTTCTTGCCAGGTGGGAAAGTCCTACAGCTGGCCTGAGGTAGGGGTGGTGGCCTGGCTTCTAGAGACGTGTGGGGACTCGCCCCTGCTCTGGTCCTGGGCATGGGTTTCAGGAGGGCCTGTGGACTGGGAGGTTGTTGGCTGGGGGAGCACTGAGGGTGACACACGAGGACTGAGCTGTTCCCTGCAATCACACTGGGCATTGTGCGTCTGAGGACTGACAAGGAGCATGCAGCTCAGGGGAGGTAGGTCTCCAGCACACCCTGAGTGGAGGGTGGACTTAAGCACCCAGGGCTGGGCCCAGTGTGAAGCTGCTAGGCTTCTAGAAGGCCCAGCATAACCATTCTGATGGCTGCTGGTGGGGCTTGGGGCCATGGGGCCTGCAACCCTTCCTACCCCACACCCCACAGAGCATGGCTGACTTCTCTGCTGAGGATCCCGACTGTGCTGACATTCTCCCATAGCCATCAGACAAGGAAACCCTGGTTGCTTCCCTAAGCTGTGCCTGTCTCTCTTTCCCAGCACACTGACCTGGAAAACACCGCCTTTCCCCAGGCCGTGCCGCACGCATCTTCGCTATGGAAAGCCTCGTGTCAGAGGCAACATGCACAGTGGTTAGGGATCTGGACTCCTCCACAGCTGGTGTGCGAACCTGCGCCAGCTGGGCGCCCTCCCTGTGTCAGTTGTCTTGCCTGTAAACTAGGGCTAATGACGATGCCCTGCCCTGGGGGCACAGGGTGGGGGACAGTCAGAGAGAAGACAGGGAAAGGACAGAACAAAGTGCGGTCTGTGCTTCATGATTCCAGGTGACGGAATTACACAGTTTCATTGGCCCTTTACATCTTTCCACAGTTCTTGGATTTTACCAGCCTCAGAATTTCAATTTTTATTATTAAAATCCCTTCAGGTCATATTTGCCTTTTTTAAGGAGCCTATTCCAGACCACAAGCCAGCTAAAGCCATGGCAGAAAGGGTGAGAGTGGGAGAAGGGGCGCAAGGGTCAGCGTCTCAGGCAGGGTGGACGCAGCCTCTTTCCATCTGAGCTGCCGCCTCAGTCACCGGGACTCCGTGGAGGAGGGCTGGCCTGGCAATGGCAGCCCCGGGGTGCAGGGTGTTCTTTTCAGGAACGCAAGGCAGGAGAGAGACAGCCAGATCACCGCACCAGCTTTCAGGTCCATGGGACTCCAGGCATTTAGAAATGCGGCGTGCTGGCGTCAGCAGTGCGACACGAAGGAATCATGCGGTTCTTCCGTGAAAAGACCCAGGGCCAGCTCGCCTTAGCATGAAGGGAAGAAAGGCTTCACTTCACATTCTGAAGACCCAGAAGAGAGGAATGGAAGGGGTGAATCTTCACTAAGCACCTAATACAAGCCAGGCAGTCTCAGGCTTTTCAGAAGCTATTTTACTTAATCATCGTGTGTACTCTGCAAATGATTATTGCCATTTTAAGAGAAAAGAAACTGAAACTCAGAGGGGTCAAGAGCCAGCTGATGTCTTGGACCTAGCAGGTGGTTCTTCTTCCACACCAGCCCACCCGGCTGGGCTGGAATTTCAGATTTCTATCAGAAAGCACTGTTTGGCGTAAAGAAAAACCCAGAGTGGCTGCAAAGTGGAACCGACCGCCTGTGTTTCCCACATTCCCTAAGAAAACTCTTGACTGGCCCCCAGCAGAACGGTATGCACTTGTGACCGCCCTGAGAGAGAACAAAAGCAAGGTGTGAACAAGGAGCACCAGGACATACTTCCTCTTGAGGGTCATGGGCCCAGGGTAAGTCCTTACTGGTGAGCCAGGCAGAGGTCATGAAATTCAGTGTTACTCCCCTCATGCCCCAGCAACACACACACACACACACACACACACACACACACACTCCTGAACCGAGACGATGAGCAAGCCAAGGGGACATCCCGAGGAGGCGCCTGCCATGGGTAAGTGCAGAGGCCTGACCAGGGGCTGGAAGCACGGAGTTCAGGGGAACACCTGGAGCGATGGAGGAGGGTGCTACAGCCGCCACTCCAGGACGATGTAACAGGTTAAAAGCCTGGGCGCTGGGGTCTGTCTGATGTGGGCCTGCCTCTGCCACTGACCAGCTGTATATTCATGGCTCAGTGGAATGCCCTCTCCATGCCTCAGGTTACTCAGCTTTAAAATAGGGACAAGAACGGTATCTCAGAGTACTCAGGACATTGCCTGGCCTACAAGTAATGCTCAGTAAGCAGTGCTTGCTACAGCTTTTACCACTATTATTATAATTACTACAACCTTGGAAAACACAGCCAGGAGTTTGTTGGGGGCCTTTAATTCAGTTTCATAGCATTTATGCCGTGCTTGGCGCAAAAGACATAAAGGTAAATGAGACAGGGTCCCTGACCCTGCGAAGGGTCACATCTGAGACAGGCTGGGGAGAGCCGTAGGACAGCGTCTGGGCTTCGCACAAGCCTGGGCTGGCTTCTTGCTCTATCCTGGCTAAGCTGCCAACCCCTCTGAGCCTTGGGCTGCTCATCTATAGAACGGGGGTAACCCTAACAGCACGTGCAGACTAACCTGGGGTAAGGACCGAATGGTACGCGCGTGAAGTGCTGATCATGCAAAACAACTGGGTGACGGGGTGCTCGGGGCTGTGTCGCCAGCATGCACGGAGCCTCTGCACGAGAACCAGGCAGGAGGCGGCTGGCTGGGACGGCAGAGAGCGCGGGTAACATTTGGGCGGGGTATTAAAGGGCATGTAAGAGCCGTCCAGGCAGAAGGAAGGACACCAGCAAAGGTCCAGAGGTGGGAAAGACAGGCCTATTTGGCGAAGTGATGGGTTTTTATCTTATTATTTTATTATTATATTACTTAATTGCTAATGACAATGATTACTAATTTTTTAGCCAATGTCCCTCAACTTTGTCACTTTTATCTTAAAGATTTCATGCTGTTTTAACTGTTTCCCCAGCATCATTAATATGCTAAGCTTTAAACTTTCCTGACATTCTTTCTATGTTTATGCTCATTCTTTATTCTTTTGTTTCTAATGTTCATTCTTTTAAATTCCTGGTTTCAAAGCTTTTTTAAACATTTATTCATATTTATTTTATTGCATTTTAATACTTCTAAATATGGCTCATTTCTTTTTTCTTAGCTTGTATACTTTATAATTTAAATATCTCTTTTGTCATTTTAATGACCTTAATTGAATTTGCTGTACCCTGCTGTTACATGTTTCTTGGTTTTTATTTTTTAATTTTAATAGCTTTACTGAGATATAATTCACATACCGTACAATTCACCCATTTAGAATGCACCGGTCAACGGTTATTTAGTATGTTCACAGCTTAGAACATCTGCATCACCTCAAACCCGTCAGCCATCACCGCTGCGGCCCCACCCCTCCGCCCTAAGTACTTACTAACCTACTTCTCCATTCCCTGTACTGGTCTTTCCTGTAAATGGAATCGTAAGGTGATGACCTGTGTGGTTGGCTTTTCTCCACTGAGTGGTCTTGGCCCTCCTGTTGCAAATCGGCTGACCACAAATGTGTGGGTTTATCTCCGAACCCTCAGTCCTACTCCACTGACCTCCATGTCTGTCCTTGTGTCAGTACTGCGCTGTCGTCATTACTGCTGCTAAGTTTTGAGATTGGGAAGGGTGGGTCCTCCTACTCGTTTCTCCTTTTCCAGAATTGTGTTAGTTTTCTGCATCCCTTGCAAGTCCACGTGAATTGCAGAATTAGCTTTTCAATTTCTACAAAGAGGGCAGCCAGGACTAAGCTGGGAGTTACGTTGAATTTGAAAGTCAGTTTGGGCAGTACTGCCACCACCACGTTAAGTCTTCCAATCTATGAACAGGAGATGCTTTCCCATTTACCTAGAGCTTAAACTGCTGTCGACAATGTATTTCAGAGTATACATTTTGTACTTCCTTTGTTAAATTTGTTCTTCTTTTTAAAGAAATAGTTATCTAAAAAAAGATTTCATTTATTTAGAGAATGGGGAAGGGAAGGAGAAAGAGAGGGAGAGAAACATCAATCTGTGGTTGCCTCTCGCACACCCCCTACTGGGGACCTGGCCTGCACCCCAGGCATGTGCCCTGACTGTGAATCAAACTGGCGACCCTTTGGTTCGCAGGCTGGTGGCGCTCAATCCACTGAGCCACACCAGCCAGGGCTAAATTTATTCTTAAGTATTTTATTCTTTTTGATGCTATTGTTTTCTTAATTTCATTTTTGGGCCGTTCATTTATAAGTATATAGAAATACAACGGATTTTCGTAAATTCATCTTCTTTTCTACAAAACTTGAACTTGATTTTCATTTTTTTACAGGTGAATCTTGGGGTAACAGGTGTGGGAAGAGTCCACAGCATAAATGGGCCCTCCCCCATCCTCTGCAAAGCTCACTGCCTTGTCACTGAACCCGGGAGACCTGCTCAAGTAACTGCCCCAGGCACCAGCCATGGGAAGCTCCACTTCTGTCAGCGGCTCCTGGTCCTTTTCTGAGGGGTTGCAAGGTTAACTCCTCTCTCTCCTTTCCTCTTTTCTCAGCATAATTTAATAAGCACAGAATGACTGGTAAGTACTTGAAAAAAATAATCTAGATTTGCAAAACTGATCAGCAGTCCAGGTTGACTGTTTTCATTACCAAGGTGTTCTTTGTTTTTTTTGTCTTTTCCTTACTTCTTGCAAAATAGAGCACTGTAGCTTTCTGCAATGCATTTGAAGTATGCCTAAATCTAAGCTCCTTGTTTATGGGCTTTTAGAAACAACTTATATATCCAGGTGTACCTGTAAAATTACATGAAGTAATACATCATCTTTGTTTATTATTTAAGTCTTGTATACTCCAAGGGAAGTAGACAAGAGGGAAAGTTTTATGTTAATTTTGCCAGCTGGGACAACAAAGCTCAAGGCAACAAAAGGTTAACACTTCATGCATCCCTTGTCTCCTGCACAAGGAAAGTAACTGAAGTGGCACCTAATTAAATTAAATTTGCTAAACATTTACTTAGCACCTGCTCTGTTCCCAGCGGACTCTGCACAGGCATTAAGCATAAGAAAGTATGTGAGAGGTGTGGCCACCACCCTCAGTGAGCTCCTGACCTAGTTGGAAAAGAGTCACTCAAACAGGTAACTGAGACACATTGTGACATGGGGTGTGAGGGGTGTGCTGATTACGAGCCTGAGCAGCAGAGGCCGGTGACAAGGTTACCACATGAATGAGATGAGCCTCCTGAACTGTCAGGATGGACTCACTGTGGATGTGTGTGACAATCCAAAAATTCCCATTGTCATTGTCATGGGATCCTGCCCTATCGATCCCGAGTAAGGAGATGAAGCCACCACTTTCCTTGGTACTCAGGCCGCGTGAGCTCTGAGTCACGCTGACCCTCCGTCTTGGAGGGCTCCTCTTCCCAGCGCTAGGCTTCAAGGTAACTAGGACCACTCACTGTGTGACAGGACATGGAGCGTGAATATAACTTCAAAGTCGGGTGATGACATACCAGAGGGAAGCCAGTTGTGGGTTCCATAGCAGGAAGCAGGGTGCTCTTGATAAATGGGGAAGGTGGGCCCCATAGAGAGGCGGCAGCATCTCTCTGCCTTGCCAACTGCTATTAAAGAAATGCAGTTCAAGGCCACTGTAATCAAAAGACTGTAGTACTGACATAAGAACAGGCACATGGACCAATGGAACAGAATAGAGACCCCAGAAATAAACCCACGTCTCTATGGTCAATTAATATTTGACAAAGGGGGCAGAAGCATAAAATGGAGTAAAAATAGCCTCTTCAACAAATGGTGTTGGGAGATCTGGACAGCTATGTGCAAAAAAATGAAACTCAACCACCAACTTACACCATACACAAAAATAAACTCAAGATGGATTAAAGACTTAAATATAAGTCACGACACCATAAAAGTCCTAGAGGAGAACACAGGCAGGAAAATCTCAGATATCCCACATAGCAATATTTTCCCTAATATGTCCCCTAGAGCGAAAGAATAAACAAATGGGATCTCATCAAATTAAAAAGCTTCTGCATGGCTAAAGAAAACATCAGCAAAATGAGAAGGCAACCAACCGTATGGGAAAATATATTTGCCAATGAGACCTTGGACAAAGGTTTGATCTCCAAAATATATAAAGAACTCACACGACTCCACACCAGGAAGATAAACAATCCAATTAAAAAATGGGCAAAGGACCTGAACAGACACCTCTCCAAGGAGGACATACAGAGGGTCCAGAGACTTATGAAAGGATGCTCGGCATCACTAGCCATCCAGAGAGATACAAACTAAAACTACAATGAGGTACCACTTCGCACTGGTCAGAATGGCCATCATAGACAAATCAACATACAAGTGCTGGTGAGGTTGTGGAGAAAAGCGAACCCTAGTGCACTGTTGGTGGGATTGCAGACTGGTGCAGACACTGTGGAAAGCAGTATGGAATTTCCTCAAAAAACTAAAAATGGAACTGCCTTTTAACCTGGTGACTCCACTGCTGGGATTATACCCTAAGAATCCTAAAACACCAATTCAAAAGAACCTATGCACCCCAATGTTCATAGCAGCACAATTTACAATAGCCAAGCATTGGAAGCAACCTAAGTGCCCATCAGTAAATGAATGGATCAAAAAACTATGGTACAGTTACACAATGGAATACTATGCAGCAGAAAGAAAGAAGGAGCTCCTACCCTTTGTGACAGCATGGATGGAACTGGAGAGCATCATGTTAAGTGAAATAAGCCAGGCGGCGAAAGACAAATACCATATGATCTCACCTCTAAGTGGAACATAATCAACAAAACAAGCAAGCAAAAAGAACCAGAGAGATGGAAATAAAGAACAAACTGACAATGACCAGAGGGGAGGGGGGTAACGGGAGAGAAGGGGAAGGGTCAGGTCAAGGAACATGTACAGATTCAGAAACACATGAAAAGATGCTCAATATCACTAGCTATCAGAGAGATGCAAATTAAAACCACAATGAGGTACCACTTCACACCAGTCAGAATGGCCATCATAAATAAAACAACAGACAACAAGTGTTGGAGAGGTTGTGGAGAAAAAGGGACCCTAGTGCATTGTTGGTGGGATTGCAGGCT
>CM052540.1:86147839-86172857 GCA_028533065.1 Trachops cirrhosus | reverse complement strand
GAACATGTACAAAGGACCCACAGACAAGGACAATGGGACAGGGGGGAGTGAATGTGGGAGAAGGTGGGTGGACAGGGAAGGGAAGAACAATGGAGGGAACATGGGGACAATTGTAACTGAACAACAATTAAAAAATTAAAAAAAAAAAGAAATGCAATTCAATGTTGCCTAATTTTGTTTTTACAGAGAATTTGAAAGGCTGACTTTTTAGGTGAAATTTCTGATTTTTAAATGTCAGAAACTAATTCAATTAAGCCAAACATAATACATTGCTGGATAGGGCCTACAGGCCACCAGCTGGCGCCCACTGCTCTGTGTATGCTGTCTCCTGTAAGACCCACAGCACTCTGGAAAGTTGTACTATCATCCCCAGATAATCCTGATGAGAAAACTGAAGTATAGAGAGGTCATTACCTCAACAGGAAATGACAGGACAAGAATTCTAGCCCAGCCCTGACCAGTGCGGCTCAGTTGGTTGGGCATCATCCCCGCGAAGTGAAAGGTTGCCAGTTCGATTCCCAGGCAGGGCACCTGCTTGGGTTGCAGGTCCCCGGTCAGCGTGTGTACAAGAGGAAGCTGATCAATGTTTCTCTCCCTCTCTTTCTCCCTCTCTAAGAATAAATAAAATCTTAAAAAAAAAAACAAACCGAATTCTATCCCAGGGCTGTCTTACATCGAAGTCCATCCAGCTGTCATTACTTTCAAGTGGCTAGTTTGAATTTCCAGGGACCTGAAGCTTGAAAGAAGCTTTGCTCTATGGCTGCCTGCCCAGCAAGAAAGGTTCTTTAATGGTATTTCCTTTTTAGTTTCTTTCTACTTAGAAGATAAAATTTCTTGTGTTTATTTGTAATGTCTTTTTTGCAATAAGCCAGAGAGTAAAAACGATGAACAGACCCACAGGTCACAACTGTTTTAAGCATTCAGATAACCCTGCTTCCAAGTCACGTGCTGGGGGATCCTCGCACAGTTAAGTCCCCGCACGCCGTTCAGTTCCTGGAACCTTTTCTCCCCACCACAGTACTTCCTAGGTTCCTGTGTACTTACAGGCGGATGCCACCCACTCTTTACCCTGAGGAGTTCTGACCATTCAACCAGGCACATATTTACTCGGGACTGCAGGGACTCAAAGACGAGGTCTGCTCCACAGCAGGTCGGCTTCCTAATCTCCCAGGCACGCCTTCGTTTGTAGGCCTCCTGCATGGTAGCATCTCTGTGTTCCCAACTCCTCCCAAGACTGTTCCCAGGCACAGGGAAGCCAGGCAGGGTAGGCAGTGATTCCACTAAGTGAGGAAGTAAAGGAAGAGATGGAGTTCCTTCAGACTGGTATTTCACGGTCACTCAGCAAATACGAATGCCTGCCTCCTGGAGGCAGAGCTACGTGCTGGGACTGTTCTCACTGAGCACAAGTTCTCCTGAGCTGCGTCCACAGGACACTTTTTATGCTGACATAGTCAAGCATGCAGACCCTAAGCAATTTGTTCTCATGCACCTGTTGGTTTTCCTCGGAGTCAACTGACTTTGTTTTTCTCCAGTTGCTTGGATTTCTATGCACCTATCATTACATTCATGCTCAGACTCGGACAGAGTAAAATTTTTGCTAGACACCTTCACATGTACTAGGTGCGGACCTTGCATGGACTTCCACCCCTCCTGGAATCATCTGGACAGGTTGCTGTCAGCGCCTGTCACTGTCACTTTCCTTTGCCATCTCCCTGGGGTTTTTCATGTGCCCCCCGCTTCCTGGACCCATATTTCCCTGCCTCGTGGCTTAGTCTGTCATTTGATGGTGTGCATCCTCCCGCAGCTTCCTAAAAGAGAACATGGGAGGTGGGAGATGCGGAGTTTTGGATCTGTCTTAAGAAAATGTCTTTTTTCTCATACCTGGTTAATAGCAAAGCTGATAAAAAATTGGAGATTGAAAGTCTATTTCCTTCAGAATGCTGACGGCCTTGCTCCAAGGTCTTCCAGCATCAGTTACTGTTGGGCAGTCTGATGTCTCCTCCCCAAAGGCCCTTTAACCCGATTTCTGAAGTCTCGAGATGCTGGGTCTTGGTGCAGGGTTCTTCTGCTCATTATACTAGGTACCTGGAAGGTCTTTTGATCTTGAAAAGTTTCTTGTGTCCTTTCTCGTCCTCTCTTCTGCTCTAGTCCCCTGCACACACTCCCTCTGCACCTTCCCGGAGCCCCTGTTGTGCGGATGTCAAATCTTTCAGGCTCAGCCTCTTATTTCATCTTAGCTCTCCTATTTCCCATCTCTCTTGCGTTTCTGTTCTTTCTGGAAGATTTTTTCTAACTTTTTCTAATTATCTTCCCTTCCACTAAATCTTTTATTGCAATAATCATATTTCTTTTATTTCAAAGAGCTCTTTTCTATTTTCTGCATGTCCCTTCTTTATAGCCTCTTGGAATTGTTTCTCTTCTTTCTCTGAAGATTCTCTTTTTCTCAAGAAAAAAAAGTTTTCTTCTACTCCTCACTTTGTTTCTGTCTCCTAAGTTTGTCTGTTTCTCTCACTCACACGCGAGTTCCCTCAGATGATGGGCGAAGTGGTAAAACACACCCCCGCAGCGCTGTGTTTCAGGTGTGTGAAGGGCAGAGGAGGAAGGGAGGCTGTCATGAGTGGTCTTCCAGAGCTGGTGAGCAGGCGGGGGCGGCTGCTTTAATGGGAAACCTCCAAATTTCATTATCTACATGACTTTTCTCTTGGACCAGTCAGTTTCTGCAGAAAAGAAGTCTCTGGCCTCTGGGACTGTAGATTCGGTTGTTCTAGGAATCACACTGGGAATCGCAGTGAGGAGACCCACTTTTCAGAGTACAGAGATTGTCACTTGTCACCTAACCCTGGTTTTCAGCACAGCCCCCTGTCCCTAGCTGGGTCTCATGTTTGTGAGTCTAGAATCTCTTTGGTGCATCTTCTTTTGAGGTAAACCAGACTTGTGTCTCTGAGGGAAAGGGGCCTTCCTTGGCTATGGGGGCTGGGGTACCTATGGTTTTCACACACACTACAGACCAGTTCTCCTGTGTCCCACTCCATCCATGCCTTCTAAGGCACCTGTAATGTCCAAATTTTCACCTGACTTCAGGTTTTTAAAAAAATATATATTTGTGAAAAGATTTTATTTATATATATTTAGAGAGAGGGGAAGGGAATGAGACAAAGAAGGAGAGACACATGGATGTGGGAGAGAAATAGCAATCGTTACCTCTCGTACCATGTTGGTCGGGGACCAAACCTACAGCTCAGGCATGTGCCCTGACCAGGAAGGAATCGAACTGGCGACCTTTCACTTGTGGGACGACAGCCCACCAACTAAGCCACACCAGTCAGGGCTGATTTCAGGTTTTGCGGTGTCAATTCTTGGCTATGCCCTTCACAAGCATTTAGCTTTCCCAATCTGCTCGGTGACCATTTGTGCATCTGCCTCCAAGCACCAAAATGTTGTTGACAACTCTCTCTGCTATCATATCCTGTCCTCTTCTCTTTGTACTTATGGGTTTACTTCTTTTATATCCCTTATCATCCCTAGAATGGAATTTGGGAAGAATGTATTATCTTTACTGAAAGTTCTGACCCTGAGCTTTTTTAGTAACTTTGGTTAATCAGAAGAGGTAAATAGCCTGAGATAAAAATCAGGAAAAGAGAAAAATAAAGGACCAAGAATGGGTGTTTTTACAGGCCATTGTTCTTAATTTAACTTTTCTAACTGATGAGAAGGCTTGAATCCCACCTCTCGTGCTTACAGATTGCCCAACCTTACGTAAGCTACTCAGCACGTCTTACCTTCCTCTGATACTAAGGTGGCGACACTACCTAGACGGCGGCATCGCGCACCACGGGGGCACTTCAGTGGCTCAGTGCAAAGCGGACAAGATGGACTTGTTCTTTGTACAACACGAATTTGAGATGTTAGAGAACAGCCACATACACAGAGCTGTTTGCCAGAAGTTTGAATTTTTTTTCATTCGGCAAATATTTCCTGAGCACTTTTTATACAGAAGATCCTATGTTATGCCCAGAGGAATAGAGCTGAAAGAACGTGAGAAATCATCACACAGCAGGTAGACGTGACGGCAGAGACGGGCTGAGGCTCAGAAGGGAGGAGTGAACTCTGTCCACGCAGCCCAGGGAAGAGAGGCCAGGACTGCCCTTACCTTTCTTTGTCTTACAAGGTCCACATTCAGGTTGAATCTCCTGTAAGGGAAGAGACACCACCTTGGCCAGACCAGCATTCAGCATGTACTGGTACAGACGCTTAAATGTCCTTTCACACAGCCCCTGCCAACACAAAATTTAAAGCCACTGTCAGGTGCAAGCAAGGTGTCTGGAACTACTAAAGCAGCACGTACACAAACCCAGGTCGAGACCCAAGTCAACCGCCCAACCTGAATGAGAACACCCTGGCGGCGTTCGCGAGGAAAGACTGCTGTCCAGAGCAGTGCACTAACAATTCCAGCCTTTGACTGTGGAGGGGGCGGGGGAGATTTTGCTAAGAAATTCTGGGAGGTTATATAGGGGTGAGCACAAGGCAGAGGGAGGTGGAGAAAAGAGACTTTTCTTTTACCGTGAGACTTTCCTCTCATGGTATAACTTTTCACATTGTTTTGACTTGAACCAAGTGCGTTAATTATTAATACACATGCATGCCCCTCCCACAGGCAGTAGAATAGGAAAAATACTAAAAACATTTAAAAAATTTGTCTATCTGTGCAGTTTCACCATTTACCCCTAACTCATATTTTTTGCAACGTGACACGTACAACAAAAATGACCGGAAGTGCATTTGAACTGCAGGGGCTACTAACACCCAGACTCCAGTACCGGTCACTTTTTTTCAGATGTGTGCAATTTACTTGCCAACATTGAAAAGTGAGAGATTTTATATAAAAACCCACATTCTTGCTTCTCTTGAAAAATAAGATCTGGCAAGAAATCTTAGGACCGTGCTTCGAGGCAGCCATCAGCGGGAGCCGAGGACAGCCCCTCCACCCAGACACCTCCACCCAGATGGCACACCGGTCCCCACGGTGCCAGCACCATCGCGCTCCCGGGAGGCTCTTGCACAGGGAGGCTGAAGGTCGGTTTCCCCTGATCACCATTTTTGTGCAGCTTTTTTCTTACAACAGTTAGGAGGGAAATGAAGTATTTCTTGAATCCATACTGATACCAAGCCGTACTTCTCCACCTGACCTGCGTGACTCATTTACATCGCCCTCCTTGCCACTGCGGGCATTTGACTTTGCAACCCCAGAATGGTGAGGCAAGTCACCGCCGCTTTAAGTTATGGACTGAACAACGGGAGGCACCCGTGACTAAGAGTTGTGAGTCTTCCAGGCTTCCTCTTACACTCTGGGGGAGAGGGAGGGAACCAACGTCTGTGGGCCGCCACCGCCACATATGTGAGACCAGCTTTCAGACTCGCCACCACTGTAGCTGTTGGGCGGCAGAACATATGGCTATCAAAGAAATACGGACGCCTCACATATGGCACATTCGAACCCACTGGTTTGGAAATGGCATCTGTCGTTAATCTAGCTGTGCCCTGACGTCGTGGAAAGACCCTTCGGAAACTCATCCATCAAACCCCAGCTCTTAACATATGGTCTGAGCCCTGGCCCGTACCGGGTGAGACGGGATGCCGTATCCTGCGTATTGGGGGCTGCCATAAAGTACTCACACTGTCTGCCCAGCAAGAAGAGAAAGAAGCAAGAGGAGCCTCCCTGCTGCCTCCCCCCAAAGTTAGCATCTGCAGTCGCGTCATCACCCTCATCTACAGGCTAAGGCTTCACTAAATCCTGCCAAGGTCACTGTGACCTCTATTTCCAGTTGCCAAGTGAATGTCCCGTAAGATCCTCATAGTCGGTGAATCCAGAAATCAAACTTGTCATCTATCGCACCTTCACTCAGGCTTGTTCCTCTTTCTGTACTCGACTTTGTTCACACATCATTTACACATATTTACTGAGCCTTCACTGTGTGCCTGGCACTCTCCTTGCGGAGGGGGGCTCCGCAGCGAAGCCTCATGATCTGGCCCTCAAGCTCCAGCCTACTTCTGTAAGCGGCGCCCAGCCGAGCCAGACGAGACTCCTCCATTCAGCTCTGTATAATGGCTTCGGAAAACCACCAAGTCCTGGTACTGTCACGTCCAGAACGACTCCAGAACGTTTCCCGCCAGTCGCCTACCCAGCCTGAGGCAGTACCATCTATCTTGCACCCCCACTTCCAATCTCTTCTGTCCACCAGTTCATTTCCTGAACGCTCATCCCTTCTCATAACTCATCCACTTCTAACTGCCACCAGCACCTTATCCCAAGTCTTCCGCCTGGTACTTATGACCTTTCCTATGTGGTCCCAACCTTCCCTTCCAGCCAACTTCCAAAAAAAGGTCCCATAGCCTCCAATGGCTCCACACCTTTGCTCAAGCCATTCTCCCTCACCTGAAATGCCATTTCTCCTTTGTCTACTGCGGGAACACTTATTTTCAAAGCCTAGCTCTGTACCTTGCACTGTGAAGCTTCTCCTGGCTCTCTGAAGGAGGCGTCTCTCCCCCTCCTCGGAGCTCAGGCATGCCTTTCTCGGCTGCACTCTAGCTTCGGTGTGCGCTCATTTCCGCCCCCAGTGAGACCGCTCTGTGACAGCAGGAGACCTGCCATCCTCATAAAGTTTTTATCATCTCAGTGTAGAACATGGTTCTGACTCAAAGTAAACACTCAGGATGGTTTTTGTTCAGTGAATACATGAAACAGTGCCCAGTAGCAGGTAAACCTTGCTGCTTACCGTCCACACTGCCGACCTGGGACAGCCCAGCCCCGTCTCCCCACCCCCAAGGGACCCCCTACGGCAGGAGGTTTTAGCCTCCACTGTCTGCATGGGCTGGACAAGAAACAGCAAGAACAAAGTGGGCAGATATTTGTTTATTAAACACATAGGAATTTTCTTCATTTCTACTAGGGTCTCTTAAGAACAGGCCTTAAAAGTCTACCTTTTTTGCCCTGGTTGGTGTAGCTTAGTGGATTAAGCACGGGCCTGTGAACCAAGAGATCACGGTTCGATTCCCAGTCAGGGCACATGCCTGGGTTGTTCCCAGCAGGGAATGCACAGGAAGCAACCATACATTGATATTTCTCTCCCTCTCTCCTTCCTTTCCCCTCTGAAGATAAATAAATAAAATCTTAAAAAAAAAAAAGTCTACCTTTTATTTTTCTACTCTTGCTAGAGACTCAGATACAGAGATGTTTGCCTCCCGCCACGCACAGCAGTACAGACGCATGTGGGAGGACAAACGGCACCGACCGCCTCAGGGTCTGAGAGGTGGGAGCTGACCGGTACACAGCCAGCCCCAGCTAGCTGTAGTGGTGGGAGGCTGAGGGCCCAGGCCCGTCAGAGCTCCTGATATTTCCAGGGGAGCTGGAAACCTAGATCTCATAGGTGAAATCTCAATTTTTAAAAAATGCTAGGCTACATGTATTTTTAACAATGTACAGGCCTAATCTGACCCACACGCCTTGGTTTGCGGCCTCTGCTTTAAAGACAGCTGGGCACACAATGAAGCTAGCAACGGGGAGCAGGCCCCGCCCCCTGGGCAATGACCGCAGACACCGGAGCTTCCCTGAGGCAGCCGGAGGCCAGCGGAGTGCCCTGATGTCTATAATCGGGCTCTCAATTGCGTTCCTTTGGGGACAAATCCCCGTTACCCAAAAATCTTGACTTTAAATTTTAAGTTTCAAGTTCTGGTTAACCTACAGGGCAATTTTGTTTTTCTCTCATTTCTAATGTTGGCTTTTTTCTTAACTGCCACTGAGGACTGTTCAAATGGGCCTGGAAGCAGCAGCACCTCCGCTCTCCCTCTCGTCTCACTTCAGCCTTGCCTCCCTTCGGGGCTCAAAGACAGAGCAGGTCAGTGACTGCCGTTCTGCCCAGTCAGCTCACCTCCTTCTTAGCACAGTCACTGTTATGTCAATACAAAGCCACAAGCAAACTTACAAGCTTAACTGTGAAAGTAAATCCACATACCCAGATTTACCACCCCAGATGAACTTTTATAGCAGGTCTTGGAGCAAACCCCAGGGAAAATGGAAGTCAGTCAAGAGGAAGAAGGATTTAAGTTAAGGACTGAGCGATTTCTTGTTCTATAAAACAAAGGATTTTTTTGTTCTATAAAACAAAGGAAAGCCCCACTTGTTTCATGGTTAGGGACAGTCAAGTCCACAGCAAGGCTTTCGATTACAATTCACTCAGTTCACACTTGACAAAGTTAAAGTCTCCACGCTGTGGAATACAGGGCAGCCCGGCTGGCACACAGGAAGCCCCAGGCAGCTCACCAGTTCCTCCCGCAGCTTTCCCAGCGTCTCTATCTGGTTACTCCGCGCGCTCAGCACCACCGAAAGCTTCTCCATGAGGATGTCGTATTTGCTCCTCCTATGAGAAACACAAACGGTTCATTTTTTTCAAACCTATTGCTAGAGACTGCCTATTTTTCAAGGCAAGATTTCCAGCCCAACTCGTGAACATTGTGGCAGGAGAGGCTGGGGCTCTGAGTGGTTCGGTCGTATAGCCAGGGGCCCCTAACTAGTGGCAGTGTGCAGACTAGACTCTATGGCTGAAGCTTTACTGAAATCATTCTTTAAAATGCATTAATTTTGACAATACCTTAAAGTTTAGATTGACATTTCCTTATCAATCGCTTGGTGAAGAAGGATAAGGTTTATTTCACAAAGAACATTAGGAAATATCTTAGGAAAGCTTATTAGGAAGTTAATAAGCTTTCCTAAGACTCAGGCCCATGAGTTGAACCTCAGCTGGCTGCCTCAAATCCAGTGCTCTCTTCCCTGGGTCACAACACCACTGATTCTGAAGGCCTGGTTTCTACCGCTGACTTCAGTAGACTGATGGACTGGTGGACCCCTCCTTACACTGCATTGTTATTCTGAAGTGAATGTCACAAAAAATGCTTCCAAGCTAAGGGCCACCAAAAGAAGCTACTATTCAAGAGAGGAGGGCTCCTCACAGTGTGTGCCTGGGGAAGGCTGGGGGAGGGGTGCAGAAAGCAGCCCTGCAGCCTGCGCTGCTTGGGAAGGAGAACTGGGCTGTAACTGCCTGCAGGCCTAGGGGCAGGGAGGGCTTCTGTGTGGGATCCAGAGACTGTACCCACTTCTCCATTTTTACTGCGTCTCAAGGAATGAAAGACTAAATGAAGAGACAGCTGTTTACTGCATAGGAACTACTACCAAGCAGTACGTGGTGG
This sequence comes from Trachops cirrhosus, assembly GCA_028533065.1. Classification (NCBI taxonomy): domain Eukaryota; kingdom Metazoa; phylum Chordata; class Mammalia; order Chiroptera; family Phyllostomidae; genus Trachops; species Trachops cirrhosus. The sequence continues at coordinate 86,163,617 of CM052540.1, read as the reverse complement.
CCATTATACAGAAGAGCAAAGTGCTTCAGAGAGGCCAGGTGACTTTGCCTAAGTGAGGTGCAGAGATTTAAATACAGATTTTGACTTAGTTCATTGTTCTCTCTTCTACTCACTGCCACCAGCCTCTGTTCTTTGTGGGTCACAGGCTACACACCAGTTATGAATTTGGTGATTAAAGCATTTAACCAGTAGACAGTATGACTAAATAATTAAAATGCAAATTATCAAAGTATAATTCTAACGTATTATGGGGGGACCCAAAAAACCAGAGTTATCTACTGGAAGGCAGGTCCATTATAGTACAGGGTTCCCTCACTAGGTGTTCTAGAAACCCATCTATGTCAGTGTACCACCTGGCGTTGTTGTGAGAGGCTGTGTTTGGCTTCAGTGAATTTTTCAACGCATTTGCTCATTATATTATGGGTGATTTATTGGGTTGGCTAAAAAGTCCACTTAGTTTTTTCCGTAGAATAAAAGACACATTTTTCATTTTCACCAATAAATTTATATTTGAATATTTTGTGTGTGTTGGCTGTCTCCTGCAAGGTATAACATTGATTGCTCTCAATTAATGTCTCCATTTGATTATTATCAACTTCAACTGGTCTACCTGACCATGAAGCACCGTCCAGTGAAAAATCTCCAGCATGAAACTTTGCAAACCACTTTTGACGTGTTTTAGTCACAGCACCTTCTCCATATACTGCACAAATCCTTTTTTGCATTTCAATTGAGTTTTTACCTTTCTTGAAATAATAAAGCATAATACGTTGAAAATGTGGGGTATTTTCTTCCACCTTCAATATTAAAATGGCTACATAAAAATTCACCAATTTTGGTAAGTTTTTTAAAATGCATGCTGATATGACAGCTGTCACACTATAATCTAACAACATTGTTTCAAATGAAGTTGAAGACAACTAAGTGCTACTGGAGCCATCTTATGGAAAACACCAAACAAACTTTTTGGCCGACCCAACAAGAGTGCACCTGTCCACACCGCACTTAGTGTTCAGCAGTTTCTGACCAATAATGGAATGACTCCTGTACCCCACCCTCCCTATTCACCTGATCTTGCCCTGAGTGACTTTTCTGTTTGTTTCCCCGGATGAAAAAAAGTCCTCAAAGGGAAAGGTTTTGCCAACGTGGAAGAGATGAAACAAAAAACGGCAGAAGCACTAAAAGGCATCAGAATCGAGGAGTTCAAAACTGTTTTGAGAAGTGGAAAAAAATCTCGATAAGTGTATTGCATCAAAAGGAGAGTACTTTAAAGGTGACTGAAGTTTAAACATGTAAGAATACACAATTTTTTATAAATAAGTTCTGTTTTGTGGGGGCATTTCCCCTCGTATTTCTAAAACACAGATCTGAAGACAAATTCAGAGTGACATTTTCACTCCTGGAAATCCTTAGTCAATAGTTAGCTTACACACGCACATCAAGCATTCCTCTGGGCCAACCTCTGTGCTATGCAGTGGGTACCATTATCCTTAAAACTTACATGAAATCCTGAGTGTTTCCCCTACTCCCTTCTCCCCGTTTGGAGGGTGTTCCTGGCCACTGGGTAGAGGGCAAAGCCTCTGTCATTTGGGGAGGACAGAATCACAGAGTCAGTCCCTGTGGTCTAGGGAAAGGGCCTGCCCACTGCCTCCCTGGACACTGCCCATCTCCAGCATGGAGACTGGCGACCAGGCACTGGGGCTCACAGCTGACTCTCCCAAGGGCACTCATTCTAGGCTCTGTACCAGCTTCACCCTTTCCCACCCTGGTCTCTGCCCCTCCCACAAAGGAGGGCACGGGGTGATGAAGTACAGACTGAGACCTCTCTGCAGTGTGGTGGAACATTTCTTTCCCCTGTTCCTGTGCTGGGTAGTTAGTTACCCCTAGAGGGAGGATTTAAGAGCCAGAGACTTGCCCTAACCTGTGTGGCTCAGTTGGTTGTGCATCATCCTGAAAAGTGAAAGGCTGCCGGTTCAATTCCCGGCCAGGGCACATGCCTGGGTTGCAGGTTTGGTTCCCTGGCGAGGGTGCACAAGAGAGGCAACCGATCGAGATATTTCTCTCCCTTTCTCCCTCCCTTCCCCTCTCTCTAGAAAATAAATAGATAAATAAATATTTAAGAGTCAGAGAGACTTACTCCCAGAGACTCCCTGGTTCTCAAGAAGGGAATTTCTTTTATCAGTTTGATGTACTGACTATGATACACAGACAGATAGCGGCATAATGTAATTATTTAGTAGAATCTCACCATCTCATCCACACAGGTTGATTACTACAGTTACATGTGGTAAAAACATGACGTTAGATTGATGCAATTCAACCTCAACGAGGCCATCATGACCTATCAAGTTTAGCTTATTTTTATTTTTACATTCCCGCCAAATACCCCGAAAATATCAGTAGTCCCTACTGCTGGGCTGTGGGGTTATTCTTTTCTGTATAATTTCCAGGTTTTCTAAGTGAGCACGACTTACTTTTCCATATTCAGAAATAGAGAATAAATGTGTTTTTAAAAAGCTGAAGTAGTTTTCTGATTTGGCCTCTGATTTTTAATGGCTGCAATACAGACAGGACAGAGTGCCCCGGCCTCATGACACTCACCTGTCCACGTGGAACCTGTTCAGCAGGAGGAGGATGGAGTGCTGCTGGGCGCCGGTGGGCAACCGGATCACGTGGGACTGCATGGTGATGAGCCCGTTTTTGTTCAGGATCTTCCTGTGGTAGTGCAGCTTGCCTGCATCGACCCTGGAGGACAGGTCAGTGTCATTTTGCTTTGTTGGCTGCATTCATCCACCAACCTGGACATAAACCAGAGATTCATGCCTCCTATCCAGACAATCTGAGAACAGTCGGTATGAAACAAAGGTCTTGGAAAGAACAGCCATGGCTCAGCCCAGGAGCAGGACCCAGACCCCCAGGAGACGTAGGTGGGGAGATGGGCGTGGAGGCCAGGGCAAATAGAGCGGAAAGGGATGGCCGGGAGGCTGATCAACTATAAGGAGATAATCAAACACGGCCAATAACTAGGGCGACCATACATCCTGGTTTGCCAGACGGTCCCAATTTATGCCCACTTCCTTGGCTCCCTTCTAGTCAGCTCTACCTTCCACTCTCAATGTCTGGTTTGGACAATAAATTATATGGTCACCCCAGGGCTTCTTTAAAAAGAAAGCATTGTGCCCCGACTGGTATGGCTCAGTTGGTTGGGCATCAACCTGAAAAGCGTAAGTTTGCCAGTTCGATTCCTGGTCAGGGCACACACCTAGGTTGTGGGTTTGGTCCCCAGTTAGGGTGCAGGTGAGAGGCAATTGATTGATGTTTCCCTCTCACAGTGACATTTCTCTTTCTCTCTTTCTCCCTCCCTCCTCCTCTTTCTAAAATTAAATAAAACCTTTTAAAAAGGAAAGAAAAGAAAGCATTGTGAAGAAAGCGTTCATCATGATTTAAGGACTGCTGAGGTGACAGGGATAAGAGGAACGGGGAAGACGTGGCAGCAGGCTGCTGCCTAGACATGGCGTCGTGATCAGTGAGCCCCATCGCTTAAAGCAGAGAAGCAAATTAGCCCCTTATGTCCGAGACTTTCAACCTTTCCATCTCACAGCTCACATCGACTAATCACTAAAATTCAGCGGCACACTAAAAAATATATATTTTATGCTGGTTTGACAAAAAAAATAGGTATAATTTTGGTTCATCTACACCGGACAGCTATTGTTGTGTTGGCTGTTGTCATTTTTTATTTGATAATCTAAGGGGAAAGAGGTCAGTGCCCCGGGTAACTAGTCAGGTATTGCCTGTTGTAAAAATTCTTGTGGTGCGCTGGTTGAAAATCTCTGCCTTACTTGAAAGCGGTGCTGTGGAGGTCTCGCTGGAGCTCCCCCTGCCACCGGGACCGGCCTAATCGCTCCAAAATGCAGTAGGAGAAGTCGGGGAGTTTCAGGTCAGGGTCCCCCTCCAAGCCTATCAAGGCCCTGTAACGCATGTCCTGCGAGGCAACGATGATCAGTTTCTTCCCCCACCTGCAAATCAGAAACAGCCACAAGAAGAAATAACTTTATGATTTTATGAAAATCAAAGCATGAAAAAGCAGAACCTTGGAGAATCATCATTCTGCCGCTTCTTAGAGGTTCACAATCCTCGAGTCAAGCTGGTTTCAGTCTTAGGACTTAGGCATGGCGCTGCGGGTGGGCAGGGCTGGCGGAGTCACTACTTCTTGTTTAAAGCCCTCCTAGGCCGTGCCAGGCACTCAGACCCAAACCGCAACGCCCCCCAGGGTATGGAATGTCCTGCACACCCCCCATGGCTCTGCCCTGACCCACCGTGAGTGGCCCTCTGGTTCTGAAACAAGCTGTTTCCTCTTCCCGGCTGCTCTTTTCCAGGGTCTTTAAGTGACTAAAGTGACTGATTCCTTCTCAGCACTCAGGTCTCTGTTCAGAGGCCAACTTCTCAGGCCTTCCCCAAAATGGTAACCAGAGTACACCCCCCACGTCTGACCATAATTTCCATACCCTTCACAGCACCTAGCTCTCTTGGAAATGGATGGATGGAGATATATACATGACAATCCTGTTTGTCTCCCCTTCTTCAAACAGAAGCTGCGTAAGAGGGTGCACCTTCCTGACTTGTCCACCAGGACATCCTCACAGCCTAGAATGATTTTGGTGCAGAGTAAAAGCTCTGTAAGTATTTGTTAAGTGAATGAACTAGCCTACTGAGCTAGACAGGTAAAGTGAACTTCAGGGTCAGAAACACTGAACTGTGTAACCAGTGGACTTGCATGTAGTCTGATGAAGACCGGACCGCGGACAAATCATTAGTTTCCCCCACTGACTTGGTGAGTACAAAATGCTGTAAAACAGGCCAAGAACGCCACCTAGCAAGGCAATGAGGTGCCCTGGCTGAAAGCACCGATTTCTCTGCAGGGGCCTGACAGGTCCCATCTTGGTGCCTCGTCTGCTAACGTAAATGCGTGTCTTAGGCAGATTGGCCCACTCCACTCACACACTCCAGGGGTCCAAGCCCTGCAGCAGAGATCCCACTAGGGTGTGCAGACAAAGGCCCCCCCACTCACTCACTCCTTGGCATCGAGAGACACCCAATCAGAGAAGCTCCCTTTCCTGGATAAATGAGTCGCCAGGGTCCATATATCAGGTGCCATGGGCTTGAGCCCACGTCTACTTATCATGGCCTATTGTTCACAAAGCCTGACCACAAGGTCTGCCTTCAGTCACATCACTCCATCTGCCTGTTCTCCTTCCCCCCACCAGCTCACTTCTACCACCAACTAGGCAAGAAGAAAAAAAAGAAGAGGCCGGCTTCACTTTAACTTTAACTTCACTATAGCTCCCTTCCCACTGGAACCTAAATTAGTCTCCTGCAGGGTGGTGGAAACCTGTGCAGTCCATCTTCAAAAAGATGAGGTTGTGAGCACATGTGGAAGAAAGCCTGCAAGTCACAAACTTGGGACCTCGGCTTGCTGGCCTCAAAGCAGGCTCATGAAGTTAAATTGGGAGAAGTCAGTTGGGAAAATAAAGTTTAAAAAGTGGGGAACTGGTTTTCCACCTTAAAAATGTACTCATATTAGTTTACTACCCTGTATTATCAAATTCCACAGATTCCCATTAGCTGATGCAATGACTTCTGTTCGGCTCAACTGGCAGACTGGGGCCATCATACAGATGATCAGACACCGAATAAGCACTATGCAAATACTGCCAGGTGCATGAGGGCACCCCAGACCAGAATAAAGAAACCAAAGAGGAAAGAAAAAGAAGGGAAGGCACGTTTGGGGTAAAGGGGGAGGGGGCAGGTTACTGAAACATCATATGTGACACTTGGGAGGTCTGGAGACTAGACAGAGCCACTGGGAGCAGCCAACATTGAAGGGGTAAAAGGAAGTTGTGAGTCCACAAAGGAGCTGGTGGGATCAGCTAAAAGAACAGAAAAACAAAACAGAGAAGGAAGCAACAGGTGAAAAACCTTTAAAAGTCCCTAAGGTGTGTAGGGGTTAAGAAGATTAAGAGCCTACCAGCTGCTAATAGGAATCTTAGAGGATAAGATTTTGGTAGAAAAGGCAGAAATCAGGACCACAGAGGGCAGGGAAGTGGAGGGGAGGGGAGGAAGGAGAAAGAGTGAAGTGAGTGTAGCTGCTTCTTCCCAAAAACATGGCTGCAGTCTCAGAAAGAAATAGAGCTACAGTTACAGGGGATCTGAGGTCAAGAGAAGGTCCTACTGTAGGCGGGGCAAGTCACATTAAAGTATAGAGAAGAGAGCACCAGCAGACAGGCGGAAACCAAAGATAGAGGAGAAAGAGGAGCTAACTCTTTCTCCTTTATCTGGCAGCTTCTCCCAGTTCAGTAAAGTAGAAGGGGAGGTGGGAATGGAGGTAGACAGGGGTTGAGAAAATGAAAACCTACAGATTAGTCACTCTGGGAAACTGGGGCCCTGAACGAAGACTCACAAAAGGACCGTTGGGCAGCACAGGGCCCAGCTCGGACAGAGGATGAAAGGCACCGATCCAAAGGACAGCTGCCTGCTCTGCCACCCGGGCTAGACTGTGAATACAAATGGAAAGAAAGGCAGGCCCCCCTGAGCAAAGTTAGCCCAAACAGTAGTGCGGGGATGAAGCACTCTGACAGACACTGAGGCTGCAGACCAATTCTGGCGCTCTGATTACACCTCTGACTTCAAAGCAGGAAGAGTCCCATGAGTTTCTGGTGGTGCAAATCAGTTACCTGCCAAAGGCTTCCGCCATCGTACAACGGGGCTGCAAAGACTTAGTTCTGATGTCATTGGTAATGTTTTTCCTCTCCTTGAAGTACCGGCATGAGCCCTGGATGCCGTCCTTATTCTCTAAGATCATATGAATGGGGTAGACATCCTCCAAAGGGACCGGGTCCCTCTTGGACTCCAAAATTCCAGTTTCCAAATCGATTTCTTCATACCTAAGGAGGAAAGCACAAATATTAAGCCACAACTCAGCTTCAGAAATAGTATGTGCTTGGTGCGTTGCGAGAACCTCCTGCAGAGATCAGAGAGAGGAAGTGGGATCACTCAGTCTTCCTGCCTTACAAATGCAGACCATCTTGACCAGCAATGGCCTCTGCCCCAGAAAACAGACCTTTCCAGGACTCCCCAAATCTACTCCACGAGCTGAACACTGGAACCTGAATCAACACACTCGCCCAAGTCATGGCCTTTTGGTTTCCCCCACATCTGGTGCCTAATCTCTAAACCCGCAGGTCTGGACCTAATGATTCAAGGTTTTCCTCCTTTAAGTTGTCATCTTTCCTTCTTGTTTTAGTGATCTCTTTAGTACCTTCACCCATTTTTACAGTTTCAATGATCACTTGCATGTTAACAATTCTCACCATTGAATCCTCAATACTATTTCCCCCCCAAACATCAGTCCTGTCTTCACTTGTCTAACTAAACACCTCAAATTCAATGAAATTAAAACCAAAGTTATGACTGCCTCTCTCCACCTCCCATAAATCCCTCCTTGCTCTCCCTGGTACCACATTCTCCAAGTTGCCCCTTATCAACACCAGAGAGACATCTTTGACTGGTGTTTCTTCTTTTATCCAGCCAGTCAAGTTTGTCACGTTCTCCTTAGAAATCTTGTTCACGTCCTGCACTAGTTGAAGCTAAATCCCATATACACTTTTCAATGCTTTCCTCCTTGCCCCCTCTGTGGCCTCTGCACTATTTACCCTTCCATTCTCAAATCACATTTTCCCCAGCTTCCAGGACACCACTCTGAGCTGCCGCCCTCTCCTTTCCAGCCACATCTTCCTAGTCTTCTTCTGAAGGTTCCTAGTCCTCCAATCAGGCTTTAAATGTAGGTGTACCTCAGGGCCCTGTCTTAAGGAATTCCACTATGCCTCTCTCTCATGGATGATCCTAGCCAACAGCTTTAATTACCAGCCATATGGGATATCTCTAGCTTAGTCCCTCCCTCTGACCTGCTTTCACTCCCTTGAAGCCAGATGTTTACTAAACAGAATCTCCACTTGCATAACTCAAAGGAATCTCAAACACAATGTGTCTCAGAGGACATACAGCACCTTTCCCACTTTCCCCCAGACTCCAACACTGTGCTGCTCTTCCATGTCCTGTCCCACAATGAGGGGCATCAGTGTGCACCCAGGCACACAAACATCAGGAAGTGAAGGACATCGTCCTTGGTTCCTACTTTTCCTTATAGCCTACATCTAATTAGTCACCAAATCTCTCTTATTTGCCCTGGCTGGTGTGGCTCAGTGGATTGAGTGCCAGCCTGCAAACCAAAGGGTTGTCGGTTCAATTCCCAGTCAGGGAATATGCCTGGGTTGTGGGCCAGGCCCCCAATGTGGGGCATGTGAGAGGCAACCACACATTAATGTTTTTCTCCCTATCTCTCTTCCTAAAAATAAATAAGTAAGTAATCTTTTAAAAAAAATCTTTTTATTTTCCTGCCTCATGTCTTGATTCTATCTACCCTGTCTCTTCATTCTCCTCCTCACTATGGTGAGCTAAACCATAACTGGTTGTTTGTGATTAGATTACTACAAATCTCTCAATTTCACTCTATGCCCCTAATCTAACTCTCCCTTGAGAGGTTTCCCACTGTCCTTTTGATAAAGGATAACTCTCTGAGTGGATGAAAAGACCATTGATTACTTCTCCAGTCCAATTTGGCTAAGGGCAAAGTGTGTTCTGTACCCAGATTTCCTGGATTCTAGTTCCAAGTCATGCCCTCACTAGTTGATGATGTTGAACAAATCACTTAACCTCTGTGGGTGCCTCAATTTTCTCTGCAGGAAAATAGGGATAATAATACCTATCTCCAAAGTTTGTTGTACAAATTAAATAACTTGCTTTATTCCAGGATCTTAGAACAGTCCCAGCTCAAAATTAGCACAGATCTGTGTCTACTGTTCCTCATTCCCTACCTCCAGTTCTACCCTTCAGCAAAACTTATTTCTCTCCTTCAGGCTTTCAGTTGCTGTTCACTCTGGCAACTGGCCACCTAAATCAAAGCCTTCTTTTAGACAGGTTTACCTCTAGGAACCTCACCTGTCCCTCACAATATGGCTTAAGAGCAAAGTCTCTGAAAACAGAGGCCTGGGTTCAAATCAACACACAGACACTTATAATGTCCATAACTCTGGACATATTTTTATCTCTCTATGACTCGGTGTGCTTTTCTGCAAAATGGGGAAGATAACAGCATCCACCTCATAGAGTCACTGTGAGGATGAAATGAATTTAATCTCCTGAAGCTCCCAGAACAGGATCTTAGAATAGTATCAGACACTCAATAAATTCTACCTATTATTATTATTGTTAAGCTTGTTGTTATGCAGATCTCATTCCTCCAGTCTCCATCTGAACTGCCTCGCCACCCCAATCATACCCTCCACTTGAGAGAAAATACTCTCTGAAGCTCGAATAATACCCCCCCGTCCTGCTCCGCATCACCCCAAACTTGCATACGGACATAATAGGACAACACCAGAAGACTCCCCAATACATCAGACCATGACCCCCAACTCGATCAGACGCCTGGGCCCTGCTAGGCATGAGGGACCCCAAATCAGCTTTACACAGCGCCCCCATTAGACTCCGGATTCTCCTACGGCTCCATTCCTTCCCCCTGCCCTCCTTCCGTCGGAATCTGGTCCTCTCCCGGCTCCATCAGACCCAGGCTCTGAGTCTACCCGCCCGCCCGCCCTCCCCTCAAGGCCAAGCCGCTAACCGGTCCTGGAGCTGGAGGTCGGGTCGCTCCCGAGGCTCCTCATAGAAGCTGATGCCTGGGTGTGTGGCAAGGGCCCTCCACAGAAACTCCTGCGTGTAGGGCTCCAAAGGGAGCGGGAAGGGCGGCACTCGGGTTTCCAGGCGGCTCCACAGCGCGGGCAGACACAGGCCATCAAGCCCCTCCAGGGCCACCTCGTCCAACACCGACTCTAGCGCGTCCATTGCTACTTCACTTGGCAGCGCCCCGGGCGCCTGCGCACCAAGGCGTCACGGGCCTCATCCAGCGCGTCTGCGCACAACGATCGGCAACACCGGAGACGGGTCGGACCCGGCAATTGAAGGAGGAGTTCCAGAGCGTGTACGTGACGTCACACCCTTGGGGGCGGGCTCAGTCCGTGAAACTCCACCGCCATTGGTCCGGAAACCCGCAGTAACCAGGGGAACTGCAAACAGTACAGAGGCCGCTTCCGGTTTGAGCGCCCGGAACCACCGCCTCTAGGGATGGACGGTGAGTATTGGTGGGCTCCTCCGCCCCCTCCCGCCCCCTCTGCAGGATCCTAAGCTACAAACCCTTGGTTCACCGCTGCCCGACCCAAAGTGATCTCGGGGCTGAGGCAAAGGGAGACTTAGCGGTCCGGGATGGGGAGAAGAGGCTGGGGATGCGGGGAGTGGTCAGTGTTCGGCTTGTGTAGAGCTGTGGTCGTGTAGGAACCTTGCAGTGGTGGGGGGCACAGTGAAGGGGTTTAGGTAGAGAAAGGAGAAGTAGACGTCTGAGGAGAGTGTTGTATGTGTTAGGATGTGGACCTGTGGGACATGGGAGTTGGTATGGGGGGTAAGCGTCTTCATGGGGAGTGCGGTCATAAGCTACTGGAAAACGGGACTTTGTAAGGAGAGTGGGGGAAGACTGAGGAATATTCTCTTCTGTGCTTAGATGTTAATAATCGGTACTGTTAAGTGCCAGAAACTGTTAGTGCTGTCAAGCAACACCTCGCGAACCTTCATTAACAGCCCTGCCAGTTATCCCATGTTATCCCATGTTACGAATGAGGAAACTGAAGCTCAGAGAAGTTAAAAATAACTTGCCCCAAATCAGCCAGCCAGAAAGTGGCAGGGTGAGAAAGGAACCCAGACACGTTGTCTCTGGGATCTGAATTATGAAGTTTGAGATTTTGAAGGGTCTTTAGAGGCCCTTCATTCCAGAGAATACATATGCAGATATCTGCGGGGGCAAGTCTAGTGGGCTGGATTGGGCTGTGACTGAAAATCAATCCTTATGAAAGAGGAGCTTCTCCCTCAACTCCAACCAATTATTTTCCTGGGGCACTTCTCAAAATACCATGAGAGTCAATCAGTCTGAAGGCCAGAGGCAAGCTGTGGGCCACCATTTAGGGGTCCCTGATTAGAATCACGGAATTGGCGATTGGAAGCAATCTAAATATAGGCTCCTCCGGGACCTCACTGTAGATGGGAAGGCTAATGTCTAGGGAGACTGGTAGGGCCTGTGCTAGAATCCAGATCATTTTTCTAATTTTGCCGCTGACACTTACTTCTGGGGAATTTGTTCCTTTGTGACATCTACTTAATTCAGTGTGGATTTTTTTTAAATTGACAATGTTATGTGCTTAAAAGACATCGTGCCCTTTGTACTTCAGAGGTACTTTGCCTCTTGTACTTTAGAGGTACTATAAAGTGTCATTTGCCAGATTACCCTGTGGAAAGGTTAATCTAATACTACTATAGAAAACAAATTCTCAAATCACTTTGGTCTCAGGATGCCTTTTAACTTGTACTTCAAAAGAGTTTTGTTTATGCATATTAATGTCTGTGATATTAACCATATCAGAAATTAAAGCTGAGAAAAATCTTAAAACATTTATTTATTCATTTAAAAATAACAACCCATTACTTCTGAATATAAATAATGCTTTTTAATTAAAAACAGCTATAATCCCTCCCAAAATACTAGAAGGAAAAGTGGCATTATTTTACATTTTCTCAAGTTTCTTCCATGTCTGATTTAATAGAAAGTAGCTAGACTCTCAGTTTGGCTTCAGCAACCAGACTTGTGCTGCAGTTATGGCTGATGGGTATGAAAAACTCAGGCCTCACATAGACGGACAGTTGGAACAGGGAATATTTTAATTGCCTTTTCTGATAATTGTATATATTCTTCTTTGATACTGTACCAAAACTTAGCAAGTTGTAATTGCCTACAGGTCACTCACAATGGGGCATCTGAAACCATATTGCTGAACTTTTGTGCTCTGTTACATTAAAATCCACTGGTCTGTCTTGTTCTTCCATTGAATGTTTTACCCATGCATGATTTTATAACTTTGGCATTGGTCATTTGGAAAATGTTACTTCACTGACTTATGCAAATCTTCCAAATGTTGATATTGGAAATTTCACTCCCCGGTGTCAGATGGCATATTATTACATCATATCAAAAAATTATTCATTAATGTTACCACCTATCTCATTTTTTCAAGAGTTTAAGTGTCTGGAAACTATTGAACTCAGTGCAGTGGAAACAAGTTTTCTACCTGTTTCCACTTGAAACCATTGGATTTGATCATTGGCAACAAATGCTGTTAGTTGTTTCCTTGAAGTGAAAGGTTTACTTTCCTATTTGAAGAAATATCTGCCAAACCACCCAAATCCAAATAACTATAGTTTGTCTGTTCTTTCAAGTAAAAATCATGTTCTATAAATATACAGTATATGGCTAGTTCAGCTGGCAACTCAATCACACAAGTGGTTTCTGGGATCAGCCGTTGTACTTAGGCTTGTACCAGAAGTACTTTATCTGTCCATCCCATTTTCTTTTCCACACAGAATATTAAAAAAATGTGTACCATAGGTTGAGATTTAATAAAATTAATTTTAATGTTTCACCAGGACAGCCTTAAAATGATTTTTTTTTGTTTTGTTGTGAGTTCATGGCAGTAAAAAAAAAAAGGAAAAAAAAGACTCCTGGTACAGTTTGGTGTCACTGCCTTGTAGCCACTCAGGCTGCAAGCAGTTCTATCTACTCTTCCTTTTGCGTCATCAGTATAAGTGATCAACACAATGAAAAAGTCTTAGAATTGAGATGAAAATAGTTTTGTTCTTGGGAGCCCCTCTTCCTCACAGGATCAGAGAAACAGACTTTGAAAAACATTGCTATTGACCATTATCAAAAGGTCTGCTTATTCAGGTCTAGTTGTCATCACCTCCGCTCTCCTCAAGCGTTGTTATGGCCCAATGGAGGAACCCATTCATTTTCGGATTGGTTACAAAAGGGAAAACTTCGTTGTCTTTAAGAAAGTATTTGCCTTAAATTAGATTTATCATTCAAAGAATCCCCTTTGCCATTTCAGTTTTTAAAACCTTGACTTATATACCATTTTGTAGGCATATATATCTGTTGGGTAAAGTAATATATACATCGATGAATTGTGATTCTAGCCAACTAGATAAGCCAAGCCCAGCCTTATTAGAAAGGTGTTTACTTCTGAAAACCACAAAAGTTCAAATGACTACCAAGTGTCCCCAAACTGGATTGTAGTTGGGTTTGTTCTGCATGTCCACATCACCACAGCACTTCACAGCGTTTTCCCTGGCTCATCAGTTTTGACTTTGGGCTTTGTGATGCAGTATGAGGTAACGCTGATGGTCTTGGGGCCCGGATAGCTGCCCTGGATTTGAATCTCAGCTGTGTACTCTGACCTCTCTGAGCCATAGTTTTCCTGTCAATAAAATGGAGACGATGAGGAAGCTTTCCTTGTTTTGTCTGGTCATCTGCTGGTGAATCCATCTCTGTGGATTCAAGTAGACTGTGTGTGAATGCACTGAACGCCAGGTCTGGCGTATGGAAAGTGCTCCGCCACCGTTCCGTGCACGTGGGCGTGCTTCCTCCTCACTGTTGGCAGAAGAGGGAGGTAGAATCTAATGAAGCCCTCTATCAAAAAACAATCTTTGTAATTAGCTCGCTCTTTGTTTAAAAGAAAAACCAATGTTTGACATTTTTTATTTTCATGAAGGTAAATTGGCAATGTGTGAGTCTCCTGCCTGTGAAAATGTTCACCTTCATGTTAAAATCAAATTTCCTCCAGTGTTTTTGAAATGAGGTGGTTTAGAAAAAAATTTCTACTCAGTTTTCAAGAACATAATTAGACAAAAGTTCAGCACACCAATATAATTAGAAAGGATTTTAAAGCTGCTCATTTGCTTTTGCTCCCCACAGAGCAAATATTTAACATTTCCCTGTTTATACTGTTCATTTGCTTAGCAAACTCTCTGAAGGAATTAATAATGCAAAAGTGAAATTTAGCCTCGCTTGTCTGAATAACCCCAAACTACAGAATGGCTGAGAGCTGAATCAGTAAGGTGTTGTGGAAGGTGTGGTGTCAGTGCGTCTTGGTCTCTGCTGTTCTTGCATGGTGTTTGCCTGGGTTACTGGTGACTTGTCTATTTCTCTTACTACTTAAACGAAGCCAAGCAAAACAAACAAACAAAATAAAGCAAGCATTCGACAAGCAAAATAAGCATGGTCCATGTTCTCTTTTCCTTCCTTGGTTCTCATCCTTGAACCCGATTCATTTCTTCTCTCTTGACATTTTTTGGCATTCATTCCACCCTGTGGTTTTAGCTCATAGGACCTAGCACACAAGGTTTCGCTTATTTTTCCTGAGGGCATTCATTCAGTGACTACAGGACATTTCAGTGCCTTCGGTAGGCTGGAATCCGGAGATTTCAAGATAAGTTCAGTTGAATCCAGGTGAAGGGTAAATGGGAGTTCATTATCTAGTCTTAAATTTTTATGCAAAGCTGATTTTTTTAACATACAAGTTAAATTTTTTTATCCTTAAAAAATAGAGATGTAGGAAATTTAAAAAGGATTTTTTTTGTACCAGAGGTTACAAATTGGGAGAATCTGGCTGAAATAGCCCACAGGCACATTTATTTGGCCCATAATATTTTGCTCCTTAAATTTTCAAATTAGTTCTTAACATTGAAAAATTAGGAGATTTCTCATAAGTATCTGATGATGGTATTTTCTTTAAAATAACAATAGGGTTCCGGCCAAGATGAAGGCACAGGTAGACGTACTGTGCCTCCTGGCACAACCAAGAAAGGGACAACAACAATATAGAAACAAAATAACAACCAGAACTGACAGAAAATTGAACTGTATGGAAGTCATACACCCAAGGAGTTAAAATTAGACACGTTCATCCAGACAGGTAGGAGGGGTGGGGTCGGGCCTGGAGAGGGATGTGGATCAGAGAGCAGAGCAACCTGGGCAGCATGCAGGACTGCAGCGGGTAGACCCTGGACGCCCAAGCGGCAGTGGCTGGCGGACCCGGCCCAGCCGGGGGTGGTGACAGGCAGACCCAGCGAGGCGGCCATTGTGAAGCAAGGTACTGCGCCCAACTCAGGGTCCCAGTGCCGGGAAATAGAGCTTTGGGGCACTGACAGAGGAGGAAGGTCCCACTGGGTGCACAGGCCCACCCACATGGGAATTGACACCAGAGGGGCCCAGTTAGCTCGCAGAAAGCGGCAGAGGGGTCTGGGGTCCTACAGAGAGTGGAGCAAGTGCCATTGTTCCCTCTTGGACCCCGCCCCCACATACAGCTTGACAACCCAGCTACTGGGGTGCCCCGCCCTGGTGAACACCTAAGGCCCCGCCCCTCACTACAAGTGCTGGACAAGACCAAAAAAAAAAAAAAAAATAGCAAAGCGATGGCTCAAACAGAAAATCAATTGAAAGCCCCAGAACCCATCCTTTTAAGCAACCAAGAGATAGCCAACCTATCAGCTGCACAATTCAAAACACTGGTGATCAGGAAGCTCATAGAATTGGTTGATTTTGGTCGTAAATTAGATGAAAAAAATGAAGGCTACAATAAGTGAAATGAAGAAAAATGCACAGGGAACCAATAGTGATGGAATGAAAGATGGGTTTCACATCAATGGAGTGGACCAGAAGGAAGAAAAAAACATACAATCAGAAAAGAACGAAGAAATAAGAATTAAAAAAAAATGAGAAGAGGCT
>CM052540.1:86104901-86147339 GCA_028533065.1 Trachops cirrhosus | reverse complement strand
CATCAGACTATCAGCTGATTTCTCAAAAGAGACCTTGCAGGCAAGAAGGGGCTGGAAAAAAGTATTCCAAGTCATGAAAGCCAAGGACCTACATCCCAGATTGCTCTATCCAGCAAAGATTTCATTTAGAATGGAAGGGCAGATAAAGCACTTCTCAGATAAGGTCAAATTAAAGGAGTTCATCATCACCAAGCCCTTACTGTATGAAATGTTAAAGGGACTTATCTAAGAAAAAGAAGATAAAAAACATGTACAGTAAAATGACAGCAAACTCACAATTATTAACCACACCTAAAACAAAAACAAGAAGAAACTGAGCAAACAACTAGAACAGGAACAGAACCACAGAAATGGAGATCACATGGAGGGTTAGCAATAGGGAAGTGGGAGGAGGAGAGTGGGGGGAAAGGTACAGAGAATAAGTAGCATAGATGGGAGGTAGAAAATAGACAGGGGGGAGGGCAAGAATAGTATGGGAAATGTAGAAGCTAAAGAACTTATGACCCATGGACATGAACTAAAGGGGGGAATGTGGGTGGGAGAGGCTGTGCAGGGTGGAGGGGAATGAAGGGGGATAAAATGGGACAGCTGTAATAGCATAATCAATAAAATATATATATATATAAAATAAAACAACAATAAAGTGTTAACACTGAGTTAGCCTTCCACATGGCCTCAGTTCCCTCCCAGCTGGAGCGGGGTGGAGGAGGGAGGTCACTGTGGCTCATGCAGCGCCCGCTGGGCTGGCTTCCCTCATTGCATCGTATCTGCCTGGGGCCTGCAGACATCTGAAGTTGAGATCCTGCCCATGCATTAACTTGGACAATTTTGAAAATCCCTATGGACTTTGTGCCATACTGTTATATTAAAACTACGGGACAAGCAAGTATACTTGTCCGTTAGTTTTAATGTGAAAAAAGGAGGGGTGTGGGTATATAGCATTCTCTGCCCTTAAAAACTTAATAGTCTGATGAGAAAGCCAGACATGAACAGGTAACTACTGTCAACATAAGTGTTGTCCAAACCTGTAAGAATTTTTCTGAGTTTATTTGAGCCAAAATGACAACAATTGCCAGGAAGTAAAACATCAATGGATCGAGAAAATGCTCCAGAAAAAATGGCAGTTTTGCACCTTATTTTATACAGTACAACCAAAGGAGGGGGTGTAAGTTGTTTATATGAAATCCATTGGCGATCAGGGAGGCAGGAGAAAGCAAAGCTGGGAAGCCTCTGGGCTTGGATAAGAAGTAAAATGAGGGACATGCACTTCTTTTACACAGGTGGGCGCTAGTTAACAGTCGACAATTAACACAATAACAATAACAATGAGGGGCTTTGTGGTCTCAGGCTTTGGTGAGGTGGCTGCTCTGAGTGATGGGAGGGGGAGGGAAATTGTTATTCCAAAGGCTTGTTTGTCAAGTATGTTAAGGTAGATGCAAAAAGACAACAGAGAGGTTAGTTCAGGTGAAGACCGACGTTTGTTAGGGAAAAATACTGCTTTAGGACTTGACCACCTGCCACAAAGCGCTTGTAGTTAAGTTTGTGGCCCCTTTTCATCAACACTGCAATCCAATATAGAAGTTCCTAGAAGATAACATTTGTAAAGGTCTAAACCTTTCCCAAAGCACTCTGGCCTGCTGCCTGCTTTTGTCAATAAAGTTTAATCAGAACACAGCTACACCTATTTGCCTACAGATACATACAAACAGTCTATGGCCGTTTTCATGCTTTAGTAGTAGACTTGACTAGAAGAGACCATGTGGCCTGCAAAGCCAAAAATATTTACTATCTGGCCCTTCACAGGACAAATGCTGACTCCTGCCATAGAGGATCCAGTTTGATTCTTGAACTGGCTCAATGCGATACTCACTGTAATTGTGTCCAGTTTATACCACACTGCTAGTAGGTAGCAGAACCAGGACTCAGTCGAATGAAGTTTACACTCTAGTATTCATCAAAGAACTGTCTCAGCCCTCTCTCCCCGCCACTGTGGCCAGGTCCTCACATCTGCAGAGTGAGTCTGCAGTTGAGGCCTGCCCTTTAGTCTAGTAGAAGAATAAGCACAGTGTAAAAGGCACACCTCCCTTAGGATCTGACCCCGGCTGCTTTATTTCCCAGTAGGAAAGGGATACAAGGAGCAATCGTTGGTTAGAAGGAGCTTGGAGCTGTTTACAGTGCATTTTATATAAGGATAAAAAAGTATCAATTGTCTTCAATGCCACAGGAGTGACTGATGGCCCGCGGGGTATTGGACATCCTGACCCTTGTAGTCTTAACAGTTGCTCTGTGGACAGAGCACATTTACTTGGGGGATTTTCCTGGGGAAGCTGAGCCCCTCCCTTGCCTCTGTCCCTTGGTTGGTCTGCTAGTCTCCAGCCTCATCCTTAAATAGTCACCCACCCACTCTCATGCCCAGAGTTTTTATGCTGGGCTGAATTGGGTCTGTAGCTTGTTTTCTCGTCTTTAAAAATAGAGATTTCCTATAAAAACCTGGACTTTTTAGTCTCTGGTTAAAAGGGTGCTTTGGCCCCACTGGACCTGCTGTCTGTCACAGCCCTGCATCTCAGCACTGAGCTGTGGCCGGCTCCTTGATAGCTGACGTGTAATGGCAGTTTGACCTCTTCTGCATGGTGGCCGGCCGTCAAGTGCTCACTTTTTGCACTGGGAATGTGGCCTGGTGCTGCAGGCATCTCAGATTTCAACCCCGGCCCAAGGCACCTTGGGAAGCTGGCCTTCTCTTGAGCATGCCATATTCTTTCCCACCTTTCTGTCTTGCCCATGCTGTTTCCCAGCCCCCTGTGCCCTTCTTTCAAGTCACGTCCACACTGTAGATGACAGTGACTGACATCACTTGAAGAATTAGCTCCTCCTGCAGCTCCTCATGCATCGTGCTGTCGTTCCATGAGCTCCATGCTTTTCTTCCTCTTCGAGGGTAGAGACCCACTTTTATTCCTCTACGCCCAACACCAGACCCAAGGACTGGTACAGGACAATGTCCCTGAGTGTTTGCTGGGTTGACATGGTAAGCCAGGAGGAGATGAACCAGCTTGTACTTTAGTGATTTGTTAGCTCGTCTCCATAGAGCAGACAGAGAAAAGGCCCTTACAGCCAACCCAGCAGGCCACGTTTCCAGAGACCTGGCTGGTTCCTCTTCCTCCTGCGGACAAGTGTGGTTCCCTCAGGCACTGTCCTCTGGAGCAGCTGAACCCAGTTCTAACAATATGCCCTATCCTAGCTACCTTTCCTGTACCCGCCAGCCTTTTTGTTTATTCTGCTCTGTCTCCTCACTCACGTTCCTATCCTCCCACTTCCTATCTCAGTGGTCACTGTCACTCTCACCTCCTGCTTCATTTTGGAACCTGATGCTACCTGGACCACCCTTAGCTGATGGATTCTCTGGAGACAGCTCCTGACTGAACACGTTCTTTGAAGACAGGAAAGTTATGGGAGAATGCAGCACCTGGCAGGAAGCTGGAGAACCACAGACATCTGGTCCCGACCATAGGGCCCCTGCAGGCCCCACCACACTTTCCTAAAGTTTAAGTGAATTTGCAATTCTCCATGCCTGTGTTTCCTCCTAATTCTAAAACTAATTAGATACATTTCACGAACCCACCTGAAATCACAAAGCTGGAGCTGGAATGGACTTGACATCTAGTCCAGGATCCCATTTTGGTGACTGATGTATTTCAGAGCCCTGGGGCAGGGGTCACAAGTGAGAAACCTGCAGGATACAGGCAGGTAATGCACGTGACTGCAGTGGCCAGGATTTGTTTTATTATGCAGCTCTATGCCAGATTATTTCAACACCTAAATATACTTTGTGTACCTGGGAATACACTTCACTTTTGTAAAGAAATCTGTTGCCTATAATTTCTTTTCTTAAAAAAGATTTTTATTTATTTATTTTTAGAGGGAAAGGTATAGAGAAAAAGGGAGAGAAACATCAATGTGTGGTTGCCTCTCATGCTCCCCCACTGGGGACCTGGCCTGCAACCCAGGCATGTGCCCTGACTGGGAATCCAACCCTATGACTCTTTGGTTCGCAGGCCGGCACTCAGTCCACTGAGCCACACCAGCCAGGGCTATAATTTCTTGAAACATGTGCCCTTCTTCGTCTCTCCACCATCCATAAAATAGAGATAATAACTATATTGTCCTCCTGGGGTGGTTGTGAGAATTAGCTGCATTAATAGATGCAAAGGCCCGGCACACGATAAGTACACAGGTCAGTGTTAGCAGCATGACGTGACGGTGGCCGTGGTGGTGGTGGTCCTCACTTTTGCTGGAGACATGGACACATGAGCTGTCACTTTCATCTTCACTGTAGAGGGAAAAAAACCCTCTCAGATCTGCTGATAAATGGCAACTTGGACTTGCCCTCTGTGGCAGGGAGACATCCTGTGGGGGTGGGGAGCCAGAGAGCCGTGCTCCTGCCAGCTGTCGCCAGGCAGGAATGCAGGCCTTGTGTTGCCAGATCTTCTCGTATTTCATAAGAATCTAGAACTCAGAATTTTTAAATGTGAAATCTCCCGAGATTTAAATGTTGGCTGAAAAATACTTTTTTTTCTTTTTTAACATGGAGACCAGACAATGTCTGAGGGCTGGACTCAGCCTTTAGATCTAGTCTGATCACTGTTATTTCTCAGACGTGGAGGCCAAGGCCTGAGGAATGGAGTGTCCTGATGGGCGGCCCAGGAGTGGAGAACAGGCCCAGATCTCTTCAGTCCAGCCTGCTCCCCCTCCCCCCACCAAGCCTTCCTCCTAGAGAGTCTGCTCTGTGGGGAGTTCTGCAGCTTGCTTCCTTTGAGATGGAGATTTTACTTTAAGCCTGCGGAGTAGAATTTAGTCAACCAGGGTGGAGAGTTAGATGCACTTATTTTCTCTCTCCTCCCTCCCTCATCTTCTCCTCCCCTTCTCGCACCCCTCCTGACCCTGTGTCTGTCTGTCTGTCTCTCTCTGTGCTCACCATCCATCTGAGTCACAGTCTGGAGAGGAGTGGAAGGATTAGAGTTTGTTGAGTCAGACCAAGGGGATTCGAATTCTGAGGACTCCTCTCACCAGCCATGTGACTTCAGGGGACTTAGTTACTTCATCTGTCAGTGCCTAGACTCTTAAATTGTAAAATGAAGATTGATAGTATGACCTTCCCACAGGGCTGAGGATCAAATAAATTCATCCATCTAAAGACCCTAGAATGGCGCCTGGCACTTAATAGGTTCTCGGTAGAAATTAGCTGTCACAAGAAAAAATGCACCCTTTTCCTTAGGATTCCAGGGGAATCTCACGCACCATTTCTTGAGTTTTCCAAGGTTTGGCAGATCATTTTTTGGGGGTGGATGCAAATACTCAGAAGACATTTTAGTTTGGGTATATACAGGCAGGGTGGGCAAAAGTAGGTTTACAGTTGTTTGTGTGGAAAATAACACAAGAATAAGCTCTGTTTTGCATATTCACACTGTAAACCTACTTTTGCCCCACCCCGTATTTTCACAAATGCAGTATCACTGCTTTTCTATGGGGGGGCCAGGATGGGAGGATGGGACTGGGTTGGGGTTTGTAGTGGCAATGGGTTTGGGACTTGTGTGGTGGCTGCAGAAGTAGACCTAAGTACACTTGTGGTCTGGAAGCATGTTGTCACACAGGCCACTAATTAGATTACAGAAGTGTGGCATTTACTTAATTTCACTATTTCAAATGAAAAAAAATCAATATCTTCCAATTATCTCCAATGGTGTATTAAACTTACTTTGTCATATTTCGCTTCACCATCCCAGAAAGAGCAGGGGAAAGGGTCAGAAAACCGCATTGTGAGAGTGAGAGATGGTGAAGTCTTTCCAGCTGTCCCAGGGGTCATCATGCCTCCGGTCCCTTCTGGCATCGTCCTTTCAAAAATTCGGTCATTCATGCAGCCATCAGTTCCAGAAAGGTCTGCTGGTTTGTCACCACTCCATTCCAGGCGCTGTTGCAGGTGAGGGGGATTCAACAATAGAAAGGCCAGACAGTGGCCTCCTCTGGACAAAGCCAACAGCCAGTGGAGGAGACAGACCATAAACATATCAAGAAACAGATCAGATAAGTGGGGAGCAGATTAAAGCAGAGAAGGCTGGGGGCTCTTCCACCCTGAGGTCCAGTCCCTTTAAACTGAGATCTGATTGATGAGAAGACCAAGAGGATGAGGTCAGAGGCCTCGAGGCAGGAAGGAATCCTGGATCCAAGGAGCAGAAGAGGGACTGGGGAGCTTCAGGGGTGTGAATGCAAGTAAGGGAAGAGGGAAACACACTGGGGCGCCAAGCAGACACGTGATACAGGCTTATTTTTAGGTGGCTTCCCTGGGAGAAGCCCAGCAATAGTGGAGGCAAGAGACCTATCCCGGTGGCTAGTGAAAAAGATGGAGGGTTCACACAGGGATGATGGAGAGGAACGGACAGTTTTGGGTGCCAGAATGCAACAGAACTTGATGAGATCCATGAACAGCCAGCTGTTTCTGGGTGAGGAAACTACTAAGCGCTAAGTGCCTACTAGGCACAGGGCACTATTCTAGGTGTTTCACGTGTACTATCTTAACCCTGACGATTGATTGAAAGGGAATGGGGACAAGTAGGATTCCCAAACAGGCTGACCCGATGTCCAACCCTCTTAGCCACTGCATAGCAGTGTCCCTAGGCTCTCATCTGTTAGGCCAGCCAAAGAATGCATGGCTAAGCGTTTCTAAATAAGCAAATGCACATATTGGTGTGCAGGTTATAAATAACCATTTCCAGCTGCCAGCTGTTGTTTAGGTTTGGAAAGGAAAAGAGGCTCTTAGCATGGCTTGTTTATCTCAGGTAATTTGGCAGTAAACTGGGCCCTGGGAATTTGAGTCACACAGAAAATGCAAAGGAAGAGGGGCAGGATGTTGTTTCAGGCTTTCAGAAGACAGAAGTAACTGAAAGGCCCAGCACCAGCCTGCAGGCGCACATGTGTCTTAGAGCCAATGTTTACCGGGCTTCGCAACAGTCCTGCTCTTTGTCCGGCAGATTTCTGTTGTTGTATGTCTTTAAAGAGGCCTCCCCAACCCCAATAAAAGGGTCCATGGCGTGGAGCCAAGGAAATAATGGGCCCTGACCAGTGTGGCTTGGTTGGTTGGGCTTTGTCCTGCAAAATGAAGAGTTGCAGGTTCGACTCCTGAGCAGGGCATGTACCTGGGTTGTGGGTTCAGTCCCCGGTTGGGGCGTGTACAAGAGGCAACTGGTTGATGTTTCTTCCTCACATTGATGTTTCTCTCCCTCTTTTTATCCCTTCCCCTCTCTCTAAAAAAATTAAATAAATAAAAATATTTTGAAAAAAAGAAATAATGCAAAGAGCCAGACATTTTCTAGTCTTCTGCCCAGTTACCTCTTGTGTTGGAAAGTAGAGGCCTGTTTTGTTGGGGCTGTACAGAACTTTAAAATATTGTTTTAAATTACTTGTCAGCATTTAAAAATTAGAAGCTTTCTCTTGCTCTGGCAGGTATGGCTCAGTGTATTGAACACCGACCCGCAAACCTAAAGGTCGCTGGTTCAATTCCCAGTCAGGGTGCACGTCTGGGTTTTGGGCCAGGTCCCCAGTTGGGGGTGTGTGATAGGCAACAGACTGATGTTATCTCTCCTCCTCTTTCTGCCTCCCTTCCTCTCTCTCTCTAAATAAGTAAATCTTAAAAAAAAAAAAAAGAACTTAGAAGCTTTCTCAAAAAACTGGACTTCTCTGGAAAAATCTAGTCTAACAAAACTCAGCCCACATTCCTGAATGGAAGCCTGCAGCTGGAGCCAAATAGTGATTCCCCATTAGGCCACGTAGGTGCTCCTCAGGCTGCCCGGTCACCATCCTGCCTGATTTTACTCTGCTGTCCTTGTCTTTGCAAAAGCTGTAGCTGAAGTCAGGATCAGGGCTCAGGAAGCTGGGATGGAGCTGAAGGCATGTGGGTGTGAGGGTAGTAGTGACAGTGGAGCTGGGGTGTACTCGTTCCTGGAATTGAAGGGGGGCGTGCAGGCAGGCAGCAGGGTATAGTGAGCACTGCATTAGCAGCCAGGCTGACTCATTGCTAACGGTTGTCCTTCCTTGCTCTGTGACCTCAGGCAAGTTGCTTGGCTTCTCTGAGCCAAGTGGCTTTGTTGTTGCACATGACAGGGAATCCCAAGAGCTGTCAAACCTACAGTGGTAGGTGCTTAGGAAGCACTAGGACACCGTGATTCCCAGAACAGATCTTGAGTGTCCTTTCCCTTTTCTTTTTCATTTCTCATCTCGTCCAGCCATTTCATAAAAACTTTACCCTCAGATAAATGAGCAGATCACCAGTAACCTATTGGCTTAGCTAAGAAGTTGTTGTTTCCAGAAACCATTTTGTCATTTCATTCTTATCTCTCATGCATTACAAATTGATCTCTTAAAAGAAGGCAGTCTGTTTTCTGAAAATATTGTGTTCTCTTTCCCGAAAGCTCCATGAGGTTCTTGGAGGCTACTTCATCTCACTTCTATAGACCACCTCCCTCAGACCTCAGATGGGGAGGTCGACAGCATTTCTCATTATATTATATCTTTAAAAATTTTGAATCAGTCTTTTGGATGTTTGATATTATAAGTGTATTTTAGTTTCTTGAATAGGAAATAGATCGAAATAATCATTCAAAAATAAAAACAATATAAAAAATATACATTGAGAAGTCAGTCTTGTGCAGGTGCCTTCCGGGTGGTTCATTGTACCAATAAAACCAATATGAATATACAGTCTTATTTTCCCTCTTCCTCAGAAAAACATTAAATACTACATATACTTTCCACCCCTTGATTTTTTTCACTTAACATATGGCCATCTACCAAATATATAAGGAGCTTACCTACCTGTTCTTTCTTCTAACTGCATAGTGTTCCATTGCATTGTGTAGATTCACCGTATTTCTTCAGCCAGTCTCTACTCTTGGACTCATGGGCTATTTCTAATATTTGCTATTGTGGATTATATCACAGCGAATACCTTGTGCATGCATTTTTTCCTGTTTGTGGAGATATTTCTTCACAGTAGATTCCTAGCATATTGTAGCATATCCTAGCATATTTTCTCTCAAAAGGGAAAATACATTTGTACTTTTGAGGATATTGCCAAAATATCCTCCACAGGGGCTGTATCATTTTCTTCTCCTTCCAACAATGCCCAGAAGTGCCTTCTTCCCACCTCTTGCCAACAGTATACTGTCAAGCCTCTGGATTTTTGCCAGACAGATAGGTGAGAGAAAGTGGGATCTCAGTGGGACATCTTCTGTCATTTACATTAAATTGCATAGACATGTAAAACGAGCAATGTGAGTCCTCATATTTGGACAACAGAAGAAATAAGCTTATTTTAGTAACCCAGTGGGGAGAAAATAATTCTTTATTCAAAATTCCTTTGTGATGGGGAGGTTCCTGCAGGGGCCCTCTTTGCTGCAGGATTTCCACTGGCACCTCATTCCCCAAAACCCAGCCCTGCCTGCCAAGGCTGAGCATTGCACCTGAGTAGATGGGAGTGAGTGAGTTTGTTTGTTTGTTTGTTTTTAAAGATTTTATTTATTTATTTTTTAGAAGAAGGGGAAGGGAAGGAAGAAGAGAAGGAGGAGAAACATTGATGTGAGATGAACATCCATCAGTTGTTTCTCACATGCCCCAGCCGGGGACCTGGCCTGCAACCCAGGCATGTGCCCTGACCGGGAATCGAACTGGAGAATTTTTGGTTTCTGGGATGATGCCTACCTAACCCACTGAACTACACCAGTCAGAGCAGGGAGTGAGTTTTGACTGCCAAGTTTGCCTTTCCACATTGGCTTTTTATGGCATTTATATGGCTAGTAGGGAGCTCCATCTTCCTTTAGCCTCTTATTAATTGCTTTAGGAGGCCAAAATACATTAAAACACTATGTCACAGAAAGAATTACTTCAATCAGTCTTCTTCCCTAGTGCATTCTGGCCTTCTTGTACTTGTCCTTAAAGATCTGACCGAGGCGCAGCGTAGGGTAGTAGATAGGCATGCAGGCCCTGGGCCCAAACTGCCCAGATTCAAGTCAAGGCTCCTCTACTCACTAGCTGTGTGACACTGAACACATTTTTTAACCTCCTCGGGGCTCAGCGCTCTCCTCTGATAAGTGGGATAATGACAGCACTTATTTTGTGGGGTAGCCGTGAAGAGTAAATCAGTTGATTTACGTGCTTAGCCTGGAGCTCAATGCGGGGCACACAATAAGCCCTGATTAAGGTGAGCACACAGGGTAGCGGCGATAATGGTGATGGTGGCGGTGACAGTGACGATGCTGATGCTCAGGCTGAGGATGTGATGGCGACGGTGGTGATTAAGGGCACACCGAGGCCTACTGTTTAACAAGGTACATTTATGTGGCCTTGAGCAAGCAGCTCAGTCACTCTCCCTCAGTTTGTTTTTTATTTCATCATTGGTTTGTAGGGTGGGAATCATACCGTCCATCTGAAGCAAGAGTCAAGAAGCTGTGGCCTGCGGGCCAAGTCTAGCCTGCTGCCAGCTTTTGTGAGTCAAGTGTGATGGGAGCGCAGCTGCCTCCATTCGTTTACGTGGTGTCTGTGGCTGCCTTCATCCTGCAGTGGCAGAGCTGAGTAGTTGCACCTGAGACTTTATGGCCTGTAAAGTAAGACATATTGACTGTCTGGCTCTTTACAGAGAAAGGTCACCGACCCCTGGTCTAAAGAGTGGTCGTGAGGAAACAGACCTGGCGCATATTAGGTGTCTAGCACCGAGGAGTTGCCGCAACCAAGCATTGAACTTTTAGGAACTGCATGCTCCGCTATTGTCCCCATCCCACCACTCTCCTCCAACCCGAAGAGAAAAATAGAGGAGCAATTACAATATGAATAGTTCAATTCAAAATACCATAAAATCATTTTACGTATGTATTTTTAGATTATTTATCATACATTTCCATGTGCATCAAATATCATACATGCATATACGTCTACAGCAGTGGATATGAAAGGCTGTGTCCTGGAGACCCTACTTTACAGGAGGTTTAAGGCTCCTTTGCAGGGATAATTTCCATGTTGATTTCCCCTTGCCTCATGACTTCAGAAGCTCACATCCTAGGAAGATACAACGCCCCTCTAAATGGCAGCGATGAATGTCATTATCTGTATCTAGAGCAAAGTAAAACTAAATATCAGGGGTTTTCTACCACTGAAGATAAATCCTAAGTGTAGATAAAATCTCTCTAAAATCATAAGTGGGAGAATGATGTTGTAGTTAAAAAAAAATCAGTGCATTCACTTCTTTTTACCTTTCCTGAGGCACACATCTGTTTTACAACATGAGGTACTTAGGTGTCATTTACATTTGGTCTTACTCTAGTTTCATGGCTGAATCTGGCAGGTCACTTTGCAAAACACAGAGGAACATCCCCTTAATTTTGCAAGCAGCATATGTATTAATGTTACTTCTTATACTTCCCTCCCCAAATTGTTGTGAGGATAAGATCAGATATAGGTAGAAAGATACTCAGAGAATCTGAGTGCAGCAGACAGGTATGCTAGAATGTGGTCCTTCCATCCTTGGCAGCAAGGAGCTGACTCCACGTGGAGCTACCTGGAGGAGAGAAGGGCGCAGTGGTGTGAAGGCAGGGGCATTAGATAACCAATGCGTGTAATTAGAGCGAATTA
This sequence comes from Trachops cirrhosus, assembly GCA_028533065.1. Classification (NCBI taxonomy): domain Eukaryota; kingdom Metazoa; phylum Chordata; class Mammalia; order Chiroptera; family Phyllostomidae; genus Trachops; species Trachops cirrhosus. The sequence goes on along the minus strand of CM052540.1, from coordinate 86,135,672 downwards.
TCTTCATTGGAAAAGAAGCACATTCTTTTCCAATGTAATGAATAAAGAAGCTTCTAATTTACTCCAGTAGAGAGATTTGCTTTCATATTTCAGTAGTTAAGCTCTGTGATTTTTGTATTAATATTTTGTTTTTATGGCCCAGCTTAATGTTTTTTTTTAAACTGTTCCTTATTGGTATAGCAGAATTTTATACAAGAAAAGCAAACCTGGAGGTGATTAACCCTTGTATTTTTTTTTAAAGGAAGTAAATATGGTCCAGAGAGATCCTGTTGGATCCTGTGACTTATCCAGGGTGCCATGACTGGTTAGCTGTCCCCTGGACCAGATCCCTGGGTGTGTGCCCCCCTCCCCCCCAGTGTAGGAAGGGCCTCAGCAAGACTCTGGAGTCTGCCATGCTTGCCCTGGCCTAGCTCTGCTTCCCTCCTGTTCCCTACTTGTTCCTGCTGGCATCTTACTTGTCTTAGAACTACTTCTGCTACTAAAAACATCCTTGTGTGTCCCCTGGCCCCCAGCCCACTCTGGCCAGTTCCAGCTCCAGGCCCATCTCCGAGCCCCTGGCTCTGTATTACATGATCTATATTACCTGGGTTGCCCTTCCACTGACAGCTAGAGCAGGTGTAGACAAGGGTGTGTGGGAGCCGCCCATCCTGGCTCCTGCCCAAGAGCCTCAGGGGTCAGGAGGTCGGGATAAAATTGGCCCTAATGGCTCAGATCACCTGATCCCTATATCCTGGCCTGGTTTCTTTTCTTTTTAAAGATTCTATTTATTTATTTAGAGAGAGGGGAAGGGAGAGAGAAAGAGGGGGAGGAAACAGCAATGTGCGAGTGATACATCGATTGGTTGCTTCTTGCAGCCCCCAACTGGGGGCCTGGCTTGCAACCCAGGCATGTGCCCTGACTGGGAATTAAATCAGTGATCTTTTGGCCAGCACTCAATCTACTGAGCCACACCAGCCAGGGCTATCCTGGCTTCTCTTCTAAAAACATTGAATGAACTTTATTTTTTACAGCAGTTTTATGTTCCTAGCAAAATTGCATAGGAAGTGCAGAGAGTTTTCCTGTAGCCCCTGTGCCCATGTGTGCACAGCCCCCCTGGCTGTTGACGTCCTGCACCACGGTGCTACATTTTCCCAGGTTCTTTGTCACCCCTAAATCCTGGGTTCTTTGTCTTAAGGCAAAAAAAAAAAAACAAAAAACAAAAAAAAAACATGGAAGGAAGGAAGAAAGGAAGGAAGAAAGGAAGGAAGGAAGGAAGAAAGAAAGACAAGCACAAGGAATAGTCTAAGGCAGGGTGTCAAACTCATTTTCACCGGGGGCCACATCAGCCTCGCAGTTGCCTTCAAAGGGCCGAATGTAATTTTAGGACTGTGTAAATGTAACTACTCCTTAGCTGTTAAGGAGTTGAATTACATTAGGCCCTTCGAAGGCAACCTCGAGGCTGATGTGGCCCGCGGTGAAAATGAGTTTGACAGCCCTGGCAAGGGGATGTCTATGGAGCACAAAGGCAGGCACGCAGTCAGTTTCAGGTAAGTCCGCCCTGACTTGGCATTCTCTGTTGGAATGTCTGCGAGGCAGGCAGCTGGCTGCTCACAGCAACAAAGCTCACACGCAGAGATAACCCTGCCCTGGCCCTTTTACCCCCTCTGTCTCAGACCCAATTTAGGTTCCTGAAGCTGGGATTCTGACTGGCTGCCGCTGGGTCCGGGGTCCCACCTGGGGATGGCGAGGAGAGGAAGAGCGAAGGGGCAGTTTAGGGTGTCATTCTGGCTGAGCAGATAACCCAGAGGTGTCTACCATACCATAATCCTGTGTAATCCAAGGTCTCCTATAGACTCTTCAGGTGTCTCTTTCTAAATCCTTTTACATATCGGCCCCAAGGTTTGGCCAGAAGTTCATCTTTGGGCGTTTGCTCTTCCTTTACTCTCACCTTCTTAGAAAGAGCACCGTCCCTTGACTTGTGCTTTATGGCCAGCTGGGGCCCCACCCCCATCGTGCCCCCGCCCTGTGTGAGCCTGCTAAGGGACCACGTCCAAAGACAGAAGTCTTTCCTCCAAGACTCGGTTCCCAGCTCTTGCCTCTCAGTAAGTCATCATGTAACCTTTTCGCTCCTGCCTTCTGAGTGCTCTTGGCTAATGGGACCTGTGGTTGTGTGTTCTCACAAATAGCCACTCAGGAGTGAAGCTGGACAGTTTGGGAGGTGCCTTGGCAATGTGTGGTGACTGTTATTTAAAACCAAGGCAATCCATTAATTTTTCATCAAGGAATTCTTTTATAATGGACACTACCATAGAAGTTCTGAAAACTGCATTTGAAACAGTGTATTTAAACATTCTGATGTTGATCTGTTGGATTTCTGCATGCCTTCAAGTGTTAGTGTTCTAGTTTTCCGAGGAAAGCAACCATTCTCCCTGCAATTGCCCATTATGTGAAGTGTGGGTGACTCCTGCTAATTCACATCTGTACAGTCACCTGTGTGTCCGACCTTGGGGGTTTGGTGCGGTGCATTGGGATGCACTCATCAAAGGTTATGTGTGTGCACACAGTGGAATGCATTTTGTATAATCCAAACAATTTAATAAAAATGCAATTCGACAGGGGAAACTGGAGTCTGACGGCCCTTGCAGAGCACAGATAATGTTCCAGATTAAAGAGCTGAGGCTTTGTTCATTATAGTCAAATAACGTGTGTGAATTGCCATTTCCTTGCCGTTGGTTTATTTTAAGAGTATACAATTTTCCCATTATAATAATAGGCTGCATTTTCTTAAAATCATTTGATTATGATTGGTCCTGTCTATCCAGTTTGCAAATAAAAAGCTTTCATGGTGATAAACTAGCTGTTTTAAAACAGCCTTAATCTCTGGTTCTGCTTTTGAACTGCTGCAGGTCAGACTCTGCGAAAGGCTGAGAGAAGCCGGTCCTGCTCACGGGAGAAAAAGGAGGTAAATGTGTCACTGGTGAGGGCTGGTGGGAGGCAGCTATTGGAAGGGACCTGAAGGAGCAGGCTGGTAATTATTCTTGGGTCTCCTCTCTGAGTCCCAAGCTGGAATCCCTGGCTAAATGATAGTTGGCAACTAGGGTTATCCACCAGTGTCACTTACAGCAATGATTTCTTGCTGAATGTATCAGTTAGCTTTGTCTGTGTAACAAGTCACCCCAAATTTTAGTGACTTAAAACAACCACGCAGTTAGGTCACAATTCTGTGGGTCAGCAGTTTGGGCTAGGCTTACCTGGGCAGGTCTGTGACGGGCCAGGCTCTGCTGACGGTAGCTGGGCTCACGTAGGCATTTGTGGCTAACTGCTGTCACGTAGGGGCTGACTGAGCATCAGAATGCTTTAGCTCTCCCCCAATGTTCCCTCTTCCACCAGCAAGCCACCCACCTGGAGGTTCAAGGCTTCAAAAGTTTGGGAGTGGAAGCTGCAGGACCTCCTGAGTCCTAGGCTCAGAACCAGCATGGTGTCACTTCTGCTACCTTCTGTTTTTCAAAGCAAGTCACAAGATCAGCCCAGATTCAAGGAGTGGGAAAATAGATCTCACTTCTTGATGGGAAATCTACAAAATATTGTGGCTATCCTTGAAACCTACCTACCACTCTGAACCCATCTGTTCTGTGCCAGGCGCCGGGGCTGGGACTAAGGCGTGGGTCGGACTGTTCTTGATGTCAGGTGTGCTCAGCGTGGTTGGAAGAGATGAGCAACAGATCATTGCAATGCAGTGTGAGAGAGCGCCAACATAGTGAGAGAAGGGCAAAAAAGGTAGAATTTCAATACAGAAAATGGGTCACCTAACTCTGCCAGTGACTGCCAAGAAGGGCTGTGCAGAAAAGCTGATGTAAAGGCTGCCTCCTGAATGAGTAGGAGTTTTTTAGGCCAAGTAAATGGCGTGTCAAAGTCATAGAGACTGAGCAGGAAAGTTGTGAGACCGTTGAGCCTGAGGTGAGGAGCGGTGCAGGCACTCTCGGGCTACCGCAGGGAGGTCTCAAACTCAGGCGTTGAAATTTGAGTCTTATGGGTGCAGGGCTTTGAAGGTATATAGCTCATTGTAAACATCAACCAATCCTGAGATTCATCAACACTTATGCACTAACATTCTTGATTGTAAAGGGACACAATTTTGATGAGGAAAGGGGATTTCTCAGGCTGGGCCGGGCCCAGGGGCTCAAAAATGACAAGACTTGGTCTTTTGCTTTCTGTGAGCTCTAAGGAGGCAGACTGGGTTTGGACTGCAAAGGGCTCCACTTACTTTGTATGACTTTCATCCTCTCTCCTACTGTTTCTTTTCTCAGATGTAGCCAAAATAGCCAGTGTGGGTTTTCGTATCCAGTTAGCCTACCTGAAATGATGGCTGGAAGATAGCTCGGGAAGTTTGATGCCATTGGAAAGATCTAAATGTCAGCCCCAGTGGGTGATCTAGAAGCTGAATAAGCTGGATTCTCCTACTCCTTTCTGGTACTGAGAATTTTCTGGAAGCAGGCACAGGTGTGCCTGTGTCCTACAGTGTCCCTGAGACCTGAGGGGCGGGGGGAAGCATAGGAGTGAGCACAAGGCCTGCAGGCACCTGGTCTCCCTCTGTGAAGTGAGCAAGGGTGGGGACCAACCCCCCTACACCAGGATCCTTTAAACCTAACTGAGGTCTTAGGTTACAGAACAACAGCATCCCATTTACCCATATTAAGAAGGTAGCTGGGAAACCATGGAGCAGGGCAGCAGGTTTAACTGGTAGAAATACTCTTTCCCTTCCCATTCTCTCTCCTTGGCAACTGGACTCCCCTAATTGCCACTTTCCTGGCTACTCCCATCAGGTGAGCTGCCGGAGAGCATTTCAGATCACACTCCTGAAAAGTGCTTGAAGTGAGAGAAAACCAAGAATGGGGTTGTTTATCACAATATCCAACTTTAATCCTGAAAGATATTTAAGATGGTTTCAGGCCCTCTAAAAAACAGGGTGCTGACTCTCTAAAAGGGCTTTCGCTTGGTTAGAAAAACAAGAGAAAGCAATTAATAACAAGCTTCAAGGATGTTCATCCTGATGTGTTATAACATGCCTTTTCCGTCCACCTCCTCTTTCTGCATTCGCCCCTCCCCCAGTCTGTGAAATCCGCACTTCCTGATGCTTGGTGCCTTACACAGGATGCCAGGAACAGATCAAGCTGGGTCCCCATGAAAGGCAAGAAAAAGACATGTTGGGTAGAACAAGTGGATGGGGACAGGCCGTGTTCCTTGGGCGGTGAGGTTACCCGGGCCAGCTCACACCTTCTCTAGTGAGCGTACAGTTTCCACCCTGGGTGGGGATTGGGCACCTCTCTGAGTGGTCATGGGCCAGCATGGCAAAGGCAGGACGGGCAGCTATTCTCAGGGAACTTGCCAGGCCCAGTTCAGCCCAAAGGTGTGTGTTATTGGGCCCATACTCTATTGTAATTTTTAGAATAAGGTATCCACTTATTTTATTTTATTTTATTTTTATATATTTATTTTCAGAGGAGAGGGGAAGGAAGGGAGAAAGAGAGGGAATGAAACATCGATGTGTGAGAGGTACATCGATCGGCTGCCTCTCACATGCCTCCAACTGGGGACCTGGTCCACAACCCAGGCACATGCCCTGACTGGGAATCAAATGGGCAACCTTTTGGTTTGCAGGCTGACACTCAATCCACACCAGCCAGGGCTACATTTAAAAATTGGAGATTTTACTTAAAAGTGCAGGCCTCTGGCTTCTTTGGAAGGAGGGAGAATGACAATGGAGTCCTTATTCCTGTAAGGCAACAACGGGCAATGGCTTTCAACGGCACCTTTCAATGGAACCCTCCAGTCTGCCGTCCCTGCCCCTGTCTGATAGCAAACAGGGGTCAGCAACTGCGTTGGGCCAGGCCCTGTGCTGAGTGCTTAGCGGCAGTGGTTCACAAACATTGCTGCACATTAGAATCACCCGGGAGCTTTTAAATACCCTGACGTCCAGCCCTGGCTAGTGTGGCTCAGTGGACTGAGTGCCAGCCTGCAAACCAAAGGGCCATTCGTTCGATGCCCAGTCAGGGCACACTCCTGGGTTGCGGGCCAGGTCCCCAACTGGGGACATGTGAGAGGCAACCACACATTGATGTTTCTCTCCCTCTCTTTCTCCCTCCCTTCCCTTTTCTCTAAAAATAAAATAAATGAAATCTTTAAATAGCCTGTTCTCCAGGCCTTTTTCCAAACCAGTTAAGTCGGAATCTCTGGCAGTGTGACCCAGGCATCAGAATTTTTTAATTCCCCCAAGTGGATGCAGTGTGCAGCCACGATGAGAAGCCGTGGCTTACAGGTAGGTGGTAACTAACCCCTGCTCTCAGCCCAGGCACGTCCTTGTGCCCCACATGCCTGCCGGGCTGGAGGACTCCTGTTCTCAAGCCCTCCGAGCCCTCTCATAGGCACAGACAGGCACAAGTCAAAGGAAAAAGTGACAAACAGCATAGAGGAGACCCAGACAAAGCCCCCGGGGGTGCCAGCGGAGGCCGTGAAGACTTCTAGAGAGTCATCTCGAACGGAGGCTTTGGACGGCTTATAATCATTTCTAAAAAATGTATCTTTGATGGTTGGCTTCAAGTTGGTAGATACTTTCCATGTAGCTGGTAAAAATATTCTCAGCCTCATCTCAAACAAGTATTTATGGTTCCTGCCTGTGGAGATTATATAGTGTTTTTGGCCATGAATTATTAATGATTTTGAAATTGTGGTCATTGTAGTTTACTCAAAAATCGTTAGTAAGTAAATTTATCAGACAGTGTTTTAAAAAAGGGCAACCACAGAGGAGAAAGAAATCTTTATTCATCACCCCATGCCCACTATTCGCACTGGTGCCCAGTGTCACTGTGGGGCTCACGGGTGTGGCGCTGGCAGCGAGTCCTCGGGCTGCACGGAGGCACGCAGGCCCACTGCGTGCTTCTGCAGCAAGCCCCGGTCATGTGACTTTGGTCGAGTCTCTGGACGCCCTTATCTCATTTGATAATCCCCGCTTTGACGTCTCGGTTTGTGGAGCAAAGGCAGCAGTGTTCTGAAGCACCCAGCGCAGCGTCCGACCCACAGTGAGCATTCCATAAATGTTGGTTGTGATGTAATTTTACTCGTTCCTTCGAGTGTCTGCTGTTTCACCTGGAGTACGCCCTCGGACGGAGGAGGCAGCACAGCTGTACTTCTTACTGAAGGGCCTCTCTTGCTCCGGCTGGATCTCAGCCGTCCAGGCTCCTAGCCATGTGCTCCAGGCAAGCGGGCCTCAGGCAGGCCAGCTGCAGGCCTCCACTGTAAATCACTGTCAGAGTCCCCAGTGATGATGGACTGCCTTCTTTTAGAGCTGACTGGGGACAGGAAAATGGTCTTAATAGCACACTCATCTACTGGGCTCGTTTTGTAAAGGGCTGCAAAAGGCATTTAACTCAACCACCTAGAAGAGATTGAGGGTTCCCTTTGCGTGCATGCTCAGCCACATGCATGCACTCACATGAACACTTCCTGCTATTACGCAGGGACTTGTTTCCTCTTTGCCAAGCAGAGTAAGAGATTGGGATCTCAGGGGAAGACAGCAGAGCAGGGAGTCCAGGGTCCAGGGCTCCTCCAGGGATGGGGTCACCTGGACACACATCCTTGGCCGTGTGCCAGCATCCACTCCCCTCTGGTCTCTGCACCGTGTCATTGTCCTGGCATGCCTCTCTGAGAGTTGTCCCTTCATCCAGTTCATAGGCCAGAGAGGGAGAGAGTCCGATCAATCTGGCCAATCGATACTAAAGGGCATTTAGAGGCTCCTGACATCAGTGCCCCCAGCTTCCCTCCCAATAGGCAACCGCTGTAACCAATTTCTGTGTCTTTCCGAAACCAGTCCGTGCTGAGCGCATCTATCTTCGTCTGCTCCTTCCCCTCCTTTCTGACACAGCGAGAGCACACGCGCACATTGTGCCATTCCTGGGTTTTGTTTTCACATAGCGGCGTGTGTTGCAGGGCATTCCCCAGCAGGACGTGCGCACAGGCTGCGTTTGTTCTTTCTTATGGCTGCACAGTACTCTGTTGTGAATGCTCAGGAACACGGCCCTTTATCTGAAACCTTGGGGGCCAAATGTGTTTCATTTATTTAGAAGTTATAAAGTGGTATCATCCCAGTATGACCTGGGACAGCACTCTAATCGAGTACATTAATATATCTGTAGGAAAATATGAATATTTATACAAAGTGGGAGAAATAAAGACTATACATTTCATGTCAGTTCCAATCCAATTTTGTTGCTAAGTAATTGCATGTGAAGGATTGCCCGTAAGTACATCGCCTGTCCCCAGTGGATGTCTGTCTAGGCTGCCATGGTCTAGGATGTAAAGACTCTCCCCGAGCAGTCTCTGTGCACATGTGCAGGACCAGTCAAAGCTTAAGTCTTAAAGTGGAATTGATGGATCAAAGGGCATGTGCTTTTTTAATATTGATGCTTCTATTTTGTCTCCTAGTAGTGCGTGAGAGGGGCAGAGCTGTTTGCTCCCGGCCACCGTGTAGAGTGCTGGCCAGATTCAAGTGTGGCTGCCCTTGGCCGAGGTGCACACACCAGAGCCACTCGTTGGGCAGCTTGTTGTTCCCTCGTCCACTCTTCTGAGCAGGGAGTGGCCGCAGGGCGCTGTCCAGGGAAGGGCGGGGGCACGACAGGCAGCCTGGTTTCTGAAAGCTGTCTCTCATGGGCCCTTGGCTCTGAGCACTTGGCTCACTATAAGGGCCTAGCATGCAAGCAGCAAACCCTCCCCGTTCCTTACTTCAGCTCTCAGCGTCCTTGTGACTTCAGCCTCCTGGGGAATCAGGAGCTGCCCCTTTCATATTTAAAGATGTTTGGAAACTTTTTTAAAAAGGGAGAGAATGGGGAGTGCATAATGTAAACTGGTAGTGCTAGGTTATAAGAGCCTGCCTGATAGGAGGGCTGACACTCCACACCCGTACTTTTCCTGGAATGAAGCCTTTTAGTTCACATTTCTGGGCAGAGAAGAATTAAATCCATTTTACATCCAACTGCCAAATGCATTTTCATTCCTGGTTGTAAAGTTCTTGTCAGTCTTTCTGCTTCTCGAGGTCTTGGTCTCCGTAGCTTTGAGAACTTGGGGCGTGGGGGCCCTGGTAGCATTGACAACTGATTGCTGTAGGGCAGATAAGGCACAGGCAGGATTAGAAGCTGTGTTGCAAAGTAGTTGAGCCTGTGAACCCTGGAACCAAACAGCCTGGGTTCTTCCACCAGTGTCATCACTCAGGAGAGTTACCTGTTCTGTCCGAGACACGTCTTCCTCTTGTAAAGAGCAGCGGTGATTGAGAAACGGCGTCACGGGCTTGTGGTAAGGACGCCGCTAGTTGATGTGCATGCAGTGCTTAGTACAGCGATGGCACGTACTAGGTGCTCAATAAATGTTGAATGCTGTAATTTAGAACTGGCAGGTTTGTTGTAGCCTGTTTGAAGAGCTAATCTCTTTGGATTCGAGGTGGATGAGAAGTATTACTAAGAAAAAATGGGACGTGAACTGGGCCGGTGTTCTGCCTTTCAGTGCGCTGAAGCAGCACGTAAGCCCTCCCATCAGAGTGACTTGCCCCTGAGTCACGACCCTACTCTGAGACCCCTGCAGTCAGGCTGGGAGCTGCCGGAAACGTGTGCAGACACACGCCCGTAACCGGAGCTGAACAACAGCAAGGCCAAGACTCGAGCCACAAAAACCAAAGAGAATCAATTTCTGATAAAATGCCAGGAAGGAGATAGACATGTCTGAAACCTCCCTGGTATCAGTTTAGCTTCCAGTATAAGATTAAACTCTAGGAGAAAACCCCATGAGAGAGCTGCAGTTTGGGACCAGAAAGATAATTTTGACAGCTTTTCCTTCCCCAGTCTGTTTTCGCTCAGCAATGTGCCCATCAACCCAGCATCATCAATGTTTCCTAAATCTTCAAATCTCAGGCATGCAGTTGCATTGCAAGTGTCTCCCTTTACCTTCCACCCCCAAAATCACTTCACAGAATACAGACTATCATTGGAAAAGAGAATGATGTTATCTAAGAAAAGGAGGTTTCTCCAAATTACTCCTGAAAGTTGTGTCTCCTGGTTGAAAAGAGGCCCGTGAGAGCTGTCCCTCGGTCTGGGGACACCTCTGCTGGCGCTGGGCCAGGGCGATGAGAGTTTCAGGCCATGTGAGTTCCAGTCCTGAGTCACCACTGCTGACTGTGGGCACACTCCTGCTCCCCTCTCTGGGCCTCCGTTACTTCTGTGGTCCCCGTGTCTGACAAGAGAATGGCTCTGTAGTTTCGTCAGGATCCAGTTTCGTCAGTTTTGTCAGGATCCAGAAGCCGTGTCTCTCAGACTGTTTAAGTGACAAAAGCTGTCCTCAAACCAGCTGCAGCAAAAATGGGCATTTGTTGCCTCATCTGGCTGAAAAGTTCCGGGGTGGCCCACAGCAGGCATGGCAGGATCCAGGTGCTCTGACTTAGTACCCTCTACTCCGTCTTCTGTGACGGGGCCACTCTCCAGCAGGCTGGGCTTTCCTGGTGTAAGCTGGCTGCCAGCAGCTCCAGGCTTGCTGCGCAGAGGCCAGATAGCAAATGGGGAGACAGCACAGGCTCTGGAGCCAGATGGCCTGGGGCTGAATCCTGGCTCATCAATTGCCCAAGTACTTAACTGCTTCTGAGCCTCAGTTTCTGCATCTGTAGAATGGGGGTGATAACAGCACCTACCTCATTGGGTCCTTAGGGGTGCCCTGGACAGTGTCCGACATGTAGTCAGCTCCGAAGAGGTGATAGGTACTGCTTCCTTGTCTTCTCCTTCCTGTCATTATAATCCTTTCAGCAGCTCCAGCAAAGTTGAGCGGCTCCCTTACCACAGGGTCAGCTGAGTGTCCAGACTGAGGTTCACCTACCCTGGAGACAAGGCTGGGTGGGGTGAACCCTGAGTTAATCACATGGTAAGGAAGAGGTTTTCTCCCAAAGGACCACTAGGATCCTCTTACTAGAAGAAGGGGGAAAGGACCATGCGCAGACAAAGATAGCAGCTGCCCACCACCCTGCCCCTTTGTAGCAGGAGTGGTAAAACTGACAGGCAGCCCAGTTAAAAAGTGTTTCACTGTCCATCCTCATAAGACCCTGTAAGGTAAGTAATATTATCCTCATCTTGCAGGTGAGGGAACCTTGGCTCAGCAGTGAGGGCACCTGCCCCAGTTAACACAGCAGGTGTGGGCTGCCGAGCCAGAACTCCGAGTTCTGTGCATTGGTGCCAAGCGGTGAGCGGTGGGATTGCTTTGGGAGGCAGCCGGGGGCATCGGTCTTCCCTCCCCAGGTGTCTGAGGACTTACAGAAGTTGGGGAGATAAATCTGTGACGCGCGGTGCTGCTTGGGACTCGGTGCGTTCATACAGGACACTTTCCCTCTTCTACTGGTTCAGGGCTTGCTGGGTCCCCCCTATTCCTGGGACCACAGGACTGGGCAGGTGACTGGGAGGCAGGGGCAACAGCTGCCGGATAAATGATAGCCTCGGTTTCCTCACCTGAGAAGCTAAGACAGTTCGATAGTCACCTGAGCCCGCTAAATGCAGTCAGTGCTGGCTGGGTTCTGATCAGTAGCCACTGAAAAGACTATGGACCCCTCCCCACCCCCATTATATAATTTAGAAAAATAAAACTGTGAAGCAAGTGTAAGGAACTGCAGTAAGTTCTGAAGTTATTTTCCCAGGATGACTAGTTTGATGCCTTAAAAAAAAAAGGAAATCTAAACTCTTTCAAAAAATATTCTTTGGGCCACTTGTGCTCTGTTGACACCCTGGGAGAAGGTTTTGCACTTGGGAGATAGGATGGCAAGACCGGTCAAGGGCAGGGAAGGGGCCCAGGTCAGATGGCCTGGGTGGGTTGCATCCTGGCTCTACCACTTAATAGCTCTGTGGTCTTTGGCAAGTTACAAAACCTCTCTGTGCCTCCATTTTGTCTGCACAATGGAGCTGAAAATCTAGTACATCTTTACAGGGTTGTTGAGATAATTAAAGAGTGATACATATGAAGTATGAGGTGATGCAGACACTGGCCCGCCGTGTCCGTGGCATTATGGATGAGAGATATAAGTTCACATAGACTACCAAGTCCCGTGGAGGAAAAGGGACGGCACGGCTACTCTCTCAAGAGGAGAGCGCCTCAGAGCAGCCTGGCCACTCTCTCAAGAGGAGAACGCACCGATTCTTGCCTTGATATGTTTTTATTGGGTTCATTTTGCACAGGAATACAGGTAAAGCTCATCAATCATTGTCAGGCAGTAAGGATCCAACAATGGATAGCATACAAAGAACTACCAGGGCTTATTCTGAGTCAGGGTCTGTTCGCTAAAGGGCTACAACACTTTGGGAAACAAACTCATTTCCTGCTTGGAGCCTTATCATTTAATTGAGAGCATTCTTAGCAAAGCAGTTTTCACAGGATTTTATGTATTTTTTTTAGGCCTGATCACCCGGGGAACTGGCCCTTTCCAGCACAGGGCTGCACCGCCCTTTGTCATTGTTTTAGGCTTAAGTCAGGCAGGGGAAGTAAGGCAGCCAAGAGATTAGGAGACAGAATGAGGACTCAGGCTTTGTCAAAGCTGAGGGGCAAGGATCCATCACCCCCTTTCTCCATAGCCCCCCAAGTCCTTCCTTGGGGCCTCCATGTGATCATGCCTGTCTTAGGTCGTTACCCCCTTGGGGAATCTTACCCGTCACTGGCTAACTAATCAAACATTGGGGGCCATTTATGGATGAAGTAAAAGGAGCAGAAGCAGCACTCCTGCCAGGGAGATAAGCTTTGTCTCCTTAGTGGCTTATGGTCTGAAGGTTGCTCACTCAGCCTTAGCCATGGGGGGTTACAGCTCCTGAAACCAGGCAGGGTGGTTCCCAACAATGAGAACCATAATTGTAGGTTCTGTTTAAGTGCATCCTGTGATGGTACATCAAGAGCTGCCCCTGGGCCTGTCCGCTCCCTGTTCCCTCAGCCACAGTAACTGGGGGAGGCGCCCCGCTCAGTGGAGCCTGCCTCCGACTTTCCGATTTCCGAACCAATGCATGCAGACTGCAGAGAATTAGAAAACACGGGAAGGCGCAAAAACGAGTCGTTATCCTACCACCTAGATACTCACTGTCACTTGTTTTGATATTTTCTTCTTGCCTTTTTTTAAATGCAACTACATGTATTTCAGAATTCGGATTCACAGAGTAAGTACTTTTTTTGTCTTTTTGTTTTTTTCTTAAACGTATCTGTGAGATTTATCTACGTTTTTAAATATATCATTAGTTTACTCTTTATCACAGAGGTATAGACCTTCAATTAATATTTATATTAGAAAAATTAAATTGTGAAAGTTTGCATTCATTGTCATTATTTTAAAAATTTCTAGTTTGTGTGTTAAATAAAAATTTCCCTTCAAATTTACCCCAATCTTGATCTCTTTCCCCTCCTGGAAATAACCAGTTATCAATTGGATGTTCATCTTTCTAGACATTTTTTTAAAAAATATTGAGTATGTTATTACCATTGTCCTGATTTTTCTTCCTTTGCCACCCTCCACCCAGCACCCCCCACTCCCTCAGGCAATACCCCCAACATTGTTCATGTCCATGGGTCATGTGTATAAGTTCTTTGGCTACTCCATTTCCTATGCTGTACTGTACATCCCCATGGCTATCCTGCAACTACCTATTTGTACTTCTTTTTAAAAAAAAAAAAAAATATATATATATATATATTTATTTATTTTTACAGAGAGGAGAAAGAAAGGGAGAGAAACAGCAATGTGTGGTTGTCTCTTGTGTGCCCTCTACTTGGGACCCGGCTAGCAACCCAGGAGTGTACCCTGACTGGGAATCGAATTGGTGACCCTTTGGTTCACAGGTCAGCACTCAATCCACTGAGCCACAGCAGCCAAGGCCCTATCTGTATTTCTTACTATCCTTACCTCTTCACTCATTTCCCTACATCCCCTTCCCATCTGGCAACCATCAAAATGTTCTCTGTATCTGTGATCCTGTCTTTGTTCTTCTTGTTTGCTTAGTTTGTTTTTTTAGATTCAGTTGTTGATAGATATGTATTTTTGCCATTTTACGTTCCTAGTTTTGATCTTCTTCTTTTTCTTAAATAAGTCCCTTTAACATTTCATGTGATAATGGTTTGGTGATGATGAACTCCATTAGTTTTTCTTGTCTGGAAAGTTCTTTATCTGCCCTTCGATTTGAAATTATAGCTTTGCTGGGTAGAGCAATCTTGGCTGTAGGTCCCTGCTTTTCATGACTTTGAATATTTGTTGCCAATTCCTTCTAGCCTGCAAAGTTTCCTTTGAGAAATCAGCTGACAGTCTCATAAGGACTCCCCTGTAGGTACTAACTGCTTTTCTCTTGCTGCTTTTAAGATTCTCTCTTTATCTTTAACCTTTGGCATTTTAATTATGATGTGCCTTGGAGTGGGCCTCGTTGCATCCATCTTTTTGAGGGTTCTCTGTGCTTCCTGGACTTGCATGTTTATTTCTTTCACCAAGTTAGGGAAGTTTTCTTTCATTATTTTTTAAAGTAGATTTCCAGTTTCTTTCATTATTTTTTAAAATAGATTTCCAATTTCTTGCTCTTTCTCTTCCCCTTCTGGCACCTCTATGATGTGAATGTTGGACCTCTTGAAGTTGTCCCAGAGGCTGCTTTTCCTCATATTTTTGGATTCTTTTTCTTCTTGTTATGATTGGCTGTTTTTTGGTTCCTTATGTTCCAAATCATTGATTTGATTCTTAGCTTCATCCACTCTACTGTTGTTTCCCTGTAAATTGTTCTTTATTTCAATTAGTGTATCCTTCGTTTCTGACTGGGTCTTTTTAATGTTGTTGAGGTCCTCACTAAGTTCCCTGAGCAACCTTATAACTGAGGTTTTGAACTCTGCATCTGATAGATTGCTTATCTCCATTTTGTTTAGTTCTTTTTCTGGAGTTTTGATCTGTTCCTTCATTTGGGCCATGTTTCTTTGTCTCCTCATTCTGGCAGCCTCCCTGTGTTTGTTTCTATGTATTAGGTAGAGCTGCTTGACTCCATGTCTTGGTAGTGTGGCCTAATGTAGTGGGTGTCCTGTAGGGTCCAGTGGCACAGCCTCCTCTGTCACCCAAGCTGGGTATTTGAGGTGCACCCTTTGTATGGGCTGAGTACACCATCCTCTTGTAGTTGAACCTTGGTTACTGTTGGCAGATTTATGGGAGGCATTCACCCAGGCCAGTAGCTACATGGATTGGCTATTACCTCTTGCCACCAACCTTCATCCTCCGTGGAGGATCAGCTGTGCAGAGGCAGGGTGGTGGTGCTCTGACATGGTCTGTAGCTGTCCACTGGGTGCACTGGTCCTGGGTTTCCCCAGGTGGTGCAGGCCAAGATGAGCCCCCACCTGTATTTTGCCCAGGACCATTCTGCCCGAGCTATAAAGCAGTCTGAGATGGCTGTTACTTGTACTGGGCTTGAAGATTCTCGTGTGAAGCCAAGCTGTGAATCTAGGCTGGCTGCTGCTAGTGCTGGGCCTGGGGCTCACTGAGGCCAGCTGCCACTTGTTTGAGAGGATTTAGGAAGTTGTGAAGCATTAGCCAAGACCAGCCATTCGTATGGAAAAAGCAGCTTGGGTGGGCCCATAAGTTGGGTTGGGTGAAGTCTCTGGGGATCTCCAAGGTGGGTCAAACAGTGTTAGCCAAGGCAATGGAGTCTCAGATATGGTACCAGCTTGCCAGCTCATAGGGGGAGGGTTTAGAAACGGAACAATGGCCTTTGCTCACCCCAATGTCATCCACTTCAGCTTCTCCCAGTATGCCACTGATGCCTTTCAAGCTGCTACCTTGGTATGGGAGTTTAGAAGGAGTAAGTCTGTGTAGTAAATCCATGTGTGGGTTCTTTAAGAGGAACTGCTTGAGGCTCCAGCAGTTTCTTCCACCGACTCAATCCCTGTTGGTTTTGCAGCCAGAAGTTGTGGGGACTACCCTGGGCTCGAGGGTCTGTGTGGGTCTGGGATTCCTTGCTCTTGAGATAAACCCGCTGAATTTTTATCTACCACATGTGGATGTGGAACCAACCTGTTTTCACATCTGTGCCCCTCCTATCAGTCTGGATGGATGTGGTTTCTTTAATTCTGCAGTTGTCCGACTTCCATTCAACTCAATTTCTGACAGTTCTGAGTGATGGTTGTTTCATGTTTTAGTTGTAATTTTGATGTGGTTGTGAGAAGAGGTGAGTCATGTCTGCCTATGCCACCATCTTAACCAGAAGTTCCCACCTTTTTCTATTTGTAGAGTTCTGTTCAGTGTTTCAACTGGGAGTCCATTTGGCTACAAATAACAGAAAATCCAACTAATAATGGCCTAAACCAGGGATGAGCAAGCTTTTCCTGTAGAGGGAGAGATAATACATATTTTAGGCTCTGTGAGCCATACTGCCTCTGTCAGAACTACTCAACTCTGCTGTTGTAGCATGGAAGCAGACATAGTCAATATTGAAATGAATGATTGTAGCTCTGTTCCAATAAAATTTTATTTGCAAATATAGGTAGCGGGCTGTAATATTCTGACCTTTAGCTTAACAATAGGGATTTGTTTTGATGGGGGGCTCAAATGTTGGAAAAATTTTAGTTTCAAGTAATAGCTAATAAGCTTAGTAATCAATGTATGTAAAAAGCTGTTGTTCCAGGAACTGAAGGTATGACCCACCCTGACTCCAGGAGACCACAAGCAGTTCCACCTTTGTGCCCCAGGAGGTCTCAAGCACTCGAGATGGTATCTGAGCCATTATCCTCCAGAGTGAGATGACCATTGGCTAGGACACAGCTAAAGACCACTGCCCAGGGCCAGAATGCTGCAGTTTTCCTTTTAAATCCAATGAACTTTTACCTGAATTCCAACCCCCTTACCTACACTTGGTTCTTATAAAAAGGGCCATTTTAAAGTGGAATTTAAGACCGTCTGTTAGGGTACAAACCCACCATCTTCTCAGATCGCCGGCCATCTGAATAAAGCGCCCATAAAGATTCAATCCCTGTCTCTGCTTATTGGGTTTGGTAGGTGACAGGCAGCCTGAAACACCAGCTTTTCTGGTTTCAGTTTGTCTCATGTGGTAAGAACTCTGAAAACAGCTTCAGAAGAAAAACTTAGTAATTTATACTCCTACCAAAAATATTTGAGAATGCCTGCTCTGTAGAGCCTGGATATTAATAGGCTTCTATGTTTTTGCCAGTACTCTTTGTTCTTATTCCCGTGTTTTGGGTAAATGCATCTGCCTAATCTTCCAGCTTACCAATTTTCTCTATATCTGCATCTATTCTGTTCTTCCGTGTTTTTTGATTTTTCTATTCCAATGATTAAATCTTTTATTTACGATTTCCAATGAATTCTTCCCTATAATAGGCTATTCTTGTTTGAAGCCGTCAGTGTCCTCTCTTATCGTTCTGAGAATATCAGACATACTTTAAATGTCTCTGCCTGCATTGTTATCTCTGTTTCTTTGGTTGTTAGTTCTTCTGTTTATTGAGTTGGCCCCTCTCTTCCACGGTGTGAGTTTCCTGGAATGCTTGGTAATTTTCGAATGTGTGCTCTTCTATGTCCTGTGACCTCCTGTTTTCCTCTCTGTCAGTGCTGGTTCTTTTTACTCTAATTTGCTGCCAGGACTGCGGGAAGAGGGGCAGAACTTGCTGCGAGAGGTGTGGTGCCGACAGTTTGTCTTCTGAGCACAGAATCTCCTATTTCCTTCTGGATATGTTTTGCCTTTCTATCCCGGAGACCCCCAGTCACGTCTCTCACAAGCTGGGTGGATCGAGGGACCTCCTCCTGGCGTCACCAGTCAGCGTCTGACGTCTGGCCTCAGGTCCTCTCGTCCCCTGAGAGTGTGCTGCCTGCATGTTGGGAGCAGCCCGACACCACCGTCCCCGTTCACAGCAGTCCTGCCCAACTTCTGACTTGGCTGGTGTCTTTTCACTGTCCACTTCTGTCTGCCATCCATTTCTCAGGGATTTCTCAACATTTGTGATCTGCCGATGGTACCCCTCCTTGTTTCTCCGTGCTCTGAGGATTTTAAATGGTGTCATTTCTGTGGACTTGGGTAGGAGAGGCTAATGTGTGTACTTGCTCTTGGTCTTCCCAACTTGATTCTTGAAGGTGACTTTTAGAGTTTTCACCTTCCTGGTCACCTTAATCTGGATAAGTTAATTTTTGTCTCAAGCTACACTGTGTCAGAACCAAACTGAATATTCCAACTATAAATTGATCAGTTTAGACTATGGGGATGCGGCAAACTTTCTAAAAGGACTGGGTTCAAACACTGACTCTGCTCTCTACGGCCTTGGTGGAATCCCTTCGCTTATCTAGGCCTCAGCTTCCTCACCTGTCAGCTGGGAGTAGCGATCATAACACCTTGTAGGTTAGTGAGAGTGTCCATTGAAACAGTGCGTCAAGTGTTTAACGTGGGGCCTGGCATGCAGTAGGGGCTAAAACATGTTAGTTCCCTTCCTCTCTCTTATTCTGACACAATTTCTAATATACGGTGGGTAATTAGAAATTGTGCTGGGGTGGTGGCAGCTTTTGACAGCTACACCGCACTGTAGGCTCACGCTGAGCACTTCGGCTACAAGCCCCGTCTTTGTCTCGCAGACTTTTCTCGAGCCAGACCTTCCACCCAGAGCCTCTCCTTGTATAGGACCTGTACCTTGGCCGTGATGCATTTGTTCAGGCTGTTTTGATCCATCTCTGGGCTGTAGAAATTGATCTGAACCCAGATTTTGTCATTCAGTTTATTCTGTGTGATTGCCATCTGAATTTCTTCCACAGAATTAATATAACAGCCTTCAACAGCCAGATCTAGCCATTGATAAAATTATGGCCAGGATGGGATCAAGGACAGAGCCCATGGCATGCCACCCTCCGGGGAGAGTAACTTAGATGACTGCGCAAGGTGACTAATTTGTCCGGTTCCTGTAGGAGCACGTCCTTGTGGCTCGATTACGATGATAACATTAGCAACCGTGCATTGGGTGTTTTTACCATGGGTCAGGCACTGAGGTAAGCATTTTTCATATGTTAGTTTTATGTCCTATAACAAGTAAGTATTTGTATTACTTAGGACAGTTAAAAAACAACAAACCTCAATCTAGCTTTAGTCGGAGGGAGACTGTATTATGTCTAAAGGGTGGTAGCTTCATGGGAGCCAAGGGCAGCCATGCATCTGGGTGTTAGGATGTCAAGAGTGGTTTTAAGAAGGTGAACCAGTGCCTGGGGCCCTCTGAGGCCCCAGAATTCCTCTCTCTGGGGCTCTTACCTTTGTGTCTGTCAGCATCCGTGTCACCCTCACTTGGCACAAACCAGCTTTCTGTGTTTCTCAGTTCTCCTGGCAGAAAATCTCCCACCAGCCACTCCTGAGTTCACTTTCCCCCTTTCAGGAGAGGCGTCAGATCTTCTCTGAACCTTTCAGTCCAAATTCCCCAGGATTTTTGGCCCTGCTTGGGCAGGTGCCTGCTCCTGGTCTAGCCATCTGTGGGCAGCAATGGGGTCAAACTGGACGTGACCTGTGGCCACGGGACAGGGCGATGTCCAGAATCCAGAAGCATGTTTTCCACATGGAGGCTCAAGGACAGGGAGGCTCAAGTCACACAGCTAGAAAGCAGAGGAACCAGGACTTCATCCCGGTTTTGCCTGGGGCTGAAGCTCATATTACTAACACTCTGCTCCTTATTCAGGGCTACACTGTCCCAGGTGCCTTCTGTGGTGGTGTCTGTGACGGCTGGGCGGCGCCTCGGGCCTGGGAGCTCAGGGTCCCACTGTGTGCCTTCACCATGGTGCAGCCCCAGACCCAGGCTCTGAGATCCGTGGGTGGTCAGTTTGCTTATTTCTGATGATTTGGCAGATGCCTCGGCCCTGGCCAGTGTGCAGCTCGCAGCTCTGTGGAGGGGCCCGAAGCACTTAGGAGGATGAGCGCAGTCTTCGGAGTCCAGCGAAGCGAGGTTCAGATTCCAGCTCTGGACTTTGCTACCGATGCCTCTGTGTGCTGCAGTTCCCTCCCTGTACAATGGAGGTGGTGATGTGCACTTTCCCAGTGTTCGTGATAGCTCTGTGAGGTGAAATATGTCAACCCCGTGTGGCCAGCAGTAAGCAATTGATTCTGTAAACGGTAGGACTTTATGAATTCTGAAAACACGGGAAATTACAGGAGTCCAGAGGAGAAGTCTGTAACTCACCAACAAGATAGAGTACGGGAAGTGGATTGGCCAAGGAGGCCATGGAGGAGGAGGTGACGCTGAAGCCCAAACAGTGGATAGGTAAGGCAAGGCGGGGAAGAACAGGTGCAGACAAATGAGCACATACCAGAGTTTGAGGGACCAGCCAGTAGTTCGCTGTGAGAGAAGCAAAGAATGTGCATGGGAGCAGCCGGGGGTCTCTGAGGCTGGTTTCGCAGCCTGGGCCCGACGGAGAAAACTTTGTCTGCTCTTTCAGGTGTTCACGCGCGAGCACCTGCCATGTGCCGGTTGTTGCCCTGGGCCCTGTAGGTTCCGCGGCGAATACAGACACAGACCCACGTTTATGTGAAGCTTATATCCCAGGAGTTAAAGGCAGACATTAAGCAAATAAGTGAAAAATACAGCAGAGAAAGGGAAAAAGAGGAATCAGGAAGGACTTTAAGTTTTGGCCTGGGCAGCCAGGAAGAGTTTGGTCTGAGGTGGGAAGGAGAGTGGGAGCAGGGGGTAGGCGGAGGATCAGGAATTCCGCGTACAACCTGGCGAGACCTGGCGCTGGCGGCTGCACACGGGCATCTGAACTGGGGAGCCACGTCGGGCTGCGTCTGTTTGGGATGTGGGATCAATTTGTTTTTTCTTTTTTGAAAAGGGAGGGAGGGTGAGTGGAAGTTGTTAGTTATACAGTAATACATGAAAAGAACTTCCTTAAGAAAATTATTTTAACCTTCTAAATAAGGCTAAAATCCCTTTTGCTCTTCCTTCCTCTCCCTGACCCGGTCTTCCCCTGCTGCAGTAACTGCTGTTGTGAGCTTGGCGTGCGTGCTTCCAGACCTTTTCTGTGCACCTGTGTGCCCGAGCGTGTCCCCGAGACATGTGTGGCATTTTTGGAGTGTTGTCTTTAACACTATGTGGTCGTGATGAATGTGTTGTTCTGTAATGTGATTTCGTAACTTGTGATTTGCCAAACCTC
Source organism: Trachops cirrhosus (assembly GCA_028533065.1). Taxonomy (NCBI): domain Eukaryota; kingdom Metazoa; phylum Chordata; class Mammalia; order Chiroptera; family Phyllostomidae; genus Trachops; species Trachops cirrhosus. The sequence goes on along the minus strand of CM052540.1, from coordinate 86,114,503 downwards.
CCTGGACTGTACAGGGTCCGTCCATGGTGTTACAAATAGATGTAGATCTTTAAAAAAAAGACACCTCTTCACAGTATGGAATGGACAGCCCGAGGGTTATGCAGCCATCTTCCACCTGAAAGGTGTTAGCGGTTTGTACCTTCCTCCTCACACACCTGTGTGTGCCCTTCCAGGAGGTTCCGAGGGGTGGAACGGCTGGGTCGGAGTAGATCAGAGCCATGGAGGGATTGGCTTTGTCTTGTTTTAGTGGCTACTGCCACATTACTCCCCCAGAGTGCCTGTGCCACCTTGCCCGCCAGCCGTCGCAGGTTTTTAACGAGGGCAGCTACGGAGATCTGTGTCTTCGAGTAATCCCTGGGAGGGCTGTGGGTTGGAAGGGGCAAGCAGGAGGCTGAGAGACGGTGGAACTCGTGGGCTTCTGTTCCGCATTCAGAGAGGACACAGGCTGCTTTAGGGGCTGGAAGAGACTCTCCCGACCACTTCCTCTCCTCCTCAACACAGATAAAATACGTCTCTCCTGCAGCCTGTGCACCTGGCTTCTCCCTTTGGCCAGTGTGTCTTCCTAGACCTCCTCACGAGCTTGAAGCCATCCTCTTTTGACAGATACATGGGTGGAGACCTTATAAAAGCACCATTTATATCAGTGCAGACCAGCTTCTCTGTCATCTAGCATTCTTCGCCTGCCACCTGCGATGACGTGTTCGCGGGTCGGTGCACAGTGAGGTTGTGACTGTCAGCGGCCCGGTGCCTGTTCTGAGGGCGTGTTGTCGGCCCCTGTCCGGAGGCAGACCGGATCCTACACCCAGCCGCTCTCCCGAGAAACGGGTCAGCTCAGCCACTTCCTACGAGGGAAAGGGGAAGTTGCATCCTTAAAAAGGTTATGTCATCTTTTCTTTGCATGGATTTCAGGTAGGTGTTAACTCTGTGGCATGAAACGCCTCAGGGTTGGCTCAGGGCACCGGTCGGGGAACTGTGAGCTCGGGTCTGGGCCGTCACGATGAGAAACTTCGTACTGTTTCTAATCGGCACCACCCGGCCGCTGACGTTTGCTGCGCGTGTGTTGTATGCCAGGCAGTGGCCTAACAAGCACTTTCCGTTTATAAGATGGATGCTTTTAATCATCCTCACCCCTTTTCTGCATTTTTATACTGAGATGTAATTTACACAACACAAACTTCACCGTTGTGTAGTGTACAATTAAGCAACATTTAGCACATTCACAGTGCTATCTAACTCCAGAACATTTATATCTCCCCAGATGGAACCCTTGGACCCGCCAGCAGTGGCTCCCCTCTGCCTGGGGACCACTCATCTACTTTCTTCTCTGCGGCTTTGCCTGTTTGGGACATTTCGTATAAATGCAATCACGTAATATGTAGCCTTTTATGTCTTCTAGCCTTTTAAGCTTCTTTCACTTAGAAAATGTTTCCAGGGGTCCTCCCTACAGTTGGGTTGCTTCCAGGTCTTGGCCGTTGTGAACAGTGCCAGGGGGCACCATCCCAGTTTGACGGCTGAGGAAAGTCGGCACAGGCGCATCTTCCACTCACGCAGACAGGGCGGGGTTCTCGCCCAGGCGCCTGGCTCCACAGCCCGGCCTTGACCCCCTCGTTCGGCTGCTCAGCTGTTGAATGAAGACTCAGGAATCGAAGGCCATGGCAACCACAGTTCAGAATTTCACACTGGGGTCTGTGGTCTGAGGAAGGTATTGTACTTTTGTTGTGGGAGAAACTCCCAGAAACTTGGTTTTTCTCACCAGTGCAGTAAAGAATTATAGATCATTGAGTCTATTAGCATACAAGCAGGATTTATTGGTGACCATTCTCGTGGAAGAGAATGGGCCTAGTTAAGGTGTGTGGGGGAGGGCGAAAGGCATATGTTCATTGCAAAGCGGGGTAAGGGCGGGGAAAGTCAGGGTGGCCAAAGGCCAGGGCGGCGAGAGCCACGGTGACAAGCGCACACGTGGCCTGAGGCCAGGCAGCCGGAGGGTCAAGAGAGCCAAGCCAGAGTCTTTGTTCTGAGGACTTACATAGTTGGCAGGGTGGGCGTGAGGAAGTTACATAGTGGTTGGCAGGTAAAGGTGGTGCCAGCTATTGGTGCGGGTGGGGTGGCCTGAATACCTGAAGGGGTTAATGGGCTTCTTCCCGTGGGCACGATGGGCCCAGTTAGTGGAGACGGCACACAAATTTCAAGGACTGCCCTCCTTCCACATGTGAGCACAGTGTTTCCTGTGATGTTGGAACACCGGCTAGATTACCGGCCCGGCTCGGGACAGCTGAGTCAGTGGTTGAGACGTGTCTCCCTCCTCCTCCCCGCTTCGGTTTGCTCTCTATCGTACCTAACACTTCTGGGACTTGGGTCTGCCCAGTTTGAATTCAGGGCCGATGTGGGAAGTCCAGGCGGAGTCAGATTGCCCGTGCAGTTCAAAATGCATTTATCAATGGCCTTTGGTGTGCTGAGGCTCAGTCCTGCTCCAGCAGCTCACAGTCACGAGGGAGGAACATACTGTCTTAGGTCCCTGGGAAGCGGACTCTGGGCTGGGGATGTCCATGCAGGAGACTCATGGGGGAGGACTCTCAGAGACAATATCTGTGAGGCATGGGGAAAGCGGGGTTGGGCAAAGGGGGAGTGGAACTGTGATGCAGGCTGTGGTGATCACACAGGGGATGGGGGGCCCTTCAGAGTGGTCTCCAGTTGAGGCAAGAAGCCTGGGTCTTGGTACCCTTGGCATCAACCAGTATCGGAGAGCAGGCATAACCTGGGCAGAACAGGCTTCCCCAGGGAGGGACACAGCTGTGATCTGCCAGCCTCCCCCACTCCCGGCACTTGGGTGTGAGTGAGCGACCTGGGTCAGCATCCATGACACACGCCTAGGCCTACTTCCACAGTGGCTTCAGTCAATACTCTGTCAAATAGCGGTCCATGAGACTGCTCCAGGGACACAGCTAAGGGAGGGTGTCACCCAGCCTGGGAGGGGCGTGAGCAGGGAAGGCAGGGCATCCGAACAGTTTTATGAAACCTTGAACCCCAAACCTGTACATCCAGCCACCAGCCATGAGCTGCTCCTCTTGGGTGCCTCAAAGTCTCAATAGAACTGCCCCATACAAGCCCAGCTCTGCTTCTCCTTTGGCCTTCCCCTCTCTGCGAATGGCACCACCCACTGTCCAAGGACGCAAGCCAGAAACTTTGGAGTCACCCTCTGTACCTCTCCTCTCCTTTTCCAGCCCCTTACCAAGTCCTGTACCTTTATCTTAAAAATACCTCCTCCCCGCCCCCTCTATGTTGCTGACACCTCTCATCTGAACTCCTGCAGCTGCCTCCTGCCTGCTCCCCAGCGCCCTCTCTGGGCCACCTCCAACCTCTGTTCCAACGTCCGCCCTGTACCCCAGCAGCACAAGGTGGCTTCCCATTGGTTTGAGGTTATGGGCAAAACTCCCTGCTGCAGCCCATGCGACTTTGGTGGTCTGGCCTGCTCAGCCCCGTGCATCCTCTGCTCCCCTTGCCCCTGGCTCCAGCCCCTCTGTCATTTCTTGTCCCCCCTACTCTATGCCCACTCTTACATGCATCCGCTTCCCACATGCATCCACGTCGTTTGAGCACACTCCTCTCTCTGCCCCTACATTAACCTGCTTCGTAGGAGGTGCCCAGTCAACCTGAAAGAAGGAGGAAGGAAAGGAGCGGGCAGTGGGGGAAGAGGGAGATGCGCAGGATCAAGGTCCCACGTGGTCAGTGAGGGATGGGGTGAGAGGGAAATACTGTGAACGGTCTCCTTCACATCCCTTCATCTGTGAGATCTCGTCTGGCAAGAATTTGACTCTAGTGTGAGAGAACATTGAATGTAGGACCTCTGAACCCCTTGGACATGAGATTTCACTCCCGACCTAGGCTTTTCCCGCCACTCAGCACACCTGGGTCATTGGCACAAACAGGCTTTGCCCCTCGTCAGGCTTAAAGCAAGCCTGGAATGTCAAAATCCAGTCCCCTCTGGCTGTCCCCTGGGATCAACCATCAACACCTGACCACTCTCCATCCCAGCCCGCAGACAGGCTCCTCCAGGCCTCCTTGCATTGTACTTTTGCATGCGCTGTTCCCAGCCTGGGTGCTCTTCCCGTCCCTCCCTCTCCTGTCCTCCCCATCCGCCTAGTTAGCACCTTTACAGTACAGCACCTTGTCCTCTCCTCTGTAGAGCCTCCAATCCCCTGTGCACTGTGTCACCACCTCCTGGCCCAGGTACTTCCTCTGGACGGCACCTGCCCCGTGGCATCGGAAGGAACAGTTGTCTTTGAGTGGCCTTGAGAACTTGGATTTGGTCTTCCTGCCTTCCTTTACTTCTCTTCCTCGTTGGTCTTTCCTTTCCACAAGTACTTTATAAGCTCCCGTGTGTGCTGGGGGCTGGAAACACGGCAGTGGGAGGTAGCACCAGCCCTGCCTTCAAGGGTCTGGTGTCCCAGTGGAGAAACCCAAACAGACACTTGCAGGGAGTAAGAAGTGCTGCCTCTCTGAGGAGGCTAAGAAGGACTGGGGTAGTCACAGAGTCCCCGGGAAGGGCCACACATGCCCAGGAACCAGGAGGAAACGTTCTAGGCCGGGGAGACAGCAAGTGCAGCAGCTCTGGGAGGAAGGGATTTGGCATCTCTGAGAAACAGCCTGAAGGCCTATTGGGCCCAGGGGGTTTAGAGTGTGTATGTGCTGTGTGTGTGTGTGTGTGTGTGTGTGTGTGTGTGTGAGTAAATGAGGCCAGACAGGGTGGTGGTGTCAGATTATATTTACCTCGGTCCCTCTCTGGCCCTTAGCTCAGCTGCCCAACCCATAGGAGAAGCTCAGGAAATATTTGTGGAATAAATGAGAAGGGGCCCCTGAGGGGGAGGGGTGTGGCCATTCAGGCCCCTCAGCTTGTCCTGGTGATGGAAACACTCTGTGGGAGGTTCATTCCCTTAGAAGGAAAAGTTTTCTAAGGCTAGTCAGGGGGTGGAGGCAGAGATTGGAGGAGGTAAAATTCTACCTAGGCTGCCTCTGTCCTCCCATCAGGCCCAGCAGCAGGTTCTGTGGGACTGAGAGGCTCTGACTGGTAATGGCAGGCCTAAATCAGTTTAGCACCAGCCTGGGAGTGGAAGAACGGGCATGCTCTCTTCCTCCTTAAGAGTCAGAGGCTATTTATGTTGCAGACTTGCTTCCAGAGGCCCTCATAAGCCTCAGCCCCATCCCAAGCTCTCAGGAAGCAGGGCAGTGAGGCGAGGAGGCGGGTGAGCCTCAGCTCACCTCGCCTCTCTTTAAACCTAGCTGAGATGATGCCCAGTCTGCTCAGACCCCTCCAACAGCTTCCTGGCTGCCTTACAGAGTCTTCGTCACAGCCTCTACCCTGTGTCCCAACCCAGCCTGCAACCCCAGCCCCTCCTTGCTCTATTGAGTGAGCGGACTAATCTGTAGAGTGAGGTCAGTGCTGCCCTCCTGGCAGGGCGGTGTGGATGCGGAAGTTCTGGCACCGACTTTCCCAGTGTGTGTGGCTTGCAGAATCCCACAGCCCTGTAGATGGCACGCAAACATGTGCTATATTAGTAGGTCCGAATTTATGTCTGCTTTCTATTTATAGCAAGTGAAAGATTTTTCATTTATGGCAATAATATGCAGTTTTTTTAAAGTGAAGTTATTTAAGATGTTAAAAAGAGAAAATCTATATTTGCCAGCCTACAAGTTAGTTTATAATACACATTGAACGAGAAAACTTATCTAACAATCAAAAGACATGTTAATTACTTTCTAACAGATACGTATTTAAAATGATTTTTTAGATAGCTATGTAAGAAAAAATTTCTTTTTGTTTTTAAATTATTTTATTTTATTTTTTAAATTTTATTTTAATCATTGTTCAAGTACAGTTTTCTGTCCTTTACTCCCATCCCAGCCCACCTACCCATTCCTTCCAACCTCCCTCCCATTGTTTTTAAATTTTTTAAAAAAGATTTTATTTATTTTTAGACAGAGGGAAAGGGAGGGAGAAAGAGGGAGAGAAATATCAATGTATGATTTCTTTTCATGCGCCCCCTACTGGGGACCTGGCCCGCAACCCAGGCCTGTGCCCTGACTGGGAATCGAACCAGCGATCCTTTGGTTCACAGGCTGGCATTCAATCCACTGAGCCAGCCACACCAGCCAGGGAGAAAAACATTTTCTAAACATTTTTAAAGGTATAACGTACTGCATTGTGGAGACCAGGATGAAATCCTAGAAGCTGGATCTGCATTGATATTCTACAAATCCTGAAACTAAATAAAAAAATCTCAAGATATGTATTGTTAACAGTAAAAGATGGTACCTATCAGGGTAGTGTATTAATAAGTGTTAGTCTAAGGCATTTGAGAAATAAAGCAAACTCTTCCTTGCCTTATACATCTGGTCTGTGCATGGCATATGATTTTTTAGTGTCCTCACCTGAGCACATTTTTTTCATTGCTTTTAGAGAGAAAGAAAGGGAAACAGGAAGAGAAACATCTTTCAGTTGCCTACTGTATGCACCCCAACCAGGGATCAAAACCACAACCTAAGTATGTGCCCTGACTGGAGATTGAACCTGAAATCTTTCAGTTTATGGAGTGACACTCCAACCAACTGAACCCCCCACCAGGGCGACATAGGATTTTGCTCCTCTGCCTAGGGCGTGAGAAACTCAGATCTTTGCAGCAGTGTTTTGTGTTGTTTCACTCCACCTCTAGGGGGCAGTATCATCCGTCAATTTAGGTCTTGCTCGGCTTCTGGGTGTGCAAGGACTGCAGACTATTCGTTGTTCCTGTTTTGGGGATGGGAGTAGATCTGATATGTCAGCAAAAGCAGTAAAAAGTCGACTCAGAACTCTGCTTTTTCATTCAATTAATTAACATGCATTAAAAACTTATTACACACGAAGAACTGAATCACAGAGGAGAACAGAGGAGTTGGTACTTGGGGAGGGTTTTGAAGGAAGAATAGAAGGTTGTATTTACTATAAGATATATTCGGATTGTCTCTTATTGTGGGTATAGGGCCATTACTGAGAACATTCATTAAGGTATCATTTAGTTCTCTACTAAATGCTTCTCTGAGCCCTAGGACACGGCGCAGACTTTGGATTCAGACAGCCCGGAGTGTTAGCTTTGCCGCTAGCTAATAGCACTCTCTTTCTCATGCACACACACGCACATACACACACAGGCAATTTAAACTGACTTGAGTAAAAAAAACGAAACACAAATGTATTAGCTCTTGGGATTAAAAAGGCCAAGGTAGTGCTGGCTTTAGGTGGTTCAACATGGATGTAGTTAAGAGGATGTAGTTTCTGTCTGCCTGTCTCCCTCTGTCCTCAATTCTGCCCCTATGTCGAAGTCGCTCCTGGGCAGATCTCTCCATGGGACATAAAAAGATGTTCATAATGGTGAACCTCATCAGTTGATAAAAATGACTTCCTTTGTGGCAGGTCTCAGCTCTAGTCGCCAGAGTCCTGGTAGCTCTCAGCTCATGTCAGCTAATAATTCCAGGGGAAGAGGGATAGGAACTTGTCCAGCAGACTCAACCAACCCCTGAGGTGCGTCTGTTGGCCTGGCTTGGGGTGCATGCCCAGCCCTGAACCAGTCCTATGGCCAGGGGGACAGAATACCCTGATGGGCCAGGATTCGGTCACACGCAGGCAGTACTATTTCCACCCCCTGCACATGGACTGAGAGTGGAGGAGAGGTGGCTCCCACAGGAAAACTGAGGTGCGTAGAGGAAAATGCGTAGACGCTGAGCTGACAAAAACAACAAATGTCCACTATCCACTTAGACGTCTGTGGCCTGCACGCAATTTGCTTCAGCTTTCAATGCCTCAGTTTCCTCCTCTCTAAATGGGGACGGTGATTCTAGAGCGTAGATTTTGTCGGTGGCACTCACAGTAAGGCCCACAGCGAGCATAATAAAGGGCAGTTAAGGCGGCCTGAAGAGCGGGCCCCAGGAGTCTGGAGCGCTCATTTATTACTCATAAATTGTCCCTCTGTTACATGTGACACTTTGGGGGTGGCGGGGGGGCAGAGTAACTCAGGTGTGTGGCGGTGCTCTGTGAACTCTGCAGTGCCACCAGACACAGTGTTCTCACAGCCTTGGTATTAAACCATCTGAAATTATTGTTCTTCTCTGCCAGGGACACCTGCAAGGTTAGGTCTGGAGACACTGAGATGCTCACAAGCCCTGGAAACCAACGCTGCGCTGCGTCTCAGCTGCCCCTTTGTGCAGCTCAGGGGCTGGCGCTTCGTAAATCAGCCCTGCTCAGGAGAGGTCCAGTACTCTGGCCTCAGGGAAACGGGATTCCTGAAATGTAGACTTTGTCCTGCTCATTTCAGCACAACTGATCCCTGGTGTTTCTTTCCAATTCCGTGTCTTCCCCTCAGAGAGAACTAATGATGTGGCCATTGATAAAATTTGGCTCTGTCTCTGGGGCCAGCATATCGAGGGATAAAGATGGTAAGAATAATGGTCATGGCAGTGAGGCTTTGCTCTTGTCACACCCAAACTCCTCAGACCCTTTGCTGTAGTTAACTAGCACCTCCTTGGCACCCATCACTCCAGTTACACCCAACTTCTGGCCATAATGAATGTTTCAAGCTTGTTCAGGCCCCTAAAACTTTGCCTGTCTTAATCCTTCTGCCCGGAATGCCTGTCCCTTTTCTTGTTGCCCAGAAAACATTTCAAGTTTAAAATCTCAGTTCAAATGTCTCCTTATTTATTTCATTCAATCAATATTCAGTGCGTGCCCACTGCATGTTGGGGATTGGCCTAGGGGCTTGGAATATATGAGTGATTCAACACAGACACGGTGCCTGCCTTCATGGACCTTTCATTCTAGTGCAGGGGACAGATAGCCCACAGAATGAAAGACACAATGAATAAGGTAAAATAGGCATCAAGTTAGTGGGGGACTGGGAGTCGGTGTGTCTGTGCACAGCTTTCGATTCTAAGTGGGGTGGCCAGGGAGGACCTCCCTGAGAAGGTCAGATCTGAGGCAGACATGGAAGGAGGTGAGCAATCTGGGTATTTACCGGGAGGAAGAGCACTCCCCGCGGAGGGAATGGTGACTCCAGGCCCTGAGCTGGGAGTGTGCTGGGTGTGCAGGGTGCTGGAGTGGAGTGGTGGGAGGTAGCTCAGAGCTGCTGGTGCAGGCTTAGTGTGTAGGGCCTGGAGTCTGTGGGGACCCATGGAGAAGAGCATGCCTCAGCTCACCTTTCCTAAAGACCCCCTGGCTGTAGCAGGGAGAGCAGGCTGCAGGGCTGAGGGCAGCCAAAGTGGCCCTAGAGGGGGCCTGAACCAGGTTGGTAGGCGCAGGTGGTGAGAAATGTTGTGATGTTGGATATCCAGTAGTTTTCATGTGGAGCTGATGGATCGAATGTGGAGCGGGAGAGTGAGGGAGGCTTCGCAGATGACTCCCAAGGATGGGGGCCTGGCTGCGCCCTCAAGGGGACCTTCCTAGTTCTCTCATTTGTTCTCTCATACGGAGATCCTTGGTGTTAGGGTGGTCTGAGATGAGGGCTGTGAAAGAATTCACAAAGAGACGAGAGTGTAGAGAGTAAAGTTTGCATTTACTCTCCAAGGAGAGGAGAGGGGCA
>CM052540.1:86069555-86104401 GCA_028533065.1 Trachops cirrhosus | reverse complement strand
TTCTGGTCCACTCCATTGATGTGAGACCCATCTTTCATTCCATCACTATTGGTTCCCTGTGCATTTTTCTTCATTTCACTTATTGTAGCTTTCATTTTTTCATCTAGTTTGTGACCAAAATCAACCAATTCTGTGAGTATCCTGATCACCAGTGCTTTGAACTGTGCATCTGATAGGTTGGCTATCTCTTGGTCGCTTAAAAGGATGGGTTCTGGGGCTTTCAATTGTTCTTCTGTTCGAGCCATCTTTTTTTTTTTTGGTCTTGTTGCACCTGTTGTGTATGAGGGGTGGAGCCTTAGGTGTTCACCAGGATGGAGCAACCCAGTCACTGGGTTGTGACGCTGTACGTGGGGCAGGGGTCCGAGAGGGAACAGTGGCGTGTGCTCCACTCTGCCGATTTCAGTCCCTTCCGCCTCTTCCCCCAAGCAAACTTGGCCTTTCTGTGCTGATTCCCATGTGGGTGGGCTTGTGCACCCCGTGGGTCTTTCCAGCGACCACTCCTGTGAGGCTGGGAGTCTCTCTCTGCGCGTCAACCCCCACAGGTGTTTTCAATCTGTGCCCCGAGGCTCTGTTTCCCAGCGCTGGGACCCTGGGTTGCGTGCAGTGCCTTGCTTCACAATTGCCTCCTCGCTGGGTCTGCTGGTTGCCACCCCTCGACCGGGGTCTGCCAGCTGGCGCTTGCGCACCCTTGGTCTGCCCGCTGCGGTCTTACAAGCCCGGTCCCAAGCTCTTCGTGTTGCGATCCCTCTTCACCTGGCTGCCCGACTCCGCCTCTCCTACCGGTCTGGATGAATGTCTATTTTAACTCCTTGGTTATCCGACTTCCATACAGTTCAATTTTCTGTCAGTTCTGGTTGTTATTCTGTTTCTAAATTGTTGTGCGAGGAGGCACAGTGTTTCTACCTATGCCTCCATCTTGGCCAGAAGTCCGGTTTCCTTGTATCTTAAGTGGGGTGATAATAACCACTGCAAGGACTGCTCTGAAGATCAGAGGAGAATCACGCGTATGGGAATGCTGCCTAAAGTGTCTGCACGACCCACGTCTTGTTATTCTGGAAGGAACGGAGCCTCCTCCCCAGACCCAGTGTCCTGCATCCAGCGCTCCTTAGGCCTCGGCCTTGGATTAGGAGTGACCCTCTGGGTTCCCCAACCAGGGGTCCAGTTCCTTGTAATGGGAAGGAAAGTAAAGATAGAGGGAGAGAGACAATGTCTGTCCTTGTCTGCGGCCAAAGGAGGAAGCACAGCCAGAGAGGCCCAGGCAGAAAGCTGGAAGGACAGGAGGCTCATTCGAACTGCAGACGCTGGAGGAGGAGAAGTGGGGCAGGAATGGGTGGTCGGCCACTCCCCGTGGCCCGGGGCAGCCGGACGGGAAGAGGAAGGGAAGAGCTGTTGTACTTGGGTAAGGAGGCTTGGGTCCCCCTGGGTAGGGCTCTGGTAGAGCAATGGGCTTAAAGCCAGATTTTGACAAATGAAGAAGAGAACAATGGAGAGTTTTTCCCCCATCTCCTCATGTTAATGGTTTGGATTTTCACACAAATTGCATTTTTATTACAAATGTCTTACTTGCCATTTAAAACTTAATCCCTATAATTTGTGACTAGAACCAAATTGATATTGTCTCTTTAATCCATTTCTTGGCAACAAGATATTATTTTTTTTAAAAGATTTTATTTATTTATCTTCAGAGGGGAAGGGAAGGAGAGAGGGAGAGAAACATCAATGTATGGTTGCTTCCTGTGCATTCCCTGCTGGGAACTGGCCTGCAACCCAGGCATGTGCCCTGACTGGGAATCGAACCGTGATCTCTTGGTTCACAGGCCCGTGGTTAATCCACTAAGCTACACCAGCCAGGGCGCAACAAGTTATTTAAAGAACATAGAAAGTTGCAAAACATTGTTTATAGTATGATCCTGTTTTGCTTAAAGGAATATGTGTTTGTGTGTATTTATAAATATATATGTATATTATAAACAAAGAGAAACATTGAGGGATATATACATCAAATTATAATGGGGACTTTGTTAGTATATACATGTTACTTTATGTTTTAAAAGATTTTATTTATTTATTTTTAGAGAGATGGGGAGGGAGGGAGAAAGAGAGGGAGAGAAATGTCCATGTGTGAGAGATGCATTGACTCGTTGCCTCTCTCACAAACCCCCAACTGGGGACCTGGCCTGCAATTTAGGCGTGTGCCCTGACTGGGAACTGAACCAGTGACCTTTATGGTTCACAGGCCGGTGTTCATTCCACTGAGCTGCACCAGCCAGGGCTCAGCTGAAACTTGTGAAGTCATAACTAAATTACCTAGGTACTTTTTCAGGCATGGGTGGATCCAGGGCCTCAAACAATGTCATTAGGAATCTTTCTCCGTCTCTCAGATCTGCTGCCTTCTTTACTGACTTCATTCTCAGGCAGTTCCAGACCTGCATCTCATCAGCTTAGCACCGCAGTGGAAGGAGAGCAGCTTTTCCCTGAGAGTATCAGCAAAGCCCAGGGCTGGCTTTCAAAGGCCCAGCTGGGGTCACGGTTCAAGCCTAAATCAGTGAATGACTGTGGCTGGGGGAAGCACTATGTTGATTGGTTAGACCAAGGCCAAGGTCATGTGACCCAAGAGGAGAACAAAGGCACTTTTCAAGGGCATCTGAGGAAACTAGTGAACTGAAGGAAAGGGCAGAACGGTTCCCCGAAGGAGATCCAGAGCTCTGTTGCCAAAAGGGCAGGTGCAAAACCCTAAATGTCAGCTCTAAAGGGGCCTTCACTCTCTGAGTCATATGTTTTTGTAATGACTGAGTTGTTTATAGTAAGTGCACATTTCTCTTGCAGTGGCATGAGGAAGACGAGATCCCCTCTTAAACAACTGATTTGCGTGGCATCTGGTTTTAACAATTAAGAAAAGTTAATAATGAGTGGGAGAGAAGAGTGAAGCCCAGATCTTGTTCAAGCCCTTGATTTTATAGGGCATGGGAGGAATGAACAGTGATGCTGGGGACTAGCCCTGCTTTTCGTGGATCATTAGTTGTGTGTGTTCAAGACCCACTGGGGCATCAGACAATCTCTGGGGCTCTGGGGCTCTGGGGCTCCAGAGTGACGCGCCCAGGGAGTCAAGCCTACGTCAAGGTCAGCTTCTGCTTCTGCCTCCCTTGCTGCGCGGGCTGTCTGGGCCTCAGTAAGTGCCTCCCTGCACTCCGGTCACACTGCTCTGTTTCTTCATTTCAGGGTTACACTAAGGACATGGTGACAGACTTTGATGAGAAGCATGATGAGTATTTAATACTGCTTCAGCAGAGGAACCGGTAAGATGAAGCCACTCGCTGGCAGCCCTTAATATTAACCAAATAAAAACCCTATTTAGATTTATTAACAGCATGCAGGTCCTGGTTCACATAGGAATGCAATGCAGTCACCTCCACTCAGAGGCTGGGAATATCATCTGCAATGCCAGCTCCTATTTCTCCATTCACTGATTTAATTGTATCTTTTGATTGAGCTGTAGCTAACTGTTCCCCGCGTTAAGTACTGCCCCCCTCTTGCCTCCCTGTTTCTGTTCTGGGAGAAGGTGGGTTTGTCATGAAAAGCTAGAATTTGGCAGGGCCAGTGCCTTAATCATCCGAATAGCCCAGTCTGTGATCTTACAGGCTGTGCAGGTCCTTTGAAATCTGAGCTGTAATCATGCCTTGTTTAGTGAAGGTGGAGTCATTTTACATTTGTGTTTGAAGTTGGTCCATATGTCATTTAAAGTTAAGTTAGTATGGATTTTGACTCCGGAGTGTTGGCTCTTGAAAGAGCCGGCAGTGGATGGAGGCAGTGTTTAGTGACCGAAGTCGAAACAGGGGGTCCGGTTTGAGAGAGGCATCAGTGTCCTCAGAGCTGCGAAAATCTGCAAGGCGGCAGAAGTTCAGTTTAGTTTAGTGTGTTCGCCTTCAGGCCTGGGGCCTTGCAGTAAGCCAGCTTTGCAAACTCACCTGCCAGGAGGGGCGAGGCAGTCTGGGAAGCCAGCTGGCGGGGGCGGGGGGTGGGGTGCTGGGAGGGGGCGCTGGGAGGGCGGGTGCCCAGAATTTTCACATTCTAGTGCTTGGCTCAGGCCAGCTGCTTGTGGGAACACAGGCCCAGGGGTTCCTGTCCTCCAGGGTTGCCAGCGAAGCTAAAAATCTGGGTTTGTGTTGTGAAACCTCCTGTGTTTTAAAGTGTTAATAATGAATTCAAACGAAAGCGCGAAACAAATGGAGGAACGCCGCAGACCCCTAAAGCAGACCTGCGGAGAGGGAAGGATTGGGTGCCTACTTGGGCCTTTGTGTCACAGGAATGAGCCAGGGGTCTTGCAGGCCAGATGGCCCAGGGGTTGTCACCCTGAATGTGGATTCAGCTCTTCCCTGACTAGCTGAACTCCCAGTTCTTGTCACCTGGGGCCCTGGTGGCAGGCTGCATGGGACAAGTTTTTATGTGCAAGATAGTCCCATGTGTTGTAGGGGTTTAGTGTTCCTGTCCACTGGCCCCTTTGCTACATTCCATTAAGACCCCCAGTGTCTATGACAACAGCACCCATCCACATTTCCGGACACTCCCTGGTGAGGCCAAAGCTCCCCCTGTGGAGAGCTTCTGAAGAGATAGCTCTCCAGGACCAGCCAGAGATGCCTCCTTTGCTGGAAGGCACTGTCCTCGGTGCCCAGCTGCTCTCTGCCCATCTCCCTCCAACCCGGGGGAGACCTCCAACCAGAATAGTGGAAGGCTGTGCTGACTGGCCCAATGTGGGTTTTTTATTATCATTAATACCATGTGGCACATTGATTTTTATTCAGTTTCCAGCAGGCTGGTTGGTGCCCCCGACGTCTGGGTGATCGTTTAATCAAATAACTGTGATTTCTCTGGGAGGAGAATGTCATAGGAACAATTCGCTTCCTTTTAATTGGAGGATCAATAAGTGCATGATCAAAGAGATACCAGCCGATACAGTGTGTAGAATATCCAGTGACAGGGTTGTGGCACAAAGGCAATTAAAAACATATTAAACCTGAGTTGCCATAAAATTTGGGGGAGGTGCCGTCACCAAGAGGGAGCTGGCTTGGTGACGGGAAATCAGAGGGGGGAGCCAAAGAGAAACACCTCCGGGTGGATGCATATGTGGAAGGGGAGTGCGCCTTTTCTGCAGCGCCAGCCACCTGCCAGGCGCCCTGCTCCCGTCATCATTTCATTGTACCCGCACGGTGCCTGCCCGATGGGGCAGATGCTGTTGCTGCACCCGCCTGACGGACGAGGACGCGGAGGTCCGGAGCAGTGGGCGGTTCGCCCAAGGTCATGCAACCAGGAAGTGCTGGAACTGGGCTGTACTTTAACTGTTTCGTTTGACTTTGTCATAAATAATCAAGAGGAGAGAAACCTGCCAGGGTGCCAGTTCAGGGTGGAGGGAATGTGCAGGAATAAGCTGCAGTTTACTTGGACATCGAGTGAGAGGGCGGGGAAGGAAAGCAGCCTCTGAGCTTTGCACCGTGCCCAGACGGAGGTGAGAACAGGCTGCTGTCTGGGTTGCCTCTGACGTGGGAAGGGGTGTGCAGGCACTGGGGCGAGTTCTCGGGAGACACCTGCCCGGAGCACAGCTGCCCCCAGGATGCTGGGGGACGTTACTCTTTTATTCATTCAGTAGGAGCTCACTGAATTCCTTCTCAGTGCCCGGCATCACTGCTGGTGTGAGGAGCACTGTGACGAGGGAGAGGCAGACTGTAGCAGGGGTCCTTGCTGGGAGGTACGGGAGCCCAGGGTTGGATGGACTCTAAGCAGCAAGGAAACTTGCTCATGGAATAAAAAATGCTGGATGTTGTCTGGCTTTAGGCATAGTTGGATCCAGGCACTCAAATTCTGTCACCAAAATCAGTCATTCTCCATCTCTTAGCTCTGTTTTCCCATGTTGGAGTATCGTCTAAGGCAGGTGCTTCCTTCATGGGGGCCAAGGCAGCTCCTGGAAACCCCACATTTATATCCTACCTGGAGGGGAAGGGAGTACTCCTTTCCTAGTGGTTCCAGCAAAAGTGCTGATAAGGGCTCCCACTGGTCAGTCTGGGGCCCCATTTTACTCCTGAGCTAATCACCCTCTTTGTCTGATCAGGTGGCATGGTCTGAAGGGCCACTCCTTGCCACCCATTAAGCTGGGGGTGGAATGAGACTCATCCAAACCACGCAGGGTAAGGACTGGGTTAAGTAGGGAACTACGTGGAGGAAGTAGGGAATCTATAGGGCTGTGATTGGAAGACAAGGGGCAGTGCCAGGCAGGCAGAAAGAACAGGTGTCCACCGCACAGCCCTGGCCCTGGAGGAACTCCCCAGGCTTTGGCAGGTGAGCACCAGGCCACCTATATGTGTGCCAGAAGGAGCAGAAAGTGACCCTGTGGTCCCGGGGCAGTTGGGAGGTGTGGCGTCCCAGTTTACTCTGCACAGACTCTCCCAGAGGGTGCCTGGTGGTTCTGGAAGATGTATTCATGCCCAACGGGACTCAGAGCAAGCAGAGCAATCACAGCGCTGAGATAGGAGGAGGGACTGAAGAGCCAATGGCCAAGGGGGCTGCTATGCTCACCTCTCAACTGTGGGGGGCAGGCCAGATGCAGGAATCCAGCAGTTGTATAATTTGCTTTTTGGAAAAGGTCTTTGAGGGAAACTTATAGGAAAACATACTCATATGAGAGGTGAACGTACTGCCTCAAGAGGAGATTCAGGTAAAAAGAAGGAAGGGGAGAACCAGCATCCAGTGGGAGCCTCCACGGGCTGGTCTCTGAGCGGGAGCTTCAGCCTGGTCTCCATTCCATCCCTGTGACAACCCAGAGAGGTATAGGCATTCTGGCCGCATTTCACAGAAGAGGAAACCTGGGGACTCGCCCCAGGCCACGTATCCTGGGGAAATGGCAGAGCCTCCCAGTAGGGAGATTCATCCTCCACACTAACCACCTCCACCCACAGGACCGGGGTGGCGACACCCTAGAGAATCAACGCCAGAGCCCCTGAGCCAGCCAGGTTCTGGAAGGAGTGGCAGGGTGTTGGCACCCTTGCTCTTGCTCCCCCTTGCTTCAAGGCTGGACTCCAGTGCCAGCACCTCCAGACACCCCCAGCTGGGAGTTACTGCTCCTTCCCAGAGCCCTCCTTGCTCAGGGTGCCTGTGGTGATACCTGGTAAAGGGACAGGAAAGACCAGAATGGCAGCTGGGAGACAGGCCTGGAGGCTTGCTGACCGGAAGTTAAATGCTGGCTGCTTCCTTGGCTCCCGGGCCTCGGACAGGCTCACCTACAAAACAGGCCAGTGGTAGGACTTGAATCCTGGGGCCAGGAGGGGTTCAGCGAGACAAGATACCTGAGGGTCCCTAATAAGTCCACCACCCAAGCTTGATTTCTTCATCATCATCTTCATCATTTAACATCAAACACGCCTTCTCCCCGAGCTGACATCCAGATAGCCCTTGAATGCCCGACCCTTAGAGAACCCTCAGTTGACCCTTTGGGAAACTGAGGTCCGGAGGAGCCATGTGGCTGGTGCACAGCCGCACAGTGACCTCCGTGCTTAGAGACCGGGAATGTTCAGTCTGGAACCCAGTCACAGTCCGGCTCGTGAGCAAAACACTGCCCACTCCTTGAGCTTGACTAAGCCCTCTCATACCTGGGCCCTGCTTGTGCTCCAACCACCCAGCCACAAGCATGTCATGTTCTCTGTCACTCCCTTATGACACTCTGGGTGCTAATTCCTGGTGACTCCACTTCCTCTTCTGTCCAGAAAAGCTCTCTGTACAAATGAGGTCAATATGGCTAAAATAGAAATGATGACTGCTCCATGCATTAGATACATGGTGGCCATATCAGGACGTGCTCCCGCGCCTTCTCTCCTCCCTAGACCTGGAGTTACTAGGGGCCACTTGTTCCAGAAATAGGTCCCGAGAGTGTTCCTCACTGTTGCGCATACTCAGCATGGACCTCCGTGCCCAGGGCTCAGGTTCCGAGGGTGGGAAGGGAGAAAGGGCTCACAGGTGCTCCCCTGTGCGTGAAGAGAGGCCCGCCGTGGGAGGACAGGTGGGCTGGCAGCGGGGGCAGCGGCTCCCTCTTCGTCTGCAATGGGGCAGGGCCTCCGTCTAACGTTTCCGAATCCCCTCACCTAGGGCTGCTTTTTATGCAAAGCAGGCTATCCATTTTTTAAAAAACCACTTTTCTTTGATGCCACCTGAATGTTACTGATGTACTCAGCTGCGGCAGAGAGTTCCTTTAGCGATTCCTTTCACAGTTTGAATAATTATCTCCTCATTTATCAGCTTCATAAATCCACATTTTCATAAATTATCCTGCTTAAAAGGAGGCCCACGTGGGGTGCCAGCCCCAGATTCTGGGGACTGGGACGCCACCATGACCATTAAGGTAGCGCCAGGAGACAGGGCGGTCTCCAGAGGAAAGCTGAGGCAGGCACTCTGCCGGTGGTCAGATTCTGAGCCCTCCTCCTGTGCTGGGGCCTCGCCCCCGGCCCCGGGAGCGGCCGGGCTCCCTGCTCCCTGCGGGCGGTCCTCTCTCCCGGGACTGCCGGTGCCGTGGAGGGAGCCCGGTGGCTGCTCGCTCCAGCCAGAGCGGCTATTGCTGTGTTTGGGAATTGTTTCCTAGTTACTTGTGTTTTCTTTCTGTTTCCTGCTGTTGCCCCACAGTCAGGCATCTCCCAGGCTTCCGAAGTTGGCAAGAGATAAGCAGTCTGTAATAAATGTTCCTGCCACTGTCTTTGAAAAGATGGATGTAGCAACTGCTTAAGAAACTGCTTAAAAACAAAGAAATCACCCATAATGCCACCACCCTACCTTAACAACTGATTGAAGTTTTACATTTGTCACCTTCCATTTGGGGTCCACAAACACACTTTTTTCCAACTTTGCACTTACCGCATGTGTACCGTTTTTATTCTGCCATTTTCATCCCCCCGCCTCCCCCCACTGAACAGATCCTAAGCAACACCTCACGTTTTGGCAGATTCTTTATAATTGTACTGGCTGCGCGAGAGCCCGGCTTCCCCTTTCCTGCTGTTGGACGAGTGGGTTGCTTTCAGGGTTTCGTTATGACCAATCAGGAACAATTTGCCGGAATGTGCTTAGGGCAAAGGCCAAGCACGTGGCGTTTTCTGTATTTTTATTTTACTTCTGAGAAGTTTCTGTGAGTTACCAGCAGTGTCTAAGTTTGCCAGTTTCAACATCATCTCAGTAGCTTCATAAGTTGTCTTTGTTGTGGTGAAGACTCTGTAGCCAAATTGCTTAAGTTTGTATCGTAGTCCAGCCACCATACTAGCTGTGTGACCTGGGGCCAGTTACTTAACCTCTCTGTGCCTCAGTCTGCTTATCTATTAAGTGGAGATAATAAATGCAGTCACCCCATAGATGGTTGTGGTGATTAATGGCAATCCTCATTACTCACATTATTTCAGATTTGTGAATTCCTCTGACCACTAAAATGTATCTGTAACTCCAAGACTGATGCCTGCGGTGCTTTCACAGTCACTCACAGGCACTTGCAGAGTGACGAAGATCTCCTTTGCCTCCATGTTCTCAGCTGAGCAGTAGAAGGCGACACTGCCTTCTTGTGTCAGCTCTCACACTGTAACCAGGGCCCTTTTTGTGCTGTCCTTAGGGCCATGTTTTCCACATTCTCGTGCTTTTCGTTGGAGATCCTGCTGTTGAAACAGGCCACAGGCATAGTGCTGAAGTGCTCTCTAGTGTTGCTGAGTATGAGAGGGCTGTGGTGTTTCTTACGGGGAAAATGCACCGTTTAGGTGGGTGCATTGGAGTGCTGCTGGCCGTGGGTTCAGTGCAAATGAATCAACTCTACTGAACTAGGGGGCTTTCTACAGAAACACACATGAAGCAAGGTTATGTTTTGGTCAGCTGGGGAGAACATTGTGACCAGAGGCTCGCAGGAACCAAATCCTGTGTTTTCCCCTAGGAGCTGTGGTTCACTGATCACTAATTCAGTGTTTGCAGCAACTTTATACAATGTGACTACCAAGAATAGTGCGACTTGAGTGTTGATAGAAAGTGTTTAGGACAGAGTTTGGCATGTGGTACACACCCTATGTGGCACAGGTGGCAAACACAGGCCCGCAGGCCGAATCTGGCCTGGCACCTTGTTTCTACCTGGTGGCAGCGCCGAGCTCCCTCTTAACTGTTAAGGAGTAGTTACATTTATGCAGTCCTGAAATTACACTCGGCCCTTTGAAGGCAACTCGAGGCTGATGTGGCCCCCGGTGAAAATGAGTTTGACACCCCTGCTCTATGCGATTTCTATCATTTTCTAAAATGCACATTTTGCCAGTGTGGCAGGAATTAATCACTGAGAAGGGAGGACACACACCTGTTGCCATGTCAGTTGTCTGTGTTTCGTCCTGCGTGTAAGTAAGTAGTTATGTGGGGTGCGCACAGGTGTTTGTAACGATACCGGCGGGTTTGGTGTCGGATGGGAGCAGCTCTGGGGGGCGGAGGAGGGCACTACACACCATTCGTGGCAGTGCACAAGTGGGGAGGGGGCCGAGCCTGAGTGTGAGGCGGGGCTTTCGGGGAAGCGGAGCTGGACACCTGGCCATGCTCGGGCCCAGACCCTTTAGCGTAAGGGCATGATAATCGCATCGTTAATCTTAACAGAACCTGCACTGATATATTTTTAACTGCATCTGAATAGGAAATGATGACAGTTGAGCTAACAGGGTGCGTGAGAGCTCCTTTACTTACCGAAGCAAAAACTCAGTCTGCCGGCCTGCTGGGGGGTGCCTGATTTGCCGGCATGCTACGTGAAATCTGTCTCACAAAGGCTCAGCCCCCAAACCATTTTGCTTCCGCACTGAACCAAGTGCCACCACCCACAGCAAGTGGACATGAATGGCATCGGGACGTGCCGGAGAGCCAGGCACATGTCTGCTTTCCGTCACGGCCGCTGCGGGGCCGGCACGTGTGCCTTCGTGCTTTGCTAATGTGCGGCTGAGCCTCAGAATTAAACCAGAAGCAGCCAGCCCTCCAGGACTGGAAACAGCCTTCCCCTCGCTGCTGCCCTCTGGGTGTGATGGGCTTCTTAGGGCTGTGGACGCACAGCCGGGGCCACCACCCAGAGCAGCAGTTCTGCCCCCGTGCGGGGGTGGGCGGTGGCCCGGCTCATATGATGAAGATCAAGCGATCGCTTCTCTTCCAGAATATTGAAGCAGCTGCACACCAAGGACCCCGTGCAGTTGAGACTGGAGCACTTGGAGCAGGGCTTCTCTGTCTACGTCAACGGGGCCAATTCCGAAGTGAAGACGTCGCCGCGGAAAGCTGTCCACTCCGACTTCTCCAGAAGCGCCTCGCAGGCCGAGGGGACACAGGGTGAGCGCAGGTCCTTCCCGGCTAAGCGGCAGTTTGGTTACTGAGTGGGAACCGTGGAGCCACATCCTGTGCACATAAACTCGTCAGCACGCAGTTAGGTAACCTCTGCAAGTTAACATACCCACTTGGCCGGAGAGAGAGAGCATGTGAGTGAGAGAGAAATCCTTTTCTATGTCTTTTAAAACTAGTCTTGGCCTCTACTGCCCCAGGGCAAAGGTCAGTGCAGTAAGTTCCTGACTTTTACATTTCCTGGGTCTCGGGTGCCTTAATTTGAGGAAATGTCTAGGATTATTTTGATTATGCCTGATTTTCGCTTGATATGTCTTGTTTTCAGTAATCACTGTTTTGATTCCACTGTTCATTTTTTTTTTTAAGATTTTATTTATTTATTTTCAGAGAAAGGGAGGGAGAAAGAGGGGGAGAGACATCAATGTGTGGTTGTCTCTCACGTGCCCCCAAATGGGGACCTGGCTCACAACCCAGGCATGCGCCCCGACTGGGAACCGAACCGGTGACCCCCTGGTTCACAAGCCAGCACTCAGTCCACTGAGCCACATCAGCCAGGGCCCACTGTTCATTTTTGAATTCAGTTATTCCGTATTCTGCATACTTTAGGTGGTTTTTATGTGTCCGATAATAAAAGCACAGAAAGTCTGAAGTAGAATAGAAAGCCCCCAACCCAGTGGCAGGCCCGACGCAGTTACCAGCAATGACGTGGTGGCTGAGTGAACGGAGTGGCAGAGTACATGGAGGCAGGGCCCAACTGGCCGTGCTGCTTTGGGGAAGCCGGTCTGTCTCTCTGTGCCTTTGTTTCTTCCTTTTTAAAGTGCGACTAACGAGGGCGCCTGTCCTTAGGGTGCCAGAGTGCCCCTCAAAGCAAGCAGCTTTGCCTGAAAGACCAGCGCGCTACGAGTTGTAGGAAGATGCGTGGGAATGAGGAAGCTGTGTTTGAACCCTGTTTGGCCACTTTCTGGCCCTGAGACCCCTGGCAAATGGGTCGTCTCTGACCCTCAGCTTCCTCTTCTGTACAATGGCAATCATTATGCCCACTTTGCAGGCTTGCCAGGAAGATTAAATGGCATAAGAAATGTAAAGTTTCCAGCACACAATAATCTTAATTTGTGTTCTTACCACAGGTATGGTAAAAACCCAGGCCGCTAATAGGCACTGAAACTCAAAACGACAGGGTGATAAAAGGAGAAAGTAGTGGTCCAAAACCTTCCCCAGGGGAGTCACGGAGGTTCAGCTGGAGTTTAGCAGGAGCTTCCTAGCCCCCAGGGCAAAGGGGAGAGGGGTGGCGCTCCTAGCGTTCCTACTGGCGGGACCCTGGACCTGCTGCCACTCAGGAGAAGTGGGCCCTTCTGAGTCTGGATTCCAGGGACGGACAAACAACAGGAGTCTGTGCCGGGGCCACCAGCAGGAGAGTCGCTCATTCAACCCAAGACTGTCCCCTCTTTCTTCTGTTGCACAAACGCTGGCCCGTGGTGCACATTGTCCTGTCCCTTGGAGGCTGTTCCTTTTGAATGTCGACCCGCTCCATTTGGCTGTACATTATTATAGATATCACTGTCATTCCAGTTCTGCTGGGCACGTAGCTTGTTTTCTAATGCTTTGTTGCTACAAATGGTGCCCCAGTGAGTAACTTCCCATACGGAATCGTGGGCGTACTGATGTGTATTTAAATGTAAGTTACGAAACTGCTGTCAGTGTGAGCTTGTCATCGGTGCCTCACCAAGTCTCCTCCCTCGTCTCTGGTGCAGATGGTGGCCGAAGAACCCTGTTTCGAGAAGCCGAAGAAGCTTTAAGACGCAATTCACGCACAGCCCCCAGCAAAGTCCGGCGCCGCGGATGGCACCAGGTCTGGAAACTCAGGCAGAGTCAAGACCGAGGCCCCATCTCACACTCTAGAATGAGGAGTGGGGTTATTGCGGGCACAGAAACGTAGTCAGGGCGTCTGAGATGTCGTGGGCAGTGGTGGGTGTGGCGGGGCGCTGCAGCCGGGTCTGCTCTGCGTGTGGCTCTGGCTCCTGGAGAACGGAGGAGCCCGTGGGACCCTCCAGCCTCTCTCCGCGTGGTCTTCTCTTCTGGAGTGTCGCAGGACAAACTCACAGCCCTTTCGTGGTGATGCATCCATGTAGCTGTTTTTTATTGAGTACCTATTATGTGCCAGACACGGTCTTAGATGCCAGGGATGTGGTGGGTGAATAAGACAGCACCTGCCCCACAGACCTGAGATGCAACTTTGGTTGCTGCTAAGACTGCCGCAGTCAGCATCTTGCATTTTTGAGCCCCTACTGGGTGCCAGGCATGGGCTCAGCTCTTGTGTGCCCCCTTCCCTTTGCCCACACAGCAGACCTACAGGGTAACTTCCAATGTCCTTCCTCTTTCAAAGGAGCTGAGGAGACAGACGCTCAGAAAAGTTAAGTGAGCTTTCCAAGGTCAACTGCCAAGAAGTGGCAGAAGCAAGACTCAAACCCAGATCTTTGGCCCCGAGCTCGGTGTTCCTGTGCATAGAATCTGTATACCTCACCTGGCAGTTACTCGCGCCTCACCAGGGACCTGTACTCACAACCCGCCCCGCCCCACACCTCCAAATTGTCTGGAAGGTTTTTAAAATACTGACGCTCAGGCTCTACCCCGCAAGATTCTGACTCATTTGGTCTGAGGTGAGGCTTACGCGGTGGTATACGTACTTTTTAATCCTGTGATCACCAAGATGGGAAAGTGCTGCTTACAACATTTTGCACTGCACCATATGTATGGGTCTACAAGTAAATACTTACAGATACTTTATCGGACCAACTTTGTAATAACGCTGTAGGTCTGTAAATATCTTCATTGTGCCGCTGAAGAAATTGAGGCCCAGAGAGGTAAGGTGACTTGCTCAGAGTCACACAGCTACCAAGGGAGAAGGGTAGGCTGAGGTTTCAACCCAGGGCCTGTGACTCCAAATCCAGTGGCCCTGCACTTCTCCGCAGAGACATTTGTGGGTGTCCGATTGAATGGGGAAGGGTGCTCCTGCCAGCTAGCTCCAGTGCCCGCGAGCACGGCCTGCGGGGCGCAGAGCCTGGAGGCCTCCTTCGTCCCCAGCAATGAATGTTAATTTCTCATTAATGAGGCCGTTCTCCACTTCTCCCTTCAGACCATCCTTCGAGCTGTTCTGAGTGCCTTCTGTTATCTGGAGCCATACTTGCTTCTTAGACTGCGACTTAATGGCTGCCCCAGAATCTGTGCAATTTAAGACTTGGCCCAAGATTGATTAGCATCCATCCCCATTCTCTCCCTGTGGTCCCACACATCACAGGGCCTAATCATGGCAAATTTCCTGGCTTCCTGATGCCATGAATGCTGTGATTGTCCTTCTGCACCATACCAGTCAGTGGCCAGCCAGCGCCTAATAACTGACAGCACTCAGGCCATTTTCATCTGGAATGACTGTAATGCAGGGAATCTGGTGCTTACCAAGTCCTCGGGCTGGCAGAGGATGGGCCCTGAGCCGGGCCTCCAAGGATGGCTCCAGCGTCTTTGCAGGGGCCTGCCAGAAAATGTGCTGCCTGGGGCACAGGGAAGGTGAGGGGTCAGCGTCAGGAATGAAGAAGCTACTGCCACATGGTTGGCCTCAGAGTGATGCTGCTTGCTAGGGCAGCTCTGTGACGAAAGACCCTGTCTAGCCAAGGTGGGACATTGCTGAAAAACCCATTCCCTCCACCTCTGTGCTGAGCACAGAAGCAGCCTCCAGCTCACTGTGCTTTCCCTGCCTCCTGTGAGGCTGTCTGGTGGGCTTGCCTAAGTTGCATCCAGAGCCCCAGCTGAAAGGGAGTCTGGGAAGTGTGGCGTCTGGCTTCTCGGCGTCTACTGAACAGGAAGGCGTCTTAGGGGGACAGTGGAATGGCCACTGGGGGTCATCCCACCCCCACCGTTTCTGACCAGATCAACTGCCCCACCCTCACGCAGTCTTCCGGGCCCAGCCCTCAGAGGTCTAGACGAACTGGGGAGCCTTCAGCAGTGATGAGCCGACTAGAAGCTGAGTCAGGAAAGAAATCATTAAATTGAGCAAACACTTATTGCCATGGGCCAGGCCCTGGGCAGGGCTCTGGGGTTAAAAACAAACGTTTGGATAGGGCTCCGTTCCTGCTCGGGAG
This sequence comes from Trachops cirrhosus, assembly GCA_028533065.1. NCBI lineage: Eukaryota > Metazoa > Chordata > Mammalia > Chiroptera > Phyllostomidae > Trachops > Trachops cirrhosus. Next base: position 86,088,916 of record CM052540.1, on the reverse strand, counting down.
GACGCTATCGTGCCGGCGTGGGAACCGCTGACCTGGGAGGAAGCCGTGCGCTGTTTGCGCACAGGCGGAGCGCCTGCCTGGTGGGTCCGGGGTGAACAAGCCTGCGGCCCAAACTTTCCCCCAGATAATGTTTTTTGAACTCACGCAGTTTAAAAAAAAGACTTAGTCACTTGCTAACATTTAAATTCAAAAGATTTTATATACTTTTTAAGAAGCTCTGTTTCTGTTTTTCTAGAAAAATAGAAAGATCTGGCCCCCAGGCTGGGCAGCCCTCCCATCAGGCAGCCACGAGAGGGAGCCCCGAAGCATCTCCCCTGTTAGGGCACAAGCCCAGCTGTTTGCTGCTGTCCCCACCACTCCCATGTGTCCTGGAGCTGAGGCCCAGTGGCACTTGCAGTTTGTTACTGCTCTGCTGCTATTTCTCGTTCACCTTTCCATTTCCCACCTGGCTCTTTGGGACATTTCAACCTGCGATGTCCCACTGGGAATAGAAGGGAAAGGGCTTTGGCCTCACACAAACTCCTTACTGGCTGTGTGCCCTGGAGCTGCAATGTGACCTCTCTGAGCTTTGGGCTCATCATCAATAACACCTTCCAGGCGTTCTGGGAAGGATGTGTTCACAGGGTATCATGAGGGGTCCATCAGCGGGGGCCGTCTGCTCGTGCTTCGGGTAGGACCATGTGGCAGCAGGTGACAGACAAGTCCAGAGAAGTGGTCAAGAGCACAGACTCGGGCAAGACGCCCGGGTTTAAAGCCTCAGCTGCACCACTTACTAGGTATATGGTCCTAGACGAGCTGCTAAGCCTCTTGGTGCCCATTTTTTCAAGTGATAATGGTGTCTGTCTCATAGGGTAGGTAATGAGGATTGAACGAGCCGATGTTTGACGAGGGTTTCCAGCAGCACCCAGCAGCGCAGAGGGAGCCGTCAGTAAACACACAGCTGTGTAATCGGTGCAGGAGCAGATGCCGAGGACCGTCTGCCTGGAGACATCAGGGCTCTTTGCTCTTCACCCATTCGGTCCTCCGTTCGTCCTGTGGCCTTGTATGGAGCATCTGCTGAAGTTTGGGGACCTGTGTGCTGTGGTCAGAGCAGTGAGTGCGGCAGGCCAGGCCCGCCCTCTGGGAGCTTACATTTACAGGGCATGAGGGGACAGGCCAAGGACCAAAAGCAAGCAAAGAAAGGAATGCCGTGGAAGACAGGAAAGAGTAGAATGAGATGGACAGTGTCTGCGGAAAGAGTTGCTCTAGAGGGGGTGGGCCAAAGGCGTCCCCAGGGGCCGCATCTGGGCTGACCCCCGAAGATGAGATGGAGCCACTCCAGGGAGGCCTGGGGCGAGAGCCTCACAGCGAAGGGAACAGCAAGGGCGATAGGAAGTGGAGTCGGGCGGGAAAGAGGCCGGGCTGACCTGCGCGCAGAGGTGGAGAGGGCGGGCGCGAGGGTTTGGGGGTCACGGGTCGAGGGACTGGATCACACTGCCTGGGAGATCCCTGGAAGGAGTTTGGATTTTCTTTTAAATGTGAGGAGTTCCCTGGAGGGTTTTCGATAGGAGAGTGACACATTCGGGCTCATGTTTTAGAAAAATCTGCAGCTGCTAGGCGTAGAAGGGCTGCTGATGGGGCCAGGTGGTGCAGAGGACCAGGCGGGAAGATTTGAAACAGGGCTTTCTGTGAACCCAGTTCGGCCTTTTTTCCTCTACCAGCCTTCCTCCCTGCGCCCTACCCCCAGCTTTCACTATCACTTCAGCTTTCCTGACCCACCAGGCCTGCTCTATGTCAGTTTTTCATTCCCTCAGCACTTGTCTGTTGTCATTTTCCAAGGGAGAGACCATCTGATTCTCTTAGCCCACCTCTGTTACTCGGGTCACGGCCTGGACAGGACGCCACTACTGCCTAGGCTGGCTGGGACTGGAGGTGGGGCCGGGTCTGACGACCCAAAGCCTGCCTGCCCTGGAGCTGTTCGCTGAGTGGGGATGGGCCCCCTCGACCCCATAGAGGAGGCTGCGCACAAGATGGTAAACGGACCCCATGAGCCAACTGCACTGTTACTGTCCTGAGGAAGAGAGACTGGATTGCAGTTTTCTTTGGCTACAAGTAGTAGAGTTAAGAAGCAAGCTTCTCCATGATTGAAAGTACTTGGGGACGGATTATGGGTGTGTGTAGGATAGAGATGAAGGCAGCCTCTCTACCCTTTTGAATGGGCTCCACTCTCCTTGGAGGCAGCCAGGGCTAGGCAGAGTTGTCAAGGTAGCAAGGTCTCCACTGGCCAGTTCTCTGAAGCTACCCCATCAGGAGAGGGGCCACAGCCCTGCCCCCGTCCTTTGGTTACTCCAGTGCCCAGCAGGAGGGACAGGTGGGGCCAGTCATCTTGTGCATTTGCACTGGCCAGGTCAGCAGAGGCACAGCGGTCCCAGCACGCAGGGAGCCCTGCGGTCCGTCCACTCTCCCTGCCGCGTCTCCCCTCTGCCTGCCCCCGTTGCATCCCTGCACTCTCCAACCTGTGCTCTTGCCATTTTTTCTGTGTCTCCCCTAAACTCTCTTGAGTCACACAGCCCCTTCCCGCTGACCAAGCCCAGTCCCTTTGGCTCTTCCAGTACAGTAGATTTTCCTTCTTAGGGTCTTGCCCAGCAACTAGGAAGCCCTTTGGGTAGAGCTACCCTTGATGGCAGGGGCTGCCTCAGGCTCAGTGGCCTGAGGGTCCTGGGTTACAAAGTCACAGTCAGCTAAACACTGGCTGACCAGCTGCACCTGTGAAACTCTTCCCGGAACTCTCCATTTCTGGGGGATCCAGGGAGGTGAATGGCATTGCTTTTTTTGGGGGGCTTCTGAGCTGCCACCTGCACTGTGGAATGTCTCGTGGTGATAAATGGGCTCTGGTTGGTACTGTCCTCCCTACCCCCACCCGGCCATGTCTTGGCCTTAGATCTTTCTGCTGCTATCCTCGGATTAAGATTTATGGCTTCCTCGGCCTTGTAATACGTGGGTGGACAGTGGCCTAATCAACAGAGCCGTCGTTTACCAAAAGCTGTCAGATTTGATGAAAGTCATCAGCTCTTAGCGTTAAATTGGTAGTGAAGGGATTGGCCTTCCAGCAATTTACTGTGGGGTGGGCTTTCCTTAAAGGCCTGAGAAGCAAGTTCATTACAATTATTACAGTGAAGGCTTTGCTGTCGCTCCCCTGTTGTATCTGGTTTCCTGTTGTGGGCCAGGCAGCTTAAGCGCCCCCTCTCCCCTGGGAAAGCTCACAAGTGAACATGTGAAGCACGGGGCTCCCTTCCCTTTATTTGCCTCCTGAGTTTTGCAAACCCCTGCAGTGAGGACAATAAATGGAACAACCCATGAAGCTTCAGCCTTTACGGTGGGTGACCTTGTATGATCCAGAGTGTCGAGCACTATTATTTTTGAGAAATCAGACAAATCCGGGAAGAGCAAATCAAATGAGGTAGATTTACTCCCTGCCCCAAACCTGCCTTGGTAGTGTCGTCAGAACTCTCCTACCTCTAGAGGGAGCCATTTAATGTCACACAACCTGCACAGCCAGGCAGGGCAGCCCCAGCCCTGATCTTTTTTTTTCTCTAGTTGACAGTAAGCTTTAACGTGTACCTCTTAGAACAATCTGCTAAGAGAAAGGCAGCAGGTACACAGATACTCTGAGCAGGACGCCGGCCTGGGTGTGGCTGAGTATGAAAGAAGCTGGCCTTGGGCTGGCAAACTGGAACATGGGTGTTTAGATGTCGGAGCTTTTAAATTCTGCCCTGGTCTGTGGTTGATACTGCAGAGGTCTACCCAAGTCTGGATACCGCAAGTGGGCGGGAGAGAGCAGCTGCTTAGAAACACCCACTTGGGGTAGAGCAGCGTGCCAGGCAGAGAGCCAGCCAGGAGCGTGGGCATCATCCTTGCGAGGGTGTGAAGGTGGGAGGCAGGGAGCTGGCATGCCTGGGGGCTGGGTTGGAACCTGCCAGCCGGGTGCTCTCCGTGGGGAGGTGGGCATCGTTGTGTGGGCAGGGCTGCTCCTCCTCCTTCTCCCAGTGGTGGCAGATGCGCCTCCCTGGAACTGCGGTGGGGGAGCCTGCCAGATGGAGGGAGAAGTTATTCCTCTCTGTGGTACTCACTCAGCATTTAGAAACTTTCTGGATCATATTAATTTTGTTACATGTTGCTTCATAAACACCTTCTTCCATTATGTGTGCTGTGTAAACTCCTTGACAGGCCAGGGCTTGGTTTAAATTTTTGTTATATCTTGACATGTATACGGTCAATACTCAATGAGGACTTATTGATTAAGTGCCTTCATGCCTACTGCAAATCTGTCTCCTGATATCTCGGTAAGGTGAGCAGGTATGCTAAGCTCCTGGGAAGGGAGAAGGATAAGCTGGGGAAAGGGAGGATGGGAAAGCTGCAGAAGAGAGAATGGCACATGAGTGCTCCTCCTTGAATGCTGGAGCTCTTTCTCATGTTTATAATTCAGATCAGACCAACACAGCAGCATGAATTCCAACTCTCTTACTTGCCAGGGAATGGCATGCCTCATTCAGGCACGGCTGGATCCAGGTGCTCAGACAATGTAGCAGGCTCTTCCCCATCTTCCAACTCTGCTTTTCCCCGTGTTTCTCTGTGGTGACAAGATGGCCAGCAGCAGCTCCCAGCTTACATCCTGTCTCCTGCTCTTGCATGACTCTGACTCCCCTGAACCAGTTACCCATTCACTGTGGGCCGGGGGTTCTAACACTCAGATTGGCCAGGCCTGGGTCGTGTGCTCCACCTAGCCTGGCCTCTGTTTCATGTGAACACTTGGATTAGGGTTTCGGAAGGGAGGGTTTACCAAAAGGAAATGAGGGTGCTTTTTTTTATCCTCACCTGAGGACATGCTTATTGATTTTATTTTATTGATTTTTAAGTATATTTTATTGATTATCCTTTTACAGTTGTCCTATTCTTTTTTCTCCCCTTTGTTCCCTTCTGCCCTGTACCCCACCTCCCTCCAGCAATCCTCCTCCTTTGTTCATGTCCATGGGTCGTACATACAAGTTCTTTGGCTTCTCCATTTCCCGTACTATTCTTAACCTCCCCCTGTCTATTTTATACCTACAAATTATGCTTCTTATTCTCTTTATGTTTTCCCCCATTCTCCCCCTTCTCACTGATAACCCTCCATGTGATCTCCGTTTCTGTGATTCTGTTCCTGTTGTAGTTCTTTGCTTAGTTTGTTTTTTTAGGTTCAATTGTTGATATTTGTGAGTTTGTTGTCATTTTACTGTTCATAAAAGTTTTGATCTTCTTTTTCTTAGATAAGTCCCTTTAACATTTCACATAATAAGGGTTTGGTGATGATCAACTCCTTTAAATTTGACCTTATCTGGGAAGCACTTTATCTGCCCTTCCATTCTAAATGAAAGCTTTGCTGGATAGAGCAATTTTGGATGTAGGTCCTTGTCTTTCATGACTTTGACGATTTCTTTCCAGCCCCTTCTTGCCTGTAAGGTTTCTTTTGAGAAATCAGTTGATAGTCTTATGGGCACTCCTTTGTAGGTAACTATCTCCTTATCTCTTGTTGCTTTTAAGATTCTCCTGTCTTTAATCTTGGCTAATGTAATTATGATGTGCCTTGGTGTGTGCTTCCTTGGGTCCAACTTTTTTTGGGGCTCTCTGAGTTTCCTGGGCTTCCTGGAAGTCTATTTCTTTTGCCAGATTGGGGAAGTTCTCCTTCATTATTTTTTTAAATAAGTTTTCCATTTCTCGCTCTTCCTCTTCTCCTTCTGGTAGCCCTATGATTCAGATGTTGGAATGTTTAGAGTTGTCCCAGAGGTTCCGAAGCCTGTCCTCATTTTTTTTTTTTGAATTCTTGTTTCTTCATTCTGTTTTGGTTGAATGTTTATTTCTTCTTTTTGTTCCAAATCGTTGATTTCAGTCCCAGTTTCCTTCCCTTCACTGTTGGTTCCCTGTATATTTTGCTTTATTTCACTTTGTACAGGCTTCACTACTTACTTTATTTTGTGGCCAACCTCAATCATTTCTGTGAGTATCCTTATTACCAGGTTTTGAACCCTGGATCTGATAGGTCGGCTATCTCCTCATTGCTTAGTTCTTTTTCTGGAGTTTTGAGCTGTCCTTTCATTAGGACCATATTTCTTTGTCTTGGCACACCAGTTATGTTGTAAGGGGCAGAGCCTTAGGTATTCCCCAGGGCAGGGCAACCCACGTCACGGCATTGTGGTGCTGTATGTGGGGGAGGGGTCAGAAGGGAACAACGCCAGTTGCTTGGCTCTCTCGCCCTGCTTTCAAGAGATTGGTAGTTTCTCCCACTGCCACAACCCCCGCAGATCTTTACAGCCAGAGGTTCTGAGGCCTTATCTTGGTCGAGCTGGAACCCTGGGTTGCACAGTCTGTCTTACTCTTCAGTTGTTCCTCCCAGTTTATCTGCACGCAAATGTGGGACTGCCTTGGGGCCAGCCGCTGCAGCTGCTGCCTGGCCCGCTGGGTCAGCCAGCCACTGCCTTGCCTGTGTCCTCTCCGCCCTGGCTGCCCATCTCCAATCTGGATGAATGTTTCTTTTTTAACTCCTTGGTTGTTGGACTTCCATACAGTTCAATTTTCTGGCAGTTCTGGTTGTTTTTTGTTTTTAAATTGGTGTTTCCTTCTTTTGATGTGCAAGGAGGCACAGTGTGTCTACCTACGCCTCCAACTTGGCTAGAACTCCCCACATATTGATTTTAGAGAGAGAGGAAGGGAGGGAGAGAGAGAAGGAGAGAAACACTGATTGATTGCCTCTCATATGCACCCCGACCAGGGACCAAACTTGCAACCTAGGCATGTGCCCTAACCAGGAATCAAACCTGTGACCTTTCAGTTTACGGGATGACACTGCAACCAACTGAGCCACACTGGTCAGGACAGGGTGCTTTTATCAGAAGACGGGGAAACACACACTGGACAGGCAGAAACAACAGCACCTACCACAAAACCACCTGGATGTTATGCTACGTAAACTTTAACGTACATAAAAATCACCTAGAGTTCTGTTAAAATGCAGATTCTGGTTCCCAGCTCTGAGATGGGGCTTGAACTTCTGCATTTCTCACAGATCCTCCAGGGAAAGCCTGAGCTGCTGCTCCACAGATGGCACACGGAGTAGGAAGGCCCTCGTTCAGACCCTCCCTTTCTAGGTAGAGGAACAGCAGTCCGTGGAGGGGCCTGGCTGCATCCCAGGCCTGGGCCCCTTGCCCAGTGAGGCTCCCTCTGTGCCGCTCCCCACCCCCTTCTCTCTCGTACCGGCTTCAGCATTTGGGCAGCTATTGAGTGATTCCTGGGAAGGAGGGAGGAGCACACTGTCCTTGAAAATACCATGGAAAACCCATCTCTGTGATGAAATTCAAAGCTTTCACAGCTTCATCCTGGCCCTAGGCAGGAAAGCCCCCAGGACTCTCCTGGCCTGGAAGCCCCGGGTTTTTGCGTCCCGTGTGGTGCCCTCGTGGGCCTCGCTGCTGACATGAACAAATGCTCTGGAAGCGCACTGACAAAGCCTGGGAGGCGGCGAGGCCACACTTGGAGCCTGAGCCCAAGGCAGTGAGGCTGATGGTCATGGGGAAGGCGGAGTGGAACGTGTGGCTCCAGAAATAGTGGGGCGCACTGCCAAGTGACGGGCTCTCTGGAGGAGGAAAATGTCCTGTGGCAACGGTGCCTCTTCCACCTCCCTGCTCTCTGACAGGGTGGCTCCCTGCCCGCCCCGTTCAGGCCCTGGTACTCTCGCTAAGGTCTTTTCCTTGAACGATCTATAGCTCAGTGCCTGGTTCCTTTTCTGAGTGTTAGATGTTCTCCGAAATTCTTTCGTTTTCCTCCTTTCTCCCCCAAAGGCCTCTTTAGTGGCACAGGCTGGGCCCACTTATTCTTCAGGTGTCTGCATGCTCAGCTGTGGTCTGAAAATAGTAAATGTAAAATTCCAGAAATAAACGAGTTGTACACTTTAAATACCACACTGTCTTGAGCAGCGTGATGACAGCTCACGCTGTCCAGCGCCGTCCTCCTCGTGACACGGGCCATCCTGCTGTCCAGCGTCTCTGTGCCGCATACACCGCCTGCCGGCCAGGCCTCAGCAGCCGTCCCGGCTGGCAGGTCGGGTGCTGCGGCATCACAGCGCTCGAGTTCAAGTGGCCCTTGTTTGACTTAATAGTGCCACGTTCACATAGCTTTTATTACAGGGTGTTGTTATCATTGTTCTGTTTCAGCATCAGTTATTGTTGTAAAGCCCCTACTGTGCCTCATTTGTGAGTTAAACTTTATCGCAGGTATGTGCATATAGAAGAACGCCTAGTGCACACAGGGTTCGGTACTGTGTGCAGTTTTGGGCGTCCACGGGGGTCTTAGGTTTTTCCCCTGTGGATTAGGAAGCACTAGTGTACAGCGTGGTGGTTTAGAATTCCGGTTGGTCAGCAAACACCGGCTCCTGAGCTGAATCTGACTACAGCCTGTTTTTGCAAATAGTGTTTTTTCTTGTTTAGTCATTACCCATGTGTCCCGGTTTCCGTCCCTTCACTGATGGTTCACAGCCATGCCCATTTGTTTAGGCATCATCCATGGCTGCTTTCAAGGTGTAATGGGACAGTTGAGTATTGTGACAGAGACCGTATGGCTGGCAAAGCCCGAAATATTTACTTTTTAAAGGAAGCTTTGGCTCAGCACTGGTCTCTGGAGCTGAACTGCTGGGGCTCAAATCCAGCCTCCGTGGTCCCCTAGTGGTGCGACCTTGGGCACGCGGCTCATAGGCTGGTGCTCTGGCTCCCCCGGGATCACCGTGAGGCTGACAGAGCAAACAAACGCGCCCGGAGCACGTGCCGTGCTGACCGGTCGCACTGAATGAAACGGCACCTGGTGTGAGAGTGCGGACGGGGCTGAGGGCAGTGCGGACATGGATGGGACGGGAGTGCTGTCCGAACTGCCGAGTGTCCCCCAGGGCACCGCGGCCCCGGCCTCATGTTCTGCTTTGTCAAGCTGATGGCTAAGTTCATCAGCCCTTGGGGAAGCTGGGTCTTACGGTGTGCATGGTTCTAATGCTGCCAGGGTGTGAGGGGAAATGCACGGTCTAAATCACTATCCCTCACCTGCGCAGTAGATTCAGGACACGTGGCTTGGTGCACCTCTTCCTTCATTCAGTACCAGGACTGCACGAGGGTGAGGCCCAGGGTGGACGTTTAAGGAGACCCTCCCTCTTGCGTTTGTGCACTGGGGGGGAGCACCACCTTAACCGTTGCTTCCTGGGCACCTCGCTGGCACCTGGCCCTGCCACGAAGTCCAGCACAGCCCACTCTGACTCCAGCACTGGGATGGGTGGCAGTGTATTTGCTTGACTACCAAGTGACACAGGTGGCTTGTTTCTTCGGTCCATAGGGGATGAAACATGAACTTGGCGGGAGGGGGAGCAAGTCGTCCTCACGGCAGTTCTGACAAAGGTGCCATTAGTGCCACCTTAGTAGACGTGGAAAGTGGTGCTCGGGGAGGTCACACGACTTGCCCAGGGTTGCCTAGGGAATAAGCCTCAGAGTCCCAGGAGTCAGATTGGTCTGCCTGAGTTTAGGGCCCAGGCCCTTCACCACACACGAACAACTCTGACATAGCCACAAAAAGATGATGAGCGCCGAGCGGGCCGTCAGCAGCCAGGCCTCAGCTCAGCTGCGGTAACGGACCCTGGGCCCTGGGGCTTGAAGACAGTTGTATTTCTCTCACATGAACAAGGCATTTGGAGGCAGCCAGGGACTCAAGCTCCTTCTGGTTTTCCACGGGGCCACCCTTAGGGTGTGGCTCTGTTCCTTATTCCCATGTAATGGCTGCTCTGCAACCGAACATCCCATCCACATTCCATTAGGAAGATGGGTAAAAGGATAAAGGGCAGAGTCTTGTGTTACCGAGTGAGTCCTGGTTAGCAGGAAAACAGTGGCTTTCTCAGCAGCTGCATCCGCATGCAGACTTCCGGCCACTCACGTCTGCCTCACACAGCCCTCCCGAGCTGCTGGGGCCTCCAGCATGTGGTCATCTTAAAGGGGCACATAGCCATCTCAGCGAATCGGGGTTTTGTTAGTAAGGATGGGGAGGGCAGGAAATGTCACCGGGTAGTCAGAATGCCTCCCCAGCATAGGTGGGGTTTGGCACACGGAGAAGATTTGGGAGAATGGCATTAAGGTTGGGGCACCAACATGAGCGAGGGTGCAGAAGTAGGAGGGTTGGGGCACAGGCAATGGTCAGGATTCTGTCACAAGTAGCATAAATCCTGTCTGCACTGACTTAGCGAAAAGGGGAAAGTTGCAGCAGTGTCTTGTTTCAGTTATGGCTGGACCCAGAGGTCTAAACAAATCCGTCAGGACTCGGCTCCAGTCTCTCTGCTTTCTGCTCTGTGTTAGGGGCAGGGTGGTCTCCAGCAGCTCCTGGTACACCCGCCCCCCTTTGGCTTAGCGCGCCTGTTGGAAGGGAGCACCTTCTCCCCACAGCTCCAGCAGGAATCCTAGAGCTACTCATCGGTTACCTTAGGTCCCTGCCTGTCCCTGAACCCTGGCCAGGGCGTGTTGTGGGGCTGACTGACCAGGCCCTGGTCACCTTCTGCCCTTGGGCCTCATGTGGACTGGGCAGGCAGGGGGATGGGCCTCAAAGGAAAATGATGGAGATGCTCCCGGAAGGATGGGGAATAGATGCTGGGGTAAAAACCTGCGTGCACTTGGGATACAGAAAGCAGTTCTGTTTGGCTCAGCTGTCAGGGCGTGACTGTATGTGCAGGAGGCAACATAGGGAAGATAGATGGGGCTTGGTTGTAGAGCACTTAGCATGCCAGGCGCATTGCTCGGGGTACAGGCTTGGCTGCTAAAACAGGGAGGCCCAAACAGCAGTGGCTTGGACAGCACGCAAGTCAATGTCTCTCTGACAGGACAGTTCAGTGGTGCGCAGACATCCTGCTCCAAGAGGTCACGGAGGAACCACCTCCTTTGTTGCTTCGTCACCTCCACACGTTGCTTCCTCTCACAGTCCTCAGCAGCTCACCGCCACCTCTACGCTCCAGCTGGGCAGGGGCCACTGTCCCCTTCCCTTTAGGGGCACAACCTCAAAGATGTACACGACCCTTCCCCCCACACCTCACTGGCCAGAACGTGTTCACATGGTTCCCCCAGGTGCAGGAGAGGAAGGAGACACGGACCCTGGGGGACAGCCTGCAGTCTGCCACACCGGGCCACCAGGAGTGGGTTTCCCAAAGAATGATCCAAGGGGTGCTAGGAGGAAGAGAGGCCCCGCCACGCACACTTTCATGGCCCAGAAAGTGTGAGGAATGTCGCATGCTGCGTTTGTTTTAGGATGTCCACAGGTGTGTGTGGCAGGTGGGGGGGAGGTGTATTAAAGGCCCTGAGGAAGTCTTGAAGAAAAACCCTAAACATTTGATCACAAAGCTATCAGAGAAGCTTAACACCTGCTAAAATTCTATGGGTAAGTTATTTCAAGCCAAAAAGTTACTAAAAAATTCTACAGAGCCCACTTTGGGCAGTTGGAACTGGTAAAGACTTTTGAGCAGAGGTGGCTTGGGCTGTCCGGGCTGGCCTGCGCGGATGGTGCCAGGCCAGCGTGGGGACGCAGGACCGCAGCCGCGCACAGCCACACGCCTCGCCGTCAGCCCCGAGCACACTCGCCCCCAGAGGGATCGAGATATTTGTTCCGCCATGCCTGAAATGGTCTGAATTTCTGTGTACAGAAATCCGTGCAGATCAGAACAGAAGCTGGCTTGCGGCTCCACATCGAACCTCCTCCGGACTGCTCTGAAGACCGTGAGCTGTGGGAGCGCGGGGCTGCCAACACAGAGGATGCTTCTGGGGGCCACCCGCAGGTAGGACTGGCTTCCGCTCAGCGCCAGCGCTGTCAGGGCACCTTCTGTTATTTACTCCTTCCTTCCTGGGGAAAGAGTCCTTTCCTGTGGGATGACCCAATGACCTGGTTTCCCTTCCCCATCCCAGAAACGGGATTTTACAGTGAGCAAAATTGTGGGCTTCATTGCCTTTAACATCCATCTCCCATACAGCACATGCAACACACAGCACCAACACGTACTCACTCGCTTCTGAATAATTCAAACAATCCCATGCTCAGGATCAGTCGGTGCAAATGGTCAGCAGGTCCTCCTGGGAGGCTGGCTTATGGCCACTTTCAGTCTGTTACCGTCCCCGCCCAAGCCCATGCACAGAATGCGTACGTGCCCTTGAGGCAGCAGGCCTGGTAGTTTCTCCTTCTCCTTTGACTGTTTGGTATCCCCTGTGACAGGAGCATCCCTTCTTGTGCAGGCTCCCAGGCTCCCTGAGACTCGGCGGGCAGGCTGTCCCTCATAAGCTATTAAGCCCATTAGCATTCCTGTGTGTGCGTGCTTGGAATCGCCAGTGCCCTGCTCCGCCAGCACTGAATTTTCTCCGCTGTGCGTGCTTGATTGTATTTCTTTCTTTTTCTCCTGTTCTTGAGGGGGCACTCCATAAGCCTTCATAGTCAGTTTCTGCATGGAGTTATTTTCCTGCGAAGTGAGAGTAAAATGGCAGCGGCAGTTCTCAGCAGAGGCAGAAGCCATAAGAGATGCAATCTAAACAGGCAGAGAAAAAACAGTGCGTGGTTAAACACACTCAGCCACCTCACAGTGTTTGCAAGTGCAGCCTGAAGTGGAGCAGGAGGAGAGGCATGTGTGTGTGTATACTTTTCATCTGACCCTCACTGTTGAAATACACCAGCCCTTCCCCTGCAATCACATCCTCAGTGAACTTCAATTTCTCGGGGCTCTGAGGTCATAGACTGGCGTGCTGCCGACGCCTTCTGTTGGCCGCCACCCTGTTGACTTGCATTGTCCTTTCAAAAGGTGTGAATTGCTAGCTGACATTTAAGAATCAGGAAATTTTACGTCAAAGTCTGAAGTCGGGGCTTCTCTTGGAAAATCGGAAGATTTGGGAACCACGTTCTTACAGACATTGATGGCCGAGTTGAGGCGCGGCCTCCCCCTGGGACAGTGTGTGTTCCCGTGTCTGCAGCCCTCAGCACAGGTCCAGGCGCCGTTCTTCACCCTGACGGTGGAACAGACAGTGAGCAGGCACACACCACACCAGGAGGCGGTGGGCATATCAGAGAACAAAGTGGAGGAGGGGATGGAGGAAGCTGGGCAGGGTCTGCCAGTTGATGTGGGAAGGCCTTGCTGGAGTCTCCTGTGAGCGGAGGCCTCGAGGAAGCCAAGGGGCGAGCTACTGGGAGAGGAGCGCTCCAGGCGCAGCGGGCAGCCGGCGCGGAGGCCCCAAGGCCGAGGCCAGTGTGGCCGGAGCTGAGCGGTCGAGGGGGCGAGGAAGAGGAGGTGAGGCTGGACAGGTAGCCCAGGCTCAGACCACACAGGGCTTTGAGAGCTGTGGTGAGGATGCGGGATTCTACGTTGAGTCAGAGGGAAAGCTGTGGTAGGTGGGTTGGTTGGCTTGACTTTCAGTTTAGTAACTCCAGGGAGAGGAGGGCACCTCTTCCAGAGAGTTTCGCCGGGCGCCAGGTCTTCGTCCTGCTGGCTTTCCTCGGGCTGGGGGTTGCAGTGGGTGAGAAGGCTCCGTTTAAATGGCATTGGCTCCACTTAAGTATCAGGAATAAACAAAATGTACATTTTCGTTCTAATATTATTGACATATCTTTTTTCCCTGATAATGCATGATCAAAATAAAAAATTCAGATGTTACAAAGAAAATAAAAGTCCTTTCATAATCTCACTGCCCCAGAGGTCATTACTGTGAATGGGCAGGTAGGCAACCATCCAGACTAAAAACTGCACATACTGTTAGGTCCAGGAGGAGATTGGTATCTGGAGTGTTCTGGTCTTGGCCCTTCCCCTGAGTGAGTGGTATTTGCCAAGATTAGTTATCTTATCAGCCCCTGAGAGTGTGACAGGTGATAGGAAGACTTGACCGCCTGACACCTTCTGGAATGCCTCTTCTGAGTTTTTCCATCATCCAGTTATGGTTCAGTGCTCTCAAGTTGTTAGCTGGGACATATCTACAACCTAAGGACCTGTCTCAACCCGTGTGTCACCAGCAGGTCTGCGTGTGGACTGCCGTGGCCCGTGATGGCTCACCCCCTGTTGGCACTCAGTGGGTTTAGGCAGTGGAGCCATCACCGCCTCGCGCCCCCAGAGCTCCTCAGCGAGGCCCTGTGGTGTGCGCTCATTTCCGGGGCGAGACCTGAACCAATGAGGGGTCAGTTTTAGGGCAGTCGAGTTGCTTGGGCTCCTCTGTTTCAGATCGTCATAAATAGCCTTTGAGCGAGGGCCTTTTTCCCTTTCCTTTTTATTGCTGTTTGCACATACGTGGGATTGTACCATTCACTGTTTGGTAAGCCCACACTGTTTGCTCAGCACCTGTGGCCCTCTTCCCTCACTGTCCTCACTCAGCTGAGGGCACTGTTTGGGGAGCTGGTGGCCCAAGTTCGAGTCCTGGTCCGCTTTCTGGCTGTGTTCTGCCAAGGTACTGGTTCGGGCAGGATGCGTCTGATCCGGTCGGCTGTGGGAGCGGGCGCAGAGAACCGCTTACTGAGGTGGGAGGCGGGAGACACGGGCCCCCATGTCTATAGGGACAGAAGTTGCTCTAACTATGTCCAGCTCCCTCTGCTCGTCCCTAGGATTCCAAACCTGCCAGCAGCAGCACACCCTGTGATTTTCGCTTCTCCCTTCAGAAGACACATGGACATCCTGCCCCTCCCAGCAGCATGGACAAAGCAAGGATTCTCTTAACTATTCAGGATGTAATGGTAAGAGTGCTTTTCTGCATCATAACCATGAAGGGCCGGGGTCTTCTCCATAGCCACTCAGCTGGGTCACAGGATGGACCCCACAATAGAGATTTTTTATTTATACTTGGCAAAACTACAGATAACAGGATTTGACTTTAACAAAAAACCTCTAGCTAATCCACCAGAAGATTTAAAACAACACAGGAGAGATGTACCTTAATTACATTGCTTTTATTTATTTAGTTTCCTTTTGATCTAAAATGCAGATTAAAAAATTGTTTTTCAATAACAGTTCACATTAAATATTATTTTGTATTAGCTTTAGATGTATATCATAGTGGTTAGACAATCATAAACTTTACAAAGTGTCCCCCCGATATTTCCAGGACCCACCTGGCACTGTACATATTTATTGTTACTGACTGTGTTCCCTGTGCTGTGCTTCACATCCCATGACTGTTCTGTAACTGCCAGTTGGTACGTCTTATTCCCCTCACCTTTTTCACCCGTCCCTCAACACCCCCTCCCGTCTCATAACCATCAAAATGCTCATGGTGTCTATGAGCCTGTTTCAGTTTTCTTCGTTCACTTGTTTTGTTCTTTGGATTCCACATGAGGTGAAATCATATGGTGTTTGCCTTTCTCTGACTTACTGCACTTAGTGTGTATGCACCACAGCTTTTTTATCCGCTTGTCTATTGGCGGGCACTTGGGCTGCTTCCACAGCTCGGCTATTGTAAGTGACGCTGCAATGAACATGGGGGTGCGCATATTCTTTCAAACTGGTGTTTGGGGTTTCTTTGGATGTATTTTCAGAAGTGGAATTGCTGGGTTATAAGGCAGATCCACTTTTAGTTTTCTGAGGAATCTCCATACTGTTTCCCACAGCGGCTGCACCAGGCTGCATTCCCACCAGCAGTGCACCAGGGCTCCCTCTTCTCCACATCCTCGCCAGCACTTGTTTTTGTGGGTTTACTGGTGATGGCCATTCTGTCAGGAGTGAGGGGATACCTCATTGTGGTTTCAATTTGCATTTCTCTGATGACCAGTGATGTCGAGCATCTTTTTATATTTCTATTCAGGTGCTCTGCACATTTCTAAAACTGAATATTTTTTGGTGTTGAGAGTTATATGAGTTCTTTATAAATTTTGGATATTAACCACCTATCAGATACATAATTGCCAAATCTCTTCTTCCATTCATTAGGTTTTCTTTTCGTTTGTCGATGGTTTTTTCTTTGCTGTTCAAAACTTTTTAGTTTGATGTAGTCCCATTTGTTTATTTTTTCTTTTGTTTCCTTTGCTTGAGGAGATATATCAGAAAACATATTGCTGTGAGAAATACTGATGCTGTTTTTAAAAAGCAATAGTAAAGGCCCACATTAAGTGAGCACTTACTAAGTGCCGAGCACTGTGTTGAGTGTGTAACATCCAACGCTGCGTTAATCCTGTGTGTTAAGTGCTGGGCATTTTAATTCGTTTTGTAGTTTGAGGAAACTGAAGAGCAGAGAAATGATGCTGCTCACACAGGCCTCAGAGGGGCCCAGCCTGGAAACCCAGACCCTGTGACTCCTGTTCCCTGGGATCAACAAGCCGGCACAGACGTGTCTGTGCTTCTGCAAGTGCCCAGCTCGCCGCAGGGGCACGGTCTGTGGTGCATATTATTGATATTCTGCCTGGGAGTAAGGTATTCAGAGGTGCCCTTCATCAGTTATGCTTAACTGTTTTAAACAGTGATCGAGGAGACCTGTCCTCTGTCAAGTCTTTCCCCTGTGACCTCATTGCTGGGAATATTGATGGAAAATGTTTTTCAAAAATGAAATTCAATGAGGAAACAACCAGACAAACCCGAATTGAGGGACAGTCTACAAGACAACTGTCCAGGGGTCTTCAAAAAGCCAGTGGCCTGAGAGACAGAGGAAGGCTATTCCAGACTAAAGCAGCGTGAAGAGGTCAGGCTTATGCCACGTGAGATCCTGGGGAAGAGAATTGCTATAAATTTGAGGATAGTTTTGGGGAATTCAGCAAAATTAAAAATGAACTATTTATATTAGATAATGATGTCGTATTGATGTTAAATTTCCCGAGTTTGGCAATTATGTTGTGATTATATGAGGGATGGTTCTTGTTCTCAGGGCACACATGCCAACGTGTGCAGGCACGAGGGGCCACACTGCCCACACCTGTGCGTCAGTGGGCCAGAGTGAAGAGCGCACATCGCGTACACCGAGGAAGAGAAAAGGGGAAGGGGGAATGGGGCACCATGCGAACAGTTGGTAAATGTAGAGGGAGGGGTTTGGATGTTATATATTCTTTTAAATTTTCAATGGCTTCAAACTTTTTCAAAATAAAAGTTTTTAAAAAGCTTTGTTAGAGCTAAGCATCAGCAAAGGAAGAAATAGAGAAAGGTAAAAAAGGAGCCCAGGTTAGAAAAGCTGAGTGGGACCTATCCATGTCAGCTTCCTGATTGCGCTGTTGTGCTGTAGCTGGGCGGGATGTCACTGTGGGGGAAACCAGGTGCGGGTGCGTGGGGTCTTTGTACGCTGTTTCTTACAGTGGCACATAAAATCTACAATTAGCTCAAAATAAAAAGTAAAAAATAAATAAAATAAGCAGAGGCCCTGGCTGGTGTGGCTCAGTGTATTGAGTGCCGCCTGCGAACCAAAGGGTCAGTGGTTCGATTCCCAGTCAGGGCACATGCCTGGGTTGCAGGCCAGGTCCCCAGTGGGGGCCATGTGAGAGGCAACCACACGTTGATGTTTCTCTTCCTCTCTTTCTCCCCTGCTTCCCCTCTCTAAAAATAAATAAATAAAATCTTTAAAAAATACATTTAAAAATTCTGTTTAAAAATAAAATAAAATAAGCACAGATGCCTGGGTTTTACCACCCAGAGGTCCTGACTCTCATCTTGGCTTTGGGCTCAGGCATTGTATAACATCATGTTTTAAGCACCCTACATAACAATAATTTGCAGTAAGATTTGAGAACCACAGTTACAAGGAAAAGAAAGGGCTGTGGATCTTGAAATTTGTTATGTATAAGAATCACTAAGTGTATTTGTTTAAAATGCATATTTTCAGTCTAATTTTTAAGCTACCAGTTTTTGTACATAGGAGGTAGCATATGTTTTTATTTTTATTCTCACATGACGACTTTTTTTTTCATTGTTTTTATTAGAGCGAGGGGAAGGGAGAAAGAGAGAGAGAGGGAGAGAGAGAGAGAGAAATATTGACTGGCCACCCTCTTGTAGGTGTGCCAACTGGGGATTGAACCAGCAACCTGGCTGTGTGCCCTGACTGGGAATTGAACCCATGACCTTTTGGTCTACAGGATGATGCTCTAACCAACTGAGCCACACCAGCCAGGGCAGAAGCTAGCATACTTTTTAACAAAAGAACTTCCGGTGATTCTGAACCAGAAGGCCTGAGGAGTAGAGTCCACTTCAAATGGAAGGAAAGGATTAGATATTTGGACTTTGTGCCTTGGATTTGGGGACTATAAAAGAAGGAGATTTAAAAATTCAAAGTTAAAATCTTATCTACACCATATAAACCAAGGCAACTATGAATAAATAAATAAATAAATAATAAGTGAATACTTGACAGAAGTTCACAAAAGCCAGAAAGGGTGGGAAGAGGTTTGCCCTGTCTTTAAAATCCTATTCTGTGCTTGTGGAAATTTGGGTGGGAGTGTCACTTAAAAAATAGTAAATGACAGATACAAAAGTTTAATAGCTGTAGACACCATCTCTTAATAGCTGTATTACAGATCAATTTCTATCCAGGTATTGATTATTAATGTCAAAGAAAGGCTAAATTATATTAAAGATAGTCTTTTAAGAAGACAAAGGACTTCCGGCCAAGATGGAGGCATAGGTAGACGCACTGTGCCTCCTCGCACAACCAAGATAGGGACAACAACAATTTAGAAACAGAGTAACAACCAGAACTGACAGAAAATTGAACTGTATGGAAGTTGGACAACCAAGGGGTTAAAATAGACACGTTCATCCAGACCGGTAGGAGGGGCGGAGTCGGGCAGCCAGGTGCGGGTCGTGGAGCAGAGAGCAGAGAGCGTTGGGACCAGATGCTTGTAAGGCAACCGGGACATGCAAGGCAACTGGGGTGCACAAGGCCGCAGCGAGCAGACCCTGGGGGCACAAACAGCGCTGGCAGCCCCAGCCGGGGGTGGAGACTGGCAGACCTGGCGAGGTAGTGATTGTGAAGCAAGGTACTGTGCACAACTCAGGGTCCCAGTGAGGGAAATAGAGCCTTGGGGCACTGATTGAAAAGGAAGGTCCCATGGGGTGCACAGACCCACCCACACAGGAATTGGCACCAGAGGGGCCCAGTTTGCTTAGGGAAAGCGGCTGAAGGGACTGAGGTCCTACGGAAAGTGGAGCAAGCGCCATTGTTCCTTCTCTGACCCCGCCCCCACATACAGCGTCACAACCCAGTGACTGGGTTGCCCAGCACTGGTGAACACCTAAGGCTCTGCCCCTCATTTGTAACAGGTGCAACAAGATAAAAAAAAAAAAAACCCAAAGAGATGGCTCAAACTGAAGATCAGTTGAAAGCCCCAGAATTCATCCTTTTAAGCAACCAAGAGATAGC
>CM052540.1:85959117-86069055 GCA_028533065.1 Trachops cirrhosus | reverse complement strand
GGGTAGGAGAGGGTGTTCAGGGTGGAGGGGAATGAAGGGGGGGGTAAAATGGGACAACTGTAATAGCATAATTAATAAAATATATTAATTTAAAAAGACAAGGAAGTAAATATATTTTATAAATATTTCATAGAAAATTATTTAAGTTTTTGACTATTTAAAGATGTGAATTTTAGATAAATAGGAAATTAATTTTGTGTTGTTATATTAAGACATTACTAAATCAAAGAAATGAATATGAACCCTTCATATTTGTTTTCTTTTTCACTTTGGTCACATAAAAAATGTATTTCAACTTGAGAAAAAAACAATCCTGAGAAAATAGGGAAATGTAGGAGAGGATTATTATTAGTTATGACTTAAAAAAATTATGCTCATATTGAAGATAAGGCTAGAAACACAGTGATGAGTGGAAGAGAGTGTGGTGGAAATGGGAGGGCCTGGACCCGTGCCTGCAAGGACCCACGTCAGCTCGCAACATGACACGTGTCATTGACTGGCCCAGAGCTGTGCTGTGGTCATGATTGTTGCTGTTTCATTTGAATCAAAAATTCATTCTGAGCATGCCCCTTCCCAATTTGCCCTGCTCCCTACCGCTCTCTATTGGCAACTCTGAGACCCACATTGCCATTTTACATTGTGTTACGCCTTCTGAAGATGTTGGAGCTTGTGACTCCTGTCCTAAGGAGTTAAAACAAAAGAACAAGTGACTGAGACTCAGCAAGCCTGGAGCAAGTAGTGTGGGCTTTTCCATGAACTTTGTGGGGCCTCGGCTAAGTCACACTCTCAGAGCCCCTGTTACCTCCCCTTTGACACAAAGCGGTAGATTAGGCATTTCCTCTCTTTCCTCGTCAGCTCGGAAATTGTACATCCTAGGCTGAGTTTACAGAAAAACCCTATTTCTGATTACAAAATCCATAAGAGTAGAAGACACATAGTAGTTTATTGGGCCCCCTCCTCATCCAGGAACTCCTTCTGTAGGTCATTTGCAAGTTACATATTTAAGGCTCGATATACCCTTTCTCCACCCTAGACCTGAGCTTCATGTTGTCCGAGATATGTGCTGTTTGCCTCCTGTGTGTCTGGTCTTTAGAAAAGTGCCTGCATAGAGTTAGTTTGCAACTGAATCTTTGTTAAGCAAGCGAACCGAATAATTGAGTGAATCCACGAGTGAGTGTGTGGTATAGATGTTGATTCGGCACCCTGGGCAGCCCACACAAGCTGAGTTCAGTCATCACATCACTAAGTTATAATTACAGTGACAGTATTTTCTAAACTGTGAATCAGGAAACATAATTTGACAAAGAACTTTTTTTTGCTGCTCGGGGTAGCAGAATCCATTTGAGAGTTGGAGTTTGGATCCTGAAATATTGTGATTACTGGCACAGGGTGCCCATTCAAGGGGGTGTTTTCAGTGCCACGAACAAGGCAGGTGGGATACCAAGCACAGCTCTTGGCATAGAGTTGGGGGGAGGCAGGGAAGGGTCTCCACATGGCTTGGCTGACTGTCATTGTGGGGAAAGGGCACAAAGCTACGAGGCTTCTAGTTTTAAGAGAAGCCAGGTATCTGTGTTTCTTTGTGCTTGATTTCTCCCATTTTTTTTATGTTGGTAACTAATTCACAATTGTCTATGGACCAAAGACAGTAAATAGCCAGATTTGGCTTTCAGACCATCGGCTTGGGACTTCCTGTTCAGACAATGAAAGCTTTGTTGGTTCCTGACAAGAGAGGAGGAAGAAGTCTTTCTCCTTCCCAGTGGCACTTTAAGTAGCCCTCTGTACCCAGCGCCATCAGGGGCTTGGTGTCCTGAATGCATCCGGTTGGACAGCTTAGATTAACGGGCGGGCTGGCGGCTGGCATCAGGAGGGCTCCGGGCAGGCGAGTCAGGCAGCTCAAGGCCAGCTGAGCAGGAATGACTCTGCGATGTGCATGAACGGTTCACATGGGACAGGATGGTGCTGAGCAAGCACCCAGGCGCCCGTGAAAGGCAGGTCCCGGGGGAGAGACGCAGTGATCCTTTCACCCAGCAGAGCATTTCTGTAAGCGAAGGTACCGGGCGGCATCTGACTTATTATAGCATCTTTTCAACCCTAATAAAAATAAAGTGACCTCTGAGTCAGTATTGGAGTAAATAGTACCTTTTATTTCTTGCATTTATAGCCTGCATAGAATTTCTTAGGTATTTTACATTATTTTTCATCATTTTATATAACACCTAATACATGAATGCTTTCACATTAGAAAAGATTCAGACAATTCAGAAGTAAACCACATAGAATGGGAAAAGCTCTCTCCAGCCGCCCAGCCAAACTGTGCCCACTTTGGTTTTAGTGAGCACATACACTTTATTTATTTTGTCATTTATTCATTTACTGTTTTCTATTTTAGTTCATTTCCACTTTTATCTTGATTCCTTCTGTAAACTTTTTGTTTAATTTATTGCTTCAGTTCTACCCCAGCCCCACGACACATTCTGGCTTCTTAAGTTAAATGTTTAATTCATTTATATTCAGTCCTGTTTTCTTATATATCAATGTAAAGACTATAAATTTTTCTCTGAACACTGCTTTGTTCTTATCCCACAATTTTTTGCTCTGTGTGTAGTGTTCATTATCATTTATTTCTAATTAGTTTGTGATATTTGGGTTTTTTTCCTCTTCAGTTTAGAAGAGTTTTTTAGAAATGTTCTAAGTAAATAGTTTTCTGTCTATTTGTTTTGCTATCCTCTTGTGTTAATGTCTAACTTTACTACATTATGACGAGGAATGACTTGTTTGGTTTCTGTTTTTTGGACATTCCTGAGGTTTTGTCTGTAGACTTTCAGATCGTTTTTATGAATGCTCCATGTTATTTCAAAAGAATAATAATTCTCTTTTTGGTACAGAGTTCTCAATCTGTTAAATCAAGCTATTCATTGAATTATTTGACCTGGTGAGTCTTTTTAAAAAATATTTTATTTATTTATTTATTTATTTAGAGAGGAAGGGAAGCGAGGGAAAAAGAGAGGAGGGAAACATTGGCATCAATCTTTGCCTCCCTCGCGCCCCCCACTGGGGACCTGGCCCACAACCCAGGCGTGTGCCCTGACTGGGAATTGAACCGGCGAACTTTTAGTTCGCAGGTCAGTGCTCAACATACTGAGCAACACAGCCATGCCTTTCTTTTTTTAATCTTCACCCCAGGACGGTTTTTTTTTCATTGATTTTAGAGAGAGGAAGGGAGAGAGAGAAACATTGATGTGAGAGAGAAGCATCGATTGGTTGTCTCCTGGAGGTGCCCAGACAGGGAATTGTCCCACCTGGACCAGAACTTGAACCCATGACCTAGTAATGCGTGCTGACAGGGAATTGGACCTGCAACCTTTCAGTGGTAGGACGATGCTCCAACTAACTGAGCCGTACCGGCCAGGGTCCTGGTGAGTCTTAAAGTAAGGTCCCAGACTACCTATATCAGAATCACTTGGGCTGCTTATTAAAAATGTGAATTCTCGGTCACTGTGATATACTTAAGCCACCTGTGCCGCCTGCTGAAGCTGGCCCTTCTGTGCTGGGCTCTGGCAGCGCCAGGCCTGGCCAGCAGCGTGTGCGTGTCCCGTGACGGCTGGCACTGTGCTCTGTCCATGCACGAATTCTCAGCCAAGGACATCAGTAGGCACATGGTTAACCTGGACAAGGACCGGGGCTTTGTGTGCATTGTCACCAACATGGCCTTGCAATGACACAAAACAGATACAAACTGCACTCAGCCCATCGACCCCCACGCGCGTTATGCTGAGTGCGGTGTGCGGATCCTGGCTTTCCCTTGCAGCCAGTTCGGGAGGCAGGAGCTGGGGATAATGCAGAGATCAAAGAGCTCGCTGCCGGCTACAATGTCACATTTGATAAGTGCAGCAGGATCTGTGTGAGTGGAGAGGATGCCCACTTGCTGTGGAAGTGGATGAAAGTCCAGCCCAAGGGAAGGGGCATCCTGGGAAATGCCGTCAAATGGAACTTCACCAAGTTCCTCATTGACAAGAACAGTTGCATGGTGAAGTGGTATGGTCCCATGGAAGAGCCCTGATCATAGAGAAGGTCCCGCCCAGCTACCAGTAGCTCCATAAGTGTGCACCCCACCTGAGCTGCCACCGTGCCCCTCAGAGCCTTCCATCCAGCACCCATGACAGTCTGCCTAAAAACCAGCCCGCTAGGGGGCAGACCTGAGAACCTGGCGTGCACCCCTGCCGGAGGAAGGCCCGTGGCCTTGCCTGGCTCATAGCTGGCCATCCCCACCCCCCCTGGCTGTCTGGTGGGAATAAAACATACAAACTGGGGAAAAAACACGTGAACTCTCATAGCCCTTGCAAAGACACAGTATTGGTCTGGAGGGGGATGGAGTGCGCAGAGTCTGCATTTCTAATAAGACTTCCAGGAAGTTCTTATGCTCATTAGCAAACCACTGCAATAGAACCTACTTAATTTTTGTGTAGTTAATCCAGTTCACCTCTATGAGCTTGTCAATTTTCCCTTATCTTTCTCTGATTTTGCTTTATATATTTCAAGTATCTGTCATTGTGTGTGTATAGAGTCAAGATGTTTTCTAACAGTACCTTTTTTCCATCCGAATATATTAGTGTCATTGTCTTTGTCCCATTTAAAGCAGTAGCTGGGCCTTTTCAATCCGAAGGTGTGTGTCTGTCTTTAGCACTGGAAAATTTATTATTATTATCATCATCTTCCATGGTGTCTGTTCTGTCCTCTGGAGCATCTGTTGAACAAATGTTGGCCCAGATCTGATTTTTCAAGTCTCTTACTTTTTCTTTCAACCTTTCTTTTTGTCTTTTTGTACTGTGTTCTTATAAAATTGTTTGGTTTGATTTTCTTGTGCACTTATCACCTTGTATCTCCTTCTGCTATTTAGCTGACCTTTTTAAAAATGTTAACAAAATTAGCCCCAAAATTGTGTGGCTCAGTGGATTGAGTGCCAGCCTGAGAACCAAAGGGTCACTGGTTCGATTCCCAGTCAGGGCACATGCCTGGGTTGTGGGCCAGGTCCCCAGCAGGGGGTACGTGAGAGGCAACCACGCATTGGTGTTTTTCTCCCTTCCTTCCCCTCTCTCTCAAAATAAATCAATAAAATCTTTAAAATTGTTTTAAATGTTAACAAAATTGAAACTTTAAAGATCTTTAGTTATCTCTTTTTCATGGATGAAAGTTCCTCTTGCGTGTCTCCAGGGATGCCCTGGCCAGCTGGCTCAGTTGGTTGGGGCATCGTCCTGTCCACTGAAAGTCTGCGGGTCGACTCCCGGGCAGGGCACGTACAGGAGGCAACAGACTGATGTCTCTCTCTTCCTTCCTCTCTCTCTGAAATCAATAAACATATTCTTGAGTTAGGATTATAAAACAATCTCCAGGGATATTAATTTTCTGTGTTCTAAAGCCTTTCTCTATTCTATTAACTCTTTTTTTCTGGGGTATTAGTTCTTTTATTAATTTGGTCTTTCAAGATATTGATTTTTCCCAAATGTGTGCTCATTCAGGGCTGTCTGCTCACCCTTGTGTTCGAGAATGCCACTTCCTCTGCTCACTGTGTTCGATGTGACCTGACCCTGGTGACTGCGGGGTTGGGCACAGCGTGCTGCTGGAAGCTGTGTACTTTGTGTTCCATTGCAGGTGGGGCAGCTCCTCATCTGCCTTAGGGGTGGTGCCCTCCTGTGGGGGGCATGGTCCTGCCTTCTGGCTTGGTGTCACCTGCTGGGCACTGCCTGTGGGTGAGCGCTTCTGTGCTTAATGCTAGCCTTAAAAGTACCCCCAATTAATGCCCCAGGGCTTCTCCTCACTCCATCATGACTTTTAGACTCAGCCACACACACACATACACACCATTCCTTCTATGGAAAACAAATTTTTTTAAAGAGATTTCATTTATTTACTTCTAGAGAGAGGGGAAGGGAGGGAGAAAGAGAGGGAGAGAAACACTGACGTGTGAGAGACACATCGATCGGTTGGCCGCCCCCGCCCTGGCCCCCAACCAGGGACCTGGCCCATAGCCCAGACATGTGCAGACTGGGAATCAGACTGGTGACCCCTCAGTTGGCAGGCTGGCACTCAATCCACTGAGCCACTCCAGCCAGGGCCTATGGAAAATTTTAATGCCCTCATTTTGGTCTGTAGTTTCCTCTGCTTTTTGCTCTGCATAGATGTGATCTCTGCCCTATGCCTTTCAGGAATTCTGCAACATTTCTGGTTCGCCCACAGCATTATTTAGTGTTTGGTCCCTGTTCCATGCCTTACAGCCAGCCCCTGCTCTGGGCCGGCCCTGGCGAGGCACCCACGGGCCTCCCAGCCAGGTAGCGGCAGCCCCAGAGACTCTGCTTCCCGAGCCCGTGCTCCTCCCTTGCATCCCTCCCCTCCTTGCGACGGGGCGCTTTTCTTCCTCATGACGGATGCTGGAGCCTGCCCCAAGGTCCTTCATCAACTTAGCTTTGAATGGAAATTAGTAAAAAGGAAAGTCCAAGGTTGAATGGGGACAGAAAGAATCAGAACGCTAAAAATATCACACAGGTGTTTAAGCACCTGCAGAACTCAGCTTCTCTCAGCTGTAGCTCCATCAGAACTGGTGTAGGCGGGGTGTCCGACCTGCGGACCACAGGCCGCAAGCATCCCGGGATGGCTGTGAACGTGGCCCAACACAAAATCGTAAATTTACCTAAAACACTGAGACGTTTTTGCGATTACGTGTCACAATGTATTATTCAACGTGTAGCCCAAGACAACTCTTCTTCTTGCAGTGTGGCCCAGAGATGCCAAAAGGCTGGACACCCTGGAGGGGATGTGATTTTAAAAATAGACAGTGTGGGTCCTAAAGTTAGGCCTCAAGTCAATTTATTCTGGGAAGTTCGTCATCTGGGAGCCACCAGGCTTGTGGCGTGGGCTGGTGAGCCCTAGGTTAGACTTCTCGACACTCGTTACACTTGTGATTACTTCCAGAATGGCTCTCATCGTTCCAGGTTACAAATTCCATGGGAACAGGGACCCTGTCTGTCTGGTCACTCTGTCCTAGTACTTAGCAGCCAGACCTGCTAAAGGGGACAAATGCATCCAACAATGAAGAGTTTTAGAATAATGAATGAGTGAGAAGGAGAACGAGTTCGTCCCTACCCACTCAGCACAGGGTAACACTCCCTCCTGCGCCAGGCAGTTAACATAGTGTGTGAGACGGCTCCTGTGGGCAACGGGAGCTGGTGGAAAAACGGGCAGTGCATTCGGGCGAAAGGCATTTCAACCCCAATTTTCTGAAAATGCCAAGTGAGACATTACAGGGGTCGGCAGGGAGAAGGGGTGTTGGCTGCAGGCCAGTGAATCTACCCCAGAGGCTGCTGCTTCCTCAAGAGAACTGTCTTAAAGTATCCATCGTGGCTTCGTGGCCTAAACGTTTGATCTTATAGGCAAAGGCAACAGGACCTGAGAAATAAAGGAGAACATGCCGTCACCTCACTTTTAAACTTTCCGTGAGAACCAGACCTCTGTGACGGCGATCACGAAACACTCACTCACAGCTGCACCTCAGTGCAGCCCTCCCTCCAGCAGCCTCGTCAGCTCGTCGGGGCGAGTGTTCCCACAGCAGAGGTCAGGCCTCTGACTCAGAGACTTGCTCGGGGACACAGGGCAGCTGCCATGGGCACAGCACCCTGGCCCAGAGCCTGCACCTGGCTGCTCCCCGTCCCAAAGACAGTCATAGGTTTTAATGCTTCATCTGCTAACACTTGACACACATTTTAACACGTTTAATGGACTCAAGGCAGCTTTGTGTCCAAAGCTTTGACAGGCAGGTTTCATCAATTCCATGCAAGCCCACACAGTCACTGCGCCCCTGCCTTCCCTCCGGCTCTAGAGACCCCTTGTGTCCAGCGTGCTGATGCCAGGAAAGGAGTGCATGTGGGTGCGTGGCAAAGAACCTGGGCTGCGGAGTCAGTCATTCATCCAAACCGGCCCTGTGACCTTGGGCTGGTACTTAGGTGCCCTGGGCCTATACGATAAGGACACCCACTGGCTGGCTAGCTTTGTAACTGGTAGCTGCTGCTGTTGACGTTAGAGTTATTATTACTGTTACTGAAAATAACGTTTTATGTTGGTCCAGGTTCGCTCTTTTCCTAGCCCAGCAGAAGGAGGCAGATCAGGCGTGTGAGGCACTATTCCACTGACCAGCAATCCCCCCACCCGCACTTGAGTCAGCGGTCGGGCGCCGTTCCTCCCTCCCGCGCCCCCCCCTGCTCTGCCGGTGTGTGTGCAGCCGGTCCTCTGCCGCAGTGTTTCCACCCTCTGCTCCGCGCAGGGCTTTCTGCTGAAAGGGCTTTAACTTAACATTTTAGACACTGAACATTTCAACTGTATATAACTCTCTTGTGAAGCAAAGCTATGAAGTTAGATTTCACAGAGAAATTTCTGGATGACATCTTCAAAGCAACTGGTAGCAGCACCAGCGTGGTATCCCTTTAAAGTGTTGGCAGGTTGGCTTTCAAAGCGACGCACCCCAGGTCCCCGTCTTTTCAGAGGGAAGGGTTTTGAACAGCCTTCTCAAAGGACTGTTGATACCTAGTTCATCTCCCTTTTGCCCTTGGAACAGATGGCGTTAGGTCACATGGGCACCACACGGGCAGAGGCTCCTACGCTTTGCTCATCCAGGAGGAGCAAGTGCATTATTTCCTTTTGTGAAGCAGACACCAGCCATGCAGAATTTAGGCTTCGTTTTAATACATGTTTTGTAAATGAATTTATGGCATTTAAATTTGTGTTAATTTAACAGAAACAAAAACAAATTGAAAGAGGAGGAATTATTGAAATTTCTTTACTATGACAGATTTTTTTCTTAAAATATCTCATCAGTTTAACAAATTATGAAAGAAATATTAAGAGGTCAGAACTGCCATCCTTTTAAACTCAATGTGTCCATTGAAGATGAATTTGAATTGACTCGCTGATACGGAAAATAAGGCCAGAGGTGTGCTACACGGCCTGCCCTCCTCTGGGTTTTGTTAGTAAGCCAAGGGCTCAGGTCTGGAACATGAAGTTCTGCCCCATAACCCGAATGTGCAGAGTTGCCTCGTGTGTGTTCAGTCTCTAAGGGGCTTCGGTGTCGCCATTAATTAGATCTGCCACCTCCACGTCTCCAGGTCTGTGCTCTTTGTTTTGGTCTCACCCCCCAGAGGCTGGATTTCGTCATCTGGGAGGTTTTTTCTGAAAGGGCTCGTGGGTGTTATACTCCCCAAGCTTCTCCCTGTTGAGACTGGCGGCCTGTTGTTTCTGAGGCTGGGGCACTTGCCTGCACACACCAGGTTAGACAGATGCCGCGCCCTCACCTGCCTGAGCGCGGCTGCTCGCCGCTCTCTGAGTCGCTCCTTGGGGGGCCAGGTGTGTTCCACATCACTGCCCTCCCACTACTGTGGGGGATTTACTTATTTGCAGAAGTGAGGGACAGGACTTAAACATAAATATAAATATATCATTATTTTCTAATTACAAAATTAGGAATAGGCTTATAAGCAAAAATTAAATAAAACGAAGTAGAAAAGAAAGTCCCCCTAATGTCGTTCCCAGAGAGAACATTGTTAATAATTTAATGATTACTTTTCTAGAGCTTTCTTATGCATAGAAACTAATAATTATTTTTAAAATTAGGTTTATATTACTGCACATTTTTTGATATGCTTCTTTTTACTTAAACATGTATCATGCTATTTTTTTTTTTTTTTGAGAAATGCACACGATCTACCTCGTTCTCTGGAAGGGCTACCCGAGGCTCCATCAGTGCCTGCCCCATGAGTAGCTTCCCTTGCTGGTGAGCATTTGGGCCGTTCTCTAGTATAGCAATGCCTCGACAGTCTCTGTGCACTTAAAAGACTGAAGAAGTTTCTAGAGGGGCTAGGTCAAAGGTATACACACACGCATACATATATATTCAATTTCTGTCATCTCTGCTCCCAAATGCATCTCCCATCCCCACCTCGGCTGCCACTGCCATCTTGCACCTGCTGCTGCAGCTGCAACTCTTCGCCCTGTTTCCATCCTGGCTTTGACTCTCAAAATCCACTTGGTATCCAAGCACCATTGCGATCTATAAAAACAGAAATCAGGTAATGTTCTACTTCTTCTTAGCACCCTTCAGTGGCTTCTCATTGTGCATAAAACCAAATCCAGATTCTGCCCTGAGGCCTGAAAAGCCCTGTCTGGGGCGACCCCTTCCTCCTCCCTGCCCTCCCTCCATCTGGTGCACGCTGCCCTCCAGCCATTGCCGCCTGCTGGCCTGGGCCTCTGCTGCTCCCCCTGCTGGACACACTGTGCGGTGGCTCTTCATCACCCAGCCTTCCCCTGCCAGCTTTCACCAGGAGCTCCCTCTGCCCACCCATGCTGTTCCATCATCCAGGCAGGCCCTTTCCTTCACAGCCCTGGCCACATCTGCAATGCCTGTTTCTTTCTGTCTTTCTTTTTTTTTTTAATGCAGTTATCACTTGAGTCTTTGCCATCTCATTCCCCACCATTCCTTCAGTCCTCAGTGCAGCACCCTTGGCATGCCCGCATGCGTGAATACGTTAACAATGGTAGTTGCCACATCGCCCCCCGCCTTTGACTGGACTGTGACGGAATGTGAGAGAGTCTGTTTTACACTTGCATAATCTAGAAGGAGCAGGAAGCAGTGGCCGAGGGCACAAGTTACGACTCTGCCGTTCAATGCTGTAAGAAGTGGGACCAGCTTAAAGGCTCTAGGCCTCAGTTCTCCTGTGTTGGGGGACTCCAAAAATTCAATCACTTGAAATGCGGAGTTGCAACCTTGGGAAGGTAGTGAAGAGGCTGGAGGGAGCCTGCTCGGCTGACCATGGGTTTGAGAATCTTAATGCCCCATCCCAGTCCTTCCTGGAGCTGGCTGTGGTTGGTGGCTCTGCTCTGCCGTGGACATCGTGGGGACGCCTGTGGGCCCCCGGACTGCTTGGGGTTTTCTGGACGGTGACAGCAGTCTCCCAACGAGGGACATCCCTGGTAGCTGGCACTCATTTTATTGTTTTGTTCCCCAATGATGGGCAAGAATACTGGGGCTCCAGAGGGGGGTGTGCCCCCTGTTGCCTCACCTAACCTGGGGTCCACCCCTGCAGAACATAGAATCGAAGCTGAGCCCACTTGAGATGGGGGTTTGGGCCAAGAGCGGGAGCCAGGTGCCTGTCCTGTGTCAACAGGAGTTCATGTCGGCATGGGGCTTTAGTCCACCTGCCGGTCCTGCAGGGTCACTGTGAGGACCAGATGAGAGAAGGAGTTGGAAATGTTTTGTAAAGTGCAGAGTGTTATTCCACTGCAGGGGATACTAGTTTTACAATCACTGAAACCGCTCTAAAGAGCAGCCCACCCAGGAACTCATGTTTTCCCGTGGGGGAGCAGGAGACCCACCGACCCCACTACACTCAGCTTTGAAGACACGAGCCGGGACCTCAGCCTGGTTCCCGTGAGAGTTGCACGGACCGCCCCAGTACGCACAGCTAGAAGACCTTGCTTTTATCTTTTTAAATGCCATTGCTGAATACACGCTCCCTTTAACACAGGGTTTTTCAGCTCACCACTGCTGACATCTGGCCAGATAATTCTCTGTTGTGGGCACTGTCCTGCACAGTCTAGGGTTAGCAGCATCTCTGGCCTCTACCTCCTCGATGCCACTAGCACTCCCTTTCCCCAGTTGTGACCAGAAACATTTCCAGCCATCAGATTTCCTCTGGGGGGCACAGTCATCTCCAATTCAGACCACTACTTTAATAAAATGGGTCTCTTTGAGGCAGAGATCCATTTTTCTGGTTGTCAAAATCCAGATCAGAGAAGTTAAATGACTTGTTAAGGGTCACATCACTAATGCCACCTCCGAGGCTTATGGGTGCTCTCCACCCCTTATTACAGGCACTACGCAGCCACCGACTGACATGAAATAGTCATTTAGAAAATATTTGTCACGCACCTACTATATGCCAGGCAGTGTTCTATTTGCTGAGTAAATATCACTGGCGCTCAGTATCGGGCAGGGTGGGACAGAAGAATGGAAAAGGTAGACAGCCCTGCTAGTTTCTGTTGCTGTTGGAATAGCTTACCACAAACAGAGGGGCGTCGCTTACGGTTCTGGAGCTCAGAAATCCAAATTCAGTTTCACTGATCTAAAATCAAGATGTCGGCAGGCCTGTGTTCCTTCTGGAAGCTCTGGAGGAGAAGCCCCTTTCCCCTCCTCCAGAGCCTGCAGTGGAATAGCTTTTCTCCCTGACCTCTGCTTGCATCCTTATATCTTCTCTTTCTGACTCTAATCTTCCTGCCTGCCTTTCCCAAAGCTGGTTGTGATTACATTAGGCCCATATGGGTAATCCAGGATAACCTCCACCATCTCCAGATCCTTAATTTAATCACATCCGCAAAGTCCCTTTGCCAGGTAAGGTGACGCTCACAGGTCCCAGGGATTAGAATGTGAATGTCTTGGAGGGCCATATCCAGCCTACAACCATCTGCCCTGTGGCCCCCAAAGATTTATTTCCATCCCACATACAGAATAATTCATCCCATCCAAAGTTTCCCAGAAGTCTCAACCCATTACACTATCAACTCAAGTCCAAAAAATATTTTTTCTAAGTCTCATCTGCTCAAAGTCCCCAAGTATCATCATCTTCATCATGTAAGTCAGGTCTGGGTGAGACTCTGGTTAGAGTCCACATTAGGGCAGAATTGCTGTCCATGTGTGTACTTGGGAAATGAGGAAACCAGTTACCTGCTCCTAAGTACAGCGGTGGATCAGGCACAGAATAGCAGTTACAGAAACTCCCATCACAGCAGGGAGAAAAATGAAATGAAAAAAAGGTGCCACCAGACCCAAGCAGGTTTGAGACCCACTGGGCCGACTCCATCAGGCTGCAAGGCCCCAGGTTGCTTCCCTGTGGCTCAGGGCCCCGCCCTCTGGGCCCGGGCTCCATCCACTCTTGGAGTCATCCTTCTTCTTTCACGAACGGTACTTGTTTCATCTGCCTGTTTCCTGCCTGTAGAATTTTGGGAGTCTGACCACTTTGTTTTGTCCTACGTCTCTCCCATTCAGTTCAAGTTGGCTGTGTTTCTGCTGGTATGACAGTCTCAAAAACCACGTGGGTCTCCTATTCATTCTCAAAAACCACATGGGTCTCTAGAATTCATTCCGTTAGACAAGAGGTTCCTCCACAAATCTTTCCTAGATAATGCCATGTCCGTTCCTGGCTTCTGCTGAGATGCAAAAGGAGGTCCATGAACCATGTGTCTCCTCTCTTCAAAGCGCCCTCAGTGTGGCCGAGTGCTCTAACCCGGGATCCTCTGCAGTACTAGCAAAGGGTTGTTCAGGCGCACCCTCGGTGTTCTCTCCAGAGCGCGCTTTTCCGACAGGGAATCTTCTAATTGTAATGTCTTTTGCAACCTGGATAGACTGAGAATTCCCCAAATCATCAAATCCCAGTTCCTTTTTACTTAATGGTTGTTCCCTCAGTCTATCCCTTAGAACAAAATAACATTTTATTTTCTTGCTGCTTAAGCAGCAAGAAGAAACCAGACTGTACCTTCAGCACTTTGCTTGGAAATCTTTTTGGCTAAATATCCAATTCCATCATTTACAAAATTCACGTCACATAACTGTAGGACATAATTCAGCTGAGATTTTGCCACTGTGTAACAGGATTCCCTCTCCTCTAGTCGCCAATGACATCTCCCTTATTTCCTCACCAGCGGCACCTTTGATACCTGTATGTGTCACCTGTCTGTTTAGGATTATTTCTCTAAGGTGATCAAAATTTTCCATATAGTGCTCCTCCCTTCTTCATGAGCCCTCCCTGAGTCACAGGGCCCAGGGACGAGGACCTTTGGGGAGTCGTTTTTCAGCCTACCGCAATGGCTGGTAAGTTCGTGGGTCAGCCACCAAACCTTCATTGATTACGCCCCCTTTCCGCATGACGGGGTTAGACACTGTGAGGGCCACGGGCACAGGATAGCTTGGCTGCCCAAACATGCTGGTTTTCCCCAAATAGTCCATTTTGTGGTTTTTGTTCCAGTGTAAACCTAGTAGTGTTCTTTTTCAAAAGTATCCTGGTTTTGGTGATAAATTTTCTGGCCATTCTTATCTATCTTAATTCTTAGTCTTCAGATTGTAAGTATACAATCTTATGGAGACAAAACACATGGAAAAAAAATCGTCAAGCAGTTACAGTTAAGTGCTTTATAAATATCCTGACCTTACACAAGACAGCCCCCACAAGTATCTACCAGGCACTGACCACCTGGAATTTCAGGTGTGGGACTTGCGGTCTCTGAGATTTCATATTCTAAGTATGGTTCCTGGATCAGCATCATGAGCAATATGTTGTTAGAAATGCGAATTCTTGGGTCCTGTCCAGAGCCCACTGAATCAGAAACTGTGGGTGGGAACCCCACAATCTGTTTTAACAAGCCCCCAAAGCAAAATATCTCACACGCACACACGTGAACATACGTGCCCCCATGCACGCATGCACACTCATTCTCGGTGGATCCCAGGTGTGGGCACAGCGCAGGCAGTACCACAGATGCCGTCCTGTTCAGAGAATTGCTCACTTGTCCCTGCCTCTGTTTCCTCATCCTCAAAGTGACGACAGCACGTGGGTTGAGATGGTTTTGCTAAATGTTGGTTTGGTAGAAATAGTTCTTTGGTTCTAGAGATGTATTTCAAAAGTATTTTTTTAATCAAAGTAACATATTTCATTTTTCACTTTTCTTGACTTTTGGCAGGAGCTAAGAAAAAGCCTGGAACTTAGTGTAAATCTACAAAAGAAACAGAAAGATTGTTCCAGTGATGAGTGTGACTCCATCGAAGAAGATGTACTCTCTGAGCCTGAGCCTGAGGACCAGGCGCTGGTGGGCTACCCCAGACCTGACCCCCCACTTTCCCGTGGGGACTCAGTGCAGAAGGACATTGTTGAGGACCAGGAGACACAAGGACACCCTCCACAGAGCCCAGACACCCTTGTGGTGCTGGAATTTAACCCGGCTTCCAAAAGTAAGCTCTGCCTTATGCAGCATTTCTTTGCCTTTGGTGTCTCTGGATCTAATAGTAGGTCTTAAGTTTTCAGCCATACTTTGAATTCGGCTTTGGGTGGACTGTCTTACAGGCCAGAAAGGTGTGTCAGTCAGGTCTCTGCTGATTGCAAGAGGCAAAGGCCTCCAAATGACCCTGGAGTTCCAGGTGGTACGTGTCTGGCAGTCGGAGGGGTGTCCTGTGCATTGTGGGATGTCTAGGAGCATCTACATGCCAACTGGCCTAAGCAAAAGGGACTGTGTATTGGCTTGGATAACTGAGGAGTCCAGAGCTTAGCGGGACTCATTTCTCTCCTCTCCTCGTCCTTTCCCTTCCCCTTCCTTCCGTCTCTTCCCTCCCCTCCCCTGCTCTTCCTTCCTCTCCTCTCCTTTGCCTTTCCTTTCTCTGTTCATTCCCTTTGCTTCTCCTTCCCTTCTTCCCTCTCATCTCTTCCTTCTGTCTTGTCTTGGTACCATTCTCAGGTAGGCGTTCTGCATAAGGACACGTGATTGAAACATTGGCTTTGCAGCTCCATCAGAAAGTGGATTTTTCTTCCTAAAAGCTCTAGCAAAAGTCCCAGCCTTGGCTTTCTTTTTTAAAGATTTTATTTATTTATTTTTAGAGAGAGGGGATGGAGGGAGAAAGAGAGGCAGAGAAACATTGATGTGAGAGAGAACCATTCATCAGATATGTCAGAGACTGAACCTGCAACCCAGGCATGTGCCCTGACTGGGAATTGAACCA
This sequence comes from Trachops cirrhosus, assembly GCA_028533065.1. Classification (NCBI taxonomy): domain Eukaryota; kingdom Metazoa; phylum Chordata; class Mammalia; order Chiroptera; family Phyllostomidae; genus Trachops; species Trachops cirrhosus. The sequence continues at coordinate 86,053,256 of CM052540.1, read as the reverse complement.
GCAATCCTTCACTTTGTGGGACAATGACCAACCAACTGAGCCACACCAGTCAGGGCCCAGCCCTGCCTTTTAAACCCACATTGGGTCACATCTCTGAACTAGTAGTCACTGTGGCACCAGTTGGCCAGGTCCAGCTATGGATGTGGTTATTACCACCCAAACCACATGAACTGATAATAGTTTCCAAAGAAATTCAAAGCATATCTGAAGAAGGCGGAAATCATGCTTGCAGGCACAAACCACAGCTGTCCACCAGAGGAGGTTTTTCCAGCAGTGTTTCCAGCGTTTTTCAGAAAAGACCCTGGAGAAAAAAAAACAGTTGATGGGGTTTGGGGGCGGGCCTACCTGTGACAGTCCGAGTTCTCCCATCCAAGCTGGCTTGGCCTCTGCTCGCTCCTGCGGCGTGTGCCTGTGTTTGGGATCAGCTATCAAGACCAGCCAGTTGGGCAGCATGAGTGAACCTGAGGAAGGAGAAATGAGGGACTGGTTGGAATCAGGCGCTGTGTGTATTCGTCTACTCGGGGCGCCATAGCAAGGTACTGCAGACGTTAAACAGCAACAGAAATTTGTTTTCTCACAGTTCTGGAGGCTGGAAGTCCGGGACCAGGGTGCTGGCAGGGCTGGTTTCTTCTGAGGCATTTCTCCTTTTGGCTCGTAGGCGTCTGTCTTCCTGCTGTGTCTTCCTGTGGTTTTCCCTCTGTGTGTGTCTGAATGTCTTAATGTCCTCTTCTTAGGACACCAGTCAAATTGGATTAGCGCCCACTGTAACTGACTGGTTTTACCTTAATTACCGCTTTAGAGACTGTATTTCCACAGTCACATTCTGAGGCACTGGGGGTTAGGACTTGACCATACGAGTTTTGGGGAGACATAATAACCGGTAGCCACACCCAACAGTTGATGTCGCCAGAGAGGAGAACGTTTGTCCCTCCGCCGTGGTGTCCGTCACTTCCAAACCCTTGCTGGGCTGTTCCCTCTGCCTGAGTCACTGCGTTTGCTCCCCTTTCACTCAGAGCCCCGAAACCTGGCTCCCTGCTTTCCCTTCAAGACTCAGCCAGAGGCCGCTTCCTTCGAGAAGCCTTCTTTGCGCGTCCAGCACGACCTGCTCTCAGGGCCCCCGCTGCTTCATAGCACCCTCATGGTGCTGGTGCCCGCGACCCCAGTTGTCCCCCTCCCCCTCTGGCCTGGGAGCTCGGCCAGGGCGCAGGCCGGCTGCAGCCCTCCCTCGCAGCCCCAGCACGCGGCACTCCCCGGCACGTCCGAGCGGCTCGGGAAAACCCGAGTTTTGTCGAGTGAATGACGGAGCTGTGCCCACCCGCTGAAGCGTCTGGTGGTCGGGGCAGTGCTAATATCCGTCTGCGTGACGCCCGCTGGGTGCACGTTGCCGTGGATTGTGTTTTCTCCACGAGGTGGGGAGGGCAGGGAGGGCGGTCAGGGGGCTGACCAAGCCCCCGCCCTGGAACTGGTGTCACTTGCTGGTGTGAAGGACCAGGCCGCAGGAGGAGAGCAGCTGGGCCCAAGGCAGTTTGAGAGTGACACAGGTGTAGAATGAAAAGAGGGAACTTTACTTTCTTGACATTTCACACTTTTTAACAGTTAGATTGCTTGTCCGGCCCCGCATTGACCACGGTGGCGTCTGATCTGTGAGTGCGCAGAGGGGTGGGGCATCCTCCCACCGCCCCCCTAACCGCCCCCTTTCATCAGCAGCCTCTTCTCTGGCCCCGTCCGGCCGGCTTCTTCAGTCCCAGCGGCGGCAGATGCCCCCTGACAGCAGCAGGAGGGAGGCCGGGGCCTGTTTTCAGGTCCTGCCGGGCCCCAGCGTGGGCTGGAGTTCTGAACTAATCCTGAGCATTTGCTCAAGACCAGTCAGCAGGAACCTGGAAAGATGTGCTTGGTTCTGGGCCCGTCCGTCCGTCCTTCCTTCCTTCCTTCCTTCCTTCCTTCCTTCCTTCCTTCCTCCCTTCATACTGGGCACATACCATATCCCAGGCAGTGTGCTGGGACAGCTGGGCCCAGTCCCTTTTCCTCCTACAGGTCTTCATCCTAGAAGGGAAAACAGACAGTAAGTATATAAACACATAGACAATAAATATTGCCAGTATTTCCTGAGTTCTTATTAACATGTACCAAGCAGTATTTCACGGGCTACACATATAGCCCTTCATTTCACTCTCATCACAACCCTAAGGAAAGTACTTGTTTTACAGATGGGGAACTGAAGCCCAGAGAGGTCTATAACTTGCCCAAGGTCACAACGAGGAAGGGGCCGAGAGGGACCCACTCCCCAGCGGTCTGAGTACAGAGCCCGGGCTCTTAATCACTGGACTGGGTACATAAACAAGATTGTTCCCAAGGGATAACTGGGCTCCGAGGAGCCCATACGCACCTCACCCTGTCTGGTTGTCCTTCTAAGTTGGGAGACAAATGGGAGGCCGGCAGGGGCTCTGATAGGAGGGCACGTTGTTGCCTTTCTGACCGGTAGAGCTGGACAGGTGGCGATTCAGGACTGTCACTGAAGCAGACGGACGGCCAGCCCAGGTGTCGGCACAGCTGGACCGAGGACAGCCTCAGCCTGCGGACGGGGGCTATGTGCCCTGAGAGAGGTGGGGCAGCTGGCTGGGGCCCTGATGGCTTCCTGGCCCTGCTCTCCCCGTCCCATTTGTCCTTGTGAGTGACGGGCAGTGGGTGAGCAGCATGGAGAAGGGCAGAAGTTGTGTTTCCAACACCTGGAACAGGAGAGGGCTGGGTTAGCTTAGGCACTCAGACCCTTGAAGTTGTGAAGATTACAAAACGGGACACTGGTTGGGGGTAGGGGTCAGAGCAGGACACTAGTAGCTGGAGTGGTCAGAGAAGCCTCAGAGGACATGATGTTTCAGCTGGGACAGGAATGAGGAGGAGGCAGCAGCCATGGGGACAGCACCCCAGGTGCCAGTATAGCAAGCACAAAGGGTTTAAAGTGGGAAGAACTTGGTGCAGCCAAGGACAGAAACAGGGCCAGGGGAGTGTGGTACAAGATGAGGCCAGCAGTGAGCCCAGGCCACCTTCTGAGAGTCTGGGTCTGTTGGAGCCCTAGAAAATACCCTTCACAGGTTTTTGCTGGCTAAGGTGGACCTCCGGGCCCGTGTCCGCAGGACTGTCTCATGGAGAGGAGGCGGGTTGTGGGTGGGTGAGGGCTCTGAGCCAGGCAGTCTGGTCCAGCGCTGAGTCTGCGCCTCCCAGCTCTGTGACCTTGAACAAATGACTTGACCTCAGAGCCCTGCCCTGTAGTAGTATGTATTAGTTTCCTACTGCTGCTGTAATATATTCCACAAACCCAGTGGCTTAACACAAATTCACTGCCTCGCAGTTCTTCATAGGTCAGAAGTTCAACGTGCATCTCACTGGGCTGAGATCGGGGTCAGCAGGGCTGCACCCTCAGGAGGCTCTGGGGGAGCACGTGCTGCCCTGGCTGGCACCCACTTGCACAGGATGCTGTGGGGCTCGGCTGCAGGCCCCTTCCTGCCTCTGCAAGGCCAGCGGTGTCCCGTCTCTCTGCCTTTCTTCCATGGTCACACTTGCCTCTGTCCCACCTCCTCTGCTGCCTCCTGAGTGTGTGTGTGAGCTACTGTGGTAGAGTGTGCCTAACACAGAACCTGCCGTTGTCCTCACCCTTAGGAGCGCAGCTTCGCTGTTATTAAGCACACACACTGTGCGCAGGTGTCACCACTGTCCGCAGGTTTTTCTTCATCCCAAACTGAAACTCTGTTCTTCTTCCACTGTTAGGGACCCTTGTGATTACATTGGGTTCACTGGGATAATCCAACATAATCTTATTTTAACATTAGCTCCTTAGCATGGCTAATTCCCCTTTGCTGGGGATCAGGATGCTGCCGCCTTTGGTCGACACTGTCCGCCCAGCATCGCTCTTTCAGGACGGCGGGGCGGGGGGGGGGGGTGGGGGCGGCGGGGACGAGGCAGCGTGCGCTCTTACCGTCACCAGCACGTCTTCAGTGTCGGGGGAGCCAACCTTGTGGTCGTCTCCTCTCTGCATTCTTTGTCTTGTCTCATTAGACATCCTGGGTCCTCGGTCACATACTGATCTGCGTTGCCCTGGATGTCAGACTAACAGGGAGCCGCTGCTTCAGAAAGTGTAGAGAAACATGTGTCTTTCCAAAGTCTAGAGGGGATAGAGGAGAGGTCAGTGGGAGTCTGGAAACCCCCCAGCAGTCCCCAGCACCTACCCTGAGCTCCATCACAAGCCCCCGGGGTCTCGTCTGCTGGGACTCGCGTCACACCGCACTGCAGTGGGCACTCTCCGGGCTCCCACCTGCCCAGGCCAGAAGGCCGCCCCTGCAGGACTAGCTCCTCTCCCCGCCCCTTCGCTGCGCTCCGGCTACCACCGGCCTCCCTGCCCGCAGGCTGCTTTCCTGCCTGGCGTCCCAAGCAAGTCCTCCTTCTTGAGCTCTCAAGTCTATGCTGACTGCTAGGCCCCGGGGCCATGTTCCCTGGACGTGAGCCATTCACACCCCTTTCTCATGACTTTGTGCCATCTCCACGAACTACCTGCACTGACTTGTAGCTATTATTTAAATCAGCACCTTTCTTTTCTCCTTCCTTCCCTTCTCTTTTCACCTCCCTCCCCTCCTCTCTCCCTCCTTCCTTTCTCTTTCTTTCTCCTCCATAATTCTAGGATTGTCCCAAGCAAAAATATTCATGAAATCAGGGATTGATAAGCTGGTTACATCTTTTTCCCATACACATTCAGATGTGCAATTGCTTAAAAAACAATCTGCCCACAGGACATCCGGAATCATCACCTCTGTTCCACTGGTGGTCCAGGCGCGCCACTCGAGGAAACGCCGACTCTGAGGCATGGCCTGCGGGCCCTTCACTGTCTGGCTCCGTTCAGCAGCCTAGTCCCCAGCCAATCACCTGCCACATACCTTCCCGCTGTCAAACCTTTGCACACGCTGTTCGCGCCCCCAGCTCCATGCCCCTGGTAACACCCTAGTCTCCGTAAGAGCCCTTTCCAGCGTCTGCTGCACGCCCGCCAGCCCCACACTCCACACTGCCTGCTCTTTCACGACCCGGTACCGGGACCCTGTGAGGGGCCATCCACTCCTCTCAGGCTGTAAATGTGCTTTCCTGTGTTCTTCCAACTCCAGTGTCCTCGGGTGCACCATTATTTAACGTGCCGTGCTGCCACTTAAACCAACACCGCATCGGTTGTGAGACTTGTCCCTACTCATAAACATTGAAAACCAGCATGTGTCCTGGAATAGTTCGTGTGTTTGCCTGACCGCGGTGCCTGGCGCATGGCGGCTCTGAGCAGCCTCTGTTTCGTCGTCTGTGTCATTCACCTCTCCGACCCCCAGGGGCCTGGGCGCGGGGCCCGGCACCAGGTAGGGGTCCCATAAATACTTGTTGAACAATTAAGTGAGCAAACAAGCAGATGAGTAGCATGTCCCAACTCTGCTTGCACTCAGTATTTGATGTAAATAATTGTTTTCCTACAGGTAATAAAAAGGAAAGAAATTTGTCTGCTAAGCGAAAGGACAATGCTGAGGTCTTTCTTCCCAGCAAACTGGAGCCAAACCTGACTCCCCAGCCGCCCACTGCACTCCCAGACCAGGAGAGGCCATGTTCAAGTAAGAGTTCGGGGGCCCCTGAGCAGGGCTGGGCCCGGGCCTGAGTCGTTCTCAGTAGGGTGCTGTCACGGAGGAGTCCTTGCTTACCTACCTTCTCCGCCACGGTCTGAGCTGACCTTTGCAATGTATTTTTAGTCAAGGTCTCCATAGAAACAGAACCAATAGGGAGAGAGAAACAGAGAGGAAGAGAGATTATAAGGCACTGTCTGGTGCAGTTACAGAGGCTGGCAAGTCCAATCTGCAGGATGGATGGCGGGCGGGAGACACGGGGAGAGCCAGCGTCCGGGTCCGGAGGCCGTCACACGGGAAGGACCAGTGCTGCAGATGAAGTCCAGAGGCAGAGGTCTCTGTTACTCCGGAGGGTTCGTCTTTCTGTGGCATTCAGACCTTCAGCTGATTGGACGAGGCACACCCACACTATGGAGGGCAGAGGGCAGTCCGCTTTATTCTATCAATTACATAGTCCCATCTGAAACGTCGTCTCAGAGCCCAGGGCGGCGTTGGGCCGCATATCCGTGGCCCAGCCCCGTGGACACACAACCACCACTCCACCTTTCTGGTTCGATGGCCAAGATGTGGCTATAACTGAAAACTTAGTTATTTTTGTTTTTCCTTTTCAATTCATTTGTTTACTCATATGGGTAATAATACATGCAAATGGTACCAAGTCCTAAAAGGGCAGCAGAGTTTGTGGTGAAGAGCCAGTCTGCTGCTCTTCTAGCGAAATGAGAGGTCACACCGCCTGAGTGCCACCCGGGAGCCAGCTGCCGCTGCAAACGCTTGGTTGTGTTGTATGTAAGTAGATCACGTATGTCATTTATATAAGGAAACTACAGCCCTCATCGCTAGCATGTGAGGCAGGTCCTGCTGTGGCCCCCGTTTTGAAGACGAGCCTTGACAGGAGCGTGGGACTCACAGCTGGAGCATGGCAGCTGTAGGCCTCCGCCGGCGCGGTGCCTGCACCGCAGTGTCCCTAACCAGCAGTCCTCACTCCCTGGAGGCTGGAGACAGATCACTGCCGAAACCAGTGGCTGCAGTGGCTGGGGTGCGGGTTGGGGGGCATGGCATTAACTTCTGGTTTCTATGGCCCAAAAGATCACAAAAACCTCAAGGCATCCTGGTGTCCCAAGAATTTGGAACCTGCCCAGGGCAAAATCCAGCCCCAGCCAGCCAGCCTCCTTAGACAGTCTGAGCCAGGGGCCCTGCCCTGTGTACTGGGCGGGTGGAGGGATTGTTTTCTGCAGGGACGGTCCAAGGGACCTGGTGGGGGAACCAGCCCCTGCTCCCCAGTCACAGTCCAGAGATCAGGACTCAGCACTCTGAGCCCGAGGCCTGAGGCTCGGAGCCCTTTTCCCAGCAGCTCAGGTCAGATGGAGGAAATAACAGTAGCTACCACTGACTTACTGTGCATCTGTTCTGTGCTGTGTAAATGTTGCCTTGGTTTGGATTCCCCTGGAAGCAGACGCTGAGATAGGGTTTCAGGAACAAGTAATATATTCGGGAGGTGGTTCCTGGTAGGGACAGGAAAGGGATGGAGCCAAAACTGGCTTCCTCACCAAGCAAGTTCACTGGGCGAGCGCAGTATCACCTGGCTGGGGAGTTCTGGGGGCGGTGCTGAGCACAAGCCTCCACATTTGTCACTGCTCCCCATCCCGGGGGGTGAGGGAGCTGGGCTTTTACGCACTTTTCCTTCCTTGTGGGTGGTAGGCTGTTCCAGGGAGTTGAATCTCCAGCACTCTGGCTCAGTGGGCGCCCCCACCTCTCGGCTCAGTGGGCGCCCCCACCTCTCGGCTCAGCATTCGTCTTTGCACCCTGCATTCTCAGACAGGCTGGTAGGGGTGGTGAGAGGGCCACCAGCAGGTCTGGGCGCACAGCATCCCGCCAGCAACCCTGGCAGAAGAGTAGCATGGCAGACTTTGCAGCCTGACCACCTGGTGCAGGTCCCACCCTTCCGCCCACTAGCGCTATGACCTTGGGTGGATTGCTTAACCTGTCTGGGCCTCATTCTGCCAAGGGGGTGAGAATAGCACTCTCCTCCGAGGGTGTTACAGGATTAAAGGGCTGGGCAGATAGACTGCTTAGAGGAGCGCCTGGCTCAGCGCAAACACTCTGTCAGGGTCGGCTGGTGCTGTTCTCACAACTGTCAGCAAAGCCTCGGAGTTGCTTCTCATTGCCTGGCTTAGGTCAGGAGAGGTTCTGTGAAGGAGACCCTGGTGCTGCCCCCAGAGGCAGAGGGAGAGGGTGACAGGTAGCAAACTCTCAGAACTTCCTTATGGATACTGTTACCCTGTTCTTCCACTTCCTAGATGAGGAGACCGGGGCTGAGAACATGAGAGTTACTTGCCTAGAGTTAACAGACAGGACAGCGAGGTGAGATTCACACCCAGGCTTCAAGTCCCACGCTCTGACTAGCTCTGTTAGGCTGCTCTTCTGGGGCTGGCTGGCCACAGGTGTCTCTGGAGGTGCGTGGGCATGTAGGTCCTGGCAAGCTTAACTGAGACACAAGCAATGGTTTTCAGGTCAGTGCACAGAGCCCTGGGTTGGGGAATCGAGGGAAGCAATCGGGGGCTGGCAGCAAGCGTGCAGGCCCTGGGGATGCAGTGAGCAACACATCGTCCCTGTTCTTGTGGCGTTTATATTTTAGTGGACAGGGACAGATGACAGACCTGGAGGTTGGGTGGTGAAAGTTACTACCAAGACAGCAGCTGGATGATGATGGCTGGGCAGTGTGGTGAGAGCAGGCCTCTCTGAGGAGGGAAAACTTGAGCTGAGAACTGGATGGTTTCCAGGACTAGCGCTTTGCAGAGGAGAAAGCCTGTGCAAAGGTCTTGAGGTGGAAAGAGCGGCTCAGTTAGCTCAAGCACTGGAAAGAAGGCTGGTGGTCAGAGCATAGGGAGTGAGGGGAAGGCAGCTGAGACGAAGTCACAGAGGTGGGTATCGGCCAGAGAACAGAATAAGACCAGCAGAAGGACTCGGAGCCAGGAAGATCTCCGTGGCTTTGCAGATGGGGCAGCCGTGACCTGGTTTTCATGTTAACGATCTCTCTCTGGCTGCCACGTGAAGTGTGGCCTGTTGGGAGCTGGAGTGGAAGTGGGGTGACCAATGAAGAGACCGTTGTAGGATGGGAAGGGTGGTGGTTCAGGCTTGGAGTGTTACCAGTGTCTAGACTAACCATGAGATTTTATCCTGAACAACCTGGGCAAGAACCTGGGCAGTAGGCAGCCTGCCGCGATGGGGCAGGAGAGCTGAGACTTGGCGGTCGGTGATGGGGAGCCCTGGCTTGTCACTTGGCTGGAGTAGCTTCTAAATCTGTGCTGTGATCAAAGGGGACTGAAGCAACTGCAGCTGGGGTCTGGGTCTGGACAAGCCGGGAAGCGCTAAGCCCCTGGAGGCACCGGGGCCTCTGGTCTGTGTGCTGCTTCTGCTGGGCGCGAGCAGGGAACTGGAGGCAAACTGCCTGCAGGTGGGGAGGTTCCTTGCCCCCCGCGACCACAAAGAGCCAGGATCCAATGGGCAGGGCGTGGACCAGAGCTTCCAGGGACTTCTTGGCAAAAGCCAGAGTCTAGAAAGAGGCCTGCATGGGGCCTGAGGATGGTAGAGGTGGGAAGGGAATCACTGTCGAAGTGTTGTGTTGACAAGGGCGTGTCAAGGTCACAGCAGCTGATGGGCTAAAGAACTGTTGTGTTCGTAAATCCCGGTAATGGAGACGTTGTTTGTAGGGGTGAGGAGGAAGATGTTACATGTAAGGTGTCAGAAAATGCTAGTGAGTTTTGAATCTATCAGCTTTGGTCATCTGAAGAGCTGGGAAGTGGAGAAGGAGAGAGAGGAGGAGGGGCTGTGGGACAAGCTGTAGGCTCGGGTTGGCCCCCGAGCTCCAGCAGCCAGGGGAGAGCCTGGGCAGCAGTCCGAGTGACGCTGTTCCTCTGCACAAGGACCGGTTCCCTGTCCGCTGCTCACGTTGACAAGACCCCTGTCTGAACTGCTGGTGCTCACTCTCTGTGAAAAATAAAAATGGCTTTTCAGAAAGTTTTTCCAAAACAAGTTGTTAAAAAGAAATGAAAGCCAGGGTAAGTGTGCCGCTCACCAGAGCCCCGGGAAGGGGGCAAAGCCTGGTGTTCGTCGGCCATCCTGCCTGGCTCGCTGTGACTCCCTCCTTCACGTGCATGCCGCTGTCTCCAGTTTCGTGTCTGAGCGGTACAATGAAGAGCCAGCATTTACAAAGCACTGCACCAGTTCCCAGGCCATGTTCTGTACATGCAAATGTAATTTTGCATTTAATTACCCAAACACCCTGTGCAGTAGGTACTGTTATCAGCACCATCGTGCAGAGGAAACCGAGGCCTAGCCACAGCTGGAGATTGGGGACACCCGTGTTGAACCCTGGCTGCAGGACCTCTGGCTTTAACCTCTCCACGGCATGGCCCTTCACGTGCCACCTACAGCGTCACTTGCTAACTGCATACCCCCGTCAGTCTAGTCCTAAGCAATAACGTCTGAAAGTCACAGGCTTGAGTCATTTGTCATATTTTTCAATCCTCATTAATATAAATATATAACTTAATGTTTTTAAAGTTAAACCATATATCAACTAAAATCATTTTGAATACTGGGTTACTTTCTTAGGGCTGCTGTAACAAAGGACTGCAATCTGATTGGTTCAAACAGCAGAATTTTAGCATCTCAAAGTTCTGGAGGCAAGAAGTCCAGGCTCAAGGTGTCGCCAGGCCATGTTCCTTCTGCAGGCTCTCGGGGAGGTCTGTTTCTGGGAGTTCTCTCCTAGGTCCTGGGCGGTCCGTGGCTTGTGGCAGCATAACCTCAGCCTTCGCTCGGCGCTGCCCGTGCGTGCGCCCGTCTCTGTGCCCACGCTCCGCCTTTCTATAAGGACACCAGTCACGCTGGATTACAGCGCCCTGGTGACCTCATCTTAACTCTCTCATTTGCAAATACCTCGCTTCCAAACAAGGTCACAGGAACTAGGAATTGGGATTTCAACATCTTTTGGGGGAGACACAATTCAACTATTAACACATACCTTTATATACGGCATTCTGAGAAGTAGAGCTTAATTAACTAATTTGTAATCTGCCCTTCTCTAGAACATTCTGACGTGCTCTAACAAATTATAGATAGTATGTAGTGGAAGACTTCAACAAGCGTGCGAGGAAATGAGGGTGAGGGAAAAACACGAGAAGGAAGATGCGAGGGACGAATGAATGCCCGAGGGGGTCGCAGCTGTGCCCGAGGTCCTGGCCAGCACGGCAAAGGAGCGCCCGCTCAGCTGAGAAATGCATGTCTCTTGGTTCACCTAATAAAACCCTGGTACTTGGTCCTTAGAGCAGTTTGTCAACCCGGTTCCCTTAGGAAGGACGCTGTTTGAGGTGAGGAAGTGAAGTCTTCCTTTTGAACGGGTTTGGGGCTCAGCCTTTATCTGTTAGGTATACTTGGCTCCGACATAAGCCAGATTTGAGAATAGGGAAGCTGAAAACCGTGGCATTGTCACCACCCCCACACTGAAACGGGATTACCTTGGAACTGCATGTAAAATGACGACTGGTTCCTAAAGGTCACAGAAAGTGCAGGTGGCCAAGCTACTCTTGGAAATGCGCACCTCAGACTGCTGGTTAAGTGCAGCACCTGCGGCTCTGTATAAACGACAGCACAGACAGCTCTCAGTAAGCCCCGGAGGGCCGTCTCCCACCTCTGGGAAACAGGCACAGCTTCTTGGCTGTGCCCCTGGCGAAGCGCCAGCCTTGTTTAGGGTCTGGGCTACAGGGAAGATGAGTGTTTCAGACACTGGCTGGGGGCACTGGGATGTTGACGTCTGCAGAGGCAGAAGGAACCTGGGGAGCCCCGAGGGGACAGCGGAATCACACCCGCCCACCCCCTTCCCGGCAGAGTCTGGAGTGCTTACACGCTTTGCTGTGCATTTGTGAGGGCTCTCTTTTTGGTGCATGCAGTAATCATCCTGTTTGACCTTCCTGGTGAATTCAACATCTTATCACCATGTCTTGTCTCCTGTTTGCTCTAGTAATGCTTTTCGCCTGAAAGTCTGCCAGCTTTCTTTTGGTTAGTGTTTACATGGTGTATCTTCTTTTATTCTTTGACTTTCAAACTTTCTTTTGTAAGCAGCATGTAATGGTTTTTAAATTTTTATCCTTGAACAATCTATGCATTTTAATGGGCACATTAGTCCATTTACATTTAATGTAACTGCTGAAATATTTGAGTTTAAATCTACCATCTTATTGTTTGCTTTTTATTTATTCTGCCTGTTTTATGTTCCTTTTTTCTTCTTTCTTGCCCACTTTTGAACTACTTTATATTATTTTTTTTCCTCTCTATTAGCTTGTTAGTGACACATTCTTTTATCATTCTTTTAGTCATTACCAGAGATTGCAACATGCATTCTTGACCTGTTCGAGTCTACTTTAAATTAGCAAGCTTGCCCCTTCTCGTTCAGGGGAAGGACCTTACAGCTCTGAAACTTCATTTCCTCTCCTCTCAGCTGAAGAGCTATTATTGCCATTCATGCATTTTAACGCTCTCCAGATTTTAAACGTCGCTGCATGATGACATCATCATCATTACTATCTACACAGTCAGCAGTATTCAGATTTGCACGAATTGCTAACCGTCCTGTGCCCTCACTCTCGGCTCTCTCCAGGTCACTCGCACTCTCAGACTGGGGCCTGAGTTTGTCGCCTGGCCTGTTCAGCTTCCCAGCCCTGTAGCAGCTCTTTTGTGGTGGTACCTTGAGGGAAACACCTTCCAGGTGCCGGGTTCCCGTCTCCGGGTTTCCTTGTCCACCTGCCGCTGGCCCTGTGATTCATCACAGCCCTGTTTGCTTTCTGTGCCTTCAAATGGATTTCTTTTTTTCCAACAGATTTTTTAGGATGTTTGGTTCGGTTTTCTAGTTGTGCTCTAGGGAGGGGTTGATCTGGATTAGATAGTCTGCCCTTACAGACCAGCTTATAATTGGTTACAGAAGTGTACTAATTGCCTGCAGCCTTTAAGAGTTATGTCTCTCCTTGCCCCTTGCTCTCTGGCAAAGGCCATAAAATTGGGTTGTGTGGATTAAATGTGTGTGTGCTGCAACCCCACCAGAGCTCACTTTCTCTGTCACTGTGATTGTCCTGGTTCTAATGAAAGGGCCTTGTGTGTGGTATAAGTCCAGTCTCTACTCATAAACCTTCCAAGAAACTTCCAGAAACCTGCTGTCTTCTTGAGGGAGAAATGGCATTAGTCCGTAGTGCAGAGAGTTGACTGCCCGAGTTGTCAGAGTGCTCTGGAGAAGCGATCCATCTGCACCACCTCCCCAGACAACCTCGGACATAAAGGAGCCCCCTCGGTGGGAGTGACTTAGAAGACCCTGACAGGCCTGCAGTTAGCACTTCCGCCAGGAAGACCTGCGTCAGAAACACCATTCTGCCAAAGCCCAGAGTCTTATAACATATTTGTCAGTGTTTGTTGTTAATAGCAAGTGACAGAAACCCAACCTGGATGAAGCAACAAAGGAAAATACATTGCTCACAGATCTGAGAAATCTGGGACTATAGAGTTCACCTCAGGCACGGTGGGACCCAGGTGCTCAGGTGATTATCACCAGGAAGCTGTTTCTTTATCACTTAGCTCTATTTTCCTCTAGTCCTGTGAGTCTCAAACTTAAGTGTGCATTAGAATTTTTTACAAAGCAAATTACAACACAGATTTCTAATTCAGTGAATCTAGGGTGGAGCTAAGTATTTTAATTCCTAACAAGTTCCCAGGTGATACTGATGTTCCTGGCCTGGAGCTCACACTTGGAGGACCGCATCTCTAGTCTCAGGCATGGCCTAGAGATGGCCCCGATGGGCTCCAGGTCCTGGTTTCTGGCTGAGCAACCCCAGGGGGAAGAGGCTGCCTCTTTCTTTTCTTTTTAAAAAGATTTTATTTATTTTATTTTTAGACAGAGGGGAAGGGAGGGACAAAGAGAGGGAGAGAAACATCAATGTGTGGTTGCCTCTTGTGCGCCCCCTACTGGGGATCTGGCCCGCAGCCCAGGCATGTGTCCTGACTGGGAAACAAATCGGTGACCCTTTGGTTTGCAGGCCAGCGCTCAATCCACTGAGCCACACCAGCCAGGGTATCCCTTTCCTTTGTAGTTCCAGCAGAGTCCAAGAGCCGCTCTCTTCTGAGGCGATCTCTAAATCTCCATGGTCGGGGAAAGGAAGTTCTCTCATTGACCAGGCTGGGCCAGGAGCAGGGTCACATGTATTCAAACCACGTAGGCTAGAGGCCGGGGGAGTGTGCCTCCCACAGGAACACCTGGGTGCTGTGAAGGTCACTGCTGCCGGAAAGACAAAAGCAACTGCTGTTCGTTTCATATAAAAATTAACACACACAACACTTTGCCACAAATTCTTCAGAGGCAAGGTGTGGAGCAGAGGCCTGGACTATCCAAGAGCAAACAGTAGAAGTCATTTAGTCAAGGTGGCAGGGGGAGCCCCGATTTCTTGCCTTGAAAATCACGGGCATTCCTGGGCCGAAGAAGAGACAGCAGCAAAAGGGGGAGTATTAAGAGTCATAGACAGTACCTGCCCATGGAGAGGCCCCCAAAGAAGCTTTAGAGATGAGAACACTGGCCTTTACAAGCTATGTGTATCAGCTACTTACTGCTGCCTAACAATCCATCCCAAAATGTAGTGGCTTAAAACAACAACCCTTTTGTTCTTGCTCAGGGGTCTGCAAGTGGGCTGGATAGTTCTGAAGTGAGCCAGGGGGTGGCTGGGCTGGATGGTCTCAGATGGCCTCACTCACGTGTCTGGCAGCCCAGCTGGCCCCAGGACTGCAGGAGGATGACTTGTCTCCCTCCAAGTAGTCTCATTATTCAGTATGTGGTGGTCCCGGAGCAGCAAGAGAGCACTCGCCCACGTGCTTTTACAAGACTCTGCTTGGTCATACTTGCCACCAGCCTGCTGGCCAAAGGAAGCCAGCAGGCCAAGCTGAGCTGGAGAACTTGACTGCACCTCCTGGTGGGAGCTGCCGCAGCATCACCCGCCCAGCGGTGGGAGGAATGTGGTGGTTTGTCTGTCTCCTGCACCACGGAAACACGTTGCCTGGCAGGGCGGGGCCACCCTGAGCTGTGTGGAGCTCTGGGCGCTCCTGTACTCCATGCCCAGGGCAATGGCGGGCCCTTGTCCTGGGGCGCAGCCTCCTTCTGGCTCCCCAGTTAGATGTTAGAGGAGAGTGTGGGCATCTCAAGACAAAACAGGGCTAACTAAGTCAGCTGCTTTCCCTGGCCTGTGCCACACAGAGCTGTGTCCAGTTCCCAGGCTGACAGGCATGTGACAGCAGGGATCAGGGGCGCACTGCGCACACTGAGGGCATATGTCCCCTGTAAAGGGGGCCCACCACCCAGCTCCAGCCTATGATTGTCCCACGGGAGTGCCACTCAAGGTTTACCAGCTCGCGTGATTTTTCAAAAGATGTCAGGAACCCGAATTTCTCTCTTTTTTAAAAAAAAGCTTGGCATCTATTTCTAACCAAAAAAAACCCATAAAAATCACACAGCACACATCTGCAGGCTGGGTCTGGCCTGCGGGCTGCTGGCTCACGACCTCTGCACTGGACCCTTGTTCTCTGATTCAATATTTGCTGTTTCACTGGCTTCCCAGGTGCCCTCGGCGGCCCCGGCGTGTGGTGAGGGGCAACTTGCCCGACACTCTGAATTTGTAGTTTTTGAGTTGCAGCTGGTGGCTGGGAACAGTCGCCTGGCTGGTGAGCCGACCAACAGCCCCGCATCCTTGTGTCTTTTCGGTGACGTGTTTGTTCATGGTGAATCTCCTGAGTGACAATGCGCCCTTTGTTTCTCTGCAAGAGACAGATGAAAGGCAAGTCCCGGTGAAGCACAGGGAAAGTGACATTAATAGAAGAGGGGTGGTTTTCAACCAGAAAAGAACCCTTTAGGATAAATTAAAATGTGTAATTTGGCCTTGGCTGGTGTGGCTTAGTGGATTGACTGCTGGCCTGTGCACCAAGGGGTCACTGGTTCAGTTCCCAGTCAGGCACACGCCTGGGTGGCGGGCTGGGTCCCCAGTGGAGGGTGTGTGAAAGGCAACCACACATTGAGGTCTCTCTCCCTCTCTTTCTCCCTCCCTTCCCCTTTCTCTAAAAATAAATAAATACAATCTTTAAAAAAAAATAAATAAAATAAAATGTCCAATTTGGCTTTTGCTGGTGGCACAAATTTATTGTGTGAATAAATCTACACTCTCTAGATCCAGGGTGAAAATAAGTCCACCCGTGAGTGTGCAGAAATCGTGTGCCTGAGTGAGCAATGAGAGCTTCAAAAAGAGTTAAAAGGTTGTTACCTCTGTGTCTCGAGGACAGCACGGTAAACACGAGCCAGGGGACGGAAATGTGTTCAGGAGGACGCGGGCGCCGTGTGCAGACGTTCTGGGAGCCACGGGTGGGGAGAGTTCTGGGAGTGGAGCTGCGGAGTTGACCTTCGCTTGGAGAAGGGCGATTTAATTTTTAAAAGCATCTTCTTAGCATAATATGACCCTAAGGGCACAGGCGGTGCCTGATGATCATGTCGCAGGAGGAGCTCTGCCTCCCCAGTGAAAGACGCGGGGCAGAAGGGCTTTTGCAGACCAAACGGGGCCTGCTGGAGGGAACTGCCGTCCTCGGTGTGCTTTCCCAGGAAGAGGCGGGCACGGGGTTGCCGTGGCCAAGGCAGGGAGTCAGTTACCTCCGACACACCGTTCGACCCCAGCCCCAGACCACTGAGGCACCTGTGGCAGTGGGAAGGCCAGGGTCGCCACGCAGCTCTTTTCAGACTGTCTTTGTAAGTGCTCTAAACTGGAAATGGAGAAGGCGCTCATGAATTTCAGGCACTGCCCCAGCGTTCCACCAACGCCGGGCTTGCCCCGCCCCAGTGACAGAGTGCTGCGCGTTGGTTTAGCTGCACACACGATTTTAGTCCCTTATTTACAGAATCATGTACAGCAGCCATTTTCAACTATTTTAACTCATGGTGCGCATAAACTAATGACTAAAATTCTGCAGCACACCAAAAAATATATATTTTCCCAATCTGACAAAAAAAGGTATAATTTTGATTAATTCACACCGGATGGCTATTGTTGTGTTGTCTGTTGTCTGTTTGATTGGATGGTCTCAGGGAGGAGAGGTCAGTGCCCCTGACTCAGTCAGTAGTCGGGTGTTGCATGTTAAAAGATTCCTGTGGCACAGCGGTTGGAAAGCGCTGGTCTGTAGGATCTGAAGCGTTCAGGTGATGGAGGACAGGATATGCTGTAGTGACACGAACAGATACTGAGACTGACAAGGTTTGGGGTTGAGTCAGTTCCCATCCTTTCATGTGACAACAACTGTAACGCCAGGTGCCAGTAAACACAATGGACGTGGCGTCCTGCAGGGGAGCGAGGCCTGCGAGGCTGCAGCGCCCCAGACCTCCCGGCCTGGGCACCCGCTGCACTTGCCTTTGCTCCCGCACTGCAGCCCCCCTTGCCGCTCTGCAGCGCGCCAAGCCCTGCCCACCTCAGGGCCACGGCACCTGCTGATCCCTTGGCCTGGAACACCCTCCCATATGGGGGTTCTCAAGGCTTACTGCCTTGCGGTTTCTGCTCAGATGTCACCTTCCCTGGCTGAGTGTCTCAGATAGTGTCCTTCCCCTCCTGGCTTCTCTGGCCTTTTCCCTGCTTTGTCTCTGGTCCCAGCACTCATCACCACCTGCTGGTGTGTCCTGTGTGCAGCTGTCCGATCCGTCTGTCTCTGTCCCGTGGCTGAGGTGCGTGAGGACGGGTGTGCCCGTGGCACCCACCTCGGTGCCCCTGAGCCCGGAGCACGGTGCCACTGCACAGCGTGCTGCGGGTTGAGAGCCTGTGTCCTGATGCCTGCGCCCCGCCTGGACGAATTTCTGCTGCAGCTCCCCTTGGGGCGAGCATATGTTTGCAATTCAAGATTTCTCAGTTCCAGCTCCCGTGTAGTTCAAGATCATGTCCTTTCGCTTCCTTTCACTCCTTTGTCTTGTCCTCCCTCTTGTTTAGGGACCTGGTCTCTTTTTTCACCAAGTGAGGAAGGGCACAGTGTGGCTGTGAGCTCCCTTTACCATTTTCGTCACAATGAAGATCCCACCTCCCTCAGCCTGCAGCCCCCACCCACCCCATTTACTTTACCTTCTCACCGCCTGTGCCCCGCCTGCTGCGAGCAGGCCAAGTAGCTGGTTAGAAGGGCAAACGGGGAAGTCCACCCATTGCTGTTTACCATCCAGGCCAGACATCCACAGGCACACGACCCTCCTGGGAAGCATCTTGGACCATGTTCGACCAGTCCTTGGGTTCTGTTGGTAATGTTTCTTAAAAACTGGAATACGTTATGAACAAATTGAGAGGACTTCACATAAATTTCGTATCTGAGCTTTTCCTGAAAAACAAAATGGCAATACCAGGAGCACGGCCCGATGTGGCTGGTGTCGCCCGGAGCTGGGTGCCGACCCGTGTTCACTGCGGCGCGGCCCGGCCCCTCATTCAGTGTTACCCACACAGAGAGCCTGCCTCTGGTTGCACCCACGGCCCCTCTCCCCAGTACGGGCTAGAAATTGGTAGCCCCCCATTTCAGCTTAGCTTTTCCATAAAAACCCATAGTTCCCCTTACCCAGTGCCTGGCGGTACTGGAAGCCAGCCCAGGGGAGCTGCCGATGCCACTCTCGACGTTGCTACTTGAACTCTCATTCGGACACAGCGTTCCGATAGAACACAGCGGAAGGGTCCAGCACTCCAATAGGAACCTCTAATAATCAGTGGTGATGGTTTCCTGAGGTCATGAGGGTGGAAGGGTGCTGTTTTCCAACACGCTTTATACCGGGCCCCATGTGTGTAAATGACCCCCGAGAGCTCTCACCTGTAAATTCCCAGCTGGTTTGTTCGAGGTTGGCGGTAATGTCAGTCTTTGATGTCACTGTTAAATAATGCAGTCCAGTTGCCCATGCCGAACGCACTTGCCCAGACCCCCCAAACCCAAACCCCAGGCTTGTACGTGTACATGCCGACTCAACAGCTATACTTCGGTGCCTGCACCTCTGGGCCCAGCCCTTTTCTTCTAAACCCGCTCCCGCCACAGGCCCCCTGTTCCATCATCGAACAGTTCCATTGTCCACTTCCTCAGGCCCACGCCGAGTCATCCTGAGCTCCTCTTCGTCTCTCCCAGCCACACCTACCCTGTCAGGAGATCCTGCGGGCTGTCCTCAGCGTGGCTGCAGAGTCTAACCGCACTCTGCATCGCTCCTGTGCTGCGCCTGGGCCTCAAGGCACAACTGCAGGCGCCCCTACTGATCTCTCTGATTTCCGCCTCACCCCTTCAGTCAGTTCACCCGAGTCAGATCAAGTCATCCCTTGCTCCAAATCCTTCAGCGGTCCCACATTTTACTCAAAGGAGCGATTTTGTGGTGTCCGCCAAGCCCCTGCTTGACCTTGCATCTCCATTCCCTCTCAGCCTATCCCCCTGCCCCCTCTGCTGCAGCCTGAGGCCCCTCGCTGCTCCACGGACACACCACAGACACACCACGGGCTGCTCCATGGGCCCTGGTCCCTGGACCACGCCTCCCTGGTGCGCTGCAACGCCCACCTTGCCACCCAGCTCCCCCCGTCTCCTGTACCTTGCTCCGCTTCTCTTGTTTTTCCTTATCATTGTCTGCCAACACCCTGTACTGTTGATTCTTTCTCTGGCTATTGTCTCCCCAAAGTTGGGGCAACCTTGATCTGCCCGACACTGCTATGTCCCCAGTGCCAAGAGCAGAGCCTGGCAGAGTGGCACTCAATAAATATTTGTTGAGATGAAGTTCAGTAGGTAGAAGCCTCTTTTAAGATCCCAGTAGAAACATGTTGAGCAGTTCTGTTTTCAAGTGGAGATTTTTTTTTAGCATAGAAAGAATCCAGATGATTATAAGGCAAATTCAAGTCATCGTATCATTTTACTGTAGATATTTTAGTTTGCTTTTCTCTGTATAGCCACACAGTACTCCACTGTTCGGTGGATATGCCATAATTTATTTTATTGAACTAGTCTTATTGGGTGCTTTTTGCATACCACTTTATACTTTATAAAACCAACTTTCCACTATTAGGACTTCCAAAATCAACTGTACCTTTGCAATTTTTTTAAAAATATAATTTTATATATAAATTATATATAATTATAATATATAATATATAATTTATATAATATATGATATATAATATATAATTATATATAAATATATATAATTATAATATATAATTTTTTCTTTTTTAAAAATATGTTATTGATTATGCTAATACATTTGTCCCATTTTTTCTCTCTTTTATTCCCCTCTGCCCTGCACCTCCCCTCCAGTCAGCATTTCCCCCACCATGTCCATGGGTCGTACATATAAGTTCTTTGGCTTCTCCATTTCCCATACTATTCTTAACCTCCCCCGGTCTATTTTCTACCTACCATTTATGCTTCTTACTCACTCTACCTTTTCCCCATTCTCCCCTCTCCCCCTCCCTGCTGATAACCCTCCATATGATCTCCATTTCTGTGATTCTGTTCCTATTCTAGTTGTTTGCTTAGTTTGTTTTTGTTTTTAGGTTCAGCTGCTGATAGTTGTGAGTTTGTTATTTTACTGTTCACAGTTTTGATCTTCTTCTTTTTCTTAGATAAGTCCTTTTAACATTCCCTGTAATAATGGCTTTGTGGTGTTGAACTCCTTTAGCTTTATCTTGTCTGAAAAGCACTTTATCTGCCCTTCCTTCTAAATGAAAGCTTTGCTGGATAGAACAATCTGGGATGCAGGTCCTTGCCTTTCATGACTTTGAATACTTCTTTCCAGCCCCTTCTTGCCTGCAAGGTCTCTTTTGAGAAATCAGCTGACAGTCTGATGGGGATTCCTTTGTAGGTGACTGTCCCCTTATCTCTTGTTGCTTCTAGGATTCTCTCCTTCATTTTAATCTTGGGTAATGTAATTATGATGTGTCTTGGTGTGTGCTTCCTTGGGTCCAACTTCTTTGGGACTCTCTGAGCTTCCTGGACTTCCTGGAAGTCTATTTCCTTGGGGAAGTTCTCCTTCATTATTTTTTCAAATAAGTTTTCAATTTCTTGCTCTTCCTCTTCTCCTTCTAGCACCCCTATGATTAGTATGTTGGAACGTTTCAAGATGTCCTGGAGGTTCCTAAGTCTCTCCTCATTTTACTGAATTCTTTTTTCTTCATTCTGTTCTAGTTGAATGTTTACTTCTTCCTTCTGTTCCAAACCATTGGTTTGAGTCCCAGTTTCTTTCCTGTCACTGTTGGTTCTCTGTACATTTTCTTTTATTTCACTTTTCATAGCCTTCACTTTTTCCTCTATTTTGTGACCACACTCAACCATTTCTGTGAGCATGCTGATTACCAGTGTTTTGAACTCTGCATCTGATAGGTTGGCTATCTCCTCATCGTTTAGTTCTATTTTTGGAGTTTTGACCTGTTCTTTCATTTCAGCCATATTTCTTTGTCTTAGCATACCTGTTATGCTGTAATGGGCAGGGCCTTAGATATTCACCAGGGTGGGGCAACCCATGTGGCTGTATTGTGATGCTGTATGTGGGGGAAGGGTCCGAGAGGGAACAATGCTGCTTGCCTGGCTCTCAGCCAGCTTTCAGTCACTTCCCTTGCTACACGCAAGCAAACTGGGCCATTCTGGTGCTGGTTCCTGGGTGGGTGGGTTTGCGTACATTCTAAGACCCTGTGGGCCTTTCACCAAACTCCTGTGAGGCTGGGAGTTTCTCACACCACTGCAACCCCCACAGGTTTTTACAGTCAGGTTTTGAGGCTTTATTTTGCCGGCACTGGAACCCTGGGTTGCACAGTCTGTCTCACTCCCCTGTTGTTCCTCCTGGTTTTATCCACATGCAAATGTGTAACCTCCTGGTCCTGTCCACCCCGGCTGCCTGTCTCTGTCCCACGTTCTGGTCTGAATGAATGTTTTTTCTTTAACTGCTTGGTTGTCAGACTTCCATACAGTTTGATTTTCTGACTGTTCTGGTTGGTTTTTGTTTTTAAATTGGTTGTTGTTCTTCTTTTGGTTGTGTGAGGAGGCACAGTGTGTCTACTACACCTCCATCTTGACTGGAAGTCTGCAGTAATTTTTTTCTTAACTTGAGTAATTTCTTTGTAATTCTTGTTTTCCCTGAAAAAACAATAAAAACAAAAACATTTCAAAATACCCATCCATCTGCATGATGTATATTGTTTCTTA
Source organism: Trachops cirrhosus (assembly GCA_028533065.1). Lineage (NCBI taxonomy): Eukaryota > Metazoa > Chordata > Mammalia > Chiroptera > Phyllostomidae > Trachops > Trachops cirrhosus. Next base: position 86,031,375 of record CM052540.1, on the reverse strand, counting down.
CCAATACTCTTTGGAGGGCTAATTTTTAATAACTTGTAACTTTGACACACTTTGCACTCAAAGGGAAGCCGTGCGGAGAGACGAGCGACACTCCCACACCGCTGGTTGCCAGCACGTTGTCCCAACTGCTTTACAATCGCTGTGTCTGTGTTTTTTAATCACGTGGGATTTAAAAAATGTGTTATTCCCCTTTACCCCTGGACACTGCAGTGTGTACAGTTGCCCCTCTGTGTTCATGGGGGAGTGGTTCTAGGACCCCCGTAGACACCAAATTCCATGGATGCTCAAGTCCCTTTTATAGAAGGACGTAATAATTGCGTTTAACCTATGCACACCCTCCTGTATACTTAAATCATCTCTCAGGATTACTTGGAATACCTAATCCAATGAAAATGCTACGTAAATAGTTGTCATTCTGCATTGTTTAGGGAATAATGATAAGAGAAAAAGTCTGTGCATGTTCAGTGCAGATGCAACCATCATAGGCCTGGCTAAATAGCACAGGTGTGAGTCTGTAGGTGAGAACCGCGGATGCGGAGGGCTGACTGTCTCCTGAAAACAAGAGCATTTGTTTTATATTCACACAGTCCCGTTAAGTTATAAAATTTAGGGTATTTAGCATTCATACAATACCATTGACTAAGCTACAGACTATGTTCAGATTTCTCCCCTTGCCACAGCAATGTTCTCATGGCTGGTTTCCCGCCCACAGCCCAGTCCCGGGATCACCCCTGCATCTGGTCGCCAGGCCTGCCAGTCTCCTTGAGTCTGGAGCAGCTCTCCAGGCTTTCTTTGTCCTCATAACCTTGACATTTTGGGAGAGTACGAGCCAAATGGTTTATAGGTTGTTCCTCAACTTGGGTCTAATAGGTTTTGAGCCGCACTTTGAAAATGCAGTTTAAAGGGAGACCCCCTGTTTTCTGCCCCCAGGACCTGGAAGCTGGCGGGAGAGACCCCTGTCAGCAACCCGGAAACCTGCGCTCCAGGCGGAGGACCGGCAGGAAGATGCATCGGCCGTGCTCAGGGCCATCCAGGTGGAGAACGAAGCCCTGCAGAGGGCGATCCTGAGTAGGAAGGCCAAGCCCCCCGCCAGTGCGCTGCAGGTGCAGGTACGTTCCTGGGCAGAGGGAAGGGACTGGGGAGGGCGCCACTACTCAGGGACCAGGCAGTGTCTGAGCAGCGCTTGCACAGAGCACGTGGAGAGGCAGGAGTGACGTGGGAGGCATCACTGACCTGCCAAAGCTTCCATTTCTTCCACCTTCTCGTTTTTTGTTTACTGCAAAAAGCCCAAGCTAGATGCTAATAAGCCTCCAATCTTTGCTGATTCCTTGAAAACCCTAACACGTTAGACTAGGGTTGCACACTGTAAGTAAGAGAAAAAATGGAGTAAGTGACAAGCTCTGGCTTCTCTGGAAAGATTTCATTCCCCAGAGCATGAGCCAGACAGGCCTCTCCTATAGTCGGAACACCTCCAGGCCCTACAGGTATCTAGTGTATGCCTCCTGCCTTGGGCTTTGAGCAATTAACAGGAGAAGTGGCGGGTGGAACAGGGCCCCTTAACGCTGGAGGCCTTGGATGTACCTCAGCGTACGAGGGGCATGTCCTTTCTCAGAAGCACGTTCCCTTGCTCAGCTCCTTTTATCTTAGTTTGCCCCACTTGATGCTCACAGCGACCCTCCAACAGGCAGGGCTGGTTTCATTGCCCCATTTTATAAAGATGCCCAATGGCACCCAGGGAAGCAAGGGGGCTTACTCGGGTCGTGTTGGAGGTGGCCTAGATCTGCCTGCCTGCAAGCGTAGGGCCCTGCCCAGACCCTTGGCCACTCACCGGGCTCTATTGCGGCCTGTTCTTTGGGATATTCATCGAGTAGCACCTGTTGTCCATTTCCCTGGAGCTCGGTCATCTGCCCTGACAACGACGGTGTCTATGAGTCTGGAGACAGTCCCTGCACCTGTTTGCCCTCATCTGTCAGTGTAGTGTATGCAGTGGATGCTTTGTTCTGACCTCAGATCATATGATTGCATCATTCCAGGACGTGGAGGGGCCACCGGCAAAATCGTGGACCGGCCTGCTGAGGGAGGACGAGGAGAGCCCTGAGGTCAGTGAAGGCCTGAGCGGAAACGCAAAGCCCCGTGCCCGCAGCACTGACGGCCTCCAGAGAGCTTCCCTCACGTAACTGTGCGGAAATCACACAGGCCCCCACCGTGCTCCCTGAGCGTGGGGTTCTGCCCGTCTCACAGGAGGGTGGGCCTGGCGAGCGTGGCTCACGCGTGGCGGCGAGCAGAAGCCAGAACTCGGGCAGGCCTGCTAACTCCAGTTTCCTGTTACATTTCTAGTTCCTGACGAGACAGCACCAAAAATGGATCTTTGTGTTCTGAATAAATGAGTTGTAGCTCTTGTCCACCTAGGTCGGTGGGGCTATCTCAGCAAAGCCTGCCCCCGCAGACCCAGGCCTGAGTTAATGCAAGGCCCAGGAATGTCTTGGTCAGGCGGTGCACCAATTCGTGCAGTGCGCTCAGAGTACAGATCAGATTCACCCCGGCCTCGTGAAGCTTGAAGACAATAAGCAAATAAAGCCGTAAATAAACACGTGACTTCAGAGAGAGGTGGCAATAAAAGCTGACTGGGCCCCGATGTGTGGCTCAGTTGGTTGGGTGTCCCCAGTTCAAACCCCAATCAGGGCACATGCCTGGGTTGCGTGTTCAGTCCCTGGTCACGGTGCATATGAGAGGCAACTGATTGATGTTTCTCTGTCATATCAATGTTTCTCCCCCTCTCTTTCTCCCTCTCTTCTCCTCTATCTAAAAATAAATAAATAGAAGTCATTTTTTAAAAAAAGCTTACTGGAAATGAGATGGTGGCTACCTCCTGCAGGGTGGTCCAGTGGGGCCCCCTGGAGGACGTGCCCTTGGAGCTGAGACCAGCCTGTTGGGAAGGACCCAGCCAGCCACAGGAAACAGCATTTCGGGTGGAAGGAACAGAGGAAAAGCTCTGAAGTGAGAATGAGACAGCTCGGTCCAGCAGCAGGAAGAAGGCAGATTCGTGGTGGTGGGGGGAGGAGAGGGCACCCGGTTGGGACTGGGTGGCGGGCAGGGAGCACCTCGAGCACTGCAGTGATTTTCTTTTTGTGTCCCTCTCGCCGTTCAGTTGCTTCCTGGTCATCTTAAACTGCCCCTGGCTGGTACTTCTGACAGGTCTGCGACACCGCCCGGGCTGGGGTCCAGGGTTTCTGGGCCACCTGACCTCTGACTCACAGTGCTTCCAATGACTAAAATCATTTGCAGATGGAGAGCAGAGCACATTTCCAGTGTAGATGATGAATGGAGAAGAGGGGAGAAAGGCGAAAGGGCCTAATGACATTACTGGAGTTCTCCATGGAGTCCTGTTACTGTGTAGCAAACAAAACGGGTTGGGTTGAGACGGAGAAAGGTGTTGACAAGAGAACTTTTTTTATTTTTATTTTTTATTTTTAAGGGCTCTTGGATCTTAGGAGAGAGAGAGATTAAAGGTGTGTGCTTTGAGGGAAGAAGAGGGAGAAAGGCACGTGTGTGTGTGTGTGTGTGAGAGAGAGAGAGAGAGAGAAATTTTTCAGTAGCTCATTGAAGCAGATCGTTTCCTGGGACCCCCCAGATCATAAGACACTGAGCCTCTTCTCTCCGCAAAGCTCTGTGAGGGGATTCTAGGTCTCTTTGGCCCCAGGCAGACACTGCCATTCTCATTCCTGTCCTGCTACCTGCAGTAGGACAGTGAAGTATGTCCCTTTGACCATGGCTCTGCTGTGTCTTGGGCCAGGAGTGTCACCTCAGACATCTGTTTAATAAGCTTTTCCGTCCTCAGCGGCCTCCCATCGCCGTGGTGACCAGCGTGCAGGAGCCATCCAGGGCAGCAGGGGGAGCCAGAGCCGTCAGTGAAGCCATTGACAGGATCGGCCTCTTGGGGAGCAGGTACTTACCCGGCGTCCTTGAAAACAAAAAGGAGAGACCTGTAGCAGTGCCCCTGCGAGGACATCAGGGTTTCTTTGCTTGTCCTGTGTTACTCTAGGCCATTCAAAGCTGTTCCTTCGGGCTGTGGCCTCCTTTGCTCCCACCCCGGCCCAAAAATGCAAAATTGACTTGATTTCTCTCAGGCAAGTGTCTCTTTGCTTGTTCAGTTCAGTCCAACCTGAGTACAACTCCAACCTGCTTGAAGGCTTCCACTGACGTGTCCCACACAGCAGACGGTGGTGACCTTGTTCCCAGGCCTGGGGCTGGTGGTCCAAAGCAGCATCCTTTGGCTTTCCTTGTCTCTGTTAACATGTGTTCAAATGCAGCATTCTGTTCCGGTAACATGCAGCATCAGTTACTGGAACTGTCAAGTTTTATTATCAAAATGAAGGCTTTCCTGTAGTCTTCAGGCAAAATTGATCTTCAGAAAGCAGCGCCAGGCTGAGCCTGTGCTGCCCAGCTTGCAGGGGCCCACAGCCACACCCTGGGCCGCGGCGCCTGCTCCCTGTGGACCGTGCAGAGCGCCCGTGCTCGGCGGGGGCAGGAGGGGCGTGCAGCCTGCCCAGCTCCTGTGGGTGTGTCTGCAGACGACACTCTGCCGGGCGTGGAATGCCCCTGGCCTGGAGACCAGAGGGGCAGAGTGGCGTGCAGGCCAGGGGTTGGGCCAGACAGCGAATACTTTCGGCTTTTCACTTGCTGTGTCTTTGTTTTAACCACCTTTTGAGAAGTAAAAACCATGCTTAGCTGGCAGGCCATACAAAAACAGGCTGCAGGCTGCCTTTGACCTGCAGGCTATACTTGGTCAACCCCTGTGGTAGACTCTCAGTGGTTGTCGGTAAGCTCACACTGGCCACCTTGCCCCGGGTGGTTTCTTCGCTGTAGCTCTGATTTCATCATTGCTTTCACAATTATTTATAAAGGGAGGAAAACACCTTGTGTGAACCTTTGAACTGTGTGCAGTGTGAGTGTAGTTGACCCTTGAACAACCCAGGTTTGAACTGTGCAGGTTCACTTATGCGTGGATTTTTTTTTTTATCCTCACCTGGGGACATTTTTTCCATTGATGTTTTAGAGAGCCAGGGAGAGAGAGAAGCAGGGATGCGGGAGAGAAGCATCAATTCGTCGCCTCCCATACGTGCCCAGACTGGGGCCAAACCTGTAGCCTTTCAGTTACAGGACGATGCTCCAACCAACTGAGCCACACCAGCCAGGGCGCAGATTTTTTCAATAAATACACAGTGGGCTCTCCACATGCCCAGGTTTTGCATCTGTGGATTCAACCAACTGCAGATGGAAGGGAGTGTTTTTGATCCAGGGCTGGGAATCCATGCTGCAGAGGGCCAGCTGCATGCACTGTTCTACACCATTCTGTATGAGGGACTTGAGCACCCCTGGATCGTGACATCTGGATACTGAGTGCCACACTGATACTGAGGGGCTGTAGTTGAGTTTTGGGGAGTCAAAAGTTACGTGCAAATTTTCTGCTGTGTTGGGGGTCGTGCCCCTAACCCCTGCATTGCTCAAGGGCCAGCTGCACCTTCTCACGCTGTTACATCTGTCTGAGGCAGGAAAGTGGCTGTGGTGCCTTAGGTGGGAATGTTCTCCGTTGGGCACCATTTGTTACCACCTGTTTGCTAAAACACGTCCCATTTCAGACAACAGCAGAAGCTTCTGAAAGTCCTCCAGGCCATCGAAAGTGACTCTGCCCATGTCAGTCGGGCTGCTTCACCAACCGAGGGGCACGTGCTGGACCCAGAGGTGAGAGCCTTGACTTCCGGGGACTTCCAAATGCCTTCAGTGTCTCGGGGGAAAGCTGAGGTTGGAAAGGCCCCTCGATGCAATCATTTCTGCTCGGTGGGATTGCTCTGACGGCAGTTACCTTAGCGGCTTTCAGCCGAGTCTCCATCTCCCCTCCTTCCCAGCACACAGACATAAATGTGGTGCAGCAAGAAGTTTCAGCAGAGGGAAGCCGTCCACACAGGAGGAACTATAAATAGTATGTGAGCCCACAGGAAAATGTCCAACATCTCTGGTAATCAGGAAATGCAAATGAGAATGACCTGAATGTCCCGTGGGCCGAGGTAAAAATTACTTTGATGTTGACCTCTCGTGCTGGCAAGGTCACAGTGAAGCTGGCAGTCTGGCCCTGCTGGCAGCAATATAAGTGGGTGGAACACTCTTGAAAAGCAGAAAGACTGGACTTAGGAAGAGCCTTAGGAATGCTTGTTTCTTCCAGCCCAGTAATCCCTCTTCCTCACCTCAAGGAAATCGCTCCACAGAAATCAAAAGCTGTAGGCACAAAGGTGTCTGCTGCTGAATTATTGAAAGTAGAGAAAAATGAGGAAAAATCCCAGAAATAACATAAATGCCTCATAATAGTGGTGGTAATCAGGAAAGTGTGCTATATCAGCACAATGCAGTAGTGTAAAAGGGTGGGAGCCATCGTTATGGGGATTACGCAGATAGAGAATGTGAAGGTTACAAGGAGATTGCAAGAGGTAACATCAGTCTTCATCTAGTCCAACACGATTGCGACGGCTGTGCGGGGCAGGGCCCTGTGAACGTGCTGACAGAGCTGAGACACATGCCGTCAAAGGACGGGGCGCCAGGGGCTGGGGGACTGGGAGATTCTTCTTTATTTCGTGTCAGGAGGTGTGTGCCCAGGCGTATCCTTCTCGCCCCTTCCTGTGCCCAAGCCTCTCTTATTCGGTATTGTGGCTGCCAGTCTTATGACTGGCCAATGGGGACTTAGCATGAAGCCTTTCCAAAGTCACGTGTAAGGCTCACGACAGCAGAAAGAGCCCTGCACCAGCCCAGACTAGTTTCAGCGTTGGGTCTGGCACCATCATTGAAGGGTTGTGTGACCCTAGACAAGTGTCCGAAGCTGTCTGTTCCTGGGAGTGTGTGGCTGTCAAATTGAGTGAATAATCCACAGCCCGCAGCCGCTCTGAGACTGGGCCAGGAAAGGCCTAGGAGAGTGAACAGTTCAACGTCTGGTCCATGTGAGCTGGAAGTTTGCCGTCCAGGAAAATCTAGAAGAATCAAAACTTAGTTCCCTTCTGCATGGAAGTTTCTTTCTTAGCTGTGACGATCCTAAATTTGGTGGAACTTTAGTCACATGAAAACCAGACTGGATTGATCGAGTCTCCTTATATTATAGGAGACAGAAAACTTAAGGCAAACTGATTTACACAACAAAGAGAAGAAAAATGACAGAGTCCTGTAATAAATGCCCCAGGTGGGACCAGGTAGGGTCAGTCTAGCAGCCCACACTGAGTCCCACGGTGTCAGCTGCGTCCCTGACTCCCTCCCCACCACCGTGCCCAGGCCCAGGTCTTGCCCCGTGTCCCCTCAGTAGGTGGAGTGGTCCCCATCTCACATCCTCTCACCCCAGGCCCCACACTCAGGAGAGAAGAGCAATGTCCCCCACACCCTCCACCCCTGACAGATCTGAGGCTAGGTCATATACCTATCACTGGACCACTGCCTCTGGTGGCCCAGGGGACAAGACACAGCGATTCCCTGGGCCAGTCAGGCTCCTCCTGGGGTGAGAAAGGGTTCGTCCTGTATCTCATGGCTGAGCAGAGGGAAGGCGTAGCTTCCACAGAGGAGAAGCAGGTGGTCCTGGTAAGAGAGCAGCAGTGAGTGCCAGGGACCAGGGGCCTCCCAACCACGTTCGCCTGAGATGCCCTCGGGACCTAAATCAAGCAATTCGGAAGCCGGAGTAGGTATGGAGTTGCAACACTGACAAGTTGTGACACCTTCTCAGTTAATAGACCCTTCAGCTTCTTCATTTAGAAACTCCGCTGCGGGAATTTGCACATTTTAGATTGCACTAGGTGTGAGATCCAGCGAGGCAGCTCACCCCCCATCTGGCCCTCCCCTGCAGCCAGCCGCCGCCTGGACGCAGGCCCAGGGCAGCCAGGGGCTTAGCCAGGGCCCTGCACGGCACTGGGGGAGGACGCTGTGGGTCTGTGGGCCGGCTAATAAAAACAAGCCCTGTGTTCCTTCTGGGAGCTGACCTCCCTCCCTCCCCGTCCCCATTCCCATCGGGTGGCAATCACGGCTCTTCCACACGCACGCTGAGAGCCAGAGCACGTGTCTCTGGCTATTAATTAAAAAACTAAGTAGGGAACATTTGCTGTTCATTTGCGCAGCTCCCTGCTCACAGAACCATTGCAGATTTCCAGTGCTAATTAACAGAGGTCATGTGCAAACAGGGAACGCGTCTTTTTTACGAGTGACCGGTCCGTGCATGCAACCAGCTCCTCAGTCGGGGCTCAGGGGCCTGAGGAGCCGCTCCCCGGCATGGCTATTTATTGATCACGTGCATGCAGCCTCTCAGACCTGATAGCCTGCCCATGAAGGAGGCAGGCATCAAAACCAGTGAAGGAGGCAAACGGGAGGAAATGGACCCTTGCAGAGTGCACACAGGGCCTGGCCGTGGGACGGGGTCTGCACTGTGACACGATGGTCAGCGAGGTGGTGCCACCCCGTGCTCCTCAACCGGACTGCCTGTGTCAAGTGACCTGTCCAGGGTCTTGTGTTATCTTCTGTGTCGTCCTGCTGGGCCTGCCATGAAAACACACCTAACAGATTTATTTTCTCACATTTCTGGAGGCTGCAAGTCCAAGATTAAGGTGTTGGCAGGCTGGCTTCCCCCGAGGCCCCTCCTCAGCGTGCCCTCGCGTGGCCTTCTCCCTGCGCTCGGCCTTCTCCCTGAGCGAGGCCCCGCTGTCTATTTAGGTGTCCAGATTTCCTCTTACAGGGGCCGTGGTCAGAATGGATTAGGGCCCACTCTGGTGGCCTCATTTCAAGTTAATTAGTTTTAAAGGCCCTATCTCCAAATACGCTTAGGTTTTGGGGTACTGGGGTTAGGGCTTCAGTATGAAATTTTTTTGGAGGGGACACAGTTCAGCCCTAACATCTGCCCAATCCAGCAGAAATTGTGACATGCCTGTAGGACGTGAACACTTGGTAGAGGGGAAGAGACATACATGATGTTCAGACCGAGTCGGATGCCTTTTAAACCTTTCTTGTTATTTGTAAACTTTTGCAGGAAACCTTAAGTGCCAGAGCACACATCAGCTGTGTTTCAAATCTTTACAAATCCTCACGATAACCGCCTGCACTGGGCGCACGTTCCTTGTCCTCGCTGTGCATGGCAGTGGCGGGGGGACCAAGGCGCCAAGGTGGAAGAGCCTGCTGCACAGTGGGGGAGCTGCTGCATCCTGTCGTGCTCTAATCTTTTGGCATTATGCTTCTCTGCTTTAAGGACAAGTTGAGAATGAAAGCAGAGGAGATGAAAGACGCCATCTATGTGACAATGGAAATCCTGTCCACCTGGGGCAGCAGGTCGTGGGTGGGTCTCACCGAAGTCGAGTTCTTTGACCTGGACAACACAAAGCTTTACGTGTCGCCTCACGATGTGGATGTTCGTAACACGGACACGCCGGGCGACCTGGGCCTCCTGGTCAACAGGAACCTAGCGGTAGGTGGAGGCAGCACTGGAGTGAGTCTGGTCTTGTATTTCCATGTGTTATCTCTGCCCATAATTAGTCCATGACAAAGGCGTGGGTGCAAGGAGGGGAAGGAGAGTGCAACCTTCCAGTCATTCGTTTGGGCCAGGTCTGGGGGAGCCTGAGGAGAGGGAGCAGGTAGAGGCTCCAAACTGTCCCCCCCCCCAGCCCTTTCCCAGATCCCTGCTCTATGGGTTTTTCTTAGGAGAGGGGGACAAGAAGGGGCCGATTCACCGCCTTCTCTTCATCTTGCAGTTTACCACAGTTACCACCAAATATGGGACCCCAGGTGTCCTCGAGGTCAACACCCCCACGTTGTAGGTGAAGAGGCGCAGGCTTTGAGAAGGGCCTGGATCTCCCCAAGGTCACACAGGGGAGGTCTTGGGGCCAAGTGCACATCTTGCAGCCTGGCCCAGGGCCCGTGCTCACACCCCCTTGGGGTCCTGCTTCCCTGGGGCATGGAGTACACACCTGACAAATGTAGAATGTTCCTTTCCTTTAAATATCTAGCAGTGTTAAAAAAAAAAAACACTGGCATTTTCTCTTCCTGCCACTGCAAGTCTCTCACACGAGAGACTGTGAGCTGACCCGGGACAGAGTGCCCAGCACCGTCTTCACTGTGTATGCCCAGCACCCTTCATCTTTGGGAGGGCCTGAGAGACGGGGCACAGGTTGCCTCTGGAGAAACAAATTATCTCCAGGTTCAATGCAACCCCATCAAAATTCCAGCTGTCTTTTTTGGGAATTGACAAGCTGATCCTAAAATGCATATGGAAACTCAAGGGACCCAGAATAGCCGAAACAGCATTGCAGAAGAGGAGCACAGTGGGAGGGCTCACTCTTTCCAGCTTCAAACCTAACTACACGTTACAGTGATCGAGACTGCATGGTCCTGGTGCAGCGCTGGGTGCGAGTCACTGGAACAGAATGAGATTCAGGTGAGCGCATACATCTGTGGTCAGCTGACTTTCAACTGGAGGCCAAGACCATCCGATGAAGTGGGAACAGTTTTTCCAACAAACGGTGTTGGGACAACTGGATTTCCACGTGCGAAAGAACGAGGTTGGGCTGCTGCTTCACACCACGTGCAGAAACTGACTCAGTGGACCGACGGCCTTAAATATAAGAACTGAAACTATAAAACTCTTAGAAGAAACATAAGTGTAAATCTTCATAGCCTTGAATTTGTCAATGGTGTCTTAGATATGACACCAAAGAACAAGCAACAACAAACAACAAAATAGATAAATCAGACTACTTCATCAAAATTAAAGACATTTTTGCTTCAAAGGATACTATTAAGAAAGTGAAAAGACAACCTATGAAATGGGAGAAAGTATTTGCAAATTATGTATCTGGTAAGAGTCTAGTGTCCAGAATGTGTAAGAAAAGAACTCAAACGGAACAATGAAAAGATGACAACCTAATCGACGTAGGACCAGAGGCCTCTGAGCAGACGTTCATCCGGAGGAGATGCACTGATAGCCAGCGAGCGCGTGGAAAGATGCGCACCGCTGTTAGCCATTAGGGAAACTCGGGTCAACACCACCAACACACACCACTTCACACTCACCAGGATGGCTCTAGTTTTTCACAAGAAAACAACGAGTATTGGCGAGCATGTGGAGAAGTTGGACCCCGCATGCCTTGCTGGTGAGAATGTGAAAGTAAGGTATAGCCACTGGACAAAGCGGTGGGGCAGTTCCTCAAACAGTTAAGGTGGAGTTACCATATGCCCTAGCAGTCCCGCTCCTAGATATGCATACCCAAGGGACTCGGAAGCATGTTCCCACAAAAACTTGTACACAAATGTGCACAGCAGCACAGCACACAGTCGCCGACAGGCGGAAACAACCAGACGTCCAGCGGCTGACGAGCAGGCAGAGCGGCCCGGCCCACGTGCACCGCAGTGCTGTTCAGCCACGAGGCAGGAGCGAGGTTCCACCACAGCCCACAGTGCGGACGGGCCTCGGAAACGTGACGCTCGATGACAGAGCCCAGCCAGAAGGCCACGTGTGTGCTTCCGTGTACAGGGAGCGTCCAGAACAGAGAAATCCATGGGGACAGAAAGTGGACTAGTGGCCGCCGAGGGCCGGGGGGGACGAGAATGCGGGGTGACTGCAAACGTGTGCAGGGTGTCTTTGGGTGACAACGTGTGCTGGGAAAGGGCAGTGGCGACGGTCGCACAGCCTCGTGAGTACTAGAACCACTGATCGTGCACTTTAAATCGTGATTTCATCTATGTGACTTATATCTCGACTTTTAAGAAAGCACAGAAAAGTCCCACGTGCCCTTGCCCCGCTTCCCCAGTGACGGCACCTTCCTGACCATAGTGCATCGTCAGACCGGGAAACCGACATCGGTGTGACGGGCAGCCCGCAGACACTCATTCCTCTGTGTGTGTGTGTGTGTGTGTGTGTGTGTGTGTGTGTGTGTGAGTGAGACAGGTTCTTTGTGGTTCTATTGCGTGCACGTTGGTGTAACCACCACCACCACAGCGAGGCACAGGACGGCTCAACCACCGCAAAGGGGCCCCGTGCAGCTCTTCGGTCGCGTCTCCCCATCCCCGTCACTGGGGTTTGTGACCACTGAGCTGTTCTCTATACCTTTTGTCATTTCCAGATGCTGCATAAGTGAAATCACAGTACTGTACCCACCCTTTTGGAGACTGACTTGTTCACTCGGCATAATGCCCTTGACATCCGCCCAGATTGTTGTTTATTTCAATACTTTGCTCCTTTTTTATTGCAATGATTTGCTAGATTGGACCTACTTCTGAAGGCAGTCTGGCACCCCCCTGAGGGTGGGTGAGTCTGTGTTAGGTTAATGCTGGAGGAGAAGAGCCCCTTTGTTTAGGGGTTAGCAAGTTACCTCCTGGAGGGGGGGTTTTCCCTGACCACCCATTTGAAAATAGCCCTTCTATTGGCCGTTAATAATCTCTTTTGTTTTTGTCATCAAATTCTTCCTTGCTCGACTTTTTTTCTTGGTGTTTGTACTTGCTTGCCTCCTGTACTGGCACAGAGCTGGGACCCGGTGGGCACCCCTGAATGCCCTTAGTGCCGCTGCACGATGGACTCAGGGGTGCTGGGCGCGTGCACGGCAGATCTGTCCGGGCCCCTCTCGGCCCCTTGCCCCCCGCCGGTGCACACGGCCTGCTCCTCAGACCACCGGCTCCGATGTTTCTCCGATGGAGGTGATTTCCTCTGGCCTCCGGGACCTGCTTTGCCTCCCATGCAGCAGGCGCAAACAGGTGGGGGAGAGCCAATGTGACGGAGAGGACCCCAGCCCCCCTGTCCTGGAGGAGTGGCTCTGAGGCATGTCCCACAGTGGCTCCCTGCCGGGTGCCCACAGGAGTGGCTAGTGTGGTGCGCTCTTTATGGGCCACCTCCCCGCTCTCTCTCTCCCACGCCCCGACTCCTGTTTCCTCTGCTGTCTGAATAAACTCCTGCCACTAGACTCCTTGCCTTGGGGTCTGCTTTTGGGGAATCCAGACCAAGACATAATGAAGCAATCAATTAAAACCTAGGCCCTAGCCGGGCAGCTCAGTTGGTTAGGGCATTATCCCAACCCGCCAAGGTCGAGGTTCCATCTCAGGTCAGGGCACACACAAGAATCAACCAGTGAGTGCATAGATCTGTGCCACAGCACATTGACGCTTCTCTCTCTCTCACCCCCGCCCCCTCCCACCTCCCCCAGAAAACCTAGACATAAATTCTCACTCCGCCACTTCGGCAGACCACACCCCTTGCAGTGCCCTGGCCGCCTTCCTGTGACACCGGTGTCACAGTGGACTGGGCCCCCAGGGCTGTGAGAGAACAGGGCAGCCCGAAGGTGCCCTGGTCCTCATGCTGCCGTCTTTCTCACCACCTGCGATGGGCAGGCGTGGCAGGCGCTGTGCCCGCCGGCCCAGCCCCTGGGGTGTGCCCAGCACGTCTCGATTCAGTCCTCAGCAGCTTCCCATCAGCACCTGCCTCTCAGAGACTCCGTCTGTGGAAGGAAACATCAGAGGCTCAGCTGCTAATGAGGCCTTGAGTTCTCCACCGATCCGTGTTCTTTGACTCTGAGCACCACGATCCCCACTTCGCCCTCCTGTTAGTCCTTCTGCTGACAGGAATGTGAAGGGAAATCAATTACAGCCTCTCGCCAGCGTCCGAGGGTCAGCCTCCAGTCTGCCTTTTCAAGTGTCCGCAGTGACCCATTTTAGGCCCCGACTCGGTGAAGGAATGAGACTCACCCGCTGGATTCTGAGATGTGATATCTTGACCCCTCACAGCTGCCCAGAGCACTAGAAGTTCTCGCAGAGCTTGTGAAACCTGCCAGAATAAGTCAGAACCCCTTGAACTTGCTTCTCCCCCTTAACAAAAGCAGCCCCCCATCCCTGAAAGACTCTATTTTCACTGGAACAAGCCACCTTTGTCCTTCCCTGCAGCTGGAGCCTGGGCCTCCATCTCCTAGGGGCCCGCGAAACCCCAGAGTTAGCCAATCTCCTCCTTCCCTGGCTCTGTCCTTTAGCAGGCGTGGCCCTGGTGACAGGAGTCTGTTGACACTTTCTCAAATACAGGGCAATGCTCTTATTTAATAAAAGGGACAACTTTAGCCAGTGTCAGAGACACCGTGCTGCTCATTGGCACACGGGACTTGTAACTGTTCAGCCCCTACGCAGAGCCCCTCATCTCAGATGCCTGCAAGGGTCAGGCAGAGGCGAAGCGAGGGAAGAGTGATGCGGGTAAACAGTAGGGAGTGGTGGGGACTGGGGCACCAGAGAGCGCCCCCTTTGGACATCAGGGACCCCATGCTGCCACCTGCGGCTTCCAAATTTGCCAAGAAGCCAGGAATCCAGCTGGGAGGAGCGAAATAAGTGTTGGCAACAAACTTGCCTTTTTTTTTTTTTTAAGAACACTCAGGAGCCAAACAAAATAGCTGTGCAGGCCAGATTCAGTTTACAGTCTCTCAGAGTTTCAATGGGAGGACAGATATTAGGAAGCAAATTTCACTTTTCCACTTATTTATTCATTCAGCAAAGGTTGTTTGGCATTTATCATGTGCCAAGGAATTGTGCTGAATGCTGAGGGTTCTGGAATGAATTTGCCTCGGCCACTTCTCTTAAAGAGCTCACCACCGCCGAGTGCGGGGTAGTGACGTGGACCCGGAAATGGGCGCCCACAGGACACCGAGGGATGTGCTAACCTCAGGCATTGTGAGGAGCTGCAGGCACACCTGGAGGAGAGGGCAGTTGCATCAAGGGAAGGGGGACAGTGGGGACCACAGTGCCTTGGGCTGAACTTCCCCAGGTGAGGACGGGAAGAGCGTTGCACCCAGAGCCCAGCCTGTGCACAGGCGCAGAGACCGAGCCAGTGTGGACGTGTCCGGGAGCAGCCGAGAGCTCGGTCTATAGTCAGGTGGAAGAGGCACCGAAGAGACGGGAGGAGGCGGTGAGAGCTGAGAGAAGTCCCCTGATTTGGCTTTTTCATCTGCATCCAGAAGCACTCGTGACAAAATTTTGTTGATGTGAGCAAGAATGACAGCAATTGCTCTCTGCCCCTCTGGCCTTGAGACGCTGCCCCTAGTGGCCTCGGCAGCCTGGCTGGCGGGCACAGTGGGGTCCCGAGAAGGATGGGATGAGTGGCCCCAGCCTGACAAACACCTGAGTCAGTTTATATCTTTTTATTTAAAAATGTGACAAGGTTTAATAAAAGAGAATGAAAAACTCTGTTGCCAGGTTTATCAGATAGGGCAAGCGGTGGCTCTTTTCCTGCCCTTCCCTCTCTTGCCCCTGCCATCCCCCCCCCCCGCCCCATGCTTTCCTCAAAGCCAATTTAAATAAAGCCTGCTTCATTTTAAAATCAGTCTAGATGGTGGAGCTGAAGGGCCCCACTGGCAGCTTCAGGTCAGGGACGAGGGTCAGTCCAGATGGAGTGACATTCAAGAGCTTCCCCCATTACCCCCGGATTACGTGGAGAAGGGGGCCTGGCTGCCTGCCCTCAGTCCTCTCTGGGTTTTTATTAGGGAGAGAGGCACTGCTGGCGTGCTTTGGGGAGGGAAGAAATGTACTGACCACTTCCCTCTCTCGCTGGTGTTTCAGAGCAAGAAAGACTCCTCCTTGTGGACGTGCCCCTTCCACCCACCGCTCCAGCTCTTTTTTGTTATCCGCAACACGAGACTGCTGCATGCCTTTGGTCTGGCCAAGATCAAGGTTTGGAATTACTGGACGACTGATGGCGTGAGTACCGGGCCCTGATTCCTCCCTGGGCATTTGGCTGATGGGAGCGCTTAGTGCTACCCAATAGCCTGATTCCTGAAATTGCAGAGTGGGCACCAGGAGACCCTGCTGGGTGGGAACAAGTGCCTGCTGGGGATTCCACAGGGCCCCTGGGAGCAGAGTCTGCACTTGAATGTTTGGGAGGTGTAATCAGGCCACGCTTCGGAGGAACTAGAAAAATACTAACTGAGGCTCAATTTTAGCAGATAAGGAAATAGACACCCAGAGAGGTATGTGTCATGCCCCAAGTCACACAGCCGGTAAGCATCGGGGTGAAAACCTGAACCCCCGCAGTGGGATTCCAGGCCCCCCCACTCACCCAGCACTTCTCCGACTGTGACCCACAGTGCCTGACTGACACGGATCTCACTGAAACGCGGGCCATCACCCAGCAGGCCGAGGGCAGCGCCCACGGTTCTGCGCGTCTGTCTGCCCTGCGTCCCGGCGTGCCAGTGCCCCTGGTGCGCGGCCCTGCTCTGTGCTGTGCTGCCCCGCGGTCTCAGAGCCCCTCCTCTCCGGCCTTCCCAGCACCTCCTGCACCCGGGCCTCGTCCTTTCCCTCTTCACTGCCTGTGCCTTGTGTGTCTGCCCGTGCATTTATCCCTTTACTGACACTTATTACTGGGCACATGGCTGGGGACATAGGCTTTCATGGTCATTCCGAGGGCTCTGATGTAAGAGACGGCGCGTGCCCTAGAGATGCTCCTTGTCTAAAAGCTGGCCGACAGGTAAACATAGAAGTGTAACGCAGTGATAAAGACCCCGACAGAGTGAACCCGGAGTACCAGGAGTTTCAAACAGAAGCCCCTGGGGCTCAGCTGGGAGCTCAGTGGTGAGGAGGGCCAGGATCCCTCAGCCTGTTTTCTTTGCTCTCTTAGGGTAGACCTGGGGGTGACAGTTGTTCTACTGTCCTTTCCAATCTGCTGTAAGGGAAGTGATGGGACAAACACTCAGCCTCAATATTGTTAGAGGGATACCAGGGCATGGTGGGGAGCGTGGCAGGCTGGCAAACACAGGCTGCTTTTGAGCTTCAGCTACTGGTTGCCATGTAGGAATGCCAGCCAGCGCTGCTGGCTCTTCGACCATTCGAAGGGAGCTAGGAGCCTGAATTTTGCTATGAGCCTTTCTGGTTTGTGAATTACAGTAGCTAATTTAAATTCCTTTTCGACTACCATGCAGTTCAAACTGAACTCACCTTTGGGCCTGAGCTGGTCTGCCCCAGGCTGTAACCCCTCAGGCGTGGTGGAGAGGGCCTGCCTCAGGCTGGGAGAGGTCAGGAAAGGCACCTGAAGGAGCACAGAACTGAGCTCCTCACTAACCTCCATTGTAGTTGCACCTTCAGTCCCTGGCCCTCCCATCTGGCTCAATTCAAAATGCCTGCCAGGCTGGCATTCCTGAAAACTCCAGATGGTCACCTTCCCAGGAAGGCAGCCCGACCCTTGCACTGCTTCTGGACCTCCTGAGTACGTCCCACCACCCTGTACTGGGGTTGACGCCTGCCTGACAGTGCCGTGGGCCTCCTGGGAGCAGGGCCCGTCGTCTCCACCACTGCTGCACTCAGAGTAGAAATTCGAGGCTGTTGAATGGATGAATGTGTTCCTTCCCCAGCAGTGGATAAGCAGTCGTCTTACCCTTTTTGATGTCTGGATGAGAGACTAAGAGTGTTAGGGTACTCACACAAGGTCCCGAGCAGGTTAGAGGCAGACTGGGGACCCGCCAGGAGAGTCAGGGCTCCTCCCTCCGTGCTGTCCTCCCTCCCTCCTGCCGGTTCTCCCCCAGCAGCCAGCTATCCCGTAAACAAGGATCTGCAAGGCTCAGGGGATCTGGAGCTAACAGGGCTCATTCCCACACTGCGCTGCTCAGAGAAGTAACAAAAAGCTTTCTCTGATTTCTATTTCTGAAGTTTTAAAAATACCTAAAGTTAAAATTTAAGAGCAGTCCAAGCCACTGGAATATGGGAGGGAGTTTCTGTGAGAGTGTCAGCCTCCCATTCTCCACGGGTGGGCTTTGGTGTGCAGAGGGACTCACCCCAGACCCTGAACGCAGCCCCAGCCCTGCCCCAGCCCTGCCCCAGCCCTGCACGGCCACAGCGCACACCCGGCATCCGGGGCTGTGCCCTCTCGTGCCAGTGTCCACTGGGTGCTTCCTGGAGGGAGGTCCCAGCATCTTCGGGACTGGGCGGTGAAACAGTGCCTGCAGCCGAGGCCCCCGCCCTAGAGCTTGGCCCTGGCATTGAACCTGGATCTCAGGCCCAGAAAAGCAGCTTTTCTGTGCTGGGTTACAAAGGAGATAAGCTTCATTTCCTTGGCCCAGGCCTTCTTCTTCCTTGACCTGCGCTCAGCCTCTCTGTGTGCTGAGAATAAGAAAGAGGAGCAGGACGCCAGGGTGTCGTTGTGGGTGCGTGGAGGGGCCGCTGGCCATGGGTCCTCGAGGGTCGAGGCCTCTGCACAGGCAGAGCGGAGTGGGGAGGACCGTGGTCCCTGATGGGTGCTGCCGGGGGCACGCACTCCCACTCATCTGTTGCCAGAATTTTCCGGGGGCAGAAAGCACACACAAATGCAGCTGCAGGTTGATGTGATTTAATATTCCCTGGAGGATGCGATTACTGTGTGTCTTAGAGGAGATAGAGAGAGAGTTTACAGGAAGCGTGGCTCAGCCTGGTTGGCATGACTCGTCACTACGGAGTTTTGTGTATGGGAATCCAAGGAAGAAAAGTTAGAGGTGGGAGCTAATCCAGCCACGGCTTGTTCAGAATATGAGGAAAGACGGTGCTGGAAGAGATGCTGGCTTAAATCCTCAGGCTAGCTTTTCTGGGCACCTTTCCCCCTCATTAGGAGATTCGGGGAGTGTGAGCCGGCCCAGAGGAGAGGGGCTCCAGAGGAAAGCAAGGCAACGTGGAGGCTGGGACCCTGACAGCCAGCACACGGGCGTCTGCTCGCCACAGCGGTCCTTGATCCAGTGCTGCGCGCCAGCAGGCACGCGGCACCGGAGTGTTGCATGCATAAACAAATAACCGAACGAGTGCCTCATCGCAATGACCCCAGCAGTTCTTTCTGCAAGGTAGATGTCGCCAGTCGTCACCATGGAGATGAAGAAACGAGCTCACAGAGAGAGATTCCTTGGGGCAGAGAGACTGTCTGTTTTGCTTGCTCTGCTTAGAAATGGCTGCCTGTCTTAAGAAAGATCTGGAACCTTCCTTCGACTTCATCAAGGAAGGTGCCTGACTGATTCAGGATGTCTGCCTTGGGCTTGGGAGGAGGATGTGTTAATAGGTGTGTCAGTGTTTGATATTCCTCAGATTGAATGACTTGCCCAGCTAGTGAGTTGTGAGGGACAGAGCTTGGAAGGGGACTGAGGTCTGTCGGTTTTTCTCCGGTTTTCTCACACTGCTTCCCCTGCAGGGTGCCATCTGCTGGGAGGGAAGAACCAACAGTCTCCCTTTTATAGTCAACAATAACCCATTCAAAAAGTGGGCTTCCAGCAGCTCCGCACCATCCCCGTTTGCCTTCATAGCGACGCATTAGCTACCTGCTACCCGGTACCACGCGCAGTGAAACAGGCACGCCCTCAGTACCTTCGCCCACAGCATCACCCTCCAGATGCCACCCCCAGCCTGGCCACAGTGGTGCGAGAAGCCGGACGGACACCCAGGGGCGTATTTTACACGCGGAAATGTGCTCAATAAGGATACTTTATGAATGAGCGAATGCACGCTAGATTTTTCTGTGCATATTTCTGTAACATGTCCTGATGGTCCAGGCCCGTGCTGCCCAACGGAACCTCCCGTGGTGTTATCAGTAACAGCACTACCCCTGCCCTGTCCGGCTCAGTAGCCGCTAGCCGTGGGTGGCTGTTGAGAACTTAAAATGTGCTTTGTGCAACTGAGAAACTGCATTTAATTTTATTAGGTGTTTTAGCTGAGATATAATGAACACATATCATTGTGTTAGTTTTAGGTGTACAACACATTGATTTGCTGTTTGAGATATGTATATATTGAGAAATAGCTAACATAAAAAGTTTAGTTAACATCCATCACCAGTTAAAAGAATTTTTTTTCTTGAGGTGAGAATGTTTAAGATCTCTCTCCACCACTTTCACACTCTGCACAGTGCAGCATTGCTGGCTGTGGTCGCCGTGCTGCTCAGGACACCCCCGGGGCTTGCGTATCTTAGAGCTGGAAGCTTGACCTTGGGCCACCTTCACCCATTTTGCCTCTGCCCCCACCCCGCGCCTGTACCTGGCCTCTGGCAACCACCTGAGTTCTCATATCTGTGAGTTCAGTTTTTCTTTAGACTCCACGTATCAGTGAGATTATGCAGTGTTTGTCTTTCTCTGTCTGACTCATTTCACTTAACCATGATGCCATCAAAGTCCACTCTGTTCCTTTTTATGGCCAAGTAACATTCTATATTGTGTGTATGTGTGTGTGTGTGTGTGTGTGCATATATTTACATAGATATATACGTACATATTATGTATCGCATCTTCTTTATCCATTCATCTGTCACTTAGATTGTTTCCGTATTTTGCTGTTGTAAGTAATGCTGCAGTGAACATGGGAATGCAGATGCCTTCCCAAGGAAGTGATTGCGTCTTATTTGGATAAATGCTCAGAAGTGGAATTGCCCCACCGCTCCTGGCCTGCACTGCCTTTTGCTGTCTGCAGCAGCAACTGACTCCGCCCTTGAATCCTCCTCCCTTCCCTTTGCCCCTCACTGCCAGTCCTCTCTAAGTTTATTCATTTCCATTGTCAAAACCTGTCTCCTTCCAAACCCAGCTCCTCCTCCTGCTCCTGCCCGCCGCCCCTGGTGCAGGACTCAGCACTGCAGGCAACAGCCCCTCGGCCTCCCCGCTCCGTTCACTCCTCTGAGCAGTCCCTGCACCTCGTCAGCAGAGGCTTATCGACGCTCCTCACTTGGGTGTTGTCCTTGGACCAGGAATCAGACACGTTGGCTGCTCCCTTGAGCTCGTTCCCAGGCTGAGGGCTGGGGGTCGACGGCAAATCACAGCTCAGGAGGCCGTGTGGTGAGGGCGGGTGAGCCGGGCGCCTGGCAGCTGCAGAGTGCCCCAGGGGCGGCCACAGTCCACTGCCAGCAGGTGCTTCCGCGGCATCCTGGGAAAACTGTGACGCAGAGGCTGGGCCCGCCCACAGATTTTAGCTGCCCACATGTGCTTTCGACATTCTTTAAATAGTTGCCAACATTTAAATATTGGGAGTCTTTACATAACAATGTGGATTTTTTTACTTTTATTGAGAAACTGAAAGATCTGGCAGCACCGGGCCACGTCCACATCTGGAAGCTTTGGTGGACCTGAGCCACAGTGCCGCAGTCCCCTCCACTGCTGTCATCTCCTCGACACAGTGACGCAGCTGTCCCTGCACCACATCACCGCTCCCATCTGCGACGCTCGCTGGGCCCTGCGTGCGTGTCGGTGACCTCCTCGACCCCTGCACCGCAGCTCCGGCTCTCGGGCTTTGCCGTCCCTGTGGACTGATGCGACCTTTGTCTCCCACTGGTCCCCGTAACCCTCGTCACTCCGCTGCTCACTTGCTCCTGCTTTCCCAACACCTGGAGTGCCCAGCCGGTCTTGTCACACACTCACCTTTGGGAACGTCAGGGTTCTGCTTAAGTCTCTTCACACACACACTCCTGCCCACCCCGTCCTTGCCCGGCCCCTTCCAGTTGTCCCCAGCCACACCCTCTGGCTCCAAGTCACATGCCTGTTTCCCGAGACTCCCGTGTCCCAGACGTGTCCCCTTAGCGTGCACTTGCTTTCTTCTTTCGCATCACACACAGGTCAGGACCCGGAAAGGGCCATGCGGTATTTGTTGAATTGGATGAAACTGTACGAATTGCATGCTGGAGTCTTCCACCAGATCTAGAGGGGTCTTAACCTAGGGCAGCGAGAGTGATTCTAGGCCCCACCTCCGAGCGGATGGGGTTCTTCCTATGCCTGCTGCCAGCCTCCCCCAGGACCTGAGGGATCGCTGTACCAGGCTGCAGGGAAGCAGGGGGCCCCTGGCCATGCCGGCCCTGAGCAGCCAGGCATGGCAGGTGCATAGTCCAGGCAGTGGATTGGGCGCGACAGTGAGGACAGCTCACGTGTCTTGGGCACAGATCACGTGCTGGGCGGTGCTCACAGGACTTGACGTGTATCAGCTCATTCAGCACTCACAGCTGTCCTGTGGGATGGGCATTATGATCAGCTCCATCCGAGACACGGAGAAAGTGGCCGGTGCTCCCAGCACCACCAGGCGGTCGGGCACTGACCAGTAGGCCTGCTCTCCGCACAGAGATTGGTCTCTGCGGAGCGAGGCCCTGCCTGGGGCAGCCGCCACGTGGTGCTTCAGCACTAGCCCGTGACACCACGTGACCTGGGTGTTCAAGAGAGGCCAGAAGTGCACACTGTGATGTGAAAGCTCCCAATTTTTAGATATTATCAACTAGTTCTAAAACTTTAACTGCTCTTTGGGCCAAACCAGCATATATTCAACTGCCGGGCCCTTGGGGGCCCACTGTGCTAGGCCCCGCCCACATCCGCTGTCCTCGGAGTCTGTGATGCTGGAGCAGGGGGCTGTCGCAGAGGTGGGCCCAGCACCCAGCATGCGGTAGGTTAAATGTAACTCGTTAGGCGTCACGGTGCCTCACCATCGTGTTCAAGTTTCTGTGTCACAAAGAATGGTGTCCATTGGTCCTTCTCCCAAGGGACATGCAAAAGGCCATTGAAGTCTTCCCTCCATAAAACAACATTCAAGATCAGATGCCCTAGGAAAGAGCAAGCTTGTTCCCAGGGCTAGGCCTCCGTGTGGATAGGAACAGGCCTTCTCCTCATCCTTGAAGGTCTCTGTCTAGGTGCAGACAGCCAGCCTTGGGCGTGTGGACGCTCACCGGGCACTCGGTGCAGAGATCCAGGCTGCGAGCCCAAACCTGAGAGCCCAGAGGAGGGCCCTTGACTCAATGAGAGGAAGACCGAGGGGGGACCGAGAAAGCCAGAGGCTTCCCGGAGGAGGTGGCCCTTCAGCCAGGCCCTGAAGCCTGCGTGGTCGCTCTCTGGGCAGCAGCAGCTCACTCCCCAAAGTCCCCACATCCTGATAACCTACAGTCAGGGCAGGCCCCTTCCCAATCAGCCCACCTCCTCAGGCCCCTCCCGCTCTGGAGCCAGCACTTCTGGGCAAAGAGAGCAATGAAGGACAGCAGCTTGCGTTCTTCCTGCGCAGTGGGCGCTCCTGGTCAGTGACGGAGCTGCCAGAACGTGGGGTGCCTGCGGTGTGGCCCACACACCTGTGCATGAGTGAGGTCGAGCCTGCGCACATGAAGGGTTTGCTTTAATGGACGTTTGCCGGCGTTCGGCATTGAGGCCTGGCCAGTGCTTCTGTATGAATGGTTTCTTCGGGATATGTCAGCTGTGCGTGAGGCAGGTGCTTGTGTCTGGGGAGAGTGCCCTGGGAGTACAACAGTCCACGCCCCTCTTGAGTGGCTGTCCTAATGGAACTGTGCCCTGCCCCCCTTTGCTGAGCAGTCCGTGCGCTCACTGGAAGAGGCAGGTCCTTGGACGCCGGGGCTGGGGAGGAAGGTAGCCTTGACCAGTCAATTAAACTTCTTAGGCAGAAATACTATTAATACTATTGTATTGAAATTGCCTTGCTGTCTCAACGTGGTTGGTCCTGGCCAACTGTAAGGGAGATGAAGTCAGGGTGTGGGCTAGGAAAGATGCTCTCGTTACCCTCCTGCCTCTGGGAGTTGTCCTCAAAGTGTCCTTTTGAAAATCCACTGCAAAAGGACTCTGGAGCATAACAAGAACTCTCATTAAACAAGGAGGAAAATATTAGCACCAAGGCAACAAGAACGCAAGAACACAAGTCGGGGTGACAGTGCTGGTTATTGGGAAGTGGGAAGCGAGCTGGCTCTTTAGGAGCAAGAGGAGTTCCCCCAACTCCATCTCCAAAGACATCCCTCACCCAGAGTTCTACTGTGGGGACGCCAAGGGGTGTGGACCTGCCAGGTCCTCCCCTGGTTTCCCCGAGCTGCACCTTTGATGAGAGAAGACAGTTACGTCAACATGTACTAAATATGTGGGGAAGTCTGGAAGCAAATGGCATGTGTCCCCACCCAGTGCCCACAGTGGTGGCCTTGGTGGGCCAAGGAGGGAGCCAGGATGGGAGTAGGAGGGAGCTGGTCCACAGGGGGTTATTAAAAAGTCTAGGTGTGGCTCCGAATTCCAGTGGGTGCAGGTGATCCTGCCCGTGGCCAGCCAGCCTGGCCCTGGCCGGACTGAGGCTGAGAGGGCTCCAGGTCCAGCTTGACCACAGGGAGGTAACAGTAAGACCTCAGGGAAGGCTGAGCCTCAGTCTCTCCATCTATAAGATGAGCCCTGGTGCCCACCTGCTGAGTTGTTCTGCGGACTGACTGTGTGGGACAGTACAGCCTTTTGTTGTTTACGCTTGCCAGCCCCAGAGAAGTGCCTCCTATTTGTTCCCCTCCCGGGATCCCACTCTGTAATCCTCAGGCCAAATCCACTCACAGACATGGCTCATTTGGCCCATAGAATGTTGGAAACTCCACGGAGATGAGCACCGTCAGGCCAGACTCGAGCCTCCCCTCTCCCCATGCCCCATATCATTCCCTGTGGTCCCCTCCCCAGCCCACTTCCGTCCTACGTGCCTGACCCCTACAGGCATCGGAGGTTACACCCCTGCCCTAGCCTGCTTCCCTTGCTCTGTCCCTTCTCAGCCAGACCCCCTGGAGAGCCAAGCAGCAACGGCTGGAGGTCAGATGGTGCTCCAGACTGTTGATGAAAGGTAGGCAAACACATTTTGGAAGCCAGATTCCCCGCTGTGAAAGCCAGGTGTCCCCTCATGGACTGACTGTGCAGACTGGAAGGCCTCCCCACCACCCCACCCCCTCTTTAAGTGAGCGTGTTTCTGTCCTGACAGATGTTTCCATGGCAATAATTTTGCGAGACTTTTCATTGAAAGCTGCCTGTGCTGTCCTTCTCAAATAGCTACCTCCTGATGAATTCGCGTCAGGCACCCGCCCTGTGCCTCTGCTAAACAGAGCACAGGTCCATGTAAACACGTAGGAGAGCGCCTGGAGAACCGGCTTCTCCGATGGTCGGCGGGTGGCAGCCTGCCGTGCCCCAGCGGGCGACTGCAGCCGCTCCTGCGGTGTGGCAGAGAGTCGATGGGTCTCACTCTGAATCGCCACAGAAACCTCCGTGGCAGGGACCTGGGGAGCTGGAAGTTTAGGTGGCGCTGCTCACCTAGCTTTCAGGAAGGCGGGCGGGGGAGTGAGTATAGACGGACCCTGTGGGTCTCGGAGCCCGTTTCCCAAGAGCAGACCAGAAGCCTAAGTGAGTTGGAGGCGGCCCGGGAGCGAAGCCATCAGGTGAGCGTTCTTCTGACAAGCCTGTTCGCAGAACATTGTTAGAGAGCAGCGCTGCCCTGGGAGAAGAATCCCTGTGTTTATTCACTTACGATTCCAAAGTGGTTGTTGAATACCTACTGTGTGCCAGGTACCTACTGGGCCCCTGGGCAAGATTGGGCAAGGGCCTCTGGTGTCTTGGAGCTTAACTTTGAGTGGGGAGACAATAAATAACTTTAAAAGCTGATAAGATCACTTCTGAGACAAGAAAGAAATAAAATAAGATGATGGAATAGAGAAGGGACCGATGGGGAGGGGCTGCTCCAGTGAGAGGGCCAAGATCTCTGCGAGGACAAGAAGGAACCAGCTTTGCAGGTGTCTGGGAAGAGCGAGCGTTCCAGGTGAACTCTCAGGTCCCGAGGTGGGGATAAGTTGGCAGGGTCAAGGAACAGCAATCCTACCAGTGTGGGAGTAGAGGGAGGGGGGATGGGGTGGTAGGGGCTGAGGTCAGAGAGGTCAGCAGGGGCCAGATCAGTAGGTGTTATTGGCCACTGATAGGGGGTGGGATTTGTATGTAGTACGAAATCACTGGAGGGTTTTAAGTAGGGGGCTGCCATGACCTGGTAAATTTTGTGTTTGTTTGTTTTAAAAGACTGGCTGTTGTGTAGGAAATGCAGTGCGTGTACTTGGAGTAGAGAAGCAGTGACAGTGCAGAGTGGGCAGAGAAAAGCAGAGAGACCAGGAGGAGGCCATGGCGCTGTCTCTTGGAGGGATGACGGTGGCCTGGGCACAGAGCCTGGGAGAAGAGGTCAGGTTTGGAAGGGTGTTCAAGGTTCGGGCAGTGGGACTTCCAGCAGCCTGGCTACATGAGTGAGAAAGCAAGAGGGATCAGGCAGGACTCCTGGGTTTTTGGCAACTGATTGAATGGTGCAACCATTTTTTTAAAAGATTTTTATCTCTCTTCTATCTATATCTATCTATCTATCTATCTATCTATCTATCTATCTATCTATCTATTTTTAGAGAGAACGGAGGGAGAAAGAGAGGGAGAGACACATCTATCAGTTGCCTCTCTTGCACACCCCCAACTGGGGACCTGGTCCATAACCCAGGCATGTGCCCTGACTGGTAATTGAACCCGCAGCCTTTTAGTTTGCAGGATGACACCCAACCCCCTGAACTATACCGTTGAGGACAACGGCGCAACCATTTTTAAGATGTGAGAGGACTAAGCTTGGGGAGAGTGAGTTAAGAATTCTGTCTGGGGCATGTTAAGGTTGAGGGAACTGTTAGATATCGAAGAAGAGAGGTTGTGATCACTAGGGCTTAGTGGACAGGTCAGGGTAGGAGATTAAAATAATCAAGAGTCATCAACACAAAGATGATATTTAGGGCTTTTGGCCTGGATGAGACTGCCTAGTGAGAGAGGGAGGGAAATCTGGAGGCCCAGGACTGCGCCCAGCTGCTCAAGGGCCCGCTGAGCAGGAGGCCCGGCAGAGGAGCCGGGCAGGGGCAGCCGGGGCAGCAGGCGCACCCGTCCAGCGCAGAGCCTGGGAAGGACATCGTTAAGGAGGAGAGGCTGACAGCTCGAACACTGCTGGCGGCTGCCCTGCCCGAGGACAGAATTTCCCAGTGGACCTGGCAACCTGCTGGACCCTCAGATTGACTGTCCAAACCGGGGCACTTTCGAGAGTGAAAGAGGGTTCCATGAATGATTACACCAGGACCACAGGAGTGAATTGGATCGTCCCAGACAGACAGGGAAGCTTCTGCACCCCAGGCGTGGGCGCCCTTGGTGAGGCGGGTTCCACAGGGAGGCTGAGGCAAAGGCCTGGCTGCAGCAGGGCCCCTGGGCCCTGAGAGAAGGAGGGACAAGTGCTGTGACGGTGACACTTAACGAGTCTGCTGCATGGGCAGACACACGCGGGGCACCCGGCCAGGCAGTCCTCCTTAGCAAAAAGAGGGAGAAAGATATCAGTTCAGGTAGCGGATGAATCTTCAAACAATTATGCTGAATGAAAGAAGCCAGGCCACAAAGTACACAGTGCATGATTCCCTTTATTTAAAAAGTCTAGGCATTGCAAGCTGAGCTATAGGACAGAAAGCTGGTGGGTGCGTGGTTGCCTGGGGGTGAGAGGGGCAGGGAGGGATTATCCAGGGGTACAAGGCAGCTTCGGGGGATGTGTCCATTATTTTGATTAGAGACATGATTTTGTGGGTCTATGCTTGTATTTAAACTTATCAAGTTACACACTTAAAAAATGTACTCTATACTGAATGTATATTCCTCGATAAAGCTGCTTTTTAAAAATGTTTTTATGTAAAGAGGAACGGACAGGGAGCGGGCAGTAGCAGGAGGAAGTGCGGTTCGTTTTCAGCAGGAACAAAGCAGTGTTGAACACCCACATGGCATCGGGGAGAAGGAGACAGGGAGGCTGGCTGGGGACCCCTTCGTCGTGTCGTGTTGAGGGGTTCAGAATTCATCCCATTGGCTTGAGGTTCTCCACACTCTGTGTGCAAAGGAGTCATCTGGAGAACCTGTCCAAGCCCAGTGCCACACCACAGCCCGGGGCTTCCCAGCGCCCGCCGAGGTGGGGCAGCTGGGCAGGCGGACAGGGCCCCGCCCTCAGTGCTGCCCTCTGCCCCAAAGCCGCGGCGTCCCGCGGCAACCTGCAGCCGCAGGAAAGGGAGTCAGCAGAGGGGTGCCCCAGACTCCCGCCTTTGGAGGGACGCTACACGGTACATTTCATGGGTTCCTCTGAAAGACGGCCTCAAAGGGATGGAGCCCCAGTTGCCCACAGCAGTGACCAGCTCGAAAACTTTTGGAGGGGTTTTCTCTACCCTGTCTGACTCTCTGGCACGCTCTCCCTTGGTAAGGGAGCACCTTTCCAAATAAGCCGCCTGCACTCAGGTCCTTGTCTCGGGCTCTGCTTTCAGGACACTGAAAATGTGATACCCATTGAACCAGGGAGTCTGCATTTCATGTGCCTGTCAAGCTTTTCTGATGTGGAGGGCCCAGGAAACATCCTTTCATGAAAGCTCTGCAGGCAGCGGAAAAAACCCTGGATTTCACAAGGGGGAGTGACGGGGTCAGATCCGCGCTGGTAGAACGATTACCTCTGATGGCAATGTGAAGTTGAGGTTGAAGCAGCAAGAGGCAGGAAGCAGGGAGACCAATTAACAGGCGATTACAAATGTCCCAGCAGGAGGCAATGGTTGCAAAGACCAGTGAGGCCACCTCTTTGTGAAAGCCCTTTGATTTACAGAGTATGCAGGCTTCACGCAGACATGGTGCTGAGCCTTATTTAATATTCCCAGCGCTGTGGTTTCCTAAAGCACTCGTTTCCAGCATTCCACATTTCTTTTTTATCTTCTCCTTTCACAATTTGATACATCAGTCTGATGCCACGCATCTTCGTTTTGTTACATTTTATGTTTTTAGGATCTTGACATTGGTGCCAAGAACGTGAAGCTTTATGTCAACAGAAACCTCGTCTTTGATGGCCAGTTGGACAGAGGAGGTGGGGAGGCCCCGGCCGACCACAGCATACTGGTCGGCCCGGAGAGTGAGAGGACCGAGAGAACGGAGAGCCACACGCGTGCTGGGGCGGAAGAAAGCAGAGGCGCCCGCAGGACGGCTGGCACGGGCGGGGACCAGGAGCCCGGTGCCGTGCTCTCGGAGCCCGCTGAAGCAGCCGTGGGTGCGGGGGTTGCGTCCCCAGGAAACTCACTTGGTGAGAGGATGAATTCTCCCGATCACATGGAAGACAGCTCGTCCACGTTAGAGGGCGACGTGGGTGTGTCAGCAGCCCCAGCCTCGATGGGGGGTGTGCCCAGTGCGCCCCCCAGCCAGCCCCTGGACTGCCCTCCTCTCGGCCAGGGGCTCTCACTGATTCAGCAGCTGGAAAACCTCACAGGCAGAAAAGCCTCTGAGCCTCCAGGGAAGACCCCATCCTGGCTACAACCCTCTCCTGCGGGGAAAGGCAGGAAGCCAAAACCTCTCTGGCTGAGTCCTGAGAAGCCACTGGACTGGAAGGACAGGCTTCTGTCAGAGGACCTCATCAGTGAGGGGTCTGGAGAGGCGGGGGATAAAGGCCTCAGACGGGAGCACGGGAGGGCCAGCGGCCGGAATGTCATCTCAGGAGACAGAGCCCAGAGGGTGGCCCCCAAAGTCTGCAGTGATGACTTCGACATCTTTGACCAGCCCTCCAACAGGGGGCGTCCTGCGAGTGGGAGGAGGGGCCTGAAGAAAGACGCCCTCAGCAGCGGGCACGGCGATGGCAGAGGTAAGCTCAAGAAGCAGTGTGACCGGCTTCCACCGTCCCTGCGGGGGCTGCGGGCTGGCACCAAGCCTCTTTGCTCCCTGGACGTCGGTTTCCTCGTCAGCCAGGGGTTACAAATTTACCGTCTCAGCTGGCAGCAGTGAGTAAAACGGGCAAGGCATACCTTGCATGTTAAACTCAGATATATTTGCCATTGCCACCAAGATATGTCCCTTTGCTCACTTTTTCTCTCAGTAC
Source organism: Trachops cirrhosus (assembly GCA_028533065.1). Taxonomy (NCBI): domain Eukaryota; kingdom Metazoa; phylum Chordata; class Mammalia; order Chiroptera; family Phyllostomidae; genus Trachops; species Trachops cirrhosus. The sequence continues at coordinate 86,001,729 of CM052540.1, read as the reverse complement.
ATGGCTTTTCCAACCTAGACTGGGTTATTCCACCTCTGATAGAGACATTGGTCTCTAGTTACTTCACTTTATTCTGAACTACACTGTTAGAAAAATAACACAGGTATAGCAGTTGACGCTTGCCTGGGTTTGGAAGTGCTATAGGGAGTGGTGAGGACTGTGGCTAACCGGAGAGCGTGAGCCCAACTCCAGGGGGCAGTGCTGCTTCGCTCGGGCTGCTTTTTGGCATCAGGGATGCAAGGCCAGTGTGCCAGATCTTCCTTTTCCTTTTAATTAAGAGAAATCAGAAATGTAGAATATTCTATTTTTAGCATTGGTGACTCATCAGATTATATCTTAAAACCAGTGTGTGTGTCAAAAAAGAAAAAACACACATGTGGCAGGACTTGCCTGCTCTGCGAACTTTGCAGCAGATGCTCTCTAAGGAATCTGAAGGGAAGGGATCGAAGGTGGGACTCCTGAATATTTCCACTCAGATTTGTCCTCTGGGGAGGAGTGTAGCTTAGCAACTGGGAGTCAAAGCATTTGATCCAAACTTTGCTGCTTAGAGAGCTGGGCACTTCCGCCTCCTGAGCCTCAGCATCTTTGTCTCCAATGGGGACGAACAGCCTTCGCTGCCCCTGCTCCCCAGTGTTGTGAGGGATGGAGGAGATGGTGGCTTCGAAATAGTAACCAGGGTCTGGCGCGGGCCGAGTGCCCCACAAGTGCTGGCCGTTTTTCAGCATCGACGTGTCCATCCTTCGCTGTCCACAAAGCACTCGGACTGACTGAGGCAGGGCTCGCCCGTGGATCCTCGGAATTTAACTCGACCTTGCGTCGCACAGGAGCCCGGCGGTCAAACCGCCAGGGCGTGTTTCCTGATCCCTCGCCGCCAGCCCACACCACGGGTGAGCCCGAAACCGCTCCGAGCCTCAGTTTCCTTGTCTGTAAAATGCCAGTGATACCCTCCTCAGGGGCCCCAGGAGGACCAGCCGAGGCCGTACACGTGCGGTGCTTGGCACAGAGCCGGGCGCACGGGAGCACCCACAGACGTCAGCGGCTGCTGCTTACCATCATCGACATCGCTGCCCCGCTCTGTGACTCCCTCTCGGTGCCTCTGTAGGTGACACCCGAGTACAGTGGGCCCTTGGACAACTCGGGGTCAGGGGTGCGACCCCTCGTGTAGTTGAAAATCCACATCTAATATTGGACTCTCCCAAAACGTAATTGATAAGAGCCTGTTGGCTGGAGGCTTTACCAACGACAAGTAGCTGATACACACATATATTTATGAATTGTGTAGGTATTCTTACAATCAGATAAGCTAGATAAAAGAAAACATTATTAAGAAAATCATAAGGAACAGAAAATACATTTATAGTACTGTATGTATTTACTGAAAAAAATCTCATGTAAGGAAACCCACGCAGTTCCCATTGGTGTAGTTGAAGGGTCAGCTGTATATGTTTTCAGTGAGTCACATCAGCCTCTAACTGTTATTGTTTAGTAGGCCGACCCCGAAGGTCTGCATTCAGCCCAAGTCTACACTCAGGAAGGTGAAGAGTTTTAGGACTCTTTCAGACCCCTGGTATGTCACTTAGGACACCAGAGCAAGTCCGTAAGACCTGAGCGTCTTCCTTGGGTGAGCTGCAGGCTTGTTTGGGGCAGAGCTGCCCCTGCTGGCTCCCCGGCCTCGCCGGCCCCACTGTGCTTTAACCCTGCGGCTGGGTGCCGGGGGTGGGGGCACAGAGTGGGAGAGAAGAACCGAGAAGCTCTGTGAGGGCAGACACTGCGTCTTGTCTGGGGTGGGACCCCCAGGAGCAGGTGCCTGGCTCCGGGTGGGTCTTCCGAGTGTGGAGGGGTGGGGGGAGGCGGCCCGCGGTGGCGGGCTCTGGGGCATGTTGCAGGGAGCCAGGCTCTCACCCAGGCATGGCACTCAAACGAGCCCGTTTACTCCTCACACCAGCCCCCTCTGACAGATAAAGAAAATGTGAGGCTTAAGTAGCTTTCTTTGGGTCACACAGCCAGTAAGGGTTAGAGCAGAATTTGAGCCAGGTGATCCTGCTCCAGAATCCGTGCTTCAAACCGCTGCCCTGTGGCAAGCCGTTTCCACAGCTCTCAGCAGTCCCCCGAGGGGCATGCGGTCCCAGGCTTTCCTGGCAAACAGACCCACAGGCACTCTGGGAGTTGTGAGGTCGTGGGCATTATTCTAACCTGACCAACTTCTTTCGGAGCGTTTCACTACTTGGCTTGATGATACATTAAGAACTAAGTCCATAAGATTTAGTGCTTGTTAGGCCAATCATGATGAAAAGGAAAGTTGCTTTGAAATTTTCACATACCTGTTCCGTAGACCCAAACCCGATAGCTGTGATCTGCAGGAAAGGGGCAGGCCGAGCCCTCCGCGATGCTGGTGGAATGAATGACGGCCGTTTTCCTCCCTGGGGCTGAATTGTGTTGTCACCATAAGACAGAGCCTGGAAGTTCTTTTGTCCAACAGAGCATCTCGTTGTAACGACATGTGCATTTTGGAAGTGTCTTTATCAGGGATTGGTTGGCTACAGGTGAATGAAATTTCGTCAGCCCAGTCTGAGCAGCAAAGGGGTGTTGTCTGGAGAATGCCTGAGGAGCTCCTAGACCCCCACAGGCAGGCGGGGTGGCTGCTCCTCACCTGGGACTGGAAGGAGGAACCAGAGAGCTGGCCGGCACCGAGGAAGCTTCCCCTGTGTTTCCAGCGCTGTGGGGCCCCCCTCTGCCTCTCCGCAGGCCCCCTTTCCCTCGTTCTTCTTCACGGGATCTGCTTTCTCTGCTTTTGTGCACACAGCAGGAAATGGCTTTGCAGCCCTAGAGTGACACAATTTTCTGGCTTTGTTGCCAGCAGCCAATTCCAAAGTCTCAGGGGAGAAGCTGATTGGCCAACTCAGGTTAGGTGCCCACTCCTTGTTCAGTCAGCTATGACTGAAGGGCAGCACACTGAAAATAAACATGATTCTGTTACATCTCACTATGTACTTTTTCATTTCCTGCTTTAGTAGCAATTAGCATACACCTCATGGTGGTGCCACTGATTTTTTAAAAATGTAAAAAAATATTTTGTTTATTTTTAGAAAGGAAGGGAGGGAGAAAGAGAAGGAGAGAAACATTAACGTGTGGTTGCTTCTCATGCGCCCCCTATTGGGGACCTGGCCCGCAACCCAGGCATGTGCACTGAGTAGGAATTGAACTGGTGACCCTTTGGTTTGCAGGCTGGTGCTCAGTCCACTGAGCCACACCAGTCAGGGCATCATTGATTTTTATAAACTCAGTGCAGAACTCTGTAGTTCATATTAGTCTCAATTGAGGAATAGTTTTGCATCTTTAATCTCGTATCAGTGGCCCCTCCCAGCCTGTGTTGATTGCAGACTGAAGCAGCAGCTTTCCATCGTCCATTCAGATTCACAGGCAGGAATACTGACAAAGGACAAAGCACGGACCCCGGCAGCTTCCCGACTGCAAGTAGTGTGTCTACCAGTAGCAGTGGGGACTAGCGAGTAATGTGTTCTCCTGCAGACAGCGGGAAATGCGGGCCTCCAGCCTGCTGTCACCTCTGCAAGGCCTCGGAGAAAGGCTGCACCTCCCTGCTTTTAAAAGCCAGACTGCACATCCTGGGAGAAGATGTCAGAAAACGATGTGGAATGAAGGCAGAGCCCTGCCTTTCTTTAAACCCAGGCAGAGGAGCTCAGGCTGCGTCCCTGAACGTGACGTTCGGTGCCGGCTCCTCAGTGCTCTTGCAGACTGGCCCGGGCCATTCCTTTCAGCCTGTGGGAATCAAATCACGTAAGCCGGGGTGTTGATGGTCCATATGGGAAGTCCCTTCTGCCAGATGTTGGGCCTCATGCCTGGAGGAAAGACGGAAGAAACTCCTGGGGTCTTTTTAACGGCATATGAGAAGGAGGGCTGAGGACAAGGGCAGGAGAACTGAGGGGGAGGGGGAGTCCCTCAGCCTCCGAGTCTGAACACGGAGGAGTAATGGCCATGCCAGCTGTCCCTCCCTTTACTGGCAAACACTGAGCACTTCCTTGGGCCACGTTCTGTGTCAGGCGCTGGGACACAGCAGGGAACAGGGCAGAGCAGGCCTCTCCATGGAGGAAGGTGACAAGAAGAGCCAGCACCCTGGAGATCTAAGGAAAGAGCATTCCTGGCAGAGGGCACAGCAAGGACAAACGCTCCGAGACAAGAGAGACCCGGTGTGTCTACGGAACAGAAAGGCCAGCGTGGCTGCAGCAGGATGACCATGGGAGGAAGGTGTGGGATGAGGTTGGGCAAGTTAGCAGGGCCGACTCAGGCCCTGGGGTCGTGGTGAGGTGTGAGATTTTCTTTGGTTTTCCTTGTTCTCAGTGTAGTAGAGATAATGCCACTCAGAGGGGAGGGTGACAACCCCATTTTAGGCACATGGAGTTTGAAGTGGACATGTCTGGATCCCCAGGGGGTTGTTGGGACTGCAGGGGGTGCCCGGGCGAGAGCAGGCAGAACTTGAGTTATAACGCTGAGCAGACCCTGCGCGGGAACCGGGAGCTGGGTGAGGGCATTTGGGACGGCGGTGTCGGGGGAGGCGGGACGGAGCTGTCCGGAGGCCTTGGCATGGAACCGGACTCAGGGTGTGGGGGGAGTGGAGGCCGTGCGAGGCAGAGGGAGGAGCTGTTGCCAGGAAGTAGAGAGCCAGGAAGGTACAATTCCCCTGAGCTGGAGGAGCACCTTGGCCTAGGATGTCAAGCACGAGGTGAGAACTGAGCAAAGACTGTGCACTTGGAGTCTGTGAACTCGGGGAAAGCCATTTCAGTGGAGGGCGATGGGAATCTGAAGATTCGTGGATGAAGGGACAGAGAGCCACTTGGCATGTGACATCTGACACAGCTCAGATGATGTCTTCAGGAGTCCCTCCATCTCTCGCCTCCTGTTCTCCAGGTGGGCTTCCATCCCGGGCAGGCTCCCCCCACAGAGCAGCAGCGTGGCCGCAGGCAGCCCCACTGACACCCACCAGCTCAGCAGCCCCAGTGTAAAGAGAGCCCCTCTCTCCCTTGGTTCCTTTCAAGAGTCCAGCTGGGGAGGATGCTGTCAACATTTGCCTAATCTGAATGGCCTGATCCCCAAGAAAATCGGGTGTTGCTCCTAGAAGAAGGGGAAGGGGAGTTTGAGTGGGCAGAACAGTAAGTGGACACAGAGGACGCGGGTTGCGGGGGTTGAGGGACGGTGGTGATGAGAGGACGCAGTCACTGCAGTGAGAACTGAGAGCCACAAGATCAGGCCAGCTTCCTCTTTCTTTCAGGTGGGAGAGATTTATGCGTGTCTGCAGGCAGAGGGGAAGGTGCCAGTGGGGAAGGAGTGATTGAAGATTCTGGCGAGAAGAGATAATTGATGGAGCCAGGCTCCCTGGGAGACAGGCAGAAAATGGAGTGCAGAGCCCGGTGCGATAGGAAAGGAGAAAAACCCAAATGTCAGTGTCATTGGCTGCTGCTCTCCCGAGCGACACCCTGGGATGGCAGGTGGCCGTGGTGTGGCTGTGAGGACAGGCCACTGCTTGATGTGTGTGCGGAGCTGCTGTGTTCTCAGGAGGAGAGCGGGGCCTGCAGAAGCCACCCCTCTGGGGACCGGGCCCTGTTCCCCACATGCTTGGAGCACAGCGTCCGCTCTGGGGGCCCGTTTGCCGTGTGTGTGTGGAAGTAAATTCCTTACTTGGTGACACACCTGGGTTCGCTTTTTGAAAGCATTTTTCTGATTATAAAATTAACACCTGTAGGGAATTTAGAGGATAAGGTGACAAAAAAGAAAATAAAAGCCCTTCCTAATTACTACCCAGAAAGATCAAATTGACACGCTGGTCTGTGCTGCCACACTAGGATAGACCGCATCTGAAACGGCACATTTTTTCATCGTACCTTCTTTCCTGAGCCTTTTGCCGGTCACCAGGCTGGCTTTGAAACCTTGGTTCCAGTCGCGTGACTATGGCAGCGGTAGGGGCGGCTGGGCTGCTGACTCAGAGGCCGCAGCCTTGCTCGGGCGGGAGTCTCTGAAGCGGAGGGTGACTCTGGCAGAGGCTCTAGCGCAGCCACACGGCCCTCCCTGATTTGCGCAAGGCTGCATGCTTAGAGCACTCAGCACACGTTGAAAAATACCTTTCTCTTTGCAAAACAGCTAGGTTCCAGACCTGGGTGTCCACCCGCAGTTTCTTGCCCGCCTTTTGACACTGTGAGACGGAAGGCGGGCTCTGCCCCTGCACCCGTGCACCGCAGGGCCCTGCACCCCCGGCCCCACCCGCCAAGGGCCGGAGGGTCGGTGGGCATTGAGGCAGCCTCATGGAGCACCCTCACTGGTTTCTCCCCCTGAGGGAGACTCCCCCAAGCTGACAGCCACTGGATGAGACGCTCTAAGGGTCTCCACTTCCACATGTGCCACTAATGGGGCTTCACCCCTCTGCGCCCTTTCTTCCAGCAGACGCCTGGCCCACTGGGACCCCGCCACGGTCCCTGTGGCGCAGCGAGCAGGAGCACACGCTGCACGAGTCCTGGAACTCCCTCAGCGCCTTTGACCGCTCCCACCGGGGCCGCATCTCCAGCACGGAGTTCCAGGGGGACATCCTGGACGAGTTCCTGCAGCAGCAGAAGAGCAGCCGGCAGGGCAGCCAGCCACCGCCCCGGGAGGAGGAGCAGCCGGGGCCCGGGCGAGGGCAGGACGACTGCCCCGCAGACACGGACGGAGAGAGCGACTTCAAAATCCCTGTCTTGCCTTACGGCCAGCACTTGGTCATTGACATCAAGTCTACGTGGGGGGACAGGCACTACGTTGGCCTGAACGGGATAGAAATATTCAGTTCCAAGGGAGAACCCGTGCAGATTGCGAGCATCCAAGCAGACCCCCCTGACATCAATATTTTACCAGCGTATGGGAAGGACCCCCGTGTGGTCAGCAACCTCACCGACGGGGTGAACAGGACCCAGGACGACATGCACGTCTGGCTGGCCCCCTTCACGCCGGGCAAGTCCCACTTCATCGCCGTCGACTTCACGCACCCTTGCCACGTCGCCCTAATCAGGATTTGGAATTACAACAAATCTCGGATACATTCCTTCCGCGGCGTGAAGGACGTCGAGATCCTCTTGGACACACAGTGCATCTTTAAAGGGGAAATTGCCAAGGCCTCTGGAACCCTGTCGGGAGGTACGGTATGTCTCTGAGAATGTTCTCGAAGCCCCACCTGCTAGTCGCTGAGGCTCTGAGGAAAAACTAAACCCACTGGCTAACCAGTGACAGGTCTCTCCTCTTCCACAGACCTGGCCCACTCCTCACCTTTGCAGCGTGGGTGTGCAAGAGCTGCCCTCATTTCAGCTGCTCGGCTGGGGACCCGACCAGGGGGATTCTTCTGCAAGGCGCTGACTGAGGGAGCGCTCTCAGGAGAACCCACGGTGCAGGGAGCAGAGGGCAGGGCATGGGAGGGGAGAGGCTGAGCACGGGTGTATTTTCAGGGGAAGCCGGCCTCAGCCTGACCCAGGGGAGCTCTGGAGCACAGCTCGTAGGATCTGTGCTGCCTTCAGGCAAACTGGCAGGGATCTGGAACCCCACAGCTTCCCTCATAGGGGGCATAATGAATGCCCTGTCCTTTCAGATAAGACTGCAGACCCTCCCTGCAGGGATCAGCAGGGACCTGGGTGGGGCACCAGCAGCATCTGCCTCAGTGCCCACCCAGGGTTTGCTTCACACCCATCACAGTGATTCTCACTGGACCAGGTCCCTGCCTTAGACCTCTGTGCTTCTTACAGCACATGAACTCCATTTGCCAAAATGTGAAGAATAACATGTCTCTACACAAACAGAGAAATGTTGGTGGGTTTATAGCACAAAGGTTGATCTACAAATCATTGGCCTTAAGGGTGGGCTGACCCTTGCTTTCCTGGTAACCTGTCCAGCCCCAGAGCACTTCGGAGACACGATATTGTTCACGACGGACGACGACATCCTGGAGGCCGTGTCCTGTGCGGATGAGACATTTGACATGGACGTGGAGAACCTCTGCAGCCTGCAGTGCGAGGAGGCTCTGAGGAGGCCCAGCACCGCCGACGGCGACGGCGGGGAGAGGCCCTACACCCAGGCCGGCCTGTGGGCCGAGGGCCAGGTAGGTCCGGGGCAGGTGGGGGTGGACCGCGAGGGATCTCTCCAAACCCAGAGCGGAGCGGGGAGAATGAAGGTGGACGACGGTTATGCTGCGGGGCAGCTGTTCTGACATCCGCATTTCCCCTCTTCAGAGTCGGTCCTGTGTGCGTATTCCATTCTCTAGGGATTTTCATTTTATTTATCTGTTTTTTCACCAGCGTGGGGAAAGTGTTCAAATGTTAATCAAGGCTAGGAGAAATCCATTCTATGCTATCTCTGTAATTTAGAGGTGGCAGTATTCGGGAAATTTTTGCTTTGGGCTGCGTTTTGATCTCTTGCTGTTGTTTTTGATGGGAGGACTGGACGTGACTTTAATAGGTAGAATTAGAATCAAAACGACAGTCCCAGCAGTCATTTCTTGCTTGTGAACTGCGACCCGCCCTGTGTGTGTGTGTGTGTGTGTGTGTGTGTGTCCCCCCCCCACAACCCCTGCAGAGGAGACGGTTAGCACCCCCACCTTCAGGGAACCGCGCTCCAGACAGGCTGAGTGACTTGCCCGAGGGCACACAGTGGGGGCGGAGCAGGGCTTGAGCTCCAATACAGGATTCCCAAGTCCGTGCTTTTAACTGCTAAACAGTTTTTTTTTTTTTTAATGAAACAGAACCTTCAGGGCAAGAGTCAGTCCAAGTCAAAGAGCAATAGTGAAGGTGAAGAGCCCCCAGGTCTCCGGGCTGTTCTTGAGCTCATGAGGGGAAAGGGTGGCGGGCAGAGGGGAGTGGCTAAAAGCCAGAGGACAGAAGGTTCAGCCTCGGGAAGGTCAGGACCGAAGCAATGCAGCCAAACGGCCTGTTGATGGGGTGTTCACTGGGGTGACGCCCTCCCACTTCTCAGGAAAGCAGCTGCCACTCCACCCAGACAAGAGCTGCTGGCTCATGTTGACAGTTTTTCTGATTCCTTCAAATGAAGCCAGATAGCTGGATTTTTATGCATATTCCAACTAAAACTCGTTAGCAACTAATTCAAAATGTTTTTAAACCTCCCGTGGGCCACTGAACATGTCTGCTGTCTGGATTTGATCTGTGCATCTCCAGCTGGAAGCTGACCATGAGGCTTTCCGAATGGTGAAGTCGCCTCTAAGGGACTCTGATAAGATCCAGCCCTGGGAGGGGCAGGGAGGGGCCGCTCTCATCTTGGGGGGAACCTGAGCTCTGGGGGGCAGCAGTGTCAACATCAGGCTCAGAGCCCTAGAGAGAGGCAGGCTGCACCCCACCCTTCTGGGGGTGTTCACATCCTAGGAGGGTAGGAGGCTCAGGGAGGGCAAGAGAAGTCACATGGGCACCGAGGCAGCGACATTCCCTTGTGGCTTCAGGCTGCCCCGTGTCGGGCACTTGTGGCAGGTCCCCTTCCTCACCCTCCGCCCCACAGCTGGACAGGGTCCAGAGAGGTCGTTCCCAGTGCCCGATGGCATGGACTTCTGCAGCTGTCATTGGACCTAAACCTCCCTCACCAAACTCTGAGACCCCAATCTCACTTCCTTTTGCCCCCAAGCCTTCGTGTCTGTAAAGCAGTGACGGCACTTTTACCCCAACTTACGGTGCAGAAATTTAATAGCAGAGTTTACACGTGGGACCCGAGAAGAAGGGGGCGGTGGCCCACTGGGGCTGCCTGCAGACCACAGGTTCTTTATCCCGCATGGGAATAACCTGGGAGCCTTAAAAATGCACGCCCCTGGGCCCCAGGGTTGAGAGCCACTCTCTGCAGCTTAAGTTCTTCCTCCTCCTTCCTTCTTTCCTTCCCATTTTCCTTCCTTCCATGCTCCCTTCTTCTAGCTGACTAGATAGACATTTATGACATCCTTCCCTGTCCCAGGAAATCTCACCTGAGCTGGTAGTGTCACACTCCTCTACCAGTAAGGGCTTCTGTCAAGGACTCGGACACGCAAGGGTTTCTAGGCCTGTTCCTATTAGCAGTTGCAGAGCTTCCACAAGGACAGAAAACACAAGAAAGGACCCAGGGACGAACCTGGGGCATGGGGTGGGCAGCAGTACCTGGAAAAATGGCCAGCCAGCTTTGTGGGCATCACTCAGACCATGCCCTTTCCTCTGCTTCTCCCCTAACCGGTGTGCAGGTCCCGGAACTAGAGATGCCACCCAGTACCCCTGTCCCAGAAGTCACCACCCCAGAACCTGGCGTCTACCACGGGATCTGTGAGTACCCTGTCCTGGGGCGGTGTCGGTGGAAGGAGGACCGTCAAGGGTCGGGGGACGTCCTGGACACTCGGGACAGGGTCTCCTTAGACAGCTGGACACGTTGTCCACTGTGCGGAGACGTAGGCCGAGGGCGAGTGGGGGCTGAAACCAGCACGCGGACAAAGGAATCCTGCGTTCTCCCTGCCCAGGTGGGGCGGGTGCCAGGTCTTCTGAGAAGTCGGAAATTTGGATCTTTATGTGAAATCTTCAGCTTTTTAAATATTGGTGACTAATTTTATAATATTTTTAAACACCTCATGAGCCGAACAAAACACATTGTGTATTCAGCCAGCTGGCTGCCGCCTGCATTTCACCGTGTCTGTTCTTCCCTCGTCTTTTCTCATTTGACGTTGCAGCGCCTTCTCTGGCTGCTCGCGCGCACAGGCCGGCCCTCTGCCTGCGTCCTGGGGATCTCCAGGCCAGAGGCGGCAGCGACTGGGAGCTCCCTCCCGTTGCCCGCTCACACGGCTCTCCGGCTCACTTGCTCCTTGTAGCCTTGCCTCCTGCTCTTCCCTGCCCCTGTACATGCCGTTCCTCCCAGTTGCCTCCTGACAGCGGGAGGTGTGCTGTGCCAGTGCGGTGCCCGCCTCCCCGCCTCCCCGCCTCCCCGCTGTCATCTCCAGCGGAAGCCGGACCGTCTCGGTTCAGCCTGTCCTCCTCCCCACGCACATCTCCTGAGCCCACCTGCAACTCTGCCCTTCCTCTACGCCCCGTCTGTTGAAGGCTGACGATAGCTGATTGGGTTCCCAGGAAGTGGACTCCAAGACGAAGTTTACCGAGGCAGGTTCTGGGGAGGACAGGAAGCAGGACTGCGCAGAGGGAGAAGTGGGCCACAGTGCACTCACATGAGGGAGCTCTGGAGCCATGACAGCCCCTTGGCGTGGTCCTGAGTTGAGTGGGGGACAAGGCTGTTATACGCCCATAACAACGTGTCACTGGATATGGACTGCCCCTGGGGAAGGGCAAGGCCAAGGGCACTGGTAAGTTGAGGGGACTCGGCTGTAAGCTGTCGGCGCTCAGCACTCCCAGCCACTAGAGGCACAAGTGCTTCCATCCCGGGGGTGGGAGGTGGACCATGCAGTGTCCCACAGCGTCCCCACACCCCCTTCTCAGGACCCTGCTGCAGCCCATCCCCGCCGGAGGTCTCCCACAGTGCGTCCAGTGAGCAGTCATCTCTCCCGCCCTCAGCCACAAAGGCCAAGTTACCTCTTAGAAAAGAGGAAGGTGCCTTACTTGGAGTCCCGCAGCCCTTACATTCCGGGACACTCTCTTAGTTACCTTAGGACAACAGAGTAGTATAAACAGCCAAGCTCCTGTAGGCAGGGTCTGGTCTCATCGCTTGGCTCCACGACCTTTTCAGCCCCTGAGTTCGGGCTTCTCCCATCCTATCTCAGGGAACACTGATAGCTCTTATTCTCTCCAGTCTCTAGATTAGATTAGGAAACTGAGGCTCAGAGAAATTGAGTCAGCCTCCTAGGGTCACGCAGCTGGTGCTAAGGCCAAGAATGCACCTAAACTCAAGTTGTTGTCCTCACCACTGAACACACCGCCTTAGTGCTCTCGCTGAGCAGCTGCCTCACCGCCGCAGCCTCTCTGAGAGGTCGGCATCCCCGCAGAGCTGTGAGCTCACGTCTGCTCCCCTGAGTGGTCAGGATCCTTCTTCTTCCTCTCCTTCTCCACCTCCTCCTTCTCCCCTTCTTCTTGGTAGACAATGGAAATTGAATTCAAATCGAGTTAAACAAAAGTGGGAATTTACCGGCTTTGCGACTACAAAGGTCATGGGTTGCTAGTTCGCGTGCAGATGGCGTCCTCTGGGCGTGGCACCTCCCTTCACCGCCCTGCCCTGAGCCGCTCCCTCCTGCCCTTCTCATTTGGACTCTGTTCAACTCTGTCCACATGGGAGCTCATGCACACTCTGTGTGCACGCTCACCTTCTGCCCGGCAATCACAATGAAAAGAGAACTTCTGTTTCCTCATAAGTTCGATAACCATCCCAGAATTACGGCTCCTTGGCCTGGCTTGGATCGCATGCCCAAGCGTCCTTAAACCAATCACCGTGGCTCACCAGGACTGGGAGGGAGAGGGAGGTGTGAGATGGAAAATGCACGCTGGCCAGGCCTGGCTCGGGGCGTCTCCGCAGCCAGTGGTGAGGTCAGCCACCAAACAGCGCTCTAGAGGAGGCCAGGGTGCAGTAAGGGGGAGAAGGGAGGAGGGCCAGCTGGCTGGCCAGAAGCGGCCACTGTCCCCTTCATGTGATGATTTCCCTAAAGATGCTGTGTGTAAATGTCTTTCCCACTGAGCCAGCTTCTGACCTTTCTCAGAAATGTGATTTCAGTGCCTTTGGGAGCTCTGCCTGGGAGTAGAGCTCAGAGACTTTTTTGCTGAAAGAAAAGTGTAATTTCGCTGCTCTTTACTTGGTAGGGAGGCAGAAGAACCTCTTGGCCAAGCCCCCTCTGCACGTCTGAAGTCTGTGATTTCTGAATCTGTCTTCTCTGATCCTTTCACGTTTTCCTCAGGCTTTGTCCGATCCTTCATCCGGCTTGGTAGATGCAGCCCAGCCTGTTCGTGTTGTGAAAGGGGGTGTGTGATGTGCTGATCTTCAGATAACACTCATTTTGGACGTTTTGCAAATATCAGCAGTGGTGAATAGGAAAGGAGCTGAGGAGGGTGGAAACATGGATGAGAAATAACAAAATTAATTTTCATGTATGTAAATACGAATTGATACACCAGAGGAAAATGAATATGGAACACGGACATTAACTCAGACAGGAGAGCAGTTGCTTTTGGAGCAGCCCCGGATGAGACGGCCTCGCAGGGCATCCTGCCGGGCAAACGAAGGGACTGCAGGCCTGGGGCGCTGGGGTGCCACATCTTGTTTCCCCAAGGGGAGCTGGCATTTCTCCCTGACACCGACGCCCCCGCGCAGTCTGCTCCCCCGCTGCCTCCAGGCCTTCCCCATCTCAGGAGCGATGCCCACAGCCGCTCTGGAACTTGGGTCCAAAACATCTCTCCCTCACTCTGCACATGCCATTGAGACCTGGCAGTGCCGTCTCCAAAACAGAGCCTGAGTCGGTCCCCTCCTCCCCTGTTGTCACCACTTCACCACCCTCGTCCAGGCCATCGGTCTTCCACCAGCCTCCCCCTGGTGTCCCCAGAGAGCCCAACCGAGTGCACTTTCTGAGATGCAGATTGAGGCCTGTCACACCCCTGCTTCAGAGCTCACCCTCCCGAGCAACCCACTGCGGAGGAGGGAATCCGAACTTCGAGAGTGTTCTAGCCCCGGCCTGACCTTCCGATCTCATTTTCCTCCACCACCCTCTCCCTCAGATGCTTCTAACCACAGGCCAAACTCGTTCCCGTCCCGGGGCCTGTGCCCTTGCTATCCAGTCCTCTCAGCTGAGAGCGCCCTCCGGAAACACTGAAGAATGCCATCCTCGCTCTACTCACCCAGGTCTCAGCTCGGATGTCACCCTCAGACCAGCCCTCCCTGACCCCCCCACTCCCCTCAGTCACTTCCTAGCCCGTCTCTCATTGTTTTCATGGCACCCATCGTTCTGGGGAACGGCCACTTTTCCTTGTTTGTTAGGCATTCGCTGTGTGTCTGCGCTGCAGTGGAACCTCCCAGAGAGACTTTGCTGTGTGTTTCAAAAGAAAAAATCTTTATCGACTAACTATTGTTCAGATGCTTTTCTAGGCTCTGGGGATATAATAGTGAACAAAGTCAACAGACTTCCTGTCCTCAGGGAGCTTCCATCGTAGCAGGGAAGGCTGATAAAAACAAATAAGTAAACACAGAATATATTCTCAGGTGGTAATAAGTACAGGGACAAAAAATAAGGCAGGGCTTAGAGAGTGGTGCGGCATGGTGCTATTTGAGCTCAGGTGGGTAGGGAAGGCTTCTCAGAGGAGATGGCATTTGGTTTATTTTTGTAATTATATGTTATTGATTATGCTATTAGAGCTGTCCCAATTTTTCCTCCTTTGCCCCCCTCCCCCCAGTACCCCCACTCCCTCAGGCAATGCCCACAGCACTGTTCATGTCCATGGGTCATGTGTATAAGTCCTTTGGCTACTGCATTTCCTAAACTGGACTTTACATCCCCATGGCTATTCTGTGACTACCTATTTGTACTTCTTAATCCCTCACCTCTTCACCCATCACCCATTCCCCCATACACCCCTCTCTTCTGGCAACCAGCAGAATTCTCTATGTATCCATGGTTCTGTCTCTGTTCTTCTTGTTCACTTAGTTTGTTATTTAGATTCAATTGTTCATAGATACATATTTGCCATTTTATTGTTCATAGTTTTGATCTTTTTGTTAAATAAGTACCTTTAACATTTCATATAAATATGGTTCGGTGATGATGAACTCCTTCAATTTTCTCTTGTCCAGAAATTTCTTTATCTGCCCTTCAATTCTAAATGATAGCTTTGCCAAATACAGCAATCTTGGCTGTAGGTTCCTGCTTTTCATGACTTGGAATATTTCTTACCAAACCCTTCTAGCCTGCAAAGTTTCTTTTGAGAAATTAGCTGACAGTGTCATGGGAACTCCCCTGTAGGTAACTAACTGCTTTTCTCTTGCTGCCTTTAAGAGTCTCTCTTTATCTTTAACCTTTGGCATTTTAATTATGATGTGTCTTAGAGTGGGCCTTTTTGCATCCATCTTGTTTGGGACTCTCTGTGTTTCCTGGACTATTTCCTTCACCAAAATAAGGAAGTTTTCTTATATTGTTTTTTCAAATAGATTTCCAATTTTTTGCTCTTTCTTTTCTCTGTCTGGCACCTTATGATGAAAATGTTGGAATGCTTGAAATTGTCCCATAGGCTGCATATACTATCCTTTTTTTTTTAATTCTTTTTTCTTTTTGTTCTGATTGGTTATTATTTGCCTATGTTCCAAATAATTGATTTGATTCTTGGCTTCATCCACTTTACTGTTTTTTTCCTGTAAATCGTTCTTTATTTCAATTAGCGTATCCTTCATTCCTGACTGGATCTTTTTTCTGCTGCTGAGGTCCTCGCTAAGCTCCTTGAGCATCCTCATAACCATTGTTTTGACTCTGTATCTGATAGATTGCTCATCTCTATTTTGTTAGCTCTTTTTCTGGGGTTTTGATCTGTTATTTCATTTGGGCCATGTTTCTTTTTCTCCTCATTTTGGCAGCCTCCCTGTGTTTGTTTTTATGTATTAGGTAGAGCTGCTTTGACTTCGTGTCTTGGTAGTGTGGCCAGTGTAGTAGGTGTCCTACAGGGTCCAGTGGCACAGCCTCCTCTGTCACTCAAGCTGGGTACTCGAGGTGTGCTCTTTCTGTGGGCTGAGTACACCCTCCTCTTGTAGTTCAGCTGTGGTTGCCATTCGCAGATCAGTGGGAGGGATTTACTGAGGCTAGTCAGCTGCAAGGACTGGCTGTGATCACTGGTCAGCAATCTCTGCCCTCCGTGGAGGATCAGCTGCGCGGGGGACAGAGTGGTGGTGCTCTGATATGATCTGTAGCTGTCCACTGGGTGCACTGGCCCTGGGGTTTCCTGGGTGGTGCAGGCCAAGGTCAACCCCCACCTGTGTTCTGCCCAGGGCCACCCTGCCTTATCTATAAAGCAGTCTGAGATGAGTGGTACTTGTGCTGGTCTTGGATGTTCCCAGATGAAGCGAAGCTGTGAATCTAGGCTGGCAGCTCCTAATGCTGGGCATGCAGCCACTTAGTAAGAGGTACAGGGGCTAGGAGCTCACTGATGCCAGCTGTTCCTTATTTGAGAGGCTTTAGGAAGTTGTGAAACATGAGCCAAGACCAGCCATGCATTTGGGAAAGTCACTGTTACCGGTTTGGGTGAGCCAGTAAGTTGGGTGGAACAGAGTCTCAGGCAATCTCCAGGACAATTCAAATAGTATTAGCCAGGTTGATGGAGCCTCAGATACAGCACCCACCCACCAGCTATGTGCCTCTGTTGGGGGAGGGTTCAGAAAGGGGACAATGGCCTCTGCCCTCCTTTTTTCTGGAAGAAAGCTGTCCCCGTGCTCTCACATTGATGCCAGACATTTCAGTTCCCCCCTTATGCCACTGGTGCCTTTCAAGCTGCTGTCCTGAGGCTGGAGCTCAGAGGGAATGAATCTGAGTGAGTCCGTGTGTGGGTTCTTTAGGAGGAACTGCTTGGGGCTCCAGAAGTTTCTTCTGCCAACTAAGTCCCTGCTGGTTTTTGCAGCCAGGAGTATGGGGACTTATCCTCTTGGCATAGGAACCCTGGGCTGGGGGTCTTGGTTTGGGGTCGGGACTCCTCGCTCCTGAGATATCCCTTCTGAATTTTTATCCACCAGCCTGTTCTACATCTCTACCCCTCCTACCAGTCTAGATGGATGTGGTTTCTTTAATTCTGTAGTTGTCGGACTTCCATTCAACTTGATCTCTAATAGTTCTGGGTGATGGTTGTTCTATAGTTTAGTTGTAATTTTGATGTGGCTGTGCAAGGAGGCAAGCTGTGTTTGCCTGTGCTGCCATCTTGACTGGAAGTCTCCCGGAGCTGACGTTTGAGCACAGACTCGTTATGAGCAGTGTATCAATTAGCTTTTGCTGAACAAACCAACCCACACTTTAGTGGCTTAACACAGCCACCATTCATGATTGGCTCATAACTCAGTGGTTTGGCTGGGCAGTTCTCATCTGAGCTGCGTTGCTGGCATCTGCTGGGCCTGCATGGTCTGGTCAGCTGGCAGGTAAGCTGGCAGCTGAATGATCTAGGATGACTTCATGTCTGGCAGTTGGGAAACTGTTGGCCAGAGTGATGGGGCCACAGGGCTCACCTGTCTCCTTCATGTGGCAGGGCTGCAAGTGTGAGGAGAGAAGACAAGTCCCAGTGCATACACACTTGTAGCCCCTGCTTGTAGTATCTTTGCTTCTGTCCCATGACCAGACAAATCACATGGCCCAGATTCAAGGAAGGGAGAAATAGAATTCACTTCTGCATGAGACAGTGGCAAAGTCACATTGCAAAGAGACAGGGACAAGGTTAGAAGAATTTTTGGCCATTTCGCCCGCTACCAGTGCGGTGAGAAGCCATCAGGTGCCTGGTACCATGCTGGTCACATGTCTTTTTTCATCTGACCCCGAGATGCTCAGAGTTACCTTGGCCCATGGCGAGCAGGAGGATCTGAGGCTGAGTTGCACAATGTATGTTGGAAACGACAGGAAACGAGAGGAAGCTGAGCTCCAGGGAGGTGGTGTGGCTTGGCCTCACTTGCCCTCACAAGGGTGTCTGGAGATCTCGCTGGGCCTCCACCACCTCAGCTGAGCTGAGATGGGTGGGACCACGTGCTAGCCGGGCGTTTTTTCTCCCAGCGCTACAGTGCCGGCACTCCGTGGAAGGTGCAAAGAGCGTGAATCTTTTGAACACAGCCACTCAAAAGGGAGCTACGGTGGGCTCCGAGTGTCCCAAGGGCAGAAGAGCTCATTGGGCTTGGTCTCACTCTAATAGGAGACCATTAGTTAAGAAAAGTTCTAGCCAGATATCTGACAGGGCCTGACCAAGGGGTTTGGTTCATTTGGTTTGGGCGTTCTGGGCAAGTGGAGGCCTCAGCTGGGCCATTTTGCCCCCGGCCCACAGAAGGTCCCTTCTGAGTGGTCTTTAGTGGAGCAGGGTGGGGCAAGGGCAAAAGGATGGAGGTATCACCTCAGTCATTTCCTTTTCCCCGAATCCATGGGACATCTCATAATAGTAGCCAATTTGCATAAAATATCCCTTTCTAGTATTGCAGCTTAGTGATATAGGTGCCTCCATTTAGTTATTTGTTTAATCATCCTGTCCATGCTGAGCTCCTACTGTGTGCTAGGCACTGTGGTGGGCTTTGGGGAGTTAACCATCTGGCATTTTTAACCAAACGATCACAAGATGACAGTGGTGACCAGGGCGTGGGAGGGCAGGTTCAGTGAGACAGCAAACTATGAATGGAAGTTTGACATAGTCACAGAAGTTGGGAGGGCGTCCCTGAGGAAGTGAGCTGGGCTCGGAAGGATGAGCACAAGGTAAGCAGGCCAGGTATCAGCAGGGAGGAATATAAATGAGTGACCGAATGACGGTCTCAGTGGAGCCCAGAACCCCTGGTGCAGGATGAGGTTAGAAAAATAGAAGCCAGATGGGCAAGGCCTGTTGGCCAAGCATCGTGGGGATCCACTTTTGGGTGTTAAATGTCAAGTGGGTGACATGATCCGTAGGTAGAGACAGGATCCAGGGCCGTGTGCAGGTTTAGGCCACGCTGGTACGTTCATCCTGCTAACACGTCCCGAACGCCAGCAGTGCCCCAGGCCCGAGGGCCGCCGGAGGAAAGGTGCAGAGCGCAGCCTGAAGGCGTTCATCTGTGTCTGGGCCTTCAAGCTGGCCGAACGCAGGCGCTGAAGATCACTCCTCTTCTCACCCCCATCTTCCTGCAGACCCTCAGGTGTTCATGGGCCACTTTTCTCCCTGTTGCAGGCCTTCAGCTGAATTTCACCGCCTCCTGGGGGGACCTGCACTACCTGGGACTCACAGGCCTGGAAGTGGTGGGCAAGGATGGCCAGGCACTGCCCGTCAACCCACACCAGATCTCCGCCTGCCCCAGAGACTTGAATGACCTTCCTGAGTACATGGATGACTCCCGGACCCTGGACAAGTAGGTATCTGTAGAAGCTTGACTCTCGTGACAGCAGGGGCTCGGGGAACTGTTCTGCGTCTCAGACTTCAGGTTCAAACATCAAATAGCAAGCCCTGTTCCACTTTCCCCCGACCACCCCGTGAGGTCTGTGCATCCCAGTTTACAGTCAAGGGAAGCCAAGGCTCAGAGAGGGAGGTGACCCTGCCAAGACCGCTCAGGGGGAAGTGGTAGGCAGGGTTCGAAGCCAGGTTCTCCTGCTCCAGACAGAGTTGTGCTTTATGTGCTCACCGTGCTTGGCTTCGGGCCCTGAGCACAGGGGCCACTCGGTAATCATTTGCGGGGATGGCTCTGAGTTTAAACACGAGTGACCTCGCTTCTCAAGGACAGAAAGCTTCCCCCTCCTCGGGATTGAAGGTGATTGCTGAGGAAGTCCCCACACTTTCCTCTGCATCTGTCAGAGTTCATAAACCCAGGTTGGGTCAAGTCAGTAAGAGGACACGCCTGAAACGTGGCCCCGAGCAGCTGCGCCCCTCAGGACAGCCGTCCAGCCCGGCCCTGCCTGCGAGCGTGGGCAGGAGGGGTCTGGGGAGCCAGGGGATGTGAGTTCAAGTTCTGGCTCTGCCCCTCGACAGCTAGTAAGTTTCTTACCTTCTTCAATAATAATAGTAACTGAAATTATAGTTGCTATTTATTTGAGCAGTTGTTAAATCCACATGCTGGACTATGCTAAGCAGGTTACAGATATTCATCCATGTAATAATATGACCGATGGGCACCCATGTAAACTGAGGTAGACGGAGGTCAGAAACTGGCTGAAGGTCACTCGGGCCAGCTGGCAGCAGAGTCGTGATCAGAACGCATGCCACGGGAGAGCGACACCATGCACCCCACCACGGAGTTACACTGTCTTCTCCTTGTCAGTAGAATGGGGACGGTAGGTCCCGTGGCTGGAGGGTGGGAGGGATTGCCATATCTCAGCTCGCCCTGCCTGGCCAGAGCGTGTGTGGGGTCAGTGCTAAACCCACCCCCGCTCTAGGAGGCACCCCTGAACCGTGACCCTCACGTCCTGCGGTCACGGCCCGCCCAGGGCCACTGTGCTCTGCGTTTCGGCAGGTCTCACCCCTGTACACATAGCTGGCAGCCCGTGGGCCCAGCTCGCAGCCGCTCGCCCGCCCATTCATCCGCGCCCACCCGCTCACCGCCCTCTGCCCCGACTGTATTGCGGCAGATCCCGGGCCGACAGGGTTTTTTCTCTAAGTATTTCAGGATGTATCCCTAATCAATAAGGACTTGCAGAAGAAAGCATAATCTCAGCACTATTATTATACCTAAAAAATTAACAATCATTCCTCGAATTACTGGATATCCAGCATGCTCCTGTTTTCCTGAGAATGATTTTAATAGTTTGTTTCTTGACTTCGGACCCAGAAAGGTCCGTACTGTGATTGGTTGTTATGTGTTTTTTTTTCTAATAAATTATCTTTTGAAGAAAGTGTTTTTTTTCCCCTGTCGAATCTGGATTTTACTGGTTTCATTTCAATGGTATTATTTAACCCACTCCTCGGGACCCTGTATTTCTTATAAATTGTTCCTAGACCTTGAGGCCTGACCAGGTCGAGGTTTGATTGTTGGGGCAAAGTGTGACCACAGAGGCGTGGGTGTTACTGTTTATTTCCTTCAGGGGCTGCCGGGCTTTTTGTGATGCTGGCGACCGAAGCTCAATGGCCAGATCGACTAATTTATTAGGGGTTGCAAACTGGCAATGCACTATCCTGTCATTCTTTTTCATCAGTAACTGAAGAGAATTTTCCTTCAGTTATTTGGTTACTCTGAGGTATAATTTAAATAGGGAAGGCCATCTCGATGCTTGATTTCTTGCCCTGGCCGGTGTGGCTCAGTTGGCTGGGACCTCGTCCCGTAAACTGAAAGTCTGCAGGTTTGACTCCCGGTCAGGGTGCAGGCCTAGGTCTCGGGTTTGGTCCCCAGTTGGGGAAAGTGCGAGAGGCAACCAGCTGGTGTTTCTCACATCGATGTTTCTCTCCCTCTGTCTCTTCCTCTCGTCCCCACTCTCTAAAATCAATAAGCATGTCCTTGGGTGAGAATAATAAATAAATAAAATAAAATAAATAAAAAGGAGTCAGCTGGACTGTATAACCCTGTAGAAAACCCAACTCCTTTATTAAATAAATAAATAAATAGATAAATAAATACATACATAAATAAAACTTGATTTCTTCCCTTTATTTTTCCATTTTCAAAACAACACATCGTTCCTCTAGCATCTTTAAAATGTTTGGTTATGTCTGACGATCATGGTCGGGGACTGGAGTGTGCTGTGTTTGAAGGGTTCAGGTCTGTTGTGCCTTCTCTCCTGTTGATGCTCTGAGGCCCTGGGGGTCCTGAGAGAGTTGTCTCCGACAGCTTCCCTGCTCTCCGGCATGACCAGATATTCTGGGCTCATTTTATATATTTCCTTTTTTTAATTGTCCCAGACACGGACTCAGCCATTTCTCCACGAAGCCCTGGTCGCTTCTCGTGGGAAATGGTGCTTAGAGACCATACTCTAGCCGCCAGGGATGCTCGTTGTTGGTTGGTCATGTTTCAAGGCTTTTTCCTGGACTGAGCTGAGAGGTATCATTTGGACCTTCTCGAGAGTGTCCGGAGGGACCGCCCCTCAGCCATCAGCTGTAAGCCCTTCGGCAGTCCTCTCTGCTCTCAGGACTGGAGAGCAGTTTTGCTATGGAGGCGGCCACAGTGCTGTTCAGAGAGAGGTAATTGCTTTTGGAAGGAAATAGATGGTTCTCTAGGAGTAGTCCTCAGTCAGCTAGTTCCACAAACACCGAGTGTTGCATTGCTGAGTTTCCTCAGTTTTCAGATGCCAGCAATTGTGAGACACATCATACATCAATTTAATAACAGCCTTTTAGAGAAAATAAAAAGAAACGTTACCGCCTTGGATGAACGGTTAGATTGTAAGATTTATTCCAAATCTAAAAATTTAAAATGTAAAAGAAAAAAATAAAATCATTTTAAAATACGGGAAACATGGCAGCAGCCTGCATTTCTCGCAGTGCTGCAGCTTCGTGTCCTCGGGAGAATGGGAGGGCGAGGGGGAGGGGGAGGGGGCACCGCCCGAGAGGCCGGAGCGAGGCCCTGCCCCCAGGCCTGTCCGTGGCAACGCCAGACACGCGGGCTGGAGCTGCAGCCTGAGGGCTGGGGTCTGGGCGCAGGCGCGCCAGGTGGTCCCGGGGAGTCAGCAGCAGCCGTGGGGGGACGTGCGTGGGCAGAGCGGAGGAGGAGGAGGGGCCCGGCGTCCTGAGCCGGAGAAGCAGAGCCTGGCCAGGATGAAACTGCAGCACGAGCAAGATGCCAGTTTCAGGAACGTGGCGAGAAGCACCCGAGGGTGCTGGGGCCCCCTGCTCACGTCACCACTCCCCGAGATACCCAAGCTGCGTGCCTCCAGCACCCCAGAGCCCCCCTTGGACTGTCCACTGCAGGAGCTGCCGGGGTGACTCTGCGGCTTTGGAACCTCTCCCCCTGCACAACCACGAAGGGATGGGAGTGTCTCAAAGTGCACCAATGGAGGCAGTACAGCCTTTTACAGGAAGTCTGGAAAATAGAGAAAATGGCCACCCCATCCCCTCTGACACACTAATTTTTGCTTTTGCAGAATCTCCCCTGGTCCTTGCCCTCACTTTACAGCGCTGAGACTAGGGCACCTGCCGCCCCGAGCCTGCCTTTCCCACGCGCTGCGCATCCTTGTGGGCGTTGAACCTGTCCAGACTGACTAGACCTTTCCCCTGTCTGGAGACCTCTTGGGTCATCTTTTTTTCTGATAGAAACAACGAGACTGTAATGAATATCCTGGTGTAGTTAGCCTTCCCAACACGTTGACTAGATTTTCCTTAGGGGAAAGTTTCTAGAAATGGGATGACTGGGTTCCAGGGTCCTGAAAAATGACACGCCTCCCCCCTTTGGAACCAGAACAGAAACTCGGGTGATTGCCTCATTGCACCTCAAACAGCCTAGACTGTTCTTTTTCTTCCTGTTTGATTTTGTCTCGCTTCACAGCTGAGAGGCGGCCCCGCGCTGCTGCTGTGCTCAGCCTCAGCCCCCTCGACTCCCCCACGCAGTCAGGCGCCTGCTGGGCAGGGGCCGCGGTGGGAGACAAGTGGGTGCCGAGCCCCCTCCCGGGACTGGGCCGCCCCTCACCGCGCCTTCCCCGCTGCGTGCAGGTTGATCGACGGGGCCAACATCACCACGGAGGACGAGCACATGTGGCTGATTCCCTTCTCGCCGGGGCTGGACCATGTGGTCACGATCCGCTTCGACAGAGCCGAAAGCATCGCAGGCCTGCGCTTCTGGAACTACAATAAATCTCCCGAGGACACCTATCGAGGGGTAAGGGGGGGACACAGTGGCCACGCTCAGCCCACTGTCAAGGAAACGGGCCCTTGATGAATGGCTGGTGTGGCTGCCAGAGAGGAGCATAAATCCTCCAGAATTTTCCAAATGGTGATGGGGTTTACAGCCAAGGGGAGAGAGTGCTGCTGTTTCCTTCTGCAAACAGCAGGCGCAGGCCGCGGAGCCCGGGCGGATGGGGAACCTGCATCACTTGTCTCTGCTGGGGGTTCCGGGGGCCTCGGGCCCAGCCCTCAACTCGTGGCTGTTGCCCTGTAGCCCGTTGAGCACTTCGGGGGCCTGGCCCTGGGCCGAGAGCTTCTCAGGAACTCGTCATGTTATTGGACCATCGTCCAGCCTCTGGGAGGCAGATGTTATCACCCTCATCTTCAGAGGATGAGAAGGCGACATTCAGAAAGGTCCGGTCACCCCCGCAGGGTCAGAGCTGGAGCCCCAGACCGAGCTTGCTGGGCTCAGAGCTCTGCGTCCTGCACTGTGTTTCTTCTGCTGGGTCTGAAGGAGCAGCGGCTTCTGTTGGAACCTGGGAAAAAGCAGCGGAAGTGCCCCTTTTCGTGGGCTTTTGTGACTGTGGTATCTAAGACCCACAGAACACTGATCTCCTCCCGGTACACAGAGGTGGGATAGTGAGGTCACCTAAAACCACAGCAGTGCGGTCAGGGCACCGATGCCACAGGCCCTGCGTCTCAGTCCGCGCCCCGATCCTTGCCAGCCGTGTGGCCTTTGGCGAGTGGCCTGCTTTCTCTGCCCCTCAGTTCTCTCGTCTGTAAAATGACGGGTGGGGGGATACCTGCCTCGGGAGGGTGGCCATTGCCCTTTGCCCCACAAAAGCTGACAGAGCCAGCAGTCAGCCCCCCCACACACACGCTGTGTGCCCCAGAGTCCTTCTGGACCTCGAGGACTGCGGTGGCTTTCACAGTGGGCGGTGGCCCCCAGCCCGCCAGGCCGGTCCCTCCGGAGCGGCTGCAACCCCTCTACAGCCGCTCTGTGTGCGTGCCCGCTCTCAGGCGCAGCACGCTGAAAACGGCAGTTGTGTGGGCGTAAAACACCCCCCGAAAAACCTCACACTTCAACTCATGTCTCTGGGTCTCTGCATTCTCTTGAGTGAATCCGTTTTTCCAGTTGACTCTCTGTGACCTGGATTCATGTCCTGGACACGTTGGACCCGGAGCCCCTGTCTGCCCCCACCCGCCGGTCTGGCCCCCACCACCGGCCGCTGTGGGATGAGGGAGGTGGCCCGATGGGAGCGGGCAGATCCTGGAGCACAGTGTGGGGCGACTGTGCCCCCAAGACAGCGAATCAGATGGACACCCCCAAGGCCCTGCTGGGCACCGGGGTTGGGGGCCCCCGGCTTGTGGTTAGAGCCGGCCTCAGACTCGCAGAGATGGGACTTCAGACCCCTCCAGTGTCCCTGGGCAAATGGAGTAGCCTCCCTGAACTTCAGTTTGCTTAGCTGTTAGATGGAGGTGATGGCAAACACCCCCGCCCCGCCCCCGCGGGAATGAACAGTGGCCTGGGGAAGTCAAGGACACTCCCTGGAGGAGATGATGGCCCCAGAAGAGGGACCATTCCTGGGCTTCTACTTTGCTCTGCCGCCAGCTTCATTTTCAGGTGGCTTTCCCTGCAGGGCAAACCCAGGAGTCGTGCGGATCATTCTGGCACAGTTCCATTCGGCTGAACCAGCCATTCAGAGTTCTTGGGGCCAGAGTTCTCGGTTTGGCCAGGCCAGGGCCACAGGTCCGGCCCCGGGTTCAGGGTAGGAGTCAGGTTTGTGGAAAGCAGAGTGGAGATATAATGACAGTATCTGAGCGCCTGAAGGCCGTGACCCTACACTTCTCAGGTTTCTGTGCCCTGTGACTAACCGACCTACACGAGGGGGGCTCCCTTGATGCAGAAGGAACAAAGGGTGTCAGAACACAGGGGTCCCCCACGAGACCCAGGCCAGGCCCCTTCCCCGCTGCACGGAGGAGCCCTCTGCATCTCCCAGAGGTGAAGCCCACCTGTGGTCAGCAACTGGGCCCGGATTGCGAAGCCTGAAGGTGGGGTAAGGTGCCAGGGAGCCTTGATTCCAAAGTGTGTGCTTGGAGAGAGGGTGCTGGCTTATCAACACCCCTCCCCGCCCCCGCTCACTGACAGCCAAGCCACCTCACACCCTGCCATTGAGGCTTTGAGATTTACTGCCGGATCCTGGCCATCTGGCGGGCAAAATCGGCCTGGAACGGGTGGGGGTGGGGGGGCCTGCGGGCTCAAATGTCATGGATTCAGCAAGCTCCCAGTAAGCTCCTATGGTGGGCCAGGCCCTGATGCAGGTACAGAGATGGTCCAGCTGGGGTCTCCGCCACCGAGGGGGCCCACAAGCCGCCGAGGACACTGCTAGGAAGCGCATGCCCTGAGGGACGAGCTCGGAGCTCCGAGGGGGGAATGGCAGTGCAGGGGCCAATGGCGCCGTGTGAGCCAGGGCTTGAGGGAGGGGCAGTGCGGTGCGGGTGCTGTGCAGCGCGCTGCCTGTTCCACACACTTTACCTACGCTAACTCATTTTTGAGCCCATTTAACAGCAGGTAAGGACACTGAGGCCTAGGAAGGTTAAGTAACTTGCACAACTACTAATAACGGATGTCAGAGCACCTGTGTCCGTGCCCTTGACCGCCATGTTACACCACCTCGGGCCACCGCGGCTGAGTGGACTGGAGAATGTCTGCACCTGCCCACTGTGGCAGGGGCCTCACCTGCCCTGGCTCCTGCTGTCTGCCCGGCACCCAGCTCAGCACCTGGCACGGAGCAGGGAAGGCCCTGGAAAGGGACCTGGGCGGCTGGTTCTGGTCTGGGAGGAAGGCCAGACCGAGCTCGGGCTGGGGCTCCGCGAAGGCTCTCTGTCGTGCATGCCAGCCGCCAGCCGCCAGCCACAGCAGCCTCCTGGGCACACGCTGCCGTCCTCCACGCTGGCTTCTTCCTTCAGGCGCGTGTTTTCTTTTGTTTGCCAGGCCAAAGTCGTCCACGTCTCCCTGGACGGCCTGTGCGTCTCCCCTCCAGAGGGCTTCCTCATCCGGAAGGGGCCGGGCAACTGCCACTTTGATTTCGCTCAGGAAATCCTCTTTGTGGACTACCTACAAGCTCGAGTCCTGCCCCGGCCGTCCCAGAGGTGAGGGAGCCGCACCGCGCATGCCCCTTCCTGTCCGCGGCGCGGCCCTGTGCCTGCTCTGAAGTGTGCACCTGAAGCGTTTTGAGGTGGTGATCAAAGCTTTGCTTTTCAACGTGGCTGTCTCTAAAGCTCAGCCAGGCCTCTCTGGAAGCCGTGGGATGTGCCCACTGTGTCCGGGTGTTTGGGGTTCCCACAGTCTGGAGCGCTTGAGATTTTAAATGCTTCCTTACGCTTCCTACTGGGAAAAGAGGATCCCGGCTGCCTGACTCCAGAAATGCCTGTGGGCTGGTTCAGGGAAGGTTCTACCTTCTCTTGTTTCTGTGTCCCTGATTTAGAAAGATTCAAAGAGAAAAATAGGGCCCAACATTTCATGGATTCACTGGGGTTTCTTGGCCCCACTCTCAGCTGCATTAGGTTCACAACAATTTGTAAATGTCACATTAAGGTCACTCATTTAAACCCCCTGACGTCCAAATGCCAGGGGCCAAGTTCTCGAAACAAATGAGTTTCTTTCCACTGTAACTGGGATCAGTCCTTGGGCTGGTCACTGGGAACAGTCACTTAATTATAACATTGCCCTTGAAATGGAAGGAAAGCAGGCCAGAGCTGGAGGGCCCTGGCGGCAGACCTGGGAAAGAAGCCCGGTGGAGGGGAATAGGGAGGAAGAGAGCTCTCCTTCCAAAGCGCCTGCTGTGTGCCAGATGCTTCATAGTCACTCAAGTGGGGATTATTATGCCCTTTTTACAGTTGTGGGAACTGAGGCCCCAGCTAGTGAAGCCACTTGCTCAGGATCAGGAAGCCAAAGCCTTCAGGGTGCTCCCCACCGTCCAGCCTCCTCCTCCTGCCCTCCTCCCACCCCACCCCGCACTCCAGCTCCTCTGGCTGCTTTCCGTGGAAAAGGACCCCCCCCGCCCCCCGCCGCCTCCCTCCCACTTCCACCTAAGGACCTTTGTTCTTGGTGCTCCTGTGCTTGGAAGCCTCCCTAGCTCAGACCCCGCCTTCTGGCCCGTGTCCGCCGCCCTGTGCCCACCGTGTGTCTCGCTCAGCTGTCAGCGCAACACAGACTTTTCTTGTCCATAAAGGGGCAGGAAAGTGCCCTGGGGCGGTTGAAAGAGCCCTGGAACTGGACAGCCTTGGAGCACGTCCCAGCCCCGCCTCCTACTAGCGGTGTGACCCGGAGCGACTGGTTTCACTTGTCCTGCCCCACTTCCCTCATTCACAACCTGGGGATAGAAGAGTACCCCCCACTAGGGTAGCTTTGGGGCACAGGAAGGCCCAAATCAGTCAGGCGCTGTGCCGAGCTGGCCGTGACTGAGTCCCCCAGCAGAGTGGGAGCCCCACACAAGCAGGAGCCACAGCTGTCTTCCCGCACTGCCCCCCGGGATTGCCACACTGCAGTGGTCTTCAGTCTATCGCCTGGGGAGTAACTGACCGTCCATTCCAGGACTTGTTTTCTGCTTACTGGTGCTTCTTTGTGTTTTTTTAGGCTCAACACAAAAAGCCTGGAGCGGGCGAGCATGGACTATGAGGCACCGCTGATGCCCTGTGGCTGTATCCTCTCCTACCCCTTCCGCACACCCTTGGCCCTGGGGCCCAGGGAAAGGGCGAGGCCCTTGCAGCCACCTTGCGGGCCTGAGGCAGGGTGTGGGCCTGCGCTGCTGACCAGGGTTTCAGGCAGGCCTCAGCCAAGGCAGCTGGACCACCATGCAGGGAAACCTAGGAGAGGGTGGGAGGGGCTCCCAGGTCCTCAAGCACGCTGGTGCCACTGGGAGGGGGCAGCTTAGGAGTTCCAGATCCTGTCCCCTAGTGGGTGGGGCTTACAGGAGGCAGCACCAAGGACTCCAGCCGGGAGGGGCTGGAGAAGCTGACACTGATGCAGGGACTAGAGTGGGCGCTATCCTTCGGACCAGGCAGGGAGGAGCTGAACACAGAAGGAGCAGTAGTGGCCAGGTTTACCAGATCTCTACCATGGGCTTCCAGCATAAACCCGCTGCATTAGCCCACCTGGTGGGTACTGCCAGCATTCCCATTTCACAGCTGGGAAGACTGAGGCAAAGGGAGGCTGAGTGACCGGCCCACGGCCACATGGCGGGAAGGGGCAGGGCCGGGTTAGTGAACGCGGGCAGCCTGGCTTTCTCACTAGCCTGTTCTGGAAGGACTGCCTCTGGCTACGATGTCACCTGGCAGCCACCCTGCCACTTCTCAGGTGTCCTGCCCCGCCTGCTCCTGGGGATGCTGGGAGCGATAGGGCGCGTGCTAAGGAAGAGCTTGATGCCTGGTGGTGCGACGGCGGGTCACCTGCCATGGCCCACCCCTCTCGATGCCATTAAAGCTCCTGTGCCCCTCTGCCCACGGCAGCCGCGCGCTTGCAGTGGAGGGAGGAGGGTACGGGCTTTCTGGTTGCCAGTCAGGGACGCTGAAGCATGAGATGGCTGGGCCCTGGTCAGTCAGCTCAGCGCCATATAATGAGTTTGTGACACAGATGTGTCCCCATCCTTCCAGCTCCCTGGAGAGCACTGTCCTGTCCTGTCCTCCCGTCTCCTGGGACCTGCAAAAAAACACAGTTTAAATTAAAGAAAGTCTGATGCCACATGTGTTTGGATAGGACTCAGTCTTACTAAAAGAAAAATCATTGTTTTGCTTTCGTTCATCTATATAAACCCCAGAATTATATCTTATGTTGTCTTCATCATTGTTTTACTTTGTCCTCAGGAAACCAAGCCCGTTTTTCCTTAATAACCTGTGCCAGTCATTTTTCAGTTTCGGCTCCTGACCAGCTGGGGCGACCCCTATTACATCGGTCTCACCGGCCTGGAGCTGTACAACGAGCATGGAGAGAAAATCCCTCTGTCAGAAAACAGTATCCTTTCCAGGCAGAGGGACCCACCCAGCCCAAAGGGAGCGTGCGGTGGGGGGAGGGAGCAGAACTCTTGAATGTAGAGGGGATGTCCCTGCAGGAACCAGACCTGTGATTAAAATGCCAGGGGCCTCTGCCTGCAGTCAGATGCTGACCCTTGGGGTTGGGCGAAGCAGCCCCCAGCCACGCCTAACGAGGCCCGGGCTCCAGAGAGGCACAGAACCAGGGGTCCTGTGCTCCGGGGAACTGGGCGAGGCCAGCAGCTGCAGCCCCGGGGAGCCACAGGCCCTGTGGGACGCGAACGGCTGGGACCAGGTCTGCAGGGGTGAGCTGTCACAGTGCGTTCGCCTCAGTGTGTCCTGAATTCACGGCCACGGAGCCCTTTATTCGTGCCCGGGGCTTGCCACATGGTGCCTCACTTGCCCTCACAACAGCCTTGTGAAGGGAGTGCTTCCAGCATCCCCACTGCCCAGAAGAGGAGCCGAGACACAGAGGGTTGAGTAACTGCCCACGGCCACACGGCCAGGGACCGGTAGACCCCCAAGCCCGTGCTCTGGACTCTGAGCTGCCA
This sequence comes from Trachops cirrhosus, assembly GCA_028533065.1. Classification (NCBI taxonomy): domain Eukaryota; kingdom Metazoa; phylum Chordata; class Mammalia; order Chiroptera; family Phyllostomidae; genus Trachops; species Trachops cirrhosus. The sequence continues at coordinate 85,971,764 of CM052540.1, read as the reverse complement.
TGCCTCTCTTCGATGCAACCTGCCTGGCCGCTCTGGGTTCTTTTTTTAAAAAAAAGATTGTATTTACTTTTTTTAGAGAGAGGGGAAGGGAGGGAGAAAGAGAGAGAAACATCAATGTGTGGTTGTCTCTCACGTGCCCCCACTGGGGACCCGGCCCACAACCCAGGCGTGTGCCCTGACTGGGAATCAAACAGGCGACCTTTCAGTTTGCAGGCTGACACTCAACCCACTGAGCCACAGCAGCCAGGGTGACCCCTCTGGACTCTTGATCTGTGACCCTGACATGCCAGTTGGGGAGCTGCCAGCACAGGTCAAACCCCAAAGCCTGCCTAACATCTCTTTGGGGTCCCTGGGTTCCAACTGGAACCCATGTTCGGCCTTCCCTTGGAGACACCTTGCTCCTCGCCTGGAATAAGTGATCCTTGGTGGTTTGATCATTTTCCTTGGCTGTATAAGGCTCTGCGGTTTCACCAAGAGAGCTCACATCCAGGGCCCTTGAGATCTTCCTATCAGTTCTGGGATGCAGGGATTTTTGTACGCGTTTTATAGCTGAGGAGCCAGGCCCAGAGGTGTCCCGTGACTTGCCCGCGAGCGCGGGTCGGAACAGCAGAGCCAGATCTGGGTCGGGTTCTCCGGCCCCACGTTAATGCCCGACAGTGGGATGCCTGTAGCTGGGCCAGGCCCCGCCCGTCCTCCCCATCTCGGCAGAGGCAGAGTGCAGCCGTGACCTTGTCCCCTTGCAAAGGAAGCCCTTTGCAGAGTTAGCCCTCCACTCTCCAGAGTAGCAGCACACATTTTGTTCCCACCTCTAGGAGTTCCACGACGCCTTTTTCAGCATCTCTCTGTGTGGCTGCCTCCCCTGTCCTTGGAACTGGCTGCCCGCCCTCCACTCAGCCTCAGTCCACGCTCTCACTTTCCCCAGAACACGTCTCATTCGGCTGTCACTTCTCAGGCTGCCTAGAGCAGCAGCCGGCTGCTCTGCCCGCCCGCCCCAGTGTCCCCTGGGCCCCCAGTCAGTGTGACGGAGGCTGGCGGCCGAGAGGGTGGCGCACGGTGCCAAGCACACTGCTGAGTTATGACAGCTTAGGTGCCTCCTCAGACATCGCCGCCTTCCCCGACAGCGTGAACGCCCTGGAGGGCGTGTGCGGGGATGTCCGGACCCCCGACAAGCTCATCGACCAAGTGAATGACACCAGTGATGGCAGGCACATGTGGCTGGCTCCCATCCTGCCTGGCCTGGTGGGTTTCCGGAGCTCTCAGCCCTGGGGTGGACTGGGAGATTTCCCGTCCCCGGCTGAATGATGCAACTTCCTCCCTGGCCACGTCAATCTGGAACAAGTCAAAATGCATGGAACGATCGGGATGGCTTAGGCGTTCGCTAGCACATCTAAGGGGTCAGCTTTTCTGGGCCAGCAGTTCTTCATCTTTGCTGGGGGCCCCGTGCAACGGGCCTGCGGGCTTGGACGCCCACCGCTCCCCGCGGGCAGCACTCGCTGGTTCGCCTTTCTGCCTCTGCTCCCCTCTGCAGCCCACTCTGTCCCCCTCCTCCCAGCTCCGTGCTCTCTGTACTCACTCCTTCTGCTTCCTGATGTCACTGGGCACTTGACCCCACTCGTGCCTGCACCCTGGCACCAGATCTGCCTGGTCGTCTCTCTGACTGATTCAGTCTCGCCCATCTCAGACTCTGCATTCGGTCCTCCTCACATTTTTCCTCCAACACCTGATGGAGAGCCTAGGAAGGGGGTGGGCCTCGCCCGCCTGGACCTGGTTGGTGGTGGTTGGGAGAGAGGAGAGAAGCCAGCCTCTCAGCCACAGGGCCAGAGGCCCGGGCAGCGATATGTAGCCGTGTCTGGGGCGTCCGTGTGTCCAGAGAAGTGTCCCCTGTTCTGCTGCATGGATTTGGGCAGGAAGATAAACGGGTACATTTTCTCTCAAAACACTCACAGGAAGGGGCAGCATCAGCAGTTCTGTGAGGGAGGTTTTCCAGAGGCCCTTCCCCCAAATCGGCCCCTGACTGTCAGCTTCCCTTGAGTGGAGGCCAGCCCCTTAGCCCCAGCACACAAAGGGGCGGGTACAGATCCATCGGCTCTTGGACCTGGGGCCACTGAGCTGTGGCCCCCAAGCCAGTGCCGCCCGCTGCCGTTTTGAGCATGGTCTGCTGCGTGTGCCGTCGTCTTTCACCGGGCCCTCTGAGCATGGCCACAGGCCGAGAACCAGGGCAAACCGGGGCCGGAGCGCCGGCAGCCGGTGGCCAGGGCTGGCTGCTGTTGCTTTATTGCATCTTGCAAGGAGCCACTAGCCTGTGAGAGTCTTTGTTGGGGAGGGAGGATGGGAGGCTGCCGGGTCCCACTCCACTAGCTGATTCTGTCCCTGATCTGGACAGTCCCGCCTCATTCCCCCAGTGGAGAGATTCAGAAACAAGTACCGAAAATTACCCAGCAGTGCCCTCAGGGCCTGCCTGCTGTGCTTGTCATTTGTGATTTGCAGAAAGGACAGGTAGGGGTCAAAGTGTGTGGATAGCCGTGTGGTGCTCCGGGACTCTGGAGTTGAGGCCTGACCACGGCCCACGTGGCCCCAGACTGTTTCTGGGGGGAAGGGAAGGGTACACCCAGTCCCCACGGGTGTTTAAAGGAGGGCCACGCCAGGCCCGAGAAAGCAGGCCCTCCAAGAGCCAGCTCAGCGGCTTGTTGCACACGCAGCCACACGTGACCTGACTCGAGATGGGCTTCGAGGAGACGAAAGGTGGCGGGAACCCTGTGTACCGAGGCCCAGAGCACCTCAGGCCGGGCCACACCGGCTGGGGCCGCCACCCAGGCCCCCGCCAGGCTCGCCCCCGCCCGCGCCCGGCACCCCTCCCAGCCCAGGGCCCCCGCTTGCAAACATGCCTGTTTCAGTCGGTGCCCCTCTCTGACAGGTGAACCGGGTCTATGTGATTTTCGATCTGCCTACCACCGTGTCGATGATCAAGCTGTGGAATTACGCAAAAACACCCCAACGAGGGGTGAAGGAGTTCGGCGTAAGTACTTATTAGCTGGGGTTTTCAGATAATTGTGCTCTACGGTAATCAGGCCTCCGGCAGCCCTTTCGCTGCAGTCTGAGTGACTTCTCTCTGTCGCAGCCTCAGGCACAAATGCCCGGCCCTCCCTGCAGGGACCTTGGCCATCCACCTGGGGATTCACAGCCTCCTCTGAGTGATTTGAATCATCACTGATTCAAATGATGAAAAAACAGAAAGTGGCGAGAGAGGGGAAGGATGGCGGGGGAAGGTACAGGGTATAAGAAACATAATTGGTAGGCATAAAATAGATGGGGAGAGGTTAAGAATGGTATAGGAAACAAAAGTTAAAGGACATATATGTACAACCCATGGACATGAACTAAGGGGAGGAATGCTGGAGGGTTGAGGGGTGCAAGGCAGAAGGGAGATAAAGGGGGGGAAACTGGGAAAACTGTAATAGCGTAGTCAATAAAATATACTTAAAAAAAAGAAAGTGGCTTTTCTTTCACCTTCTAAAAAAACTGAGTTAGGGAGTTCATGCGAGGGGTGACTCTGGGCTGGGGAAAGTAGGGCCCCGGGCTTCCCAGCTCTGCCTCACGGCCCAACAGCATTTCAGCTCAGGAGCCTCGCACGGTGGGCGGGGCCAGTGCAGTGTCGCTCTGTGCCCAAGGTCACGGGCGGGAAGGAAGAGAGGGCCCGCCAGCCTGCCGCAGAGCCCCTCCTCTGTGTCTGTTCAGATCCTGGTGGACGACCTGCTCGTGTATAACGGGGTCCTGGCCATGGTGGGCCACCTGGTTGGGGGCGTCCTGCCCACGTGCGAGCCCACAGTGCCCTACCACACCATCCTCTTCACTGAGGACCTGGACGTCAGCCACCAGGAGAAGCACGCCGCCGTCAGGTGCGCCCCAGCCCCACCCCCACCCGAGAGCAGGCAGAGGGACCCTGGGCTGGGGCCTGATCGGATCTCCCGCCTTTTCCCTCTCTGCAGCAATCAGGTGGAAGACCAGGACGTCCAGATGATGAATGAAAACCAAATCATTGCCAACTCGAAAAGGAAGCAGAGTGTCGTCGACCCAGGTCAGCTTCTGTTCGCTGCTTGGGGTACCCTCTCCAGAATTTGGGCCGCATAGAGGAGGGGTGGCAGCACCACACACCCTCTCGGGCCCTGCCCACCCTCGGACCCCTCTCCCACTCAGGAGCCTGGCTGGGGGCTGAGGAGCAGCTTGCTGACCCCCGACAGCAGGCCCCTCGGGGCACAGTGCTGCTTCCTGGAAGCCAGGCCTTTCGGCACAGAAGGAAAGCCCAGCAAGGGCAGGAGCACACCATCAGAGGGGTTGCTCTGGGCCACACCAAACCAGTAGAGGATCCACAGGGTGAGGGCTTCTCGGAGGCGGTGGTATTTGAGCCTGCATCCTAAAAGATGCACAGAGTTGCCCAGGCAGCGGGAACAGCGTGGGCAGAGGCCTGGAGGGCAGTGTGGGAGAGTCTGCTCCAGTGAAGGGGGGGCCAGTGTGCGGGAGCGCCAGGCTCAGAGGCTGCCAGGAGCTGCAGGTGGGCCCAGGCCTCCAAGGGCCCCGGATGGAAACCTGGGCAGTCTAGATTTCAGCCTGAGGGTGTGGGGAGCCCTCCAGGGTTGAGGCTGGGTGATGCTCATCCCTCTGTGCTCTCCATTGACAGCCTTACGCCCCAAAACCTGCATAAGTGAGGAGACAGCGAGACGATGGCGGTGCTGACCGGCGACGGAGGGAGAGCTGGTCCTCTCAACCAGCACGGGGCTCCATCACTGGGCCCTTCAGCACCCACGTCCCCCCTCAGTCCTCAGTGTCTGCCAGCCAGGACCCTAGGGGCCAGAAGAGAGCTGTGGTGTGGAGGGGAGCCTTCTGGGGGGAAGGGCCTTGAAGAGTGGACGGCCCTGGGAAAGACAGGAGTTGTGGGTGGGAGGAGTGCGGTGGCCCTCTGTTCTGCCCTGCAGGGAGCCCCAGGACACCTGGCCTGGTGCCTCTCCCATAAGGTCCAGCAACACAGCGCTGGCATCCACTCAGCCCTGCCCTGGGTTCCCAGAGCCAGGTCTGACTCGGGCGGAGACAGGGGGATGGGCTGTGGAGGCCCTCCGTCCAGCCCGGAGCATGGTGGAGCAGGGCACGGGGACCAGGCCTCAGACACCAGCACTCGAGGGGTGTGCCCGGGCTGGAGTGCTAACAACTCCCTATCCCCACACACATCCCTGCCTCCTTTGGAGGCTAGCAGAGCTGCCTGAGAGGGCGAGACTTTTCCCTGGACCCCCAAATGTCTAGCCAGAACTGCTACAACCCCCTCACTCATCCCCGGTCCCACTGAGGACCAGTTGAAAAGGACAGATCCCCTCAGAGGAACTGGCTCTGCAGGGGTCTCTGTCCTCTTATCAAGGCTGAGGAGGGATTGGCCAGGGGCATGAGTCCTACAGAGGGCAGGAAGGGAGTGGTACCTGCCCGTCTACAGCTGGGCCCACCCTGGCGTGCCGGGCACTCGTCTCTGCTACCAGGCCCAGGTAGGACCCCAGAGGGCCAGTGGGGCCCATCTAGAGGCCCTGTGGCCAAAGGGCAGGGAGGCCAAGGACCAGTGCCACAGCCCCGTCAGTGCCCAGAGCCTACGCCCCTTCCACTTGAACGCTGGACAGAGGCCGCCCTCGCTGCACTCCCGGCCATGTCCCTGGAGCCTGGAGGGGGGCTTCTCTCGCTGCTCTCTGCCTTCATGTCCCTGTCCGTGCCCTTGGAGTCAGGCCCCGAGGATCTCACGGCCCAGGCCCCCCTCTCCCTCTTCCAGCAGCTTCCCAGCAAGTTGGAAATGTGCCTTGCACCCCCAGCCGAGTGAAGCCCAGAACACATCTATTTCCATCTATGTAACAAGCTCGGATCAGGGACCTAATTGGTTTCCCAGTGGTGGGTAATTTCTCGTTCTCAATATTAATCCGTTGTTTTCCTGGCGCCCAGCCCAGCCGCGTTACTGTACTCCAAGTACGTTCCTATGCAACCGAGAGCCCAGCAAATACTTTATGAGCTTTGCAACTTCCGCGGGCAGCTATGCAAATGCACTTCTCATTTGGGGGGGTTGTTGATGTGAAGATAAGGAATCGTTTCTCTCCAAGAAGATCCATCATTTCTGTAGCCTCCAAGCCCCCACCCAGCTTCTCTGCTCCTCCCAGGTGTGGCGCGCCTCCCCGGCCTCCACTCCTGGGAGAGCTGATGTCGGGGCACGTGGGGGGCTGATCAAGCCAGCTCTCAGCGACCAAAGCCGGAGCCCTGGCTGTAAAGGGAGCCCAGCTGTCCATTGCCCCGAGGCACGGGCATGGGTCGGATTGGCGGAGAGCGCCGCACGCCGCACGAGCACCACGCTCGCGCGCTCCTGGAGTCTCAGCTGATGTCTATAACAAGTGTGTGGACCACGCAATTTCGAAGGAAAGAAAGGTTGTGTAGGCATTAACTCTAAAACAAATTTCTATTTTTTTCTCTTGCAAAATCAATAAAAGATATTGTTAAGGGTACACTTTGGTACACTGGGTTTGGGATCAAAGGCAACCCATGCTGCCTCCAGCTACTGAGTCAGAGGCCACTGAAGGCCGGCGGCCAAGTGACATGGGAGTGTCCGCTCCCTGACCTTCATTGTCCCCACTTGTGGACGATCCCGGCACTGTGTGAAAAACAGACAATATAAGCCCATGTGCGTATAGTGAGGATTTTGTGCTTGGCACTAACTCCTGTAACCCACATAACAACCCTGTGGGGTAGGCACTGTAATGGTCCTCCTTTTATAGATAGGGAGACTGAAGCACAGAGAGTTTGAGTAACTTACCCAAGACACACAGCTATTAAGTCAACACACAAGTCTCAAGACAACCACCGGAGAACAGAGGTGGCGGTGAGATTCCTAGGTCTTTTCCGGGCGTTCCCTTCAAGTGTGTGGATGCTGGAGGCCCACACCCCAATACCTGACTCTTGGCCTCCCACCCGGCTGCCACTCCCCTGCTTCCCTCCGGTGGCCCTTGGCACCCGGGTAAAGCAGCTCTTGAGTGGAGAGAAGGTTCCGTTGAAAGGGGTGGGGGCGTTAGCACGTAGCTCGGGTGCCAGCAATTGCTTTGGTGATGGCTGAGAGGGCCCTTTGGAAACCCACCTCCCTCACTCTACCGAGGTGAGAGGGGCCTTCCATCTGTCCCCTGCCCCCATGGAGGGAAGGTGTCAGGGCCTCTGGCGGCCTTCTGCCCCCGCCTCTCTCTCAGTTCCTAGGAAGACTGAGGGGCCTCGCTCTGCCCGGACACCCTGGTGTCGGAGAGCCAGCCTCGTCCTCCCTCCGTGGTTGTGCACCTGGGCCAGCCCTGGAGACCCCGGGCGGGGGTGGGGGTGAGTGCCATGTCCCCACTCCTCGGCCATGATAAGCCTCCCGGCCACCAGCCAGCACCCTTGGCCTGGGCCCTGTGGTTCACGGCCGGAAGCCGGCCTGGGAGGGCCTGGCCGGCAGCAGCGCAGCGCCAGTGGCCCAGCAACGCTGGGTCTTTGGTGTTGTTAAGAGAAGCCAGAAATTCAGGTGTTTTGTTTATTTTTAATGTGAAATCCAACTTTTAAATGTTGGCTCAACTTACCCAAGCAAACAAACACCAAGCACCCCAGATAAAACTGGTTCCAAGTCCAGCGGGGGGACACGGCTGCGCGGCCCAGAGTGGGAAGGACTGCACCCCCGGGAGCCAGGCCCCGGCTGCCTGGGCACGTGGAGGGCTCCCCCGGAGCCCGAGACTCAGTCGAGCCTCTGGCACCCAGCCAGGACACAGGCCCAGGCTGGGGTCTCGAGGAGGCCGGTGGGACCTCTGTCCAACGGGTCATGTGCCCCAGTGAGCCGGGGGGCTGTCTGCGAGGCCGTGCAGGATGTCCCTGACCTCCATGTGACGTGTGGCATTCACGACAGCACTCCCAGGCTCCCAGACCTGGAAGACTGTTCCACTCACCGGCCCTGCTTTTGGCAGCCATGTTTTGTGGCAGTAACAACAAAAATAGTAACAGCCACCGGTAGTGAGCCCTCCCCCACACTGATGCTCTGCGGGTTTCGTCACTGGAGGCCCATATCAGTGCTGGACCCAGACCTCATTCGGCAGGTGCCCGTTCCCCAGCAAGTTGGCGATGGTGAGCGGTGGCCCTGGGGCTGGCCGGCCAGGGTTAAGTCCAGCCTCCACCACCTCCTAGCGGTGCAAACTTGGTGAGGGACTTCACACCCTGCGCTCCCTTTGGCTTTCCTACCTAGCAGGGTGCCGGCAGTGCCTGCCTCACGGAGGTGCCCTGGGAGGGGAGACGCACTCCATTCGCTGCACGATTACGCCCAGTTTGCAGGTGTGCACACTGAGGCTTTAGAGTAAGTGACTTGGGGGTGAGAGGGGACTTCGGGCCCGGGCTCCTCACCAGAGCAACATGTCCCTACCTCCCAGGCGACACATGACTTCTGGGACGCCTGCCCAGCCCCGGCGGCTTGGTCTGGGAAGGGCACTGGCCTTTGGGCAGAGGTGGCTGCCCACCCTCGTCTGCCCCCTTGCCCCTGCCCTGTTGCTTCACTCCTTCCCACGCTGCCTCTCCCTGACCCAGCCTTGCCGCACCCCTGCTCACCACACACACCCTCACCCGGGAAGTTCCCAGGGAGGGCCAGGAGGTCTGAGGAAGGGTGCCTGGGGCACAGGCTGGCCACCCTGGCCTCCTGCCATGGAACTTCTCTCGTGCAGAGGCCCCCTCCACTCTGGAGTCCCGGCCCCTTCTCCCCCAGGTCCTGACCAGTCCTGGTAGCTGCCGGGCTCCGGCCAGGCCTCTGGACATAAATTCAGCCACCAGCCTCCCCTAAGGCAGAGGCTCAGACAGGGTCAGTCCAGATGAAATGTGGCCGAAGAAGCAATTAGCAGGGTGGCAGGGGCCGGACCACACTGGGGCAGGGCCGTGGTCTCATGCCAGCTGTCCCTCTGTCCGAGCAGCAAACCTCCGCGTGGAGCAGATTGGTTTTTCCTCGTGACTGATGGTCCTCGGCTGGGCTGTCCTCAGGCCCACGGCTGGCTGTCCACCGGCGCGGTGGTGCGATTTGCTCTCTGCTCCGCAGCTGGGAGTGAGGGGAGAGTGGAGCCGAACCTCAGCCCTCTAAGCTGTGTGCTCTTGTGGTTTGGGGATGAGAGCTTTTTTGATTCAGTCACCCAGAAGGTGCATTTCCCTGATTCCCACCGAGGCCCCGCGCGGCCCTGTGGCGGCTGCACAGTAACAAAGCCCAGACAGGAGCCTCGGACAAGCGGGGCCCAGCCCAGTGCCCTCGCGCCCCTCCCTCACCGCCTGGCCATGCTGGTGCTTCTCTCCATCCCCAGAGTCACCGCCCTCTGAGCCCCTGCGGTCCCCGCCAGGACCTGCCCTGGCCCTGCCCTGCACCCCACTCCTCAGGCCCTCCCCACACACGACCAGGACAACTTCCCAAAGTCGGGAGCTGACACGTCCACCCCTAAGAGCCCTCCTGTCACCGCTGTCACTACAGCCCCCACGCTGGGTCCACACTGAGCTGTCATTCACTTTTCTTTGAGATTCTTTTCATACATTTCTTTCCTTTTTTTCAGTATTTTTGGTTCAAAATATATTATAACTAAAAAATAAAGCCCTCTTCTTAATGGCTCCCTGTGGCCTTCCAGGTGGTGAAGGCCACACTCCTTGTCATAATCCACTAAGTCCCACCCGCCGCAACCCCGGATGACCGCCACGCGCAGACCTGCGCCGCCGGCTCCGACCAGTTGTCCGGTGCTCACCACCAGGCCACGCGCTCCTCTCAACCGCACGCCCTCTGCACGCCCGACTCCCGCCCACACCCCGCCCATCCCTGCTGCGGCCGCCCCTCCTCCAAGACGCCCGCCCTCACCACTCCAGTGTAAGGCAGGTCTTTCCTGGGGTCACCTCTGTAGAACTTCCCATGTCCTGAAGTGGCATTTCTGTCGTTAGAATTAACGTGGCAGGCCCAGGTGCTTTTCTCCGTCCCCACCTCCCCCTGAGCAAGGGGTCGGCACACTGACAGCGGTGGCCCTTCCCTGGGAGGAGCCTCCCAGCATGCCTGTCCCGCCGCCCGGCTGCGCGGGCGAGCGCCCATGAATCAAGCTGACGTTTCCATTACTGGAGCCGGGCTGGCTTTGGTGGGGGTGCTGGAACGACTGCTCATCACAGCCACCAGCCGGGGAGGGACGACAGCCCAGAATCGCCTGCGGCCTGGGCCTGTCCATCACCTCTCAACCAGGGAAAGGACGGTGGCCCTGGGGGCTCTCCGCATCGGCAGGAGAGGGGGTGACACAGGCAGACGAGAGGGCGGGGCCTCGTTTAGGGGCACCTGGCGAGTGCAGGCATGGGTGCAGGGCCGAACCTGCCCAGGGCCAGCACAGGCACATGTGAGTGGGTGTGTGGGTCCACAGGGAGCTCACAGGCATGAGGAGTATGTTAGTGCGTGTGCACCTGAAGAGCGTTATCTCGAGCTTATACAACATCCGGGTTGGTGCATGCACTCAAGCCCAGGACATATAACTACAGGGTCACTAGGTGTGGGTGACCAGGGCAGAACACGACAAGTCCTCTGGGCTCTGGGTCAGGCTGACGCGTGGTGGTCAGGATGAAAGGCACATGCAAGCCAGAGGCCAGAACATGTCTGCTCAGCACAAGGGAAGGAGCCAGAAAAACTGTTTGCAGAGGTAGGAGAAGGGAGCCTTTGCATCTCCGCCCAGGCTTCTCTGTGCTCACCCAGCCACCCCTGCCTGCAGATCAGGTGATTCTCCCTCCTCCCAGATTCAGGCAGGCAGTGGCACATGCTCCTCGCACAAAGCCCCCCTCCCAGTAACTCCCAGTGGGGACCCACTGGGATCACTCACCCGGCCTCCCTGGAAGTGCTTCCTTTTATCTAACCAACAGCCTTCTTGCTGCACTCTGGAAGACTGAAAGACAGCTAGTTCTCATACCCTGGCCAGCAGGTGCTCAGGTGGGGACAAAAGGACTTGAAGCGTGAGTGGACCTGTGGGCCTCCTACCTGCTCCCCTCCCCCCGGTCCGTGCAGGGAGGGAGAATGGCCGCTGCTTGAGCTGTCCACATAGCATAACCACGCACACGTACACAATTATTTATTTAATAGTATTTTCTTTAAGCTGACTCTGTCTTTTTACTTGAATGCCTACTGTGAACTCATGGCACTGGTGTGCCCATTACATATTTTCCTAATACACATTTACATAAACACAACTATTAAAATAGATTAAAATTTTGCCCCTGTGCCAACTAAAATTATGTCCTGGACTTCTGTGGTCCACTTGCTGACTTCAGAAGGAACTCGGGGTGAGAATGAAGAGCTCGAGACGCCTGTGCCCAGCCAGGCCAGGCCCCTGTCTGGGCGCCGCCGCCCAGCCCCGTCCCTGCACTGGGTCTTCTCTTCCAGGGCCAGAGCCTGCCTCTCGTCCTGCCAGTCAAGGCCTTTGTAACTGGGCCCCAGTCTCTCTCCCAGACCATCTCCCGCCTCACGTAGTAGGTCCAAAATACTGAACAAATGAAGAATGGATTATGGGCGCACTCCATAAATGAATGAATGAGCGTACACCTCCACCTGGGAGTCCCCAGGCACCCGAGACTCAAGACATTGTTGACTTTCCCTTCCTCCCACATTGTCCACCCTGAGCCTGTTGATTCCCTTCCTGACTAGCTCCTGAATCTGTGCGCTTTGTCCTGTCCCCAAGGCCACACCCTCTTCTCTCCCCTCAAGTATGGTTGGGACAAGGAGGGGAGCCTGGCCTTCCCCATCTATTCTCTGTCCACAGCCTCGGTGACCTCCCGAGATGCACAGTCGGGAAGCATCCCACTCCGCTGAAAGCACCCCAGCTGCTGCTGGCCAGAATGAAGGCTGAGCTCCCTAAAGGGGCTTCGGGCACCTCGGCCGGGCTCCTCCTACCTCTGCAGCCTGCTCTCTCGCCACCTTGCTGGCCTCCCTTTTCTCCGCACCTGCCATGTAGACTATTCTAAGTTTTCTACAACGTTCCCTTCTCTGCTCTTGCCTGCCTGACATCTAGACAACCTTTATTTCTTGGCTTAAGTGTCATTTTCCTAAAGGAGCCTTTTCTCACTTCTGCCCTCAACCCAGCAGGCCCTCATCGCAGTAACAGCAAACACCGACAATGCACTTATCTGTGCCAGGCTCTGTTCTAAATGCTTCACGTGCATTGGCTCATTTAACCCTCAGAACAGCTTTAAGAGGTAGTTATAATGATCATCCTCATGTGTCCATGGGGATGAGGCACAAGAGAGGTCAGGGTCTCAAGTGAAGGGCCTGGAATCTAAACCCGAGCTGCCTGGCCCAGAGCTGGGCACCACAGCACTTCACACACTGAACTATAATCATCTGTCTAGTTATTTATCCTGCCCATCTGTGAGCTCTGTGAAGACCGACGCCCTCTCTGGGCGCTTTGATATCTTATCTCAAGTGCCTACCACAGTGCTTGGCCCATGGTAGGGACACAGTGAATTGTATTACTGGATAGACGAATATATAGATGGATGGTTGAATAATGAGGATGGGTGATGCATGAAAGAATGATGGATGGGTGTCTGATACAGGGAACAATGACAACTGATAGGTGGATGATGGATGGGTA
>CM052540.1:85893552-85959017 GCA_028533065.1 Trachops cirrhosus | reverse complement strand
TGGAAGGGTGATGGGTGGTTGATGGATGGATGATGGATGGCTGAATGTATGGATGGATGATGGAAGGGTGATGGGTGGTTGATGGATGGATGATGGATGGCTGATGAATGGATGGATGATGGAAGGATGATGGATGGATGATGGAAGGGTGATGGGTGGTTGATGGATGGATGATGGATGGCTGAATGAATGGATGGATGATGGAAGGATGATGGATGGATGATGGAAGGGTGATGGGTGGTTGATGGATGGATGATGGATGGCTGAATGTATGGATGGATGATGGACAGATGATGGGTAGATGATGGTGGTTGGGTAATGGATGATGAATGGATAGATGATGGATGATGGATAAATGATGAATGGATGGATGAATGAGTGAATGGACAACAGATGGATGATGGGATTATGGAAGAGTGAAGAACATTCTCTGCTTGGGGGAAAGCTCTATGGGGGAAATCCTCTGGGAAGAGATGAGGCCTCTTGTAGTCAGGAATCCTAGTTCAAACCCCATCTCTGCCATTTGCTAATTTTGTGATCTTGGGGGCAAGTTTCTTTATCTCTGTGACTCTGAGTTCCCTTGTTTTGTAATAAGAATCTATTTCCCCAGGCCTCCAAGCCCTAGGATTTGATATAAGGTGTCTCTAGACATAGGGTAAAGGTCCCCACTGGGGTCAGGTTGGTTTAGGATCTGGGTGTGAGGGCTTCTCTCTTGCCCACCCCACATTTCCCATCTGCCTGATGCCCCCAGCTTTTCCACCCTCTGGAATCCAAGGCAGCCTGCAAGCCTGGACCTACCCGAAAGCCCAGCTTGGCTCTGGGCTTCCTCCATCCTATAGAGCTCAGTGTCTGACCCTGACCTCAGCACAATCAGGGCTGCTTCACCTTCAGGCTCCTTGAGGACCTGATAGGATGGAGCCATAAAGGGGCAGCCACGGCCCAGAGAGCAAATGGCCTCCATGCACAGCACGAAAACAGGTTCAACAAGCATTTATTGAGCCCCTGCTGGTGCCTGCTATGTGACCCCTGTGGTGCCAGTGCCAATGCCCCTCCTTTAAGAAGCCCCACCCATTCCCTCCTGAACTTCCTAGCTGGCTCGGGGACCCCAGGCTTCCAACATCTGATGTCCATGGCTTTCCTGGCATCCCAGCTGTACCCAGCAGGGATCTGCATGTCACAAGAGTTAGAAGTAGCTGTCCCAGAGTTGCTCGGTGCAACGCTGAGTGTTTCTGCAGTCCACGCTGGCCCCGTTGCTGGGGGCCTGAGACCCAGGCAGTGGTGGGCAGGGCAGGCCTGGTGTCTCCCATGCAGGCTGGCTGAGTTCAGAGCACACAGGTCAGGTTTCAGTGGGTGCCAGACCAGTGGTCTTGTGGTGGGGGGCTGGTGCTAATGATGGCCTGAGGTCTGAGGGCCAGGCCAGGTCTTGGTCACACCCAGTGCCCCAGGACCCAGCACTGGCGGTTCAGCTCTGGTGCTTCGTGTGCAGAGCTCCGGGGCCAGGAATCTCCCATGTGTGGCTGGTGTCCTGCCAAGAGACAAGGTGGTCAGTGCCTTCAGTGCCTTCAGTGCCAACAGTTGCCTTCCTCCGTCCACACCCCATCTGCCCACTACCCCGCCAGCTCACCACCTACTCACCCAAACATCCATTATCCACCCCGCAGTTGACAGGCTTTCCACCTGCCTCCCAGCACTCCTATCCACCCATCTGCCAACCCACATCCAACTCTTCGCCCGGCTGTGCCACTCACCAGCTCGCCCTCCACCCACCTGCATACCCAGCTCTCCACACCACCCCCTGCCCCTGTTACCCACCTGTCTACCTACCAGTCCACCAACACCTCAACATACCACTGTCAATATCCACAACATCCACCTACCAACCCCCAACACATCCACCACCCACGCTCACACTTCCCACCCACAACCCACTCGGCCCTAAAACCCACTCATGCACCTCCCACCTGCCAACACATCGGCCCACCCACCATCTCACCACCCATCCTGCTACCCATGTTCACACACCCACTAACCCTGCTTCCCATGTACACCTGTCTACAGCCCCAAACAGCTGCACAGCCACTCACCCACCCACACTCCTGCTCACCTGCCACGGCGCTTACTTCCCAGCCTGCTGACACTTCCTCTAATTCACCAAGCCCCCAGCCCCCACGCATGCACCCACCAACCCTCCATCTTCCTGCCCCCAACCCACCAACATACCTATCCGACGATCCACCACTGCAACTGCCACCAACCCTGCACACCTGCCTGCCCTCACAGTCACCCAGCCCCACACCAAGCCATCCACCCACTCAGGACATCTGCGCACCCACTTTCCATCTATCCTTTCACCTGTCCTCACCCTCAGTTAGGCACCAATCCCTTCCCTGCCCACCTATCTACCTACCTACCTATCCCGGTCATCCTGCAATCACCTCTCTACCTACCTATCTGCCCACCCCGTCAGGTTTCTCTGAGCTCCACTGTGTGCCTTCAAGTGCTAAGGAGCTGTGGGAGGGTTAGGACAAGTGGGGATGCATCCTGTGCCTTGGTCCTTACTTGGCCCCAGGGACAGTGCGTGCATATGAGGGTGCCCCAAGCTGACTCTGAGCAGCCCTCTGGGCCAAGGTAGCAGGCAGAGGCTCCACTACCCTCCACCACTGCCCACTGTTCTTGACTGTTGGGCAAGCAGGAGGGCAGGGAGTCTTGTCTTGATCCAACATGCTCACTCCTGTTTTCCTGCATTCTCAGAAGCTTGCTTCTTGACTTCACACAAGTGCCTCCTTGGTATCTTTCTAACATGCCAGAACCATTTCCATCTCCACACTGTGACCCAAAAGCCTAAAGTGTCCTTGTACCTACTGTGAATCAAACCCTCGAGGAACAGCTCAAGTCTCCCCTCCCACAGGAAGCCCACAATATCCTCCTCCCAGTCCCCAGGGGTTCCCTTCATCTTGCAACACCTGCCCTGAGTGACTTCATCTCCATTAGACTGGAAGCCCAGCAGAGCTATGGCTCAACCCAGGGAGGATGCTGCACGGGGGATCGATGGAGGTGGAGCCAGAGCGAGGAAGCAAAGGGAGGGCTGCCCTGGAGGGCACGGGAGGAACTGACAGTGATGGAGCACTTACGGTCAACACACCCCCCTAGATCCTAGCCCAAGCCTGAGAGGCAGGCGAATTTTACCAAACATTCCAAGAAGAACTAACTCCTATTCTTCTCAAAGTATTCCAGAAAATTCAAGAAGAAGGAAGAATCCCAAACTCTTTTTATGAGGTGAGTATTACCCTAATTCAAAACCATGTAAAGACACAACAAAGAAAGAAAGTTACAGACCAATATGCCTGATGAACATAGATGCTAAAATCCTCAAAAAAAATTATTGGCAATCCAGGTCCAACAACACATTAAAAAGATCATACACCATGATCAAGTGGGATTCATCCCAAGGATGCAAGGATGGTCCAATATTTGCAAATCAGTAAACATAATACATCACATAAACAAAATAAAGAACAAAATCACAGGATTGTATCAATAGATGCTGAAAAAGCTTTTGATAAACTCTAGCACTGATTTATAATAAAAACACTCAGCAAAGTGGAAGTAGAGGGAGCATTCCTCAACATAATAAAGACCATATATGAGAGACCTACAGCCAACATCATACTCAATGGGCAAAAACTAAAATCTTTCCCCCTAAGATCAGGAACAAGACAAGGATGTCTGCTTTCTCCACTCCTATTCAATATAGTGCTGGAAGTTCAATTCACAGCGAATAGACAAGAAAAAGAAATAAGAGGAAGACAACTACTTGACCTGATAAGTGAATGGGACAAAGAAGGGGGATTCAAAGTCAATACTCAGAAATCAATAACATTTTTGTACAACAACAATGAACTATCAGAAACAGAAATTGGGGGGAATCCCATTTACTATAGAAATAAGAAAAATAAAGTACCTAGGAATAAATTTAACCAAGGAAGTAAAAGACCTATACTTGGAAAACAATAGAACTGAACAAATAAATTGAGGAAGACACAAATAAGTGGAAGCATGTACCATGTTCATGGTTTGGATGAAATAACATCATTAAAATGTCCATACTGCCCATAGCAATCTATAAGTTCAGTGCAATCCCTATTAAAATACCAATGGCATATTTCACTGATCTAGAACATGCTCCAAAAAATTTGCATGGGACCAAAAAAGACCCTAAATAACCTCAGCAACCTTGAGAAAGAAGAAAAAAGTTGGAGGGGTCACAATACTTGATATCAAACTATACTACAAGTCCACTGTAATCAAAACAGCCCGCTACTGGCATAAGAACAGAGACATAGGTCAATGGAACAGAACAGAGAGCCCAGAAATAAACCCAAGTCTCTATGGTCAATTAATATTTGACAAAGGGGACAAAAACATAAAATGGAGTAAAAATAGCCTCTTCAACAAATGGTGTTGGTAGAATTGGGCAGTTACATGCAAAAACAAATGAAACCTGACCACCAACTTACACCATACACAAAAATAAACTCAAGGTGGATAAAAGAAATACAAGTTGTGATGTCATAAAAGTCCTCATGGAAAACACAGGTAGTAAAATTTCAGATATCCCATGGAGCAATATTTTTGCTCATATATCTCCTAGGGCAAGGGAAATAAATGAAAACATGAACAAATGGAAATACATCAAATTAAAAAGCTTCTGCATGGCTAAAGAAGCCATCATCAAAATGAAAAGGGAATTGACCATATAGGAGAACATATTTGTCAATGATACATTGGACAAGGGTTTAATCTCCAAAATATACAAAGAACTCACATGAGTCCACTCCAGGAAGACAAACAATCCAACTAAAAAATGGAAAAAACTGGCTGGTGTGGCTCAGTGCACTGAGCAATGGCCTGTGAACCAAAGGGTCAATGGTTTGATTCCTACTCAGGGCACATGCCTGGGTTGCAGGCCAGGTCCCCAGTAGGGGGCACATCAGAGGCAAACACACATTGATGTTTCTCTCCCTCTCTTTCTCCCTCCTTCTCTCTAAAAATAAATAAATAAAATGTTTAAAATAAAAAAAAATGGAAAAAGGACCTGAACAGACATTTCTTTAAGGAAGACATACAGAGGGCCCATAGACATATGAAAAGATGCTCAACATCACTAACCTTCAGAGACACGCAAATTAAAGCCATAAGATACCACCTCATAACACTCAGAATGGTTATCATTAATAAATCAACAAACAACAAGTGCTGGCGAGGATGTGGAGAAAAGGGAGCCCTGGTGCACTGTTGGTGGGAATGCAGACTGGCGCAGCCACTGTGGAAAACAGTATGGAATTTTCTCAAAAAAATAAAAATGGAACTGCCTTTGACCCAGCAATTTCACTGCTGGAGTTATACCTTAAGAATTCCAAAATGCCAATTCAAAAGAACCTACACACCCCAATGTTCATAGCAGCACAATTCACAATAGCCAAGTGCTGGAAGCAACCTAGGTGCCCATCAGTAAATAAATGGATCAAAAAACTATGGTACATTTACAGGATGAAATACTATCCAGCAGAAATAAAGAAGGAGCTCCTACCCTTTGTGACAGCATGGATGGAACTGAAGAATATTATGCTAAGTGAAATAAACCAGGCGGTGAGGGACAAATACCATGTGGTCTGACTTATAAGAAGATTCTAATGAACAAAATAAACTAATGAGCAAAACAGAACCAGAGACATGGAAACATGGAACAGACGGACAGCAAACAGAGGGGATGCAGGGGGAATGTTGGAAGGAAGGGGAAGGGACCAATCACAAAACATGGATGATGACCCATGGACATGGACATGGACAACTGTGTGGGGATTGCCGGTGGCAGTTGGGGGTGGGGGCGGGCTGGGTGGAGGAGGACAAAGGGGGAAAACTTGGGACAACTGTAATAGCATAACAATTTTTTTTAAAAAAAGCCTGGGAGGGCCCTGGCTGGTGTAGCTTAGTGGATTAAGCACGGGCCTGTGAACCAAGAGATCACGGTTCGATTCCCAGTCAGGGCACATGCCTGGGTTGCAGGCCAGTTCCCAGCAGGGGATGCACAGGAAGCAACCATACATTGATATTTCTCTCCCTCTCTCCTTCCCTTCCCCTCTGAAGATAAATAAAATTAAAAAAAAAAAAAAAGCCTGGGAGGCAGCCACCACCATTTCACAAATGAGGGAACTGAGACTCAGCAAAGATAAACGGCCACCTTAGCATTCACAGCTATAGTGGAAACGATCGAATCAATTTCTTCCTGATTCCAAACTTCCACGTTAAAGGAAATTTGTTCCATGTATTTTTTTCTTACCCTGAGCTCCAAAGGATGCTCAGACATTCTCGTCATCCTTTAGGGTCAGACAGACTCTTTACAGCAAGCCCCACGAGGGGGAAATCCCTGCTGAAGCCAAGCTCCTGCTTGCACACCTCCGAGGACAGACTACTCATTACCCTTCCTCCACCCCTAAAACAGCTCTGAGTGTTGGAAAATTCCTCCTAATAACAAGGGCTGAAGGCAACAGGCAAAAATGAAGATGTTTATGCCAGTGATGGGTGCGTGTATTTCCCCCCTCTGGCTCTTTTTTCTGTTTTTAATATTCTTTAATGTTGGTTGGTGCTTTGCTAATTTTACTATATTTTTTAAAGGGGTAAGAAACAGTTGGCAAACACTCTGGAATCATTTGGCCTCAGGAAGAACGTCTGTTTCGGCTCCAGTCTCTGAAACAGTTGCATTCCTTGGAAGTGTTTGCTGCCAAGGTGTAAGAGTTTGAGATCTTATTTAATTGAGAAGCAAATAGTTGGTGCAAAGGAAGGTTTTATTATTTTTCGAAATGAGTATTTAAAAGTGATTATAGTCGTTCTTACCTTTACTAAGAGGCAGAACCTTGGAATGGAGAAAAGCAATCATGTATTTTTAAGGAAAAGAAAGGCCATAACCCCCTATTCCTTGAGTTAAATTCAGGCTCCTTGTCCCCTGGATCCAGAAGCCAAGTCACTAAGGACTGGAGCCCTCCTCCCCTCTCCAGCCTCCCTGGAGGGACATGGGGCCCCAGGCCAATTGGATGGGATGGGGGGGTCTGTCCTCACTGTGCTGCCCACCAGGACTCCCCACTCACCTCCCTCCTCCTAGATCCCTTTACTGTTACAAAACAAAATTAGAAAACGACAAAACAAACCAAGCAACCAAGGACTTTACACTGCAGAATGAGGAATCCTACCTCAGAACACCTGCCGGGCCCGGACTGGCCAGAGCAGCCCTTCCTCAGCTCTGGACAATGGTTGCTACAAGGACTATGGGCTAAGATCTCCCAAAGCATTCAGATAAACTGAACTGGAACTTCAAAATAAAATCTCCTGGCTTTTAACTAACAACTAAATTTGATAAAAATCTAAATCATCTGTGGGCGAAGTAGACTCTCTCAGGCTGGACTCAGCCTGTGGGAGGCCAGTTCTGACCTCTGGCCGCTTCCCTGCCCAGGTCTTTGTTCCACGAGTCTGTTCCGTGGCTTTGCATTCTGGTGTCTTGGCCATGGTGACCTTTCCTGCTGGTCTCTGGCTGTTGATTCTCCCACCTGTCTTTGAAATGCTCCCCCTTCTCTGTCCCACAATGCACGGCACATCCCTCTCTCCCTGTGCTTGTCACTTTGCGTGGCAGGCGTCTCTCCAGCTACCCCGGGGATTCGGTGCAGGCGCAGGGCAGGGCAGCTCCTTCCTGGAGACCTCCTCGGCCCCTAGCATCTGGCCAGGCACAGAGCAGGTCCTGAGCTGGCTTCATGACAAACGCAGAAACGTGCCGGAGGAGGATGGGCTGGTTTCTGAGCTGGCAGGATGGGCTTCCCCGGCCCTTCGTAAACTGAGATTCTGTACACTATATCAGGCTCTTTGCTCAGCTCTCCTCCTTTGGGGGCAGCAGGGGAGGAGCTACCATACTTGGAGTCTGGTGGTCAAAGGTTCAAATCCAGGCTTTACCACTTACAAGCTTTGTGATTTTTTTTAAGTTCTTGTGACTTTTGACAAGTAACTTCATGTCTCTGAGACAGCAAATGGATGTGAATTAAAGGACTCAGTAGGATCCCTGCATAGAAACCTTTCATTATACAACTTCAGATAAATGAGAAAATAAAATATCAGAACTAGGAGGTGATGGGTTCAACCATCTCTCTTCAAAGATGGGGAAGCCAAGGCCCATCAGTGGGAACAGATTTGTCCAAGGTCTCCCCCAGAGGGATGGTAGCAAATACTATTTTAAATTCCCTTGAAATTTTCCAGGCTTAGTAGAGTACTTAGCACATAGGATGTTCTCAGATGTCATTTTTCTTCCCTTTTTTCAAATCCAAATATCAAAACATGAACATATTTAACATTGGTCTCTTCCAGTCTTAATTTTCCAATCCTTCAGTGGAAAAATCACTGTATTGAACTCTCCCCAAGGCACCAAGATCTGGAGGGTCATCTCTTAGCTCTGCTGAATTCAATGAAATCACATCTAAGATGGATTCATTGTGTCGGGAGGACCCTTCAAGACCAGGAATGCCAATGCCTCCACAATGTGCAGATGGGAAAACAGGGGCTCTCAGAGGGGAGGTCACTTGTCCAAGGTGCTCTGAAGCTGGTAGGGAAATTTGTGGGGGTGAGCAGGAGGCTGGCAATGGAGCACCTGACCCCATGGCAGCCTAGCCTGGCACGGAGGAGCCCGGTCCCTTAACAAGGGAGTGCCTTCTGGAGACAACCCGCTGTCCGAGGTGCTGAAACCCTCTCTAGGACTTCGGCCCATCCAGAGCCTGGAGTTGGCTGCTTAGCCTTGAACCCTGGCTTCTAAAAGGAGATGGAATGTGGGGAGTGATAGAGAAATGAATCAAGGTGAGCACCGAGATGTCTAGTTTTGGAGACCTTTCAGCTAGTGACACCATTATCCTTCCTCCATCGCCTAAAATGTCACAACGTTGGCAAGGGGCACCCCTGACTGCCTCTCCAAGTTGACCCTGCTCTGTAAGTCTGTACCCTGAGGGGGCTTAGAGACTCCATCCTGTCTGGGAATATCACTTGCCTTTCTCCTCCCAGTTCCCATTCCAAGCTGCGTGTAACACAAGGACACAGACTGGCTCTGCTCTCCTTCATCACTGTGTCCCCGGCACCGACTGCAGCCCCGGGAGCAGCACTGACAGTGCAAATCTGTTCAGTGAGTGGATCATGGGGGGCTTGGGAAGAAGATTAGGTTTGTGTGGACCGACATGGGGGGAAAGGTTGGGCTTTCTGGTCTACCTTAAGGAAAGCTTGTCTCAGGAGATTGTACGGGATCCCCCACCCTTCTCTCCACTGGAGTCCATCTTCCAGGACCCCATGATTCTGGGCTAAAATGTTCTCTTTGTCTCTTTTTCGCACTTGAAATCAGGCTGAGTCTGGTTAGCCCGCCACTTCTTCCTAGAGCCACTGATTCTTTCATCTCCTTATTTAACATTTGTTGAGCTCCTACTGTGCGTCGGCCTCCACATTGGGTGCTGGGTCTACAGACATGAGTTAGATGGACCTGCTCTCTGGGTTTTCGTTCACCACATGTCACGGGCTCGCTGAATCCTAACAAATATGAGTTAGCTGTCTTTGCTAGGCCCATTTTATGGATGAGAAAACTGAAGCCCAAGTAAGTCAAGTCATTTGTCAAAGGTCTCGCTGCTAGATTTTGAACCCCGGCAGCCCCACTCCGGAGCCGGGCCATGACATTCTGCCTCCGATGGAGTGCCTGGTGGGGAAAATGCAGAGATGAATGGGACCACCCCTGCCAGGGTGGGGGGCACTGGGGCCATTCCCACACATTTCAGCTGACTTTGAAAGCACTGGCCAAGCTCACAGTTCCACTGGTGGGGTCTTTTTGTTGTTTCTTTTTTTGCTTTTGCGAAATGGAGGAAGGAAGCCGGTGACTTCAGGCAGAAGGAAGAGGGTGTGAAATAGGTGCTTGGCAGGTAAATGAGGTTTCTAGGAGGTGTGAAAAACCTGGCAACATTGGCAGGTGGGAGAAAGCGAGAAGGTCTGGAAAGCAGGACACACGGGGCTGGCTGGGAGGGGAGGTGCGGGGGAGGGGAGGGGTGCAGGTGGGAGAGGCTCAGCAGGTCAGCAGGTTCCCTCGGGGAACAGGGTCATCCTGTACTCAGGCTCCTGGCCTGTCCCGAGCCAAAGCACTGACGTCCCCAGGGAAACCTGTTTTAGCCACAGCCCCCAAGTGTGTCCCGGGGTCAGGAGTGATTGGAGGGGTGCTGCCTCGGGCAGAAGTGGGTGTCAGGGGAACAATGGCATGGGTCAGTTTGGAGTCACCCGACTCGTGACCCAGGACAGATGGCTGTGCTTCTGGACACTTGAGGACCGCCGCCTGTAATGTGCAGATGCTCCTCAGAGCAAGTACTGGATGAGGACCAAGTGAGCTGAGTCACCCATCGGAACACCGTTGGTCCCAGTGCCAGGCCCTGGCACTGCCAATGAACGTGGCAAAGAGGTCCCTGTCCTCATGACGTTTCCACTTTAGTGGGGAGGGAGTCAGCAAAGATGGACTCAGAGGGACGAGGGACTGAAAGAAAAGTGAGGCCGGGATGGGCTGGGGATCGATGGTCTCTGCAGGGAAGTGCGAGGGGGGCTGGCTGGGGGCCCGGCACCCACGAGGGGCCCTGCCACAGGAGGTGGTGGAGCTGGCAGGGGTGAGGAAGACACGGTGGAGTTTGTGTGTTAGGGGGATGGACTGGTGGGGAATTGGCTTAAGCAGCAGCCATTTCCAACTAGAAGCTGTTGAACAGCCCAGACAAGGGACAAATGCAGACTCACTGCTGACGGCAGCCTCAGAGGGGCCAGTGTCAGCCCAGGCTGAGCACCGCTCAGAACCCAGTCTGTGGAGCAGCAGAACAGCCGCACTGGGGACTTGTCAGAAATGCAGAGTCCTAGGCCCTGCCCAGCCCTCCTGAGTCTGCATTTTAAGGAGCCCCCAAGGTGATCTGATTCGGTATTGGCTTGGGTCTCTCCACCCCAGCGCCAGGTATCTCCAGGCTGCAAGCCTGCCTCTGTGCCCAAGTTAGCATTGACAATTATTTCAGAAATATTGTCCGTTTCCATTTTAATAAAGGAGCAGACTCGAGCAGGACTATATTGGATTTGATTTTGATCTAATAAAAATGCCAAGTTGCTCTGGGTCCAGAAAACTCTCCCTTGCAATCCCCTCTGCTATTTTGAGGGCAGCAGTGGCAGAGATTCGTCTAGACAGAGCTCCCAGAAGCCACCTCTGTACCCGGCGAGTGACAGCCTCTCACCCAGCGCAGCCTTACAGATACACCTGGTGAAATCAAAGGCTTGTCTTGGGCATTGAACTTGACAACTGCAATCAGCTGCAAACCTCAGTTGCCCCTGAAAGGAAGATGCAGACACCTGGACCATAAGGCAGCATCCTCTCCTTAAATGTCACATCTGATGTGCTTCTGAGCTAGCTGGTGGCACTGCAGGGCCCCAGAGCAGTTTTCAAAAGCAAACTCTTTCCTCAGGAAAGAAAAAATTATGGCAGAATCCATATCACAGTAGCACAAGAAAAAAACCAGCAAATTTGGAGCAGTTAAGATAACTGGAAGTTCATGTCACTGTTTATGTAAAAGCGGCTGCTCAGGTGGGAAAGAGTGGAGAAAACGGGAGGTTTAGATCCAGTGATTGAGCACCTACTGTGTGCCATGCATAGACTGCTCTAGACTGTCAGGATACAGATGAGAATACAGCAAGACAGGGTGTCTGTTCTCATGCGGCCTGGTGGGGAGAGACAGCAAAACAAAAACCAAGTACGTAAATATAAAAGGCAGTTTCAGGGCGGGACAGACACTATAGCAAACAGAAAGGAAGGCAACGTGAGGGCAGCTGGGGAAGCTGGCGCAGCTCAGGGAAGCTTCTCGGAGGAAGCGGCCTTTTGGCAGAGACAAAGACGAGGCGAAGCCAGCCATTAGAGGGAGCTTTAGAGCGGGAGCATTCCGGGCAGAGAGAACAGCAAGTGCAAAGGTCCTGAGGAGGCAATGTTTTATATGTTCAACATACACGATGTGGCTGGAGCAGCAGGAGGGGGTGGAGGGTGAGAGGAGAGGAGGCCCAGGGTTCAGGGCTGGGGCAGGAAGGCCTGTGCCAGGGTAAGGGGAAAGACAGATCTGCACACGGGGGAGTCCTAGCTCCAGGGGACAGAAGTTCTCAGCAAAGCCTGTCTGCCTTTCAGCTCCTTGGATTTTCACATTTGCACAAGAATACTCCGCCTTCCTTCCCCAGGCTTCGACAGCCATCCCAGGAGACGGCTGGGAAGTGCTTAGCAGAGACCTGCGCAGGGGAAGTGTTTAATAACACAGCCTCCCTGGCGTTCCTCCTCCCCAATCCCTTGTGCCCAAAAGTCAGCCCACCACAAAACGGAGCAGCTGCTTTGGTGCAGAAATATTGCAAAACTGGTCCAGGCATTTCCAAAATATTTTTTTGGCCAAAAACCCACTCCCAGCTAAGAGACTGCACTCTGGAGATGGCGTCGTCTCCCTGGACAGTCCAATCAAGCTGCTTATCCAGCCCGGGAGCTCTGTGGGGGCCAAGGCCATGGGGGCTGGGCCCTGTGTCCTCGTAGCTACCCAGGCCCGGCAGGTGGGGTGTGCCCAGGGTTTGGTCTCTGGAGCCAGACAGGTTGGGTGCAAACCCCAGCCCTGCCATTTCCTGGCACAGCTGTGTCTTCCCTGGGCCTCACTTTCCCTGTCTGTAAAATGGGGCTGTATTCGGGATGAAAGGAGTGGATCAATGTGAAGTCCTCAGAACACACATGAGGCTGAGATATTATCATCGGACCTGGTGGGACTTACTTCTTCTCGGTGGTTATTATCAAGGCCAGGTGTCACCAGTACAGGTGTAGAATTCTACCAGGTTGGATCACCCCTGGCTATGTCCCACACCCCACCCTCACTGGGAGCCTATGAGGCACCTCCACAGACCCTTGTGTAGCTCTGGCCACACCAGATAGTGGTGGCTGGGCAGCTGCGAGGCCCTGGGTCATGCCTGTTTCTCTCCATGCTCCAGCATGGGGCCCTGCCCAGGGAAGCATCTTTAGTAAACGCTGGTGAATAAGTGAATGAATAAATGACTTTCACCAGCCACAGGCGCAGCCGCCTTGGGATAATTAACGTGACCAGAGCTCTCAAGCTGGCATTGCAGCCCACTGTTGGGCGGCTCCTCCCTCAGGTCTGAAAGCAGATGGGGTCTCTTTCTCCCTCATTCTTTTAACTGAGTCCCCAGCGCCACCTCTGCTTGCTGGGAAAGTCAGCCATCCCCGCCAGTCCACGCCCACCCACTCTCCCTGAAGGGTCTCAGCAGTCCCTTGGTTTCAACCCTCTCCACTCCCTGCCACCCCTCAGACTCACGCAAAGTGCCATCGTGCCCCACAGACCTGCACCCCCACAAACCCGTCCCCCCTACAAACCTGCCCGCCCCACAGCACCTGAGGTGGGCATGCTGCTGACCTCCAGCTGCACCTGGGCTTTCCCCACCCGCCCCAAGAAATTCATGCACCAGCCCCACACAGCAGCCTCACACTGTGACCGGGCACAGCGCTGCCATGTCTGGGGGTGACTCAGTCATGCGTGCTCGGCACTAACTGTCCGAGTCCCTCTCGGGACTGGTGCTAACCAGCCAGACAACGTGCCTTTAGCCGCCACCCACCTTTTCAGGCTTAGTCCCCTTGGCCTGCTCCCACTTGGGTTTTCTGAGGTCACCCAAATAAGCTACTTGCGGCTGAACCCTCATCTCAGGACCTGCTTCTGAGGGAACCCAGACCGAGACACTGACAATCCTTGCAGCAAAGCGTTCTGGAGTCCGGCAACCATGCCCTCCCGGAATGATGGCAACGCGGTTCAAGCTGCTCCGCCGGCCTTGTCTTGCTCCCCAGGCCTCCCCTACACTGCAGATGGAGGGAGGGATGGATGTGGACATGGAGGTGGGCAAATGTGTCAGTGACTACGAAGGGGTGGGCTGTGCAACTGTGAGTACGCGAAACAGTGTACAGACACAGGCATGCAGACATCAGTGTGGGTACGAATACGGACCAATAATCCGGACAGTCTCTGCCCTGCTCAGAATGCCCTGGGCTCCCCCGTGCCCAGCCTCCTCTTCCCAAGGCAGCTCCTGCCCCCTGCGCCCCACCCCATGCCGACTTCCAGTCCGGGCTGCTCCTGCTTCCCGACTTTGCCCCGCAGGCCCCTCGGCCTGAAGGCTGTTTGTTGGGCTGACTCCTCTCATCATCTGGGTCCCAGCCCCTCAGAGAGGTGGCCCTAAAGGAGCCTCCCCCTTCCTCTTTATCACCACACACTCCCTCCTTAGCAAGGAGGGTCTTGTTTTTCCCTGGGTTCACGCCTTGCTTGGTTCTGTCTCCCCCTGGACTGCCAGCCCCATGAAGCCGGGAGGGGCTCTTGCTCACAGCGGTACGTCCAGCACGGAGTGGACACTCAGTGGGTATTTGTCAAAGGATGCAAGAAGGAATTTTGCACCGGCTGTTGACCTGGCAAACACAGCTGATGCCTGTTTGTGTTCAGGAGATGAAGCGGGTACCAGGATGGGGTGGGGCTGTGGGGAATGGGCCGAGGGAACTGGGCTGTGGAACCTAGGCTGGGGGTGGAGGGCTTCCGCAGCCCCCCGACCCTGCGTCTCCTCGTTCTTAATTCCAGGGCTTACAGTTAGGGCCAGAATGGCTTCCCCATCTTTCATCTTCAGGCCTCAAGCATTTGGCCTTTCCTCCTCCAGCTTCCCAGCTGCCCCCAGACAAGCCCCCAGCCTCTTTCCACCCAGGCAGTACTGCCTGCTCTGCAGGGGGCCAGAGGAGCCTTCGCCCAACCCGGGGAGACAGCAGCACTCGCAGTGTGCCAGGGACTCTCAGACTTTGTCCCTACTATATGCTTCCTGAGCCCCTCAGTAGATTTCCGTTCCCCTATGCTGTCCCTGAGGTGGATGCTCCCCAGCTGCCTCCATACCCTGGTTCTTGACCCCTTTCTCCAGGAAGCCCTCCACCCTAGCACAGACACCAGTCATGAAACTATGGTGTGTGAGCCCAGTGTCTACTGAGTGTCACCTCTTGTTTGATGGGCAGATCACCTTCCTGCCAGGTGCCTCCTACAAGAGAGAAGACTGGACCCTCTCCTCTCCTCCAACCACGCCTCCTCCCACGCTCCTCACCCACCTCCATCTTCTCCCTCCAGCCATTTCTCACTCAGTTTCTAGGATCACAGGATTTGGAGTCAGACAGACTGGGTTTAAATTTTCACTGTCTTCGCTTGGGTCTCCCTAGAAATAGACTCTGAGGTAGGAAATCAAGAATGGGGAAGATCTTAAGGAGAGGCAGGGACTCTGGGCAGAGAGAAGGAAAGTGGCACAGGCAAGAAGGCAGCCAACCCAGGCGAGCGAGCTGCTAACCCTGCGGACGGAAGGCTGAGGAATCCTGCGGGGCCCTCAGGGCGATCCCGCTCTAGGGGCGAGCGAGCTTAGCCACCTTCTGTGGTGCGGGCCGGGGAAGCTCCCGGCACAGAGATGGGGACAGCGGCTACAGAAAGACCCTAGAGCTTCCTAGAAGAGCTGAGAGCTGTGGGCAGGGCGCTGACAGCGCCTGCTCTAACTGCTCTGCCCCTGACTTGCTGAGCTGTGTGACCTTAGGCAAGTTACTGCACCTCCCTGAGCCTGAATCTCCTCACCTGCAAACGGTGGGTTATAATTTCTATGGGGGTGGGGGTCAGCAAGAATGTGAGATCAGGCATGAAAAGCCCTTGGTACGGGGTCGGGTGGGGTGGGCAGGGAGAACGTGGTGGCCATTCAGCAGGCTCAGCTGAGAGTCCGCCATTTTAACTTGAACCTCACATGGCCTTTCTTTTTCTGTCTGGAGCAAGGCCCTTCTCTCCTTTGACCTCTCCTCTGCCTTCTGGCCCAGAGATCTGTTTGCTGATAGGTGTCCCCCACAGCGAGGCACACGAAGTCAGTGCATTCTAAGCTTCCAGGAGCATCCGAGGCTCAGATAAACCTTGCCCACTGTCGCCTCCCTGGTGTGGTCAGTGCGACACAGCTGTGGTTCCCCCTTTAAGCCCGTGGCTGGCCCAGGCCTGGACTTGAGCTGCGGGTCACCTGCTCGCCTTTAAGCACTCCGTCTCCCTCCTGCTTGTTTAGCAACACACCCGCTCCGCAGGCTGCCGCATGCAGAGGGCTTGCTACATTAAGACACCAGCCTCAGTTTCCCCATCTGTAGAGTGTGTTTGTGGGAGAAAGCAGGGGTTCGGGGGGAGGTTCGCCTGCTCATCGCCAGGCTCTTCCTCCGCAGACGGCGCAGGGTCTGTGCGCAGGCTCCTGTCGGCGACGCCACTTACGGGCTGTGTGTCTCTCGTGGCGGCAGTCTAAGCGAAGGTCCTCCTCCTCATTCCCATCCCCCTTCTCGATTCTGGAAAGAAAAGAACCCAAAGGCTGTGTAAGAGAGAGCAGGCTGAGCTGGCAGAGGCCCAGGACTAGGAAGCGTGGACCCTCCCCCAGAGAACGGTTTGCAAAGCAGCTAGGCCCCACTGCCCATGAGGCCCTCACCACCGCCCTGTGAGCTGGACGCCATTATTTCCACTTTGTGGATGAAGAAATGGAGGCATTGGGAGGTGACGTGACCAATAAGGTGCTACGTAGCTAATACACTGGAGGCAGAACCTGGACGCAAACCCACCTGCTGTGACAAAAAGATGTTCCATTATGTGCAAATGGCAAGTTACAAAAGAATGTGTACAGTGTGATTTGTTTAAACAATGGTGCACGGGCATGCACAGAAAGCTATTCGGCTGAGTGTACGCCAGAAGCCTCACCGTGACTTACCCAGGATAACGAGAATATAGGGGTAAGATCTGGAGCCTTTTTTGCAACTTACCTCTGTTTTCTGATTTGGAGCAATGGACCTTCATTAGCTGTGGCAGTTTGCTTAACTAATTAAAACACTTCCTAAAGCCAGTTCTACATACAAATGGAGCCCTGGGCTTCTCCCTTCCAGCAAGTGCTATTTCCTAGCAACAACTGTGAGAGTTTCTCCCCTATGACTTCCTTCTCCTCTGGCATCTCCAGATCACCACAGTTCCAGAGGGGCTGCCTCTTCTGGCGTGGCCAGGGTCAACGAGCCCCAAGCACAGGCCGACAGGGTCGGGGGGAGGCGCTGCGGACTCTTGGACCTGGCCCCAGGCCGGGACCCTCAAGCCCACCCTGCCGATGACAGGCCCGAGTAGGTGGGGCCACGTCGCCACCGTGCACTCACCCTCCGTGGCCCAGGCCGACGTGCACCGCCCTTAGAGAAACGCAGTGTGTCCCCTGCGGTAGGAACCACGCTGACCGTTGTATCTCCTGAGAGCACCGAGAGCCCCCCCAGCTCCGCCTCTGTGGCTGCACCCTGGCATCGTTCCCCTTCCTCTCTGCCTTCCGCTTGCCTTGCAGCTGCCCGAGACCTCCCTCCTCACATCTCACCTTCGGTGCCTCCCCAAGACTCTCCAGTGCCCTTGGCCTTCCACCCTCCCTGCTCTACTGCCGCCATCTCTGCTCGCACGCAAGGAAGCCTCGGTCCTCTCCAAGCAAACGCCCACCCCGTTGTCTGGGTCTTCCCAGCACCACTTGCTCCTAGAGGCTGGGGGACATGGGGAGGTGGTGAGTGACAAGTGAGCAATGAATGGCAGAAATGGCCTTAGTGGGAGGGGGAGACGCTCATGAATGCTGGTTGCCTCAGATTGCTCACTCATTCACTCAGCAGGAGTTTCCTGAGGTCCTGCTCTGTGTGGACAGAAATGCCCTCCTCGTGGTCTCTGTTCTCAGAGAGCTTCCCGTCTAGTAGAAACACAAGCTTGCACTTGAGTCAGAAAATGACAGGCATTGACCGAAGGCCGCCCGAGGACTGCCCATACTGTCCTCACCAGGGACCGGGCCTGTGCTTCCTGGGGAGCAAACCCTGGGTGCCAGTCTCGTCTGGAGATACCTCCGTGGCCAGGCGGCCCCCGCCGGCAGGACGGCGGCCTAAGCGTTGATGCCGTGGAAGGCTCCGTGTGAGGCAAGGTGTCCGCTGTGTGTCTCTTACTGGAAACATCTTTGCTATTTTCCTGATTGCACAGGTTTGTTTTAAAAAAAATGCAACCCCATAAAGAGAGCAGAAGTCCCCCATAATTACGCCTCTGTGGAGTAAGTAGCTCTGTGTCCATGTTTTCAGAATTCAGACTTGTACAAATAGCCTCAAACTAAATCCACTGTTCTTGTAGCCTGGTTTTTTTAAGTTACCCATAACTTTCCACATGTTTCTATACCAATACACATAAATCTCACTCACCTTTTTTCCTGATAGTGGTTTGTGAAGAAAATAACCTGTATTCAACACCCTGTTGATAGACGTTCAGGTGTTTTGCCAGTTTTTTCACTGTTGTAAGTGACGCCGTGTGCATGTCTAGCCGGGCGTTGAGCCCCCGTCCACAGGGGCGCCCCAGGCTGGGGTGTCTCCAGTCACGAAGCCGCAGCTGGATTCAAACAGCTGGGCCAGGGGACAGAGCCCACCCTCAGCCCCGAGCGCCACCTGCTGGGTCACGTCACATCCAGTGCCACAGAGCCCATCGATACGACGACTACCTGCACTCCACAGCCCGACCCTTGAACGCATTCCCTGGTTGTCCCAGGCTCCCGGCTTCCTCCAGGCCTCATGCTGGGCGACTCCTGGGCCTCTGCTGAGAGCCTCAGCCTGGGGGGAGGGGCCAGCGAGCAAAGGAGTTGATGTTTAAGGCAAGAACCAGCCCTGCCTGGCACAGCTGCTCCTCTTCCTGGTCACCCAAACCTTGCTTGGTTCAACAGTTAACATATCAAGGGTCACCTGCCGTGAGTGGACATCCGCTCTGGACCAGGCCTGTGCTGCCCTTGGGGGCTGCAGGGACCACAACTCAGAGGTCTCTGCCCTTGAGAAGCTCACGCCTGCTGCTCAGGTTAAGGCTGGAGGTTATTCAGAACGTTGAATAAGGGTGGACTAACTGTCTGATCCGGCAGACTTTTTCTATAAAGGTGTAGGTGGCAAGTATGTGAGGCTTTGTGGACTATGTGGTCTCTGTCACAGCTTCTCAGCCGCCCTCATAGTTCCAAGCAGCCGCAGACAATATGCAAATAAATGGGTCCCTTACAGCAGGTGGTGGCTGGGTCGGCTTGTGGGAGATGGTGGGTTAAACTCTGGTCCAGGCTTCGGTTCTCAATTCGGAGACCCACTGAAGGCCCCTGGGGGAGTCTTCCACTGCCCAGTGATGGGATGTGTGGCCAGGTCTGGGAGCCACTGGTGTCCGTCAGGACCAGCAGGGGCTCCATGGGGGAGGGGAGCTGGAGCAGCAAGAGAGCCAGGTGACGCGCTCACTTCCCGAGAGGGCCTGCCTGCCTGCCTTCTGCGGCCCGCAAGGCCATTCTGGAAAGAGCGGACGCCTTGCGCAGGCACGGCCCTCACCGCCAGCTTTGCCAGTGAAAGCGGCAGACCTGCAGGGTCGGCAGATGTCCAGTGAGTGGCGAATGCGCCAGCGGCCGTGGGGGGGCTGATGGCCCTCTGGGGAGGTCGCTGGGGGTCCCCAGGGTGCTGAGCATTGTGTAGAAAGAAAAGGAACAACTGCAAATGTCACCAGGTGACAATGGCCTTTGATTTGAACTGTAATTTCCTACAGAGCATGTTATGTGCTTTCTGAAGATAGGCCTTTTTTTTTTCTTTTAACATAATGATGTGGGAAATTAGCCGCACATTTAAATTAAGTGCCTTGAATGGAGTGCTTGGGGCAAACACTGCTCAGAAGGGGCAGCTCGTGGGACCCCGGGTGCCTGACCTGCTGGGTCGCCTCCTGTCTGGGGTGCAGGCGTCTCCTCTGTGAGCTATTTGAGTCTGGCCACATCCCATCATCTCCATCCTTGATTTTCTCATCTGACAAATGGGCACAATGATGTACCTGTCTCTCAGGGTGGTTGTAAGACTAAGAGAGTTATGAAACGCTTTGGTGCCTCTGTTTATAGCTCTTAGAGTCCTGCTCGGCACTCCCCACCATCCTCAGCGTCATCACAACGGTTGTCGCCACCTCCCTCATCTCTGGGCCTTTACGGTCTGACCCTCTGAGACTCCACCTCCTAGTTCCTGATGAGGAAGGAGGTCATTCTAACGTGTTAATCAGTGCTGCCCCCAAGCCCTGCACACCCCTTCCTCTGTCCATCATTTAGACCTGACCCACTAGTTGCCTGAGGGAAAAGGGTGCTTCGGAAGAAACAGAAAAGGCTTCGGAGTATCAAACACTCCTGGATTCCAGGCAGAGGGAGCCCGGGGGCCACAGCCCAGCCGGCTGCCCCAGACAGGCAGTCTCGCGCTGCGGGACCAAGAGAGTCAAAGCAGAAGCTCAAGTGAGATGATGCTGTGGGACCAGGGAGCTGCATGGGCCCCAGGGAGAGGTGGCAATATCCGAGGCGCCGTCTCACACCTCCAAGTGAGAGACAAATAAACTGGTAAACTGTTTACATCCTCGTCATTGTGGGTCTGTTCACACCCACTCAGCCTGTGTTCCGACCAGAGTCACCGCCGCCGTCTGCCTCGCCATCGTCTGCATCGCCATCGTCCCCATTGCCATCGTCCCCACGTTGCAGACATGAAACACTTGCCGAGTTTACTGGCGTGCTGGCAGGGTGCACAGACGGCTCTGCAGTGGGGGGAAGAGCCCTGTGGGCGGAGTCCCTGGCCTTCTGCGGGCGGAGGCTCCAGGCACGGCTGCTGTGGAGCTGCTGGCTTGCAGCTGGCCGGTGGCAGGGCCGTGACTTGAACTCGGGCGTATCCGTCCGTGTCCCGCAGACCCCCGGCTGGCAGGGGATCTCAGGCAGACGCCCGGGGTATGCCTGCGCAGCGAGGTCCCAGTGGGAAGGGGGCCAGCAGCTGTGTGAGCAGCTGTGCGGGGTCCGACTGCACTGCCACCCAGCATTGCCCCGGTGACCCACAACATCTGGAATCGGATGGAGGCCGGGCATCTGCTCTTTTTGAGAGAAGAAAAGGATGCAGGCGAGTGACGGAAGCAGGGGCTCCGAGAGGTTTGAGGGTTCGAGGGTTCGAGGGTTCGAGGGTTCAAGGGCGGGCCAAAGCCAGTGACTGGTCTCCCCAGGACCTGTACCCCTAATTCCAGGGCCGGGTTGGCCACTGCAGCCGGGACTCATTTCTGCCAGTATGCTCGCCAACCCCGGGGCCTGTCTGTGTCCCCCTCCAAACCAACCCTCGCCCTGGCCCCGGGCCAGACAGCGGCCCCCAGTGTCCCGCCCCTTCCTGGTGCGAGCTGACCATCTACATGCCGTGCTTCTCTGATCCTGTGACAAGGGACTAGGTCCTCCTCCTTCATTTTCAATCTACCTTGGACCAGTTTTTAAATAAAATACAATAAAAATGAGTTACTAGAAAGTGGAATTAAAAAAAAATAATGTACAGAAGGCAAGCTTGGGTGTCCCAGCAATACTAACTTGCTGTGAGAGTCTCCCAGCACTCATCTCCATTTCTGCCCTTATGTCACTGTGGGCGTTTGCAAATGGACACAGCTCTGGGGACCACACCTCGAACAGCCCTGGTCTGCAGTGCCCTCCTGTACCCACCAGCCTCCACTGTCACGCCCACTTCCTGGGGCGGGGCAGGGCTGCACCTGCTCTGTCCTCCAACCCAGAGGTTTGCAAAGTCAGCGGTGCCCACAGGCCATCTGAGCAGAGTGTTAGGTGGGGTTACGATTGGGCAGGTCTGGGGTGGGTGGGGCCTGAGGTACTTCATTTGTAAGAAGCTCCAGGTGAGGCCCACGAAGTTGGGCCCTGGACCACATTTGAGGAGCCGGGCCCTGGAGCCCGGCTTTGGGCGTATGGGGGCCTCACTAGGCTTAGGCCCAGGTGTCCTCCCCTGGCTCGAGGCTGCTGCCCAGCGGACCCAGGCCTGCAGCGCTCTCCCCGCAGTCCCGGCCACAGACACAGACGGGCATCATCGAGGAGCCAGCAGTAGTGACAGCGGGGACAAGGCTGCCTGGAGCCTTCCCAGCCAACGCCCTCCTGCCTGCCAGGCCCCCTCAGCAGGCTGATATTCAGGGGAGACGGGGAGTGGCTGTCCTTCCCGACATCATCCCGGTCCCTTTGACCAGTCCCCACCCCGAGGACTGTTCGGTGCTCTGTGCTCTCCCTTCACAACTAACGGGGTAACCATGGGAGCTGGGCAGGGCCCTGCGTCTCCGTGCGCCAGCCCCGATTTCCAGGCCCGCGCTCCTCTGGGGGGAGGCAGTGGTTTGCACAGACCCCAGTGAGGAGTGCTGAGGCGTGAGCATCACTGAGAAGTAAGTTCGGGCAGTGAGAGTGTAAACGGATGGGTGTGAGGGAGCTGATAGCGGATGAATCTGGGGCGGAATACCTCGGGCGCAGCCGCAGGGAGGAAGAACTCGGGGATTTTGCAGTGATCCATTTACAGTGGAGGAAAGGTGGGGTTTAAGGGGACATTAGCAAACAGACGGCCACAGGCAGGAGACTGAGGCTCCATGCCTCGCACTGCCATCACAAGATAGGGGGAAATAAATGGATTTTTAGAAAGGTCCTTTCTTCCTTTTCCCATTTTATGAGTAATATCATCATAATATAAACATTTGGGGAATGCAGAGAAGATAAAGCTACCCACAGTGTGAGCACCCCCAGCCCCGGTCTTTGTGTAGTTGGCAGTTTTGTCTCCCGTTTCTCCATACTGGGTTTTAAAAAGAAATGTCTAGATATTATCACCTTGAGATTATTTAAGAACCACACGGGTTGGAGATTATTACGTAGAAAAACATTCACTAGCATTAGTGGAGCCCCACCCCGAGCCCCACCCCCACCCAACAGCCTCCAGGGGGGTCCCAAGGGCCCCAGCACAACATGGAAACCTCCAGCCCTTGTTTCTTTCAAAAGCTCCTTCCACAGCCCAGTTGTGGCTACAAGGAGAGAGAACGGTGAGCAAAGTGGCAGAGATGGGCATGCCTAGGCGTGGTCGTGCTCACGTGGCTGGGGAAAAGGCTGTGCCAGCCAGGCCGCTGGCAGCCACTATGCAGCAAAGGTCTCCTTGGCTCGATTGACTGGCCAGAGAGATGGCCCAGAATCCATGCTTGGACTCCGTATTTGAGGTAGGACCTGAAGGCCCAGCATCAAGGCAGGCAGTGGGGGCACTCCAGGCAGAGAGGGTGGCAGGTCAGAAGCAACGTGGAGGCAGGAGAACAACCTGTCTGTGGAACTGCAGAGGTGTAGGGGCGCGGTGCACAGCAGGAACTGGGGTCCACCACGCGGCAAGGTAGTGGCAGCGCCTCGAAAGTGATGTCAAGGAGCTGGACCTTTGTCCTGGAGCTGTGGGAAGTCGCTGCATTGATGCAAGCAGAAAGATGGGGTACATGTGGCTGATCATATTAGCAGAGTGAAGCTATAGCATTCTGGCTGCTGGGGGAGGACAGGTGAGGGGGCAAAGTCGGGTGTGGGATTGATCACACTGGACGTCCAGCAGGAAAAAGGGGGTGGAGACCGAGAGAAGTGAATGGACTGTGGAAATGCGCTGGGTTTGGGGTGAGCTGGACATGGGAGCATGAGGACCTTCAGATGGCTGGCTGGCGCAAGCAGGACCACCATGGAGACAAAGAAATAGGACTGGGTTTGGGGACACTGTCATGACTAGGTCCTGGCCCTGCTGATTCTTGCTGCCTTTGAAAATACAACGTGGAAATGCCAGAGAGGCAGCTGGATTTTGAGTCAGTTATCTGGAGCAGGGTAAGAATGTGGGAATGCTGGCACAGCTGTGGCCACCAAGGCTAAGGTCAAACGAGGAAAGAAGAGGGCCCAGAACTGACCCTGGGATCTCGGCCCCGTGGCGGAATAGAGGATCTGGTGGGAGAGGCGCAGGGAGGAGGGTGCGTGTGGGGAGTGGGGCTGCTGGGAGCTCTGTGGGGGGGCGGGGACGGGGGGGCGGGGCGGGCAGACTGCACAGGGTCCTGCTGTGAGTGGCAGAGGAAGTGGAGACTAGCCCTCCCCCTTCTGAAAGTTTCCTTACAACAACACACAGGGGAGCAGAGCTGGTGAGGACTGGGGCCTCTGTGCCCTTTCTGCACCAGCCTCAGCTGGTGACGGCTGGCACCCAGGACGTTGGGGTGGGGGGTTGGAGCGGGGACCTAATCCACCTTCTCATATCCCAGCTGCTACCAACCCCCACCCCAATGCACTGGGCAGATGAGAGAGACGAGAGGCTCAGGTCCAACTCCCAGCGCCCCTCTAGCCTCAAATCACACCAAACCGCTTCGGTGTTCCTCAGCACACTTGTCTGCTCCCCCTCGGAGCCTCTGCTCACACGACTGCCAGCGCCCGAGAACGCCTTCTCACACACATTGCCCACCTGGCTGCTGAGCACGGTGCACGTCTTTAAAGACTGGGCTCGAGGGTCTCATCTGTGAAGGCGTTTCTATGCTCCAACCCCTGGGGTGGGCCTCAGCCCTCTCCCCGGAGTCCCCTCCAGTGTGTGCATCACAAACACAGGGCCCTTTGCTGCGCCCAGAGCACCCCCCTTCGCCCCCCACCCCAAACCTGTAAGTCTCTGAGGGAGGGAGGTGCTCCCCTCTCAGCCTCAGGTCACCATGCAGGAACTGGGGACCGGTGTGGCCACACGTTCTGCTTTCTCATCACCAGCCAGACATCTTAATTTTTTTAACATGAAATCTCCTGATTCTTAAAATTCAGACAAAATTTGAGATTTTTAAGGACTCCCAGTCTGGATGGTGGTGTAGGCAGACATGGCACACCTCTTTGCACAACCTCATCAAAATTGCAACTAAAATATAGAACAACCATCACTCAGAAGCATCAGAAATTGAGTTGAATGGAAGTCTGATAACTATGAAGTTGATTGAATGGGAGTCTGACAACTACGGCATTACAGAAACCACATCCACCCAGACTGGTAGGAGGGGCGCAGATGCAGAAGGGGCTGGTCCCACACCCACAGGTGGTGGATATAAATTTGGGAGAGATATCTTGGGAGCGAGGAGTCCCAGCCCCACACTGGCCCCAGAGCCCAGGGTTCCAGTGCCAGGAAGGTAAGTCCCCACAACTTCTGGCTGCAAAAACCAGTGGAGACTGAGTGGGTGGAAGAAACTTCTGGAGCCCCAAGCAATTCCTCTTAAAGAACCCACACACAGACTCACCTACTCAGACTCACTCCCCGTGAGCTCCGGCACTGGGGTAGCAGCTTGAAAGGCACCAGTGGCATAGAGGAAGAAACCGAAGTGCCTGGCATCAAGGTGAGCAGAGGCCATTGTCCCTTTCCTAAACCCTCCCCTACAGAGCCGGTGAGCTGGGACCACATCTGAGACTCTACCAACCCGGCTAACACTGCTTAACCCACTTTGGGGATCCCCAGAGACTTTGGCGCACCCAAATTATGGGCCTGCTCAAGATGCGTTTCCATATGAATGGCTGGTCTTGGCTCCTAAATCCTATCAAAGAAGCACCAGCTGGCTTCAGTGAGCTCCAGGTCCAGCACTGGTAGCAGCCAGCTTAGATTCACAGCTTGGCTTTGCCTGGGAATCTCCAAACCCAGCACAAGTAGCAGCCACCTCAGATTGCTTTATAACTTAGGCAGGGTGGCCTCAGGGCAAAACACAGGTGAAGGCTGACCTTGGCCTTCACCACCTGGGAAACCCAGGGGTCAGTGTAGCCAGTGAACAGCTACCAATCATGTTGGAGCACCACCACCCTGCCCCTGCACAGTTGACCCTCCGTGGAGGGCAGAGGTTGGTGGTCAGTGGTCACAGCCAGTCCTTGCAGCTGACTAGCCTACGTAAATGCCTCCCATTGATCTGCCAACAGCAACCAAGTCTCAACTACAAGAGGAGGGTGTACTCAGCCCACATGAAGGGTGCACCTTGAGTCCCAGCTTGGGTGACAGAGGAGGCTGTGCCACTGGACCTATAGGACACCTACTACATTAGGCCACACTACCAAGATACAGAGTCAAAGCAGCTCTAACTAATACACAGAAACACAAGGAGGCTAGCAAAAGGAGGAGACAAAGAAACACAGCCCAAATTAAAGAACAGATCAAAACTCCAGAAAAAGAGCTAACAAAATGGAGACAAGCAATCTATCAGATGCAGAGTTCAAAACACTGGTTATAAGGATGCTCAGGGAACTTAGTGAGGACTTCAACAGCATTAAAAAGACCCAGTCAAAAACGAAGGATACACTAATTGAAATAAAGAACAATTTACAGGGAAACAACAATAGAGTGGATGAAGCCGAGAATCAAATCAATGATTTGGAATATAAGGAACCAAAAACAGCCAATCAGAACAACAAGAAGAAAAAAAGAATCCAAAAAATGAGGAAATATAATCAGCCTCTGGGACAACTTCAAGATGTCCAACATCTGCATTATAGGAATGCCAGGAGGAGAAGAGCAAGAAATTGGAACTTTATTTGAAAAAAATAATGAAAGAAAACTTCCTTAATTTGGTGAAGGAAATAGACATGCAAGTCCGGGAAGCACAGAGAGTCCCAAACCAGATGAATGCAGAGGTCCACACCAAGACACATCATAATTAAAATGCTAAAGATTAAAGATAAAGAGAAAATCAGCAAGAGAAAAGCAGTTACCTACAGGAGAGTTCCTGTGACAGTTGTCAGCTGATTTCTCAAAAGAAACTTTGCAGGCTAGAAGGGTTGGCAAGAGATATTCAAAGTCATGAAAAGCAAGGACCTATAGCCAAGATTGCTCCACCCAGCAGAGCTATCATTTAGAACCAAAGGTCAGATAAAGAGCTTCCCAGACAAGAAAAAACTAAGGGAGTTCATCATCACCAAACCAATATTATGTGAAATGTTAACAAGACTCATTTAAGAAAAAGAAGATCAAAACTATAAACAATAAAATGGCAAAAAATATATATCTATCAACAATTGAATCTAAAAAACAAACTAAGCAAATAAGAAGGACAGAGACAGAATCACAGATACAGAGAACATTTTGATGGTTGCCAGATGGGAGGGGGTTGTGGGGAATGGGTGAAGAGGTGAGGGGATTAAGAAGTAAAACTAGGTAATCACCAAGTAGCCATGGGGATGTACAATACAGTGTAGGAAATGGAGCAGCCAAAGGACTTACATGCATGACCCATGGACATGAATAAAGGTGGGGGGATGGCCTGAGGGGAGGGGGGTCTGCTGGGTAGAGAGGGGCAAATGGGGAAAAATCAGGACAACTTTAATAGCATAATCAATAAAGTATAATAAAAATTAAAAAGGAATTTTAAAAGCACCATGGGGTACAGACGAAGTACATCTCCAGGTAGGATTCTCCGAGGGCCCCCAATGTACACATGCACTGTGCCCTTTATCGGGCAGGCAGTGCATCCTCTCCTGCACAGAGGGCAGTTTCTGGCTGGGATCAGGGGAGGGAGGGAGGACTCGGGCTTTGTGCACGAAACGTAATTGTATCATATCATGTAACCCTCACAACAAAGCTTTGAGAGAAAACACCAGCCTTTGTAACTTAGGGCAGTTTTCCAGCCAGGAGAACTGAGGTCCGGAGCGGGGAAGCGACTCACTGGGGCACTCACAACCAGGGAGCCACGGCAGTCCCAGCTCTGGTCTGTGTCCTCACGGCTCCGCACGGCGTGGGCGCAGACAAGTGAGGCCCCAGCAGTGCTGGCCACAGAAGGCACCGTACCGCTCTGCAGTGTCACTAGTAACACCATCATTATGAATAACTTATTGAGCCCTAGAGTTCCAGGGACCGGACCTAGTGGAGACCGCAAAGGACAGGCTCTCGAGGTTTGCACATGGGAGGAGGGAGATGCAAACAAGAAAGCAAATGAGTTAATGAGGAAGTCCAGGGAAGTGCATGCTGCACAGCGAGGGAAGTGACCGGAGTGGCCCGAGGGAGCAGGAGCTGCCCTCCTGCCCAGCCTTTCGCTCCCCACCCCCACTGCCTACAGCCTTCCCTTGGGAGGCGGGTGTGTGTTCAGTAGGGCTGAATCCCGCCCCCCCCCCCACACCCGCAGTCCAGCCCAACAGGCCTCCTTGTCTTCCCCACGTTGTTAAACCAGGTCTGTTTTAAGCCTCCATGAAAGCCCTGATCCGCAAATCCTTACCTTCCATTCAGCGTCTCCCACTCTTCCCCTCCCAGACCTCCCCTCCCAACCCTCCCCTTCTGAGGCCCCATCAAGATGCCCTCCTTGGGGACAACACACAGTGTTTAGTTCCAGAAGTTTCTTCTAGCAGTCGAGGCGGCTCATCAGGAGGTGTAGGCTCCCTCCACCCCAACCCCACATGTGTGCACACTAGCTCCACGCATGTTTCTTCCACACACCGCCACACCCCAGAGCCCCTGGAAACCTCTCAGAATCTGCCCATCTGCTCCGCAGACCCACGATGGGCTCGCTCCTGCACAGAAAACTCAAACAGGACCCGGGTGGGGTGGGGTGGGGTGGGGCAGCGGCACCTTACCTGCCCTCACGAGGAGCCCCAGCAGACCCCTCGGTGCTGGGCAGAGACTGCCGATCAGTCCTGGGCAGCCACACATCACGGTGACTGACCTGGTTCAAATCCCAGCTCTTGCACTTACCAGCTGTGTGACCTTGGGCAAGTCCCTTCACCTTTCTGTGCCTTGATTTTGCAACTATAAAATGGGATCTAATAATACCTGCTGCCTCACAGGAGTGCTGTAGAATTAACATCTAAAGCATTTAGAGGAGTGGCCGGCACAGGGCAAGCACCACAGAAGTGTCAGCTGTGGTTATTAATGTGACTATTAAAACCCTAATACCTAAAACGCTGTCTCCACCTCGTCCTGGGCTAACCATTCCCAAGCTTTACACTTCGCATCAGTAGCAGAAGGGACAGGAATTCACACACACAAAACCCTCTCCGTGTGCCCGGCACCACCCAGCACATCACCTGCCTCATCATGTTTGAGCCTTCCCCGCAGCCAAGAGCTCTGGCTCTCCCACCGTGGGTCAGAGGAAACTGGCCCCAAGGGACTTCATGCCGGCCCCAAGGGGCTTCATGCCTGCCCCAAGTCACGCAGCAGCAAAGCCACAGAACTGGAAAACTCGCTGACGGGGGGCATCCAAACCCCTGCTCTTTCTACAGCACCCCTGTCCCTCACAGGCAGGAAAGATGGGCAGGTAGGACCGTGGGTCTCCTCCCTGTGTCCCTGGCTGTGGCTGGGGGATGCTGGCCCCTGTGGGATCCCAGCCCTGCTTCTGCGCCACCTGCAAACCTGTGCAGAGATCCGTCTGTGTGTTCTGAGCGCTTTGTAGGATGGGCACACACACACACAACA
This sequence comes from Trachops cirrhosus, assembly GCA_028533065.1. NCBI lineage: Eukaryota > Metazoa > Chordata > Mammalia > Chiroptera > Phyllostomidae > Trachops > Trachops cirrhosus. Next base: position 85,929,628 of record CM052540.1, on the reverse strand, counting down.
GAGGAAAAGAGAAAGAAAATATTAGAGCAGCCCAGTTAAGCCGAAATGCTCTCCTCAGAGAAGAAGGGGAATGATTTGATGAACCTCTGCACAATGTTCAAGTTGTGAATGTACAAACTGATATCTGGGACTGCGTGCTAGGAGGCACTCGCTCCCGAATCCTGGGGACCATTAGAACTGGGACACCGGCAAACAGCAGCTTCTCGGTACGAAGCTGTCTTGTTTTCTGCCTCAGCAAAACAAGGCTGCCCACAGATGTCCCATGCTCTCCACAGCCAAGGGGACAACTGGTGCAGGGTTATTGGGACTGTTTCAGACATCGGGCTGTTTATATGGCTTCTGTAAACATTTCCTTAGTGCCTGCCATGGGTCCCATGCTATGCCAGCCATCGCCTCCTTCCTACTGAACGTGCTGTGGCCACAGCTGTGGGCAAGGCAGGCCCAGATGGCAGGGTAGCCTGACCGCCCTGGCCACAGCTGACTGGCCTGGGTCTGAACCTGACCTGGGACTTTGGGGTGGAGTGTGGGGATGCTGAATCTGCCTGACGATGGTGGGGACTGAGCTGAAAGGGCATGAGGTAGTCAGGGCTGAGGTCTCCAAAGAGAAGAATTCAGCTGATCACACACATGGAAAATTCAGTGAGCATCTATTAAGAACCTGGCCCAGCTCTAGGTGCTTAGAATACAGTGACAATACAGCAAAGTCCTCCTATCATGGAGCTCACAGTCCATGAACTATCAAACAGATAAATATGTAGATTAATGTTAGATTATATAGGTGCTATGAAAAAAATAGCAATGGGTTAAAGAGTGACTAGGACAGGGTGTTTGGGGGTGTGCAAATTTAGACCAACTGATTTAGGAAGACCTCACTGAGCAGAGACCTGAGTGAGCCAGCCAGGTGAGTGTTCAGGGGTACAGCAGGTGCAAAGGGCCTGACGTGGGTCTGAGCTTGCAGTGTTCAAGAAACAGAAAGGAGGCCCACGTGGCAGAGGGGAGACAATGGCATCAGAGAGGCCCCTGTGTGGCCCCCATCACAGGACTCCTGGGACCGAAACACTTCCACGGGCCCCACGGACAGTCCAACTCCTCAACACTGCCCAGTTTCACAGCCTCCTCCCTCTTTTCCTCCTCAGACTCAGTCCTGAGGACCTTTCACTTTTCTGCCACTGAAGGACATTAGTGCATGCCCAATTACTCCCCCAGAAGCCAACTGTGCAATAAGAATTTGGGCAAGGTAGTCCATTTGGGAGGTGGTCCCAGGAAATAGGCTAACCACCACCTATCTGCCCTCCCGCCCACCCATCATCCATCCACTCAGGCATCCATGCACCCGCCATCCATCCATGCACGCACGCTTCCGTCTTTCCACACGCCCGATGGTCCAGCCATCCATCCACCCTTTGTGGTCACCTCCTCTGTTCCCAGCTGGACTCCGAGACTCAGGGCGTCAGACTTGGCCCCTGACCTCGAGGAGCCCTCGTCTAGCAGCCATCACCAGCCCCACAGCTGGGTCTTCTTGTCCAGCTATGGACGAGCTTCTGGACCAGCTTCTTGTCCAGTGCTGTGACAGAACCCGAGATGGAAACCTTGGTTCAGCCTTTGTATATCCCTGCCTTGGTTCCAAGAAGACAGGGGTCAAACAGCAAACACTCTACTTCCATTCCCTTCCTGGTTTCTCAGGCTCTGATTACCTAAGCTCACGGCAGTCACAGGCCCCATAAAACAGTAAAATGTCCCAGATATTCCAACACAGTGGAGTCCAAACCCCACCTCACCCAACCTGCCCCTTCCATCCCACATCCCGGCCCCCGCAGAACACTTCTGTTGGCAGCCAGAGGTGACCCCATGTGCACTGACCTCTCCCGGAAGTACTTGATGGCCTCAGGGTCTATGAAGGTCGGCTCCTCTCGGTAGCCCTGCTCAAAGACCTTGCGCTTGTGCCGGAACTCAATGACCGTCTTGGTGTAGGAGTTGAGCGTGGTGACAGAGGCTGCCATGCAGCAGGTAAAGGAGCCCCAGGCCAGGCTGCCGAAAGACGAGGAGAGAGGTGCCAGTGAGCAGGGGGGACAGGAAGCCCCACCCACCACACATCCATGCACCCTCGATGGCTGCCACTTCTGGGCCAGACCTAAGCAGGTGCCGCTGTACAGAAGAACAAGACTTGGTCCCTGCGCCCCTCGTGGTCCGGTGTGGGGGACAGCATCATCTGTACATTGTGATGCAGATATGGCAGAGTTTATTGTCAGGAGGCAGAAAGAGAGCGGCTCATTCCATCCAAGGGGGATGGCAACAGCGAGGGCTACTGCCCTACAACTGCGCTTGCGCGGGTCTGGGAGGATGAGGGAGGGTTGGCCGGGGGGAAGGGTGTCCCAGGGAGAGGGCAGAGCATGTGCAAAGGCACGGAGGCATGAGGCATAGGGAACATTCCACAGACTGCAGGAGATTTGGGGTGCTGCTGTAAGGGAATGTGAGATTAGTGGAAGTTGGTGATGAGAACAGATGGGACCCAGAACCCTAAAAGCTGATTTTCTGTGGGAGCTAAGTTACCTTTGTTCCTGTGTGACCTTGGACAAGATGCCTAACCTCTCTGCCTCATATTCTTCACATCCATTTTAATGGGTATAACAATAGCTCCACCTCACAGGGTCGCTGCCAGGATTAAAGGAGATGAACAGCGCCTGGTACCTAGCCGGCATTCCAGAAAGGTTTGCTGTCATTACTATCACCACAGTCATCAACATTTTTACTACCCACTTCCATCTGACTCGGTTTCCAAGCTCTCCTGCCGAGAGATTAAATTATAATGACCTTCGTGGCTCCACACTTCCTCCGGGCCCAGCTGGGGACTGCTGGCTACGCTCGCCTAAAGTGTGTGCTGAGCAGCCGGAGCCTGAGAACCCGTCCTACCCACATCAGGGAAGAAGGGAGGGGTGGCGTGGAGCTGGAGCCTCAGCTGGCCGGTGCCCACTCTAGAAAGGGCCTCCCACCTGATTCTTCTGAGCAAGACCGAGTGGTAACATTTATAACCAGGGGTGCTGTACCTGCCTTGTCCTGCTCACACCTGGTCTGGTTACTGGGTTCCTGTTCCCCAGTCTCTGCCTCAATGACTGGTTTCCTCCAAATGAAGGGCTCGGTTTTGTTGTTGCCAACCCTGCACAGCCCCTGAGCCCCCAGCCTCCCCCTCCACCAACCCACAGTGTCTCTCAGAACCGCTGCCCCTGCACTCCTGGGAGTGAGTGCGGCGCACCCCACCCCCTCCGGGGCTCTGTTTTGGCAGCCTCAGCACCCCCAGAGGACAGCATGGGGAAGTCTGAGGACCAGCCTTCCTCCCAGGCATCCCCAATCATCATCGTCGCTTACTGCCCAGCCCATTAAACGAGTTCCCTGTTTTCTCACGATAAGGAGCTAATTCACCCGGATCTTCCGGAAGCTCTATCTGCAGTAGACAGCTGTGGGGCATCAGCCTGGCCCTTCCAAGCACTGCCCTGTCCACCAAAGGGTCTGGTAGGCGACTCCACCCGCTGTTCATAGATGATTGGATAAGGGCTGAACGTCTAACCAAAGCTGGTTTAATCGGATTATCCTTCCTCTGAGCAATGAAGTTCAAGATTCTAGTTCAGCCTGGGATGTCTGTTTGAGCTAGAGTGATGGAATTGAGCACCTGAGGACAGAGAATGGAGAAGCAGACTTTTTTCTGGGATTCCATGAGTAGTTGGTTTTGCCGGACCCGCGTCCCCTCCGTTAAGGGACCGTTCCTCCCATTCTCTCGGGCCTCGTTGTTTGTGTCAGGCTGACCTCACCCCCAGCCTTAAGGAGTGAGCACATGGCCTAGGCCTGGCCAATGAGAATGTGGCTTCTCTTTGGTCACAGTGATTGGTTCAGGATGGGCACGTGACACCAAAGTTAAGCTAATGAGACTCAACCCCAGGGCTTTTGCAGAAGTTGCCAGGAAACAGGGCTCTCCTTTCATCCCCGGTGGGAGCCAGGAGCCTCTGGGGACTGTGTTACCACCAGCGCAGCTGAGAGTAAGCCGGCTCAAAGGAAAGGAGCTGGATCCCTGAGCTGAAGCCATTACCCCCGGGGTTTTCCACTGTGAGAACCCAACTTCCTTTTTTGGATTTTTTTTCCTTAAGCCAGTTTGAATTGGGTTTCTGTCATTGGCAATCAAAGCTCTTACACAATTACTTTCTATAAATTCTCTCTTTTTGCATATGTTACTTCTACAGTGAATTTCTCGTCTCTACGACCAAGGATCTTACCTATGACCAGGTCCAGTTCCAACTCTGATGGCCCAGCCACAGGGGAAGGATCGCCCCCCATCACCTTTCCCCGCGGCCCTCCTCGCACCTCGGGATTCTCTTATGTGTTATTCCTTATTTTTACACCAGACTTTTCATGTCGAGATAATTACAGATGCAAACGTTGTTGTAAGAAATAATATGGAGAGACCCGTGTACCTTTACCCAGTTTCCCCCAACGGTGGCATCTGGCAAATGCACAAACCGGGACCCTGACCCTGGTGCGGTCATCCGTCACCACAGGGACCCCTCCGGCCGCCATTTCATAGCCACACCCACTCTCCTACAACCTTTGGCGACCACTTTTGTGATTCTGCCATTTCAAGAATATTCTAGAAATGGAATCACACAGCATGCCTGTTTGGGATTGGCTTTTTCACTCAAAATAGTTCTCTGGAGAGTTACCCAAGCTGTGTGTATTAACAGCACATCCCTTTATATCGCCGAGTAGGGTTCCTACCAGCCACGTATGTGTTCCTCCACGCGCTCGCCAGCAGTTGGTGTTGTCGGTGTTCTTTAACGTTAGCTGCTCTGGGAGACGTGCAGCGATATCCTGTCCTGGTTTTCACTGCACGTCCTTAAAGGCTAACGGTGTTGAGCACCTTTTCATCGGCTCACGTGCCGCGTGCGTCTGGGACCACGTGCCGCGTGCCGTCTCCGACCGTGTGCCGTCTCCGACCACGTGCCGCGTGCCGTCTCCGACCACGTGCGGGCTCACGCCTTTTGACGGCTGTGCTGCTGCTGGTGTTCACTGCTGAGTTCTCGGTGTTTCTGTACACCCTAGGCCGTAGTCCTTCGTCAGATGTGTGGTTAACAATATTTTATTTCAGTCTGCAGCTTGTCTATTCAACCTCTTGAAAAGGTCTTTCACAGAGCAAAAGTGTTTAATTTTGATGAGATCCAATTTATCAATTTTTATGATGCTTTGATATCAAGCACAAGAACTCTGTTTAGGACTAGACTCCAAAGATTTTCTCTATTGTTTAAAATTTTTTTACAGGTTTACATTGTAATTTAAGTCCATGATTCATCTTGAGTTAAATTTTAGGTAGGGTATGAAATTCACATCAAGATTGATTTTTTTTTTCTTGGCCTATGAATGTCTAATAGCTCCAGCACCATTTTCGGAAAAGGATCAACAAATGATTCTTCCCCTGGCTCTACTGGATGGATTTGCATCTTTGTCTAAGACCAGTTGATCCTCGGTCGGTGTGGTTCAGTTGGTTCCAGCGTTGTCCTGTAACTGAAAGACCATGGGTTCAATTCCCAGCCAGGGCACATACCTAAGCTGTGGGTTTGATCACCGGTCAGGGTGGGTACCGAAGGCAACCAATCAATATTTTTCTCACATCGATGTTTCTCTTTCTCTCCTTCCCTTCCTCTCCCTCTAAAAGCAATGAAAAATGTCCTCAAGTGAGGATAAAAATAATAATAAATTTTTAAAAACCAGTTGGGCGCATTTGTGTGGGCCTGTTTCCGGGTTCTCTGTCCTGTCCCATGGGTCTGGGCGGCTGCGCCTGCACCCGCACCGCACAGTCTGCGTGCTGTAGCTGCGCAGTAAGTCTTGACATCGAGAACATTGATTTTTCCCACTTCATTCTTCTTTCTCAAAATTGTTTTCAGCTATTTCAGTTCCTTGGCCACTCCTAATAAGTTTTATAATAATCTTGTCTACATCTGTAAGAAATACCCCTGGCATTTGATAGGAAGCGCACTGAGCCTGTGCAGCAGCTCGAGGAGAGTCCACACCTTCCCCGCAGACACGGCACGCCCCCACTCGCAGACCGTCCTCGGTTTCTTTCATTGGCGTTTTGTGGTTTTCAGCCTGCACATCCTGAAGTGTTGGTTAGATTTATGACTAGGTATTTTGCTTTTTTCAGTGTAAATGGCATTGTATTTTTACTTTTGTCCAACTGTTCATTGCTGGTTATAGAAATAAATTTGATTTCTGTGTTTTTATCTTGTGTCCTGAGACAGTACTGAATTTGTTTATCATGTCTAGGCAATTTTTATGTGTAGGTTTCCTGGAGTTTTCTGCATAGTCAACCACGTCACCTACAAATAGGCGTAGTTGACTTCTTCCTTTCTGATCTCTATGACTTTTACTTACTTCTCATGCCTTATGGCGCCAGCAAGAACCTCCGACGCCGACTCCGGAGTGTGGGTGCTGCCCCAGCACTAGAGAGAAGGCGCAGTCTCTCACCCATTGAGTATGATGTTTGTTGTACGTGTTTAGGTAGATGTTCTCTATCAAATTTAAAAAGGCCCCCTCTGTTTTTAGTTTTTAGACAGTTGTATTTCATCATGGATGGATGTTGAATTCTGTCAAATATTTTTTCAGCATTGATTGATACGACCATGCCATTTTCCCTTTATGTCCCTTTGTCCTCCCCCATTAATAACAGGACTGCCTTGGGTGTTTCCTCTGTGCCCATTTAGGACTGTGCCAGACCGCATTACAATCCGTGTTTCAGCCATCAAGGACGATTTAGAAAACGTAAGGGAAAAGTAACATTTTCTTTCTTCTTTCCTGCTGTTCCAAGATTGCTTCTTTTTAAAAGGTTTTTTTTTTCTGTTTAGAGACTTCCCTTTAACCCTTCTTTTAGGGTGAGTCTGCTGGCAACACATTTTTTAAAGTTTTCCTTCACCTGAGAATGTCTAGATTTCCTCTTGCCTTTCTTGGAGGATATTTTGGCTAGAAACAGAATGCCGAGTTGACAGCTTTTTCCTCTTGGCACCTGAGACACGCCACACCCCGTCCCCTAGCCTCCCTTGTTTCCGATGCAAAATCTATTGTCATTTGGGGGGGTTGCCCCATTGTTACGGTGTTGTTTCTCTCTTACTGCTTTCAATATTTTCTCCTTTGACTTTAGTCTTTAAAAGTTTGACCACAATGTGTCTGGTATGGATTTCTTTGGGTTTATACTGTTTGAAGATTCACTCTGCTTCTTAACTCTGTAGCTTTATGTCTTTTAAAAAGTTTGGGAAGTTTTCAGCCATTATTCCTTTGAGTGTTTTCTCGTCCTCTCCTTCTGGCACTCCACTGTTAAATCTTTTGTTGTAGCCCCAGAGGTCCTGAGGTTCCTTTCATGCACCCAGGTGCACAGGTTTTTGGTTACTGCTGGGCAGGGGCGGGAGTTCGGGCCCTGTGGGCCTCTGTAGACACCACCCTGGAAGGAAGGGGCAGGGGTGCCTCGCCGCTGCTCTCCCAGTCGCCTCTAAGGATCCCACAGGGAGCGATACGGCCTCATCACCACTGGGCAGTGGTGAGAATCCTAAGTTTCCACTACTCCTCTGACACCACCCAAATAGGGAGGGGGAGTGGCACCCATGCAAAGCGTGGTTTGCAGACCCCAGGGCCAGAACACCTGCTGGTGTTTGCAGCTTGCCCTTGGGAGCTGGTGCAGTGAGGGACGTGGGTGGTTGGCCTGGTTTTTGGAGCCAAGAGCGGAGCAGACACTGCTGGGAGGAAAGGGGAGGGCGGCGAGAGTGGGGATGTGGCTGCTGACCTCTCTCTGTCCTCTCCGCAGGACAGGGGGCGCTGGGTGAGCAGCTTCGGAGACACAGGGGAGCCACTCTGAAACCTGCCCCAGGGCCTGCTCAGTGGGAAGACCAGCTGGTCACTGAGGGTGCCGGCCCTGATTCACCTGTGAGCCAGGCCGGCACGGAATCACTGGGCAGGATACCAGAAGTGGCCAGGCTACCCTTAGTGCCCAAAGGCTGATGGGACCAGGAGCTGATGACAGCAGATTCTGGGACACAGTTCATCCATCCGTGGCTAGCGGGGCACGCTTGGGCAGCCACGTCTCTCTTCCCTGCCTTGCTCTTAGAGAAAAGGAGGCTGAGACCCACCGGCCTCGGGGGAGATGAGAAAGAGCCAGAGCTTCCTGCTGACCACACAGCTGCTTAGTGGTGACACAAGCAAGTATACCCTTTCCAGTGGCTCTTTGGAGCCGGTGATCTTCTAAGGTGACATCAGCAAACACCCTCCTACCACCCTCCTCCTCCGAGGGTCAATAAGCTGAAATGCTGGCTAAGCCCTGAGAGAGGGCAGGGTAGCCTGGGGTCCCCAGGGAGGGAGGGGGTGGGCCTGCTGTTTTCACAAGGTTGTGGAGACTGGAAACTGGGGGAGGGGAAAGGTTGAGGGTAGCAGTGCGGCCACTGCACTCCTCAAGGATGGGGCTTCAAAAGCAACAGAGAAGCGCCACTGTCCCGGGACCGGGCCCAACTCGCTGCTCTAACGCTGTGTGGCCTGTGCCAAATTGTGTCAGCTCTCTGGGCTTCTAGCTCCGACATGCCCCCACTTCACAATGTCCCACTACCCTCTGTGAGCAGATTGAGAGCTCCAGGGTTCACTGTGTGTGCAGTGGTAAGAGGGGCCTTTGCCATCCATCATCGTTCTGATCACGTGCAAAACAAAAGTACAGAGAGACTAGTTTTCCACTCTCTGTCATCACCAGGAAAACTGACACACTGACATTCCAAGCAGGGGTCACAGACTCAGATTTCTGCAGGGTCAGGTGGGTGACTGAGTGAGGAAAGTATGAGTAAGCATAAGGCAATAGGGAGTGGTGGGGACTGGGGTGAACTGGAGAGCATACACCCCATCTGAATGGGCAACCGCTACTCAGCTATCCCCATCTAAACTCAGCTGTCCCTGCCTGCTGCCAGGTGGCAATGCCAGTTAGGTAGGGACATATCTTCTCAAGGTCAAGAGAAGCCAGAGACCTGAATTTATATTTTTTAAAAGATGTTATTTATTTATTTTTAGAGAGAGGGGAAGGGAAGGATAAAAGGGAGAGAAACATTAGTGTGTGGTTGCCTCTTGTGTGTCCCCTACTGGGGACCTGGCCCACAACCCAGGCACATTCCCTGACTGCAAATCGAACTGGCAACACTTTGGTTCACAGGCTGGCACTTAATCCACTGAGCCACACCAGCCAGGGCAGAGATCTGAATCTTTATGCAAAATGTTTACCTTTTTAGATGGTAAAAACAAATGTGAACTTTTAAATAACACTATGGCAGGCCAAGCAAAACATCTGCAGACTGGGTTCAGCTCTGGGCTGCTTGCAATTTGTAGCCTCTGAGGCTAATTGTGTGACCTGGGCCTTTGCCTTTTCTGAGGCTGTGTGCTCCTCCCACCAGTGGGAATGGTGACTCCTGGGGGTCAATGGCAGGACTGTACACTTTGTAAAGGCCCTCCCACTGGGCCTGGCACAAAGCAGGTGGCCCAGACCTTAGTTTTACCCCTCACTGGCCCCCGGGGGCTTGCCTTGGCGTCGTCACAAGCAGACCTGGAGAGAGCTGAGACACAGCTGAAAAAGGAGCAGGCGGGAGGGCTGGAGGGCCTGGGACCCGGGGCGAGGGTGGGGTCGAAAAGCTTAGGCAGGGCCAAAGGAGGGGTGGGGGAGTGAGGGGAGACTGCAGCCGCGGCTGGAGCCTGATAAAACACTAAAGTTCTGGGAACAAACGCGAGCAGCAAGGCCAGGGATGGGGAGCGGTGATGACACTGGGTGTCGTCCTCTCGGACATTTGGGTCACGTGCCTCTCAACGAGAAAGAGTGGCATTACCGAAAGCCCCAGGTCATTATCGCCATTTATAATCACTGCCACTTATGGAGCATTTACTGTGCACAGGCACTTAAGGAGCTTGGTCCCACACAGTCCTGCCACAGCCCCACTAACCCTGCACTACTGTGATCCCTGCTCTCGGCGTGAGGAAGCTGAGGCCCGAAGAGGCTGGGCTGCTTGCCCTGAATGGCAACAGTCACGGAGCAGACCCTCCGCTCTGGGCGCCACAGGCGTTACTCCACGTGGTCTTCCAGGCAGCCGGCCTCCAAAGGCCCTCCGTGAGCCGCCACTGCTGGGGCTGACGTTCCGTGCAGCCGGTTCTCCTCGAATCTGCCCCATCACTTGCTCTCGAGCGAGCGAGAGAAGACAGCAGAAGTGACACTGTGTGACTTCTGAGGCAAGATTATAAAATAGACTTGCAGCTTCCGCATGGATCTCTGGGAAGGCTTGCTCCCACAGGGACCCTGGCACCGTGCTGGAGAAGCCGCTCCTGCCGAGAGCCCAGCTGAGCCCCCGCGCCAGCTGCGCCACCAGGGGCCGTCTGGACGCCCGGCCCCGCCGACGCCAGCATCCGTCTCAGGCGTCATGGAAGGCCCCAAGCCAGGACCACCAGCTGCGTGCAGTCAACCCACTGAATCGTAAGAGATAATCGTAAGGTTTTATTTCACACCATTAAATTTTGGAGTGATGTGTTACACACCAGCAGAGAACTGGATCACCACCCACAAGTGTGGTGGAAACTCAGGCTGTCCTCCCACTGCAGCTGGGGGCACTGAGGCACAGGGAGGGTGAGTGACTTGACCTAATGGGCTTGGGTCGGACTCCCAACCAGGGAACGGTCACCCTCCTGAGCAGCTGTCCCTCCGGGGAGCCGGTGCCCCCGCCTCCTGAGCACCCGCAGTCTGTTCTTCCCTGCTGGGAGACAGAGGCTGGTGCTGTCTTGCCTTGGAGCTGGCCTCCTCTCTGGTGCCTGGGGCTCTGGGGCCAGAATTTTGACAAATGGCCTCACACATATTAAACAAGAGAGATGACACTGCACAACCCTGGCGAGGCCCCAGATGCAAGGGATGAAAAATGGGGCTGATCTATCTTGTGCGCCTCGGTGACAAGGAGGAATGGATCAGCCCTAATAGGGGCTACACTTTGGGCCTTGGTCTTAAATAAGTCAAATGGGAATTCGCTGCCCCTTGGGAGGCCAGCCCTGAGGGAGCAGAGGAGCAAGGCGCAGACTCAGCTTCCGGGGAGAGGAGGCTGCCGTGGCCGACACCAGCAGGCTCGGCTCTAGGCTCCGGGTGCCAGGGCGGAGAGCCGGGGGCTTCGGGAGAGAGAGGCCTGTGGGAGGAAGGGGTTCAGAACCCTGGGCCAGTGACCTAACCCTTCGGACCCTCGGTTTCCACGTACGCAACACGGCCCATGGCCCGTGTCTCATTTCATGTCGATGGCGGCCCTGTTAGGAGAGCGGGCGTTCCCCGAGCCCCTGCGCGTGCCCGACAGTGTGCCAAGCACAGGCGGCCGGTCTTACTATTTCCCGTCACCCCCCAAAGGTGAGTGTGGAGGCTGAAAGCTCAGGCTCTGCAGCAGCCTGCCCTGGTTCAACTCCCAGCTCTGCCACTCCCAGCGGGGCTACCTGGATGCATTATGTGAGCTCTCTGTGCCTCAGTTACCCCCACAAGATGCCCACCTCACCGCACAGTTGTGATAAGGACAGGCCAGCGCTGAATACGTGTAAGAAATGAACACACACATGGTCAACACTCAGAAATGCTTGTTTCCTTCCTTCCTCTCCTCCTCTAGCTCTCAGGGCCACTGCCTTCCAGGGTTGAGGTCTCGGGAAGGCACTGCTGGTGGGGAAAGAAGGGATGGGTAAAAGGGAGTCAGAGCCTTAGCTGGTTTCCCTGCAATGGTTCTACTCAAAGGGAACCAGGGATGGTGTTGATGGGTCAGGGTCCCTCTAAGGCGCATGCCATGAAGCGGGCAGAGCCGTGCAGGGGTGGAGGGTGTGGAATGTGGCAGGAGTCCCCGCTGGTCTGCTTTGGGTCTTTCTTAGGCACAGCTCTTCCTGGCCCATTCTGACCACCTTTCCCCAAAGATGCTCCCTTACCACCAAGTCTTTCCCTCTGCTGTTTCCCTCCAGCACACTATCCTCTTCCTCCTCTGCCAGGTGTCCTGACCAAATGCTTCCCTGGAACCGTCCCTGACAGAGCTGAGGCAGCGACCCCTTCTCTGTGTTCCCACAGTCGTGTGTGGTGGCTCCTCGCCGCCACATACACATCACGGCGTGGAGCATGGTCCCAGTCCCTCAGTCCCATCACAGCGCCTAGACACCGCTGTAACACCCCCCCACCACACACACACACTAGGAGAGCGGCTGGCCCCAAGCAAGTGCTCAGCAGCTGTGGTAGCTGACTGAGTGGATAAACAGCCCGGGCCACCAGAGGCAGGCGCGTATTCCCTGTGTAAGGGGCAGCGTTGGTCGCTGTCTTCCCAGCATACATTTCTTCTTCTGATAACAGCCCGCTCTGCTCCCACCCAACCCCCCAATTTTCCACCAGGGGACCTCCCCTCCTCCTCTCTCTGTCCAAGGGCTTGGGTGGGACCAATACCATGTGACTCAGGTCAGGTCAATTAGAGCAGTCCAGTCTCCTCCGGGTCTAAATCATTGGTTGAAGGATGGTCACATGACCAAAGCTAAGCCAGTGAAAGTCATAACTGGGGTTTTGACTGGAAGCATTGGAAAGAAATGCCTTCTCTGTGCTGGGGTTGCTACATTTGTGTGAGGCCTAGAGCTAAGAACGGTGACTGTCTCTGCTCTCGCTTGGGGGAAAGTGCTTGTGCATGAAAATGACACAAAGGCACCGGAGACAGGAAATGGGGGAGAATGGCTGAGGTCCCAACCAGCCGCCTGGGCTCAGCTCGCCCAGTGTCCATCCCCCACCCACCACCTGAGAGCCTTGGACTCATTCCTGGCTCCAGAGATGCACCTGGCCAAGTGGAGCCAGTAAACTCAGGCCACCCCCTCAGGCATGGTGACGGTCAAGAGAGAGAAAATGATCAAAGTCGGGCTCTTCAGAGGGAGGCTGGGGATTCCAGTTAACGCTGGGGAAACAGAAGCCCTGTCTTTGCCTCTATGTGGAGGAAGATGCAGCGGCCTTGGGAGGGAAGCCTGAGTGGGGGTAGAGTAACGATGTGAGGGGCAATGCTCCGGCGACCGTGGGCGAGGAGAAAGAATTCAGCCCTAATGGCGTCAGGGCCTCTGGATCAAACGTGCCCTGAAGTCCCCACCTCAGCTGCACTTTCCACTTCCAGGAACCCATGCACTTCCATTGGCTCAGACTAGCATGGCTGGGCATTTTTCCTGTCACAACCCATGCCCCCTAGCAGATCCCCCTGGACTTTTTGGTTAAGTAAACAAATACAGACCCTTGTTTACTTAAGTTGGGATTCTATCACTCACGAGCAAAAGAGTCCTGCCTGAGTCTGCCCTTGCACACCACGCTCTGATGGCGACTCCTGTACCCCGTGTTCAGGGCCCCTCACGGGGTCCTCCTAACCACTCGGACCACCCGAACCCTCCGTGGCTCGCCCACCTTCAGATCTTGCCAGCTTCCATCTCCACCCTCACGGCGGCCTAGAAGACAGGGGCTGGCAAACCTTCTCTGAAAAGGGCCAGGCAGTAAATACTGTAGGCTTTGTGGGCCACTCAGCCTCTGCCACACTGCTCAACTCGGCCGCTGCAGCGTGAGAGCAGCCACAGACGATACACAAATAATGAGCGTGGCTGTGTCCCAATAAAACTTTATTTATGGACACTGAATTTGAATTTCACATATTTCACAGAATATTCTTTCTTTGATTTATAAGCTAGAATTAGAAAATGTAAAATTCATTTTTAGCCTGAGGGCTGATTAAAACAGGTGGTGGTCTGAGTTTGGACCATGCGAGATGGTTTGCCCACCCTGGGCTACCCCCGCCTTCCTCTGGCCCCCAAGGAGGCTAAGTCGCTGAAGCCCCAGCCCATCTCGGGGAGCTTGTGTCTGAAGATCAAAAGCCACTCACCAGAAGGACCACCCGTAGTCCCAGGAATGGGGCCTCCAGTCTTCAGGGCCGAGGCTCACGGTGACCTGGAACACCTGTGTGTACATCATGTGGGCTACCATTCCCAGGAGGCCTGTGGGGGCAGAGAAGGCATCAGGAGGCATGGCAGGGTTTTGTGCACCCCCACGGGCCTGTCAGTGCTGGGGGAGAGCACAGACCCCCCGGGAAGAATGGTCGGCAGGACCAGGGCACAGGAAGCCAGAGAGAGGCTGTTTCCAAGCCAGGCAAAGAGCTTGAGTCTGAACAAGAGGGCCAAGGGCAGCCCTGGAAAAACGTACACAGTGGAGGCAGAGTCAGCTCTGTGTGTGGATGGCTAGATTTTTCTGCTAAGATCCAGGCAAGTAACCGTTTCAGGCTCTGTGGGCCACTAGGTCCTGTTGCGACTGCCCCACCCCACTTCTACAACACAGGGGAGCTGTGCTTGGCACGTAGGCGCCAGCAAGGGCCGGGCCAGGCGAGCCTGTGGGCCACGTTGGAAGGTCTTTTGGGAGAGGGAGCCTACAGAGCGTTTTCCAGTTGTCAAATCTTAACTCACGAGATGAGTGGATCAGGAAAGCAGCTTCCTGGATTGCAACCAGCACTATAACAATAAGAACTGAACGGGATAGAAACACCTACCGCCATCGAATAATGCAGCAGGAGTAAATATTGTTTTGTGTGTGAGTGTTGATTGCAATATGAACTATTTCTCTCGGCTCACGGTCAAACATCTCTGAGCCCACTGGCTGGGAGAACTTCGCTTCCAAGGGGTCTGGACGGGAGCCCTCCTCAGAACATCTCACTGTGGAGCCCTGGCAGGCACATCACTCCCTGAGCCTCACCCCCAGCCCTGAGATGAGGGTTACGACAGCTAAGGGGGAGGGTGGATGAGATGGCAGCCTCAGCGTCTGGTGCCCGCTGGACATGCCATCGTAACAGTGACCAGGGTTATTATAAGCCTGGGACACTTCTCTGCTGGGACTGTGGCCTCTGGAGCCCTCGTGGGTACCTCAGTGTGTGGCTAACTGGCATGGATTGAACTTGCAGATGGAGTGATAGCCTAGCTGGTGTGGCTCAGTGGATTGAGTGCTGGCCTGTGAACCAAAAGATCTTCAGTTTGATTCCCAGTAGGGGCACATGCCTGGGTTTTGGGCCTGGTCCCTGGTTGGTGGTGAGCGAGAGGAGAGGGGGCAACTGATCAACGTTTCTCTTGCACACTGATGTTTCTCTCCCTCTCTTTCTCCCTCCCTTCCCCTCCCTGAAAATAAATAAATAAAATCTTTTAAAACACAAAGAGGGAGGGATAATAGTATTGACGGGGAGGGAAAGGGTAGGTGACCAAAGGAAGGAAACCGGTAACGCTTACACGCCTACTGTGCGCCGAGCACTCTGCCAGACTGGGACCCCCCTCGTTCTCTCTTTAAATCTTCATACCCGCAAGCCCGTGGCCCTGATCACCGAGCTCACTTCAGAGGCTCCAGCACACAACCCCAGGCCTGATGGAGAGAGAGGACTCAAACGTGACACAGAGGTGGCTGTCTGTGTCTCTGGGCCAGGGACAGCCTCTCATGGACGCCTCCCACAGCTCTCTGACCTCAGGTGAGGGCTACTTTCTAGGGCTGTGGGGGGCACTTCAGTCCAGAAGGCCAGGCAGAGGGTGACCGCGGGAGCCCCGTAAAGGCTCGGCGTCCCCCAGGCTGTCTCTGCCGGGCTCTGAGGATGGCCAAGCCCCCGTCCTGGGCGGGCCCGGCAGGTGTGCCGGGAGCCTCTCTGGTCCCCTCTGCCCTGGCTCTGCTGGAGGGAGGAGACGAGGGCGTGAGCCACACGGACAGCTTATTTTTAGGTACTTGATACAATTTTTTGGTGAACCTGCCAACAAATATACCTTATTCTTTGGAACTTTTGCATGGGATCCTTCATAATGATGCTCCATGCTTCATTTACTGCATCATTGGTGGCATTGAAGTTACTCCGGTTTCTTGTTCTACAGGCAACGCTGCATGAGCACCTTCTCCAGGTCTCGCCCTCGTCCTCGCCGATGCCTGGGACCACAGATCTCGGCCACTTCGCCCACCGCGTGGGAGAACATGAGGCCTCGGCGTTGTTTCAAGTTTCATGTTTTCCTTATTATCAGTGAGCTTGGGCATTTTGCACAGGTTTATTAATCATTTCTATTTTTCTTCTATAAATATGTGTGTCTGTATCCTTAGTCAACTTTCTTATTTTTTGTCTTTTTTATTATTAGTATGTAGGAGTGCTTTCCCTATCTTTCAGTCTTTTCTCCAATCCTGTCTGTTGCACGGACCACAAGCAGTTTTTGCTGCTTGTCTTTCCCCGTGTACAGAACATCTTCTTTAAAAAATTAACAGACTTGATTTTTTGGAGCAGTTTCAAGTTCACAGAAAAACTGAGCAGAAAGGGCAGCGAGTTCCCATTGCCTCTCTCTCTGCCCTGCGGTGAGTGCGGCACATCTGTCACAGCTGATGGGCCAGTGTCAGCACGTTATTAGCACCTAAATCCTCGGTGCGCCCTAAGGGTCGCTCTGTGTTGCACTTTCCACGGATTCTGACAAACGTACAGCGACGTGTTGAACAGCTTCACTGCCCTAAAACCCCCTGTGCTCCGCCCGCCCCCACTGAACCCCGGCCACCACCGATCTCCTCACTATCTCGTTTTTCCTTTTCCAGATGCCACATAGTCAGACTCATGCAGTCCGCAGCCTTTTCCGACGGGCTTCTTTCACGTGGGAGTGTGCATTCAGGTCTCCTCCCTGTTTTTCATGCCTCCAGAGCTCAGTTCTTGTTACTGCTGAATAGCATTCTCCTGCTGGGACGGACCACGGGCCGCTCGTCCATCACCTGTGGAGGGACAGCTTTGTCGCTTCGGTTTTGGCAATAATGAATGAAGCTGCTTTGGTCATACATTTTGATATTTGGTACAATCAAACCTATCAGTCTTTTCTTTTTTGGTTTGCACTTCCTATGCCTAATTTAAGAAAACCAACACCATAAACAGACTCTCCTGCATTTTTCTAACATATATCTACACGTTTGTTTAGTTCCTCTGGAGTTTATCTCAGTGACTGGTGTGAGGTAAAGATCTAACTTGTTTTTCTTGAATGCACAGCTAATCACTTTGAACCCTCATAAAACAGACCAATCTTTCCCCACTGATTCTAAGTGACACTTTCCTCCTATTCCAAGCCCCACGCACGCAAGAGTCCACCTCCCAGGCCCACCGCTCCGTCCACGGACCGCTCTCTGTCCCCGTGCACTGCCACACTGTTCAATGGGTAGAACTCACAGTGGAGTCTTGCCTGGAAGGACGCGGCTCTCCTCCTCCCTGCCCAGTGCTCGCTCCCTCTGCAGGGGCCGCCCTACCCGGGGCTTTGCCCTGCGGTGGACCCGACCCCCTTCTCAGCGCCACCAGCCCCTCCTGAGGGCGGGGCCTCACCCTCCAAACCTCAGTCATTGCCCTGCCAGTCCAGAGGCTCCCTGAGTCCTCTGGCCCCTCAGGGCCTCCGTTTCCTCATCTACGGGGTGGGGCTACTGCAGCCACTGGCAACTGCAGGGAGCGCCCACCGAGGAAGGAAAACGTCCACCAGGACAGACGACCACGCCTTTCATCGGGAAAATGGGGACAGAGCGGTGCTTTAATACGAGAACTCTCAGCTGGACCCAGCAGCTAGCCCAGGCCTGTTGGCAGAATAATTAATTTTCTGAATTGTTGGTTTAGAAAAGCATTGATTTCTCAACTGAATTCCATTTATTCCCAAATCTGAAAGGCCATGCTTTAAGAAAATTCAATAAATAAAAATTGCAACTGGTGAGATACGCGAGTCGCATTGTTAAGATTCTGCTTCAGAAACCTGCGCCTCGCCCGCGTCTCTGGGAGCGTGTTCGTTCTGCCTAGTGAGGTCCCCCGACCGGGCACACCCTTGGCAGAAGGCATTGTTTCCAACTCCTCTGAATTTTTAAAGAATGAGTGTTCGGTGACTCAGGGAACCTCCTAAATCGGGGGAGACCAGACGAACGAGGCTTTGCTGCCGGCGAGGCTTCCCCGTGGGGGCCCCTCTGAGAGCCGCAGCTGCGCCCTCCCCTCCCGTGGTTTCCGGAACCTCCCCGCTCCTGACACGCAGACGGACTTGCCGGCCTGTGGGGTGGGGAGCCGGAGACTTGCACTGGTGTGTGGAGCACTCTGAACAGTGAATGAGCGAGGGAGCGAGGGAGCGAGCGAGTGCGTGCCCTCGACCTGCTGGGCAGGCCTGCTAGGCTGGGCCTGTTTTGCTTTCCACGGGGTCCCTGCTCCTGGCCCAGGGCCCGGCACGCTGTGGGTGTTCAGAGTGCGCCCCTTCAATGACTAGGTGGCTGCTGACTGCAAGGTGCCTGGGGCTGTCAGGCTGGCTGGTGTTCAAGGTCTGGGGTCTGGGGTCTGGGGCTGAGTGGGGACAGGGCCGGATCTGAAGACTTTGGAGAGCAGGTTGTGGAAGTGGGCAAATGTCAGAGTGACTGTCCACTCACTCACACTCCAGACACGACTCCAGGGGGTTGGCGGGAGAGACTGGAATAGGTACACAGGTGTCCCTGCCCTCAAGGGTCTCAGCTGCCAGTGGGGAGATGCAGACGATGAGCATTTAACCTCACAAGAAAATTTCAGGTAGGGAAAAGTGCTGGGGTTGATAAAATAGGACAAAGCACCAGAGAGCTCCAGGGGCCACCCCAGATGGGGTGGTCAGAAAGGGCCTTTCTGCAGAGGCGGCACTAAAGCAGAGGCTTGAACAGGGAGCTGGAGGCAGCCGCGCAGACGTCCGGGGAAGAGTGTGCCAGACGGAGCCTCCGAGGACGCCTGTCAGGAGGAAGAAGCCTCACATGGTCAGATGTGAAGGCAGAGAAACGACTGTTGGGTTTGGCAACATGGAGGCCACTGGGGACAGATGCCTGGCTGGGACAGGCTGACAGGAAGAGGAGATACAACAGCCACTATTACAGAGAAGGCTTTAAAGCATGTTGCTGGTGGAGAGGCAGAAACGGGTCAGCGCAGAGAGGGCCGGGGCTTCAGGGAGGGATTCTGAAGAGGGGAGGTGGAGAACGCAGGGAGAGGCCCAGGGTGCAGAGGGGTCAGAGGAAACTGTAGGAGCAAGGGAGAAAGGAGGCCAGGAGGGCGTGGAGGTTCCGGAAAGACAAAGGGGCTGGCTTTGATGGGAGCTGGAACCGCTCTCAAGGGAACAGGGAAGGCGAGTTTGTGCTGCAGCTGCGGAGCGAGCACTGGGGCAGCTCTGCTCCCCTCCGCTCCGGGGGGGGGGGGGGGGGGGGAGGCTGGCCACCTGCTGAGCGCCAGACTGGGTGTTGCGGGGAGGGGCTGGAGGATCGGGGAGAAGGTGTGAAATAGTCTTTGCAGAGAGCAGAGCAGGAAAGCACAGACAAACCCCAAAGGTTCTCGCGGCCCTCGGGCAGTGCTGCACACGTGGGAGCCCTGTGCACTCGGATTAAAAGTGAGCCGAGGCAGCACAGGGGTGGGGTTCCGGTGGTGAGAGAGAAGTCAGCGTGGGGACGCACAGCCGGGCCTCCTGAGTCTGAAGGGCACACAGGAGTGTCAACAACCTGGTGCCTGCCCGGCGCAGGGGCTGGCTGGCTTCTGGCCCAGGGGACCCCTCCTAAGGAAGACGCCCCCGTGGTAGGACATGGAGCAAAGGCACGCCGCTGAATGCAGGACTCCTCTTGCATCTGGCCTGCCTCTCTTTCACTGGGTTTGGCCACATTATGCTAACACACGCTCCATTTAATTGAGATATCAGGGAGGCGGCTGATTAATTAATTTATAATAGAGTTTATTTTTAAACATGCTGTCTAAGCTATTACTCAGAACACTCAGAGAGCACTCGTGTCTAAACAAATATTCTTCTGCACGTGGGCACGGTCTGGATTTGCCAGCGTCCCAGGCGCATCACGCCCAGGACATAAGACACAGAGGGGGCTGGTCAGGGCCTGGAGGAAGCTGAGCCGAGGAGATGGGGCAGGACGGCAGCAAAGGGAAACAAACCCCCGCCAGGATGGAATGGGACAGACAGACAAACTGGGATTTCTGTGTGGCGGGCAGCCAGCAAGGGAAACCCAGGGGCCATGGAAGGCCTAGCTGGGCCTCTGGGCCAGGCTAAGGTGGAAGGTCAGGGAAGGCGCCTGGAGGAGGTGGCATCCGAAGCGAGAGCCAAAAGGTCAGTGGGAGCAGGAAGGTGACCTGGCCATGGAACCAGCTTCCGCTGAGGCCACAGGCAGAGCAGTTTGGCGGGGCTGTAGGGCAGGACACATGGGTGGGGAGAGCTGCCACTGGAGGGCCAAACAAGAAGCCGCACAAGAAGTTCTGAGGCCTCCTCAGGGAGTTCGGGCTCTACCCTGAGGGCACTGGGCAGGAACTGCGTAATTGCAAGCGAGGGAGCGAGGGAGCAAGGGAGCGAAAGACCTCTGGCTGCAGGTGGAGAATGAGAAAGGTAGGAGCGGGGAAGTTGGGAGGGGCAGAGTGGAGGGTGCCAAGCCGAGGGTACTGAGGTTAGGGCGCAGGTGGCGGGGTCGGGGGCAGGCACAGAATGCCCGGCACTGCTGAGATGGGAGACAGAGGCAAACCCGTGGGCACTGGGAAGCCCTGAGTCAGGATCAGGGAACGGGGCGGGGCGGGGTGGGGGGGAGCAGGGAGGGCGAGGTGGGACTGACCCAGTTAACATTGGCCCTGAAATCTCCTCCCACCGAAAGAAAACTTTGAAATCCTAAAGGCTGGCATTTCAGGACACCAATCGGTTGGGGCAGAAGGAAAAAGAAACCCCTTTATCTACGCATATCTGAAATCCCCCGATGTTTGCCCCGGCAGAGACCAAAAGCTGACTGCCCTTGGTGCCCTCCGGCCCAGGGAGGACCCCACATGGCCAGGTCTGCCTGCACTTAAAACCATCCCCAAGAAGCTGAGCTGATGCCAGGTTTAAAGCTTGCCCAGATCTATTTTTAAAGAACAGGCTATTTTTAGACACTCTCCCGAGATCCCGCAGCCTCTCTGGGTAGCATATTTCAGGGTTTAAAAAGTCCCTCCTTACACATAACCTAAATCTTTCCAGCTCCAATTTAAGCTAATTTCTTGCTCTGCCCTCCGAGGACAAGGGGGTGAGTGGTTGGCATCTTCTCAAGAGGAACATTTCGGGAGCTCAGCAATTACCGAGTTGCCCCCCAACCCTGCCTTCCTGGCACCAGATTGTCCCAATTACTCCCCTTTCTCCAAAGGTCTCATTTTAGACCACTTGAGTCATTAGCATCACTCTTGTTTGGCTTCTGCCCGTTTCTCAGTGTGTCTTTTAAAGCAAAGTGGCCCAAATCGGAGGTGGCATCTAATGGCAGACCTTCTCACTTCGGGTGCAGGTTAACTCAATCTCCGCCCACCGCCAGCCTCGTCTATTCCGGTCACCTCCATCCTGCCCGGAGGCAGTGGTGGGCTCAGACCCCCCACCCCCACCGAGGTGGGGTCTAGAATGTGTCAGGAGGCCACGACGAAGCTCCTGGTGACTGACGGGGTAGCCCAGGGCAACTGGTGGTGGAATGATTGTTGATATTAATAGGTATGCCGGCCCTCAGCATTCCCTGTTCCCTGTAACCCTCCTGCATTTGGGTAACTAGATATAAGACCTTCATGGCCGCAGGGCACAGCTGTCACCGAAGCCTGAGAAAACAAGAGCCCAAGTCCTCAGGGATTTCAGAAGCCTACGTACAGGTGCTCGATGAAAAGGTTTGGAAGGACGTATGATCAAGCAGAGCTGGTTTCTCTTCCCCTCAACCTGGAAACCAGGTGCCGCTGTCTGAATAGGGCCGTAGGTGTAAGGGGAGGAGGAGGAGAAGGTGGGGGTGTCAGGACAGACGGAGTCCAGCTACGGAGACATCAGCACAGCAGCCTCCAAGGAGACCCCAGCCTCCACCACAAGCCCCTTCTGGTGCATCCCCGGGGAGCACAGCGGGGTGAAGGCAGCCCCACGAAGTCTCCTTGTCCAATCTGAGTGGACAGCAGACCTCCTGGGAGCTGGGCTCACGGACACAGCCAGTGTGGCCTCTGTTCAGAAAGAGGACATCCATTTCAGTGCCGTTCCTTGACTCCCGTGTGACTCTTCTCAGGACTAACCCCCACTTTGACAGCCTTGGATGCTCACAAACCCCCAAGATGAAGGTGGGCCCTCTCACTTAGAGGGTGATGGTGGGAAAAAGAGAAGAAAGCTCTAGCCTGTGCTGGGACGGGAGTGAGGAAAGCAAGCTGGAGATCTCGCCCAGCGGTCCAGGACAGAGGGGGAAGGCCCCCTGGACACGGGCACAGCCCCCAAGTCGCAGGCCTGCCTCTCTCTCCCTCTGCCTTCTCCCCTCTCTCCACCCCGGAAACTCGCACAGCACGGGCACGCCACCTCGACCTTCTGCCCTCACCTTGGACTTGGTCTGCCTCTGCGGGGACCACCCCTGACCCTGGGCACAATCGGGCTCTGTCTGCCCTGTGGCGCTTTACCAGCAGGTCCCAGCCGGCCCACTCCCGGCCTCTAGGAGCTGCTGCTGCGTGGAGATCCCTGAGCTTAGTGAGGGCAGGGGAGGCGCCAGCTTTTTGAAGCCTCAGTTACCAGCTCAGCTCTCCACGTCCCTCGCAGGACACCAAGGCCTGAGGGTGAGGAGACCGTATCATTTACTACTCAAGCCAGGACACTTCTGAGAGTGAAAGGAGCACAAAAACCACCCTGGAACAACAAGAACACAGCCACTCGATCATGACGGCAGACCAAGTGAATGAGGGAATGAACCCCAGTCTCTCCAGGGACCCCTTCCAGGCCCCACCAGGGACTTGGACACCTGTTGTGGACTTACTGTGTGCAGCAGTCCTGTAAGGGGGCCCAGTGCACAGGTGAGAGTGTGCCGAGGAGAGGTCAAGCGCCTGACCTACGCTGGCGAACCCAGGAGCGGCACTCACCTCTTTTCTGCCCAACTTTTGTCCATTCATTCGACACGTAGCTGCTGAGCTCTGCTGAGAGCCAGGCACCACTCTGCGGGCTGGAGAAAGAGCCGAACGAGGCACACGTGGCCCTTGCCTGCTGGAAGCTTATGCTCCAGTGGGGGAGGCAGAAGCAAGGGCCAGAGAGTTAGAAAATGGGAGGTGCAGGGGGCTCAGCAAAGGCACCCAAAGGGTGGGAGTTTCAGCTGAGCCCGAAGGATGAGGAGTAACCCACCAGGTCAGAGCTTCCCAAGTCTGGGGCACACCCCTCTGGGAGCCCAAGCTTCTCTTAGACCAGGGTTCTAAATTTCAGCACTGCTGGCGCCTGTGGGGGCGCCCTGCGCATTGCGGGGCGGACAGAAGCCGCCACCCGTTAGATACCAGGGACATCGCCTCCCCTCCCCAAGTCCTGAAAACCTAGGTGTCTCCAGACGTCACCAAATGCCCCCGGGGTAGGGTGGGGGCTGAGACGGCAAAACTGCTCCAGTCGAAACTCTTAGATGCCCCACAAACATTTTTACAACTCCCTTCTCTGCATTGCAAGTGACACCGGCATTTCATTTCTGGTAGTGACCTGAAGCTTCCTTTCTGAATAAATTTAAGTCCCCCCCAAAATTGAGTGATTTAGAGGAAAATGCAAGTGCAGGTGATTGAGGTGTGGGAATTCTGACTCAGGGAAGGGTGGAGGGCTGAGGTGCCCGGGGCACAAAGGCTGTGGCTGTCCCAGGGCACCTGCGGGCAGGCTCTTAAAGCGCCCTGTGGCGCGTGTGACATGCTTGGGAAGCCCTCAGGGGCACCATCTTGCAGAGCGCCCCCTTTCCCTCTGAAGATTAAGGTCAGCTTTGTTCCAGCCAGGCCGCGTGGGGCCTCTCTGGGGCTGGGCACTGGTGAAAGAAATCGGCTAAATTTCTGGGGCCCCGGCGGCAGGAAAATCAAAGATCTTTAACGACAGGGGCACCTCGCGCTATTGCACTTCGCCTTATGGTGCTTTGCGGATATTGCATTTTTTACAGATTAAAGGTTTCAAGCCTTTCAGCACCAGTTTTCCAACAGGCTCAGATGATGGTTAGCATTTTTCAACAATATATTCTTTTTAATAAAGTATTTTTAAGTTAGAGCGTGTACATTGTTTTTAGACATAACGCTAGTGTACACTTAATAGACCACAGATGGTGTAAACACAACACTTCCTCGCACTGGGGAACTGAACACCCGCCCGGTGACTCACTGCATCGCGACACCCGTTAGGGCGGCGGTGTGGAGCCCAGCCCGGAATCTCTCCGCGGCGCGCCTGTGGGAGCGCGCTCTCTGAGGAAGGTGCCGGCGTTACCGAATCAGCGGGGTGGGGGCAGCTCCCGGGACAGCCCCGCCCCATCAGACTACCCTGGGCGTGTGCTCATGGGGGCTGCGGGGCTGACCCCTTCTTGTGGCTTTTTTCTCTCTGTTTCTGTGTTTCTCTTTCTGTTTCCATCTCTCTCTGCCTTTGATTCTAACACTCCCCATCTGGTCCACCCCCCACCCCCAACCCCTTCTCCCAGGAACGGGGAGTTAAATGTGCCCAAGTTACAGGCACTGTATTCAGGTCTCAAGCAGTGGCCCCCCCATCACCTCCCATTTGGCCCACTAGGGACTGTCCTACACAGAGAGATCGTGATGGGCTCTGGCTGAAGCTTCAGGCCCCCAGCTCACCCCCTGCCAGCTCTCTCAGCTCAGAGCTGAGTCCTTCCTGCGCAGCCTTGAGAACATTCCTCCCAGAGCTACCCTTCCAGCCCTCCCCTCGCATTAGTGGAAATGCAAATCCTACTCTACTGGCCGTTTAGGTTTTAAGTGCTCTGAGCTTCCACACTTCCCTGAAGCAATGCTGTGATACATCCAATTAGTTTCACTGCCCAGAAAGCTGCCTGCGCGCTAGGAAAATGAATGGCACCTTGCTGCAAAAGCTCCAGAGAGCGACACCTCCCTGGGCGCTTCACAGTTTGTAAAACACTTGACAATCCCACGTCTCAAGTCATCCTTGCCTTCTCCCAGGAAGGCTAGGTTTGGTTACACACTATTTGATACATGACTAAGTGAAGCTCAGAGAGGTAAAGCAATCCACCCAGGGTAACACAGCATGGAAAAAAGAGTGTGTTTACGTCCAGGTCTGCCCAACTGCAAGTCCACATGTTTTACTATTCCATCATGCCTCTTCCACTCATTCATTCATTCATTCATTCAACACATATTTATTAAGCACTTACTATATGCCAGGCTCCCTTTGTGGTTCAGGAAATAAAGGAGCATATGAGATAGACAAGCTTCCTGCCCTCACAGAGATAATATTCTTATGAAAGAAGATAGAAAATTAAAAAATTCAAAATTCAGAGTTTAATGAACGCTATGAAGGAAAAGAGAGGGGTGAGGGAAAAAATGATTGGGTAGTTAATTTGGCCAAGGAAGTTGCGACAGTTCTCTCTGGGAGGTGGCGTCTGAGCTGAGACCTGAAATCCTGTTTGCCACAGGGTGGGGAGTAAAGGCAAGTGAGGGGCGGCTATAGGCAAGCCCAAGGGGCAGGCTGCAGCTGAAGATCCCCCCAAGTGGGCCCTGCCTGCCCCAGCAAGGCTCGGCCACACGGGCACAGGCTTGGCTGCTCCTGTGCCAGGCCTCCAGGGCGCAGGGGGGGGCGGTTTCAGCATGAGTCTCCCTTCCTTACACCTGCTCTGGGAGTGGCCCTGTGCACCCCACCCCCATAGCCCAAGCTGACAGAGGCCTTCCCCAACCAAACTGCCAAGTTCCCCTCCCAGCTCTGCTAGTCCCCTAAGGCCCTGTCGACCCACCTCCCCAACCCAGACTAGCATCTCTCCCACTCCATTTGCTTGCAGGGCCTCTTCCCCAACCAGCAGCCCCCTCAGGTGCCATCACGGGAGGTAGGACAGTCTGAACCCAGGAGTCGGACAGCCAGGGTCCAAGTCCTGTCTCTGATACTTACTGGCCCTGTGACCTGGGCAGTTCTGTTAAATGCTCTCGTGCCTCAGTTTCCCCATCTAGTTATAACAATGAGCCATGAGTATGCAGAACAGCACCTGGAGCATAGTCACCACTCTACAAGTGTTGGGGCTGTGCCGGCCACTATCCACACCCACCCCTCACTCCAAGACTCCTGCCGCAGTGCTCTGCCTGCCAGGTCTGACACCCTCGGAGGCTGACACATCCTGGATGGAGCCTGTGCCATTCCACTCCTCTGGACCGTGCCACCCTACTCCTGCTGGTCCTCCCAACACCCCCACCCCACCTGCCGCTCTCAGCTCACTCTTTTCCCCTAGCAGACTTGGCATGCCTGAGTCCCAGGTCAACTTTAAAATACACTTACTGCTGTCTCTGCTTGGCCATGACGTGTCCTTGCAAAGGGGTTTGAGAACAACAAGTGTGTCTTCATGGAGAAGGATGGGGGAGAGCAAGCAATCAAGCGGGAGGGAGCTTTGAGAGAATGCAGAGGGGGTGCCCAGGCACACGTGGGGGGATAAGGAAGGCCTCGCAGGGTGACACATGGGCTGTATGGTGACTGGTATGAAGCTCGCATCATGGAATACTCGACTGTGCACACCAGCTAGGAAGTCTACATGCACCATCTTTTTGCTTCTGAATGGGAGCTCTATGAGAGCAGAACTACTGTTAGGAACTATTATCTCTCTTTAACTGACAAGAAGACTGAGGCTCAGAGAGGTTAAGAATGTATGTGGAGATTCAGATGGCGTAGCTCCAGAGAGGGAACTCAAATATTTCTCTGCTGTCCCTTGAAGGGCCAGGTTCTCCAGATAAATGATACTGTCACTGCCCTCCCATCAATCTGAAACTTGGGAGAAGAGGTATGCCTAAGCATGATGACAAGAAAAATGAAAACTTAGCTTGGGGAGGAGAAGGGACAAGAATCTCCAGAAGCAGCTTCAGGTTGTCAGGAATGGAACCCCAAGAAAGCTGAGATCAAGAGAATCAGGTCAAATGTGGGGTGTCTGGAAGACACTGGGTGGTGACCCAGATCTTGTTTGTCTTGTCACTGGTTGACTCTTATGTGGTCTCCACCCCGTTGGAGCTCCCAGGCCTTGACAGAACTTATAATGTCTTGTGGGCAGTGCGTGGCTTGTCTTTATTCAGAGGGAAGAGATTGAAGATCCAGCAGCCCCTCATTCCAGTCTCCCGGATGCCCTGGCACACCTGCCCAGACATCACTAGTCTTGAAGTTTCAAACACTGGCCTGATACCATCCATCTTCTCTGTGCAGCCAGCCACATTCATATGGCTATCTAGCCTGGAAGAGACCACTGAGCTTGAGTCAGACACAGGCTTTGATGATCAATTCTGCAACTTCCCAGCCATGTGTCCATGAACAAGTCACTTACCATCTCTGAGCCCTTGTTTTTTCATCTGAAAAGTGGGGAGAATAAATACCTAGTCACATCCACTCATACAACCAATATTCCTTGAGCACCTATTGTGTGCCAGATGTTTTTCTAAGTCTTGGGGACACAGGAGAGAGCAAGTCAGAGTTCCTATCTTCATGGAGCTGCATTCAAGCAGGGGACACAGGCAATAAACATGTAATTTCAAGGAAGAAACAGAGTGAGAAGACAGAAGGTGACTGGGGGAAGCTACTTCTGATGTGATCAGTAGGGAAGGTCTCTCTGAACTTCAAGCTGGACTTCAAGCTGGAACTCAAAAGATAAGGAGCCAGTCAGTCATGAAAAAGGCTAGGAAGAGTCCAGGGAAGACGGAACAGCAACTGCCAGGGCCCTGGGGTGGGGAGAAGGGACCAGTGTGTCCAGACCCTGGGCAGTGAGGGCATGATGGGGCACACGGAGGTGGGGAGGGGCCAGCTTGGGGAGGGCATGGGGTTTTATGCAGAACACAGCAGGAAGCCACTGGAAGGTTTTAAGCAGAGGGAGGTAACCCTTCCCGCATTTATAGTCATACTCTACATAATCAAACTGTACACGGGGCATACTACTGGATAGATTTTTTATGACTCTTATGTGGTCTCCTCCCCAGAGGGTCTCAGAGCCCCCAGGCCTCTCCAGGCCTTGTAATGTCAGGGGGCAGCATGTAGCTTGGCTTTGCCAGGGTAGGGGGGCCCAGGAAGGGGCAGCAGCCTCTCCTTCCAGGCCATATGTTCTCTGTACTCTGTCCTTGGGCAGATTCTGCCAGCCGGCCATCTTCCCAGAGACAAATGCAAACTCAACTTGTCTCAAAATAGCCATCAGGGAGTTTTCAAGCCCTGGGAAAAGCACACAGAAGACGCCATTTGTGAGAAGAGTTTTCCCAGCGGGGAGAGCTGCCATCAAGGGGAAGTGTCCCCCAAGGGGCCCTTAGACGCCCCAGCCATCTGCAGCAGCCCAACAGCCACCTGGATGGAGGGGCTGGATTGCAGAAAGACAGGAGCCTCGGGAGACAGCACAGCCCTTCAGTGTGAAACAGCCAGGATGGGACTACAGACCCAGGCAGGGACCGGGAAAGTCAAGGGCAAGGAGGAGCCTCAGAATGGGCCAGCAGGAGGGTCAGCTTGTTGGAGGGGAAGTTGGCAATGGCCATCAAAACCTAAAATGCACCTTCCTTTGACCCAGGAATTTACCCTCAGACAGACTTGCGCTTGTGGTCAAAGATATATGGATAAAGGTATCGCGGCAGCAGAGGACTAAAACACCTTAGCCGTTCACCAACAGGGGCCAATGGATTAGGTGATGGCAACAGGAGTCTATATCTCCACCCCACTGCCCCTGTTGCCCTCTCTCACTGCTCTGGACTCCTGATGTTCTTTGAATATACCAGGCATGTCCATGCCTTTGCACTTGCCGTCCTTCTGCCCGAGCCATCCTCCCTTCAGATCTCCACGTGTCCTGCTTCTCTCCGTCTGCGTCAGGCAGCTTCCAAGATGGCCCGAACGATCCCTGCCTCTTGTATTTCTCACTCTGGTGGGACCCCCTCCACTGGAGTGTGGCTTGCACACGCTGACTACCAGAATATAGCAGATGTAGTGGCATGCCACTTGTGGCATTCGGTTTTAGAGACACTCTGCTGCCATTTGGGCTCTCCTCTTTCTTGGATCACCTGCACTGCAAGAAGCAAGCCCTTGTAGTGAGTATTTTGGGGAGAAGCTGCCTGGCAGGGCAAGGACCTGGGCTCTCAGTCCAACAGCTTGGAAGCAGGTCCCTCGGCCCCAGTCAGGTACTGAGGTGACTGAGCCCTAGGCCACAGCTTGACTGCAACCTCATGAGAGGCTTGGAGCTGGAGTTTCGAACTAAGCTGTGCTCAGATCTCTGAGCACAGAAACTGTGAGATAGCATGTATTTGCTGTTTTAAGCTGCTAAGGTTTTGGGGGTAATTTGTCACCCAGCAATAACTAACTCAGCTTCTTTCAGGTTTCTGCTCAAATGTCCCCTTACCTAATGACCTTCACTTATAACCATATTAGAGATCTCTCCCCGTGTTTATAGCACTTGTCACCATCTGATACGTCATTTGTATATTTACCTATTGAATACCTTCTCCTACTAGTATGCCAGCCCCTGGAGGGCAGAAATGGTGCCTGTTTTGTTTATTGTTGTGTCTCCAGAGCTTTAAAGAGTGCCTGGCACATAATAAGTGCTCAGTAAATATTGACTAAGCTAATAATAAGTGAATGAAAAAGAATTAGGTAGATTAAAATATGCTGACCAAGAATAACATCCAAGAAATATTAAGTGAAAAAAGCAAGGCACAGAAAAGTGAGTGTGCCATGCTACCATATACTTTTAAAATATGTGGAATGATTCTGGAAGGACAGACAAGGAACTGGTAACGGTGGTGGAGGAAGGTCTCAAAGGAGATGTTACCTGACCTGGGGCTTGAGGAGACGGCAGGAGAAAAGGAACGGTGTGCTGGGCAAGTGGGACAGTTTGGGTCTCCTTCAGAGACCGAAATGGCACCAGCCTAGGCACCGTTTTGTGAGCCAGCCCAGCCCAGCCCCACACACAGGGCTCCTGGCCAGACTCCAACCTCCTGAGACCCCTGCTTCCTCTCTGCCCCCTGCTCCGTTCCCGGTCCACCAGGCGCCCAACCCTTTGTCTTCCTGCTCCTGGCTTGGACCTTGGAGTGTGTCTTCCTGAACTGGATTCATCAAGACAGAACCATCCACGGGCCCCTTTGGCTTCATACCTTCTCGGTCACCCTGGGAAGTGTCCTCCGCCCCAGCACCACCTGGGTGTGTTTTTGCTATTCTGGAGCTCCACAGGCCTTCTCAGTCCCTGGGGGGTTCAGACACTGCCACTTGGTGGGGAGTGGAGGTGGAAGTGGCCTCACTGGCCGAACATGAATCGCGGGCTTGGACGTGCCTAGTTCTAGCTCTGTCTCTGTTTCTAGTTCTAGCCGTCTCTGTCTCTGCTTGTGCTCTGATCACAGGAGGTAAAGGCAAAACGCACTTTCACAGTCCTTCTTTTTCTCTCTCTCTGTCTCTCTATCCCTCTCCCCTGTTTTTCTCTGTATAGCTCTGTCTCTCTTCATCTGTCTCGCTGTCGGTGTGTATCTCTATGGTTCTGTCTCACACACATACACATTCTTTGCATTCTGTGTCTAGTCTGGTCTGTGTCATCTGCACCCCCCCTTCCCGGACCCCGGAACTACACGTGCTGTCATTGTAATACCAAATCACTACTACCATGAAAATCCCCGAGCTGCCGTGATATTACCGATTCTGTTACAGTCATCATCCTGAGAGCCAACCGCATACCAGACACCGGTCTAACACTTTATACATCTCACTCCTTAACTGCTTGCCGCCCCCTATATGATAGGAATGACTACTACCCTATTTTAGGGAAGAGGCATCTAGGCTGATGGAAGATAGAGCACTTGCCCGAAGGCACAGAGCTGGTGGCAAGGCCAGGACTCGTGAGTGGCAGTTTGCCTGACCTCTTCCCCCCTAGTGCGGCTTCTTACCTTCACTTTTCTAGACCTATAATGAATCATTTGTTAGGGGATCTTTAGCCTCCACCCCAAGAATGAGCTCAGGCTGATGAATATAGCTCAAACCCAGCCTCTCACCATTCCCTAACAGTGCCCACCCTGGCAAGAGGCAAGGAGACAGCTGACTGTTTGAGGGGCAGGAAAATTTCAATGTCTCCCCCAAGCACCTTCTGTCACACACAGACACCCCCTTGAGTTACTGTGAGGCAGGTTTCTGACTCACTCCTCTTGTCAACGAGCATTTACAGGGGCCAACTCTGAGCCACGTACTAGGGACACAGGAGGGACCAGACAGACCCAATCCTTCCCAAACAGCAGAGTGCTTGCACATTGGTGACAAGGTGGGAACCCCTGGGAGCAGAGGGCGGGCCTGGCTCCCAGCGACGTCAGTCGCAGACAGCGCAGGCCCCATGCCAGCCGCCCCACAGAATCGTCTTCCTTCCAGTTAGTGGAGAGCCCCAGTCTCTCCACGAAGCCCTTGTCCATTCCATCACATGTAAGGGAGTCCAGAGTGCAGCCTGCTCCCTACCATAGACCTTTGTCCTCAGCTTCCCTGCCTAGTTCCCTACCAAACCTGCTCCCCTGGGCTGGATCCTGTGCCTGTACAGCTCCCAGCCGGCTGGAGTCCTGGCCACCAGAAAGAGGGGGGGACAGCTCGTCCTCCTGAGGATCTGTCTCCAACTGCCCGGCCAAACTACAGTGACCCCTCACCTATCATGGGAGTTACATTCCAGAGACCCCCGGGATAGGTGAAAATCCTCGAAATAGCAATGTTATACTTATTTTATTATTTATATATATTTTAAGACTTTATAAACCCTTCCCACACTCCTATAAACCTTTCCCACTCTCTTATTAACCTTTCCCACACTCTTATAAACACTTCATATGCTCTTAAACACTTTCTACACTCTTAAACCTACATAATTTTAACAACATACAAAATTCTATGTGGGTCCTCACCAGTGAAGTGTACAGCGTCCCTCGCTCTATCGAGGTTCACTTACTGCGGCTTCACTGGATCGAGGGTCTTAGAAAACCCGCGAGACAGTGAAGCCACAGTAAGCGAGCCGCGACAGAGCGAGGGACGACTGCAGTTGGTGTCCGCCTAAGGCCATGCCCCCAGGCCCTGCACCGTCTGGCCGTGCCCCTCAGAGTTTAACCTTCCCTGGGAAGGTGCCTGGGCGTCCTCGTGTTTCCCCAGACACCAGGCCCTGAGCCCCCGGCACCCCTGCTACACCCACTCCTCCAAGGCGGTTAAAACCAGTAGCACCGGGCAGTTCCAGGACATGGGTTTTACTTCTAATTTTTTATAAAACTTATTAAAATTCTTGCCTCCTCCTATCTCCAAAAGCTCAATTTCCACTAGCCCTGTGCCTGGGGGCAGGCTCATCTGCACGAAAGGCCCCACAGCCTGCACATTCCCCGAGTCCTAGCTTCCAAGAGCATCCAAAGGATGTGGCAGAGTGGCGGTCACCAGCCTCCGTGAAGCCAAGGACAGGACGCAGCCTGCCCACCCAACCCCACCTTCTGGGCACACACTGGCTGCCCCGCTAACAGGTCCTGCTCTACTTCCAGAATCTCCAGGCCCCTCTGCGGGCCCCTGACTTCTAACACTCCAACTCGTTTATTCAAGTAACGTTGATGAGCGTCCTCTCTCTGCAAAGCGTTGGCCCAGCCCCTGGGTACAGCTGTGGCTGTGTGGCGCGGCCCTGCCCCCAAGGCTAGTGAGGACAGTAACATAAACGGTGAAGTCGCATCAATGATGACTGTGGCCAAAATACAAATATAGACAGCCAGCCACGACCAAAAACTGGCACCCACAGGCTGAATCCAACCTGCAGATGTTGGCTAGTGCTGTATAAAATGATGACTCTTCTCGGCTAACATTTAAAAATCTGGAGGATTTCCACTAAAATACGGGAAGCTTGGCTCCTTCTGATTTTCATCAGAAACTCTGGCAACAAGGGTCCGAATTCCCCTTGGGCGCCCCACAGCCGGAGCTGACAGAGCTGGGCCTCACAGGCGCCCCACCCACGTCTCCCGCCTAGGCCTCGGCCTCTCCCGCAGTAAACTCCCTCCCTCCCTCCCTCCCTCACTCACTCACTCACTCAGGGTTCCTTCCAGGCCACTGAAAGCATTTACCTGTCTGACCCCTGCAAAGGACCTGAGGGAGAGAAAAGGTCAGTTTCACTTGGGCTTGAACAAAGCCTTGGGAGGGGGGATGAGCTCAAGCTGGGCCTGGAAAGATCCTTGTGTGTTTGCGAGGGGAGGCAGGAGGAGGTGGGAATGAGGAGAGGCAGCCCAGGCCCCAGGCAAAGGCAGGGAGGAGCTAGACCTCCGGTTCTGGGCCTCCTGCCCTGCTGGTTTGGCGTTACCTGCTCAGATGGGGCACCTGACTCAGCACTGTCCCAGTTCTGCTTCTGATCTTTGGGACGTGCTGTGGTCAGGTGAGAACAAGGCTACAGGTGAGTGTAGACCACAAGGTGTAGGGGACAGAAAAAGGAGAGATTTCCAGTTAACTCTCACTGGAATTTAAAAAAACTTCTTATCCTGAAATAATTATAGATTTACTGGAGGTTGCAAGAATGTGCCAGGAAGTCTCGTGCCCCTCCTCCGATGCTGACACTCGCACAGTGCGGATGGTCCCAGGTGTAGTATCAAGGCCAAGACATTGCCCTTGGCAAGATCCACAGAGTTGATGGAGAGTTCACCGGTCATGCTTGTACCCACAGTGTGTGTGTGCCCAGATCTGCGGCCCCGGGCCCAGCACGGGCACGGTGCGTCTGTGCTCCGGGAAGGCCGCTTCAACCACAGAACAGCTAAGCCCAACAGCAAAGACCACAGCCGCAAGTCAGTCAGACAGGAGGGCGGATTCCAGCTCCCAGGTTCCCAGGGCCGTGGCTCACCTCACTTCGAGGCAGGCTCTACGTGAAAACGCTCAACCTCAAAGGCCACTGTCACCCAAGCACATGCAAAAAAAGTCTATCTCTTTCTGTAGAGAGTACAGCTGCACATGATGCACACATGCAGACATAGAGTCTGTCTGTGTGTGGAGTTAAAATCTCATGAGGGGAGGGGAAGTTAGGAAAAACAAAGTTTAAAAAGTAGAGCCATAATGTAAAAGGTTGAAAAACTATCTGGGCAGCACATCTTGGCCTTCGGCCTGTGAGTTGGTGGGAGGAGGCTGCTCCACTGGCAGAGGGGCTGAGCAGGACCTTCTGAAGAGGCACCCTGAGGCACTCGTGGCCCAGTCTGGAGCCACCACTGGCTGCCTGCTGCCTCCAGGGGAAGTCCGAGCTGCCCAGCACGGCCGCCTCTCACCCCCCAGCCCCCACCGCTTCACGCCACAGCTGCAGGAGCGATGGGCTCACCGGCACTCTCCAGACCCTCTCTGCCTCCCTGCCTTTGCACCTCCTGTTCCTTCTGCCCCAAGTGCCTGTCCCCATCCTTTACCGCATCTTTGTTCAAAGAACAGTCACTCGACACCTCTGTGAAGGCTCCTTCCCCCTTTCCAGCTGCTCCAGGTGCCTGCAGTGCTGTCAGTCTTCTGTGGCAGCCTTTAACACATCCTGTTGTCTCTGAGCTGTGTCCTAGATATTCCTCCAGTTAAACTGAGTTTCCTGGAGAGGGGCTGTGGTTTACTCATCTGCAGCATCTAACAAGCATCTCAAGTCAGCATGTCTCAGGGCTGACCTCCTATTTCCTGAAACACTCTGCCCACCGGTCTGCCCACCCGTCTGCCCACCTGAGGAGGGAGACTCCATCCTGTCAGTGGCTCAAGCCACAAGGCCAAGAATTTGCTGTGCCTCCTCATTGTGCCTCTCCTCCTCCCTGGACCGCACACTCCAGGAGAACAGGGGTGCTGTGGGCTTCGGTCACTGTGGTCCCAGGTCTAGAGCAGGAGCTGACGAAGTATGGCTCACAGCCAATGTGGCCAGCAGACTGTTTTTGTAAACAAAGGGTCCCCCCCACCAGTTTTATTAAGATATAATTAACAGAGACTTCTGGCCAAGATGGAGGCGTAGGTAGACACACTGTGCCCCCTCGCACAACCAAAATAAGGACAACAATTTAGAAACAAAACAACAACCAGAACTGACAGAAAATTGAACTGTTTGGAAGACTGACAACCAAGGAGTTAAAATAGACACGTTCATCCAGATGGGTAGGAGGGGCAGAGTCGGGTGATTGGGCAGAGAGAGGTAGTGGCAAAAAAAGCAGTGGCAGCAGGAGTGCAAGGCAGCAGCTGACAAACCCCAGGCGTGCAAGTCAGCAATGCGCAGACCCAGCGAGGCGGCGGATTGTGAAGCAGGGCACAGCACACAAAGCGGCTGGCTGACTGAGCGGTCCCACATTCACGTGCAGATAAACCAGGTGAAACTGGGGAGCGAGACAGACGGCGCAACCCAGGGTCCCAGTGTGCAGAAATAAAGCCTCAAACCACTGATTGAAAACACCTCTGGGGGTTGAGGTGCCAGGAAAGACTCCCAGCCTCACAGGAGAGTTTGTTGGAGACACCCACAGGGTCCCAGGATGTACACAAACCCACCCACATGGGAATCAGCACCAGAAGGACCCAGTTTCCTTGGGGAAATTGGCTGAAGGGACTGAAATCCGGCACAGAGCAGAGCAAGCGCCACTGTTCCCTCTCAGACCCCACCCCCACATACAGTGTCACAACCCAGTGACTGGGTTGCCCCTCCCTGGTGAACACCTAAGGCTCCACCCTCATATGTAACAGGAGTGACAAGACAAAAAAAATGGCCAAAATGGAAGAACAAATCAAAGCACCAGAACAAACACAACTAAGCGACCAAGAGATAGCCAACCTATCAGATGCACAGTTCAAAGCACTGCTGATCAAGATGCTCACAGAATTGGTTGATTTTGGTCACAAACTAGATGAAAAAATGAAGGCTACAATAAGTGAAATGAAGAAAAATGCACAGGGAACCAGTAGTGATGGAATGAAAGCTGGGTCTCACATCAATGGAGTGGACCAGAAGAAAGAAAAAAAAAATACAACCAGAAAAGAATGAAGAAATAAGAATTCAAAAAAATGAGGAGAGGCTTAGGAACCTCCAGGACATCTTTAAACATTCCAGCATCCGAATTATAGGGGTACCAGAAGGGGAAGAGGAAGAGCAACAAGTGGAAAA
>CM052540.1:85787599-85893052 GCA_028533065.1 Trachops cirrhosus | reverse complement strand
GGGGAAAGGTATGAAGAATAAGTAGCATAGATGGTAGGTAGAAAATAGACAGGGGGAGGGCAAGAATAGTAGGGGAAATGTAGAAGCTAAAGAACTTATGACACATGGACATGAACTAGAGGGAGGAATGTGGGTGGGAGAGGGTGTGCAGGGTGGAGGGGAATGAAGGGGGGAAAATGGAACAACTATAATGGCATAATCAATAAAATATATTAAAAAAAGATAGAATTAACATATAATCTTATATTAGTTTTAGGTGATTGATGATTTGATATTCACACCTGTTGCAAAATGATCACCAGTGTAAGTTTAGTTAACATTCATCACCTCACGGTTATATATTTTTTTTGATGAGAACATTTAAGATCTACTCTTGTAGCAACTTTCAAATACATAATAAAGTGTTACTGACTATACTCACCATGAAGTACATGACATCCCCGGGACTTATTTATCTTGTGACTGGAAGTTTGTACCTTCTGACCACCTTTACCCATCTCACTCAACCCCCATCCCCTCGCCTCTGGCTATGACCGGTCTATTCTCTGTATCTGTGAGTCTGGTTGGGTGTTTTTTTAGATTCCACATATAAGTGAGATAACAGTGCTTGTATAATGCCCTAAAGGGCCATCCATGTTGTCACAAATGGCAAAATTTCCTTCTGTTTTATGGCTAAACAGTATTCCATTGCATGCATGCACCACATTTTTTTTATCCATTCATCTACCAATGGATACTTAGGTTGTTTCCATGTTTTGCTATAGTAAATAGTGTTGCAACGAACATAGGAGTGTAGATGTCTCTTCAAGATAGTAATTTCACTTCCTTCAGATGAAGATGCAGAAGTAGAACTGCTGGATCACACGGTAGTTCTATTTTTAAGTTTTTGAGGCTCCACCATACTTAAAGTTCCACAGGAACATGACCATGCCCATCACTGGCATATTGGCTATGGCTGCTTTCAACAGAAGAGTTGGGTGATTGTGACAGAGACCTCATGGCCTGCAAAACCCAAAATATTTATTTACTGTCTGGCCCTCTTACAGGAAACATTTGCTGACCCCTGCTCTAGAACTCAATACATCGGCTCATGAATGAATGAGCCCATCACGGGCATTGCTGTTCTCGGAATCTACCGTTGTAATTTATTAAGGACACAAACACACACCGATGTATTCCAGACTTTATCCAACGGCAGAGGGTCCGCAAGGACCTAGGAGTTGGAGAGGAGGTTAATCATAGGATTGACTTTGATTCTGGTTCTGGGACACCGTGAGGGTTCAGTAAGTGCTGGTGTCTTTGCTACTGTTTTGCTGCTGTAGAGGAAGGTGAAGAGCAGACCCAGTAGGACAGAGGGAGACACATGAATAGGGAGGGAGGGAGGGACGGAGGGATGGAGGGAGGGAGGGAGGAGGGAGGCGGGAAGAAGGGGGCACTAAGCGGAAGGTGCACTGCAGGTCCTCGGCATCTCCGCACTTCTCTCCCTGCTCCTCGGTGGCAGGAGCTCCCCTGCCTGCACCCCGCCCCGCAGGTTTCATTCAGTGCCGATGCCCAGAAGTCTCCGTCAGCCCCAGGGTGAAATGAGCACTTCCACCCGTCACGCCAAACTGTCTGAACCCAGCCTGGCTTCCACTCCCTGCTGCCCATCCACAACAACCACAAGGAAAACAAAGCCCACGTGCAAGTTGCCAACTCGAAGTCAAAAAGTACCTCAAAAAGAAGAGGCCTTTGGTCCCAGCAAGTGGAGAGGAGCTGAGGAGACATGAAGTGAGCGACAGGCACAGGAGAAGGGGGTAACCTGAAGGACCGACCGCGGAGAGGGCTGGCGTGGAGGAAGACATGGCCTCTTCAGAAAAAGTAAAGGTGGGCTCATGGAATAACACACGTGTAAAGCGCCCATAAACAGGGTGAACAGACAGCTCATCACCTGACCCAGGGTGCTTCGAGAGTGAAGGGGGCACTGTTAACAAGGACACTGGGACTGTCCCGGACTAACCAGGCTGCACGGTCACCTCCCCTTAGACGCAGAGCCCTGCACCTGTCCCCGCACTGCGCCGCCGCTCTCCCCAGAGCCCAGCCCTGGCTGACAAGGAAGCACTGCACGTGCACTCGCTCCCCTGGCTCTTCACTGGCTGATTTCGTTTCATTGCTCCAACGCATCTTTGTGCTGCTCTTTCAGATGGGGACACAGGGACACAGAGAACAGAAGTAACTTGCCAGGCCACAGTTTAAATGCGGCCCAGCTGGGATTTGATCCTGTCTGTCTGGTTCCAAAATTCACACTTCTCCTATATGGCAACTTGCAGACCCGAAAGCTCAAGCACCAACAACCCGCTGGTGTCTAGCCCCTGTGCGTCCCACTGGTCCCTCTGCAATGCACTGTGTTTGATGGGCATTTACTGAGGGCCGGCCTCTGCCGGGCGTGGGGTACAGCAGTGAAGAAGAAAGAGCAGGTCCTGGTTCTCACAGAGCTGACCGTCTAGGGCAGTGGTTCTCAGTCAGGTGTGATCTGCTTCCCAAGGGGCATGTGGCAACCTCTGGAGACATTATTGGTGTCAGAACTTGAGATAGGGGTGCTGGTGGCACCTGGTGGGTGGAGGCCGGGATGCGGCTGAGCACCCTACAGTGCCCAGCACAGGCCGGCTGCCCCACAACCACGACCAGGTGTTGCAGCAAGACTGATACAATCTGGGCTGGCAGGGAGAGGAGGGGTGGCGGACAGCTGAACAAATTAGAATGCAAGTTCTTTTATCCACTTGGCAAAAATTTACTGAGTGCCCACCCCACTTTAAGCACCATTCAGAAAGCAGTAAGTTCCATTAGGAAAACAAAGCAGGAGGGAAAGGTGAAAAGGGAAGCCCTCTAAGGAGATGACAGTTGAGTGGAGACCTGAATGAGGAGGGAATGCGCAGGTCAGTGTGGGGAAGGCGGAAGCTGGAGCCCAGGGCGTGGGCGGGAACAAGCCAGAGAGAGAGAGAGGACAAGGGAGACGGGCGGAGGTGTAGACGTCAAAGAGCAAGGTGAGGTGAAGGCCACATTCCGTGGTCCTGGGAACGAGATGGACTTTATTCTACAGATGTAACATTTCATAAACACCAACCAAAAACAGGCCATTAAAAATACATAAAATGGTCAAATTAGGCTAAGTGACTCCTATGTATTTTTAAGTGTCAAAGGGGCTGAAACTTTATTACACACAGAGCTGAATGCTCGATGAATTCGGACTTTGAGTGGAAACAGTTGGAACCCCAAAATACGACTTTTTAAAGATATTGATTATTTTAAGTTGGTCATTTTTAAGAAATGAAAGACTGAGAAAGAAACTTTGACCTTCCCCCTCACTGCCAAAAAGAATTTAGAGGGAGGACCTGCCCCCGGGAAGGGAGCCATCACCCTAGACAACTGTAGTTTAATAGGAACTAGGGTGACAGAACCTCGGACCTCCCTGGAAAGACCCCTTTGATCAAAGTGCTCTCTGTGACCTGTTGTTAAAGAGGGCCCAGCAAACATTTATTCACCAAATATTTGCTTTCTGTCTCCATGCGGATTGCCTTTCTGCCCTTTGAAGTCCCAACCCCCCCGCCCCACTTCTCCTTAACTCAAGATGACATAGAAGCCTCCACTGCCTGCTTTGTCCCAGGGTCCTACAGAACCCGTGGGTGTACATGCATAATTAATGTGGTCATTTTCTCCTGTTTATCTGCCTCATGTTAATTTGATTATTAGTTCACCAGAAGAACTTAGAAGAGTAGAAGGAAAATTATTTTTTTCTTCCCCCACAAGGCCAGTTGTGAGTATGCAAATTGATCAATAGGCAAACAGTGTGGCTGAATAATATTTTATGATGTTAATTCACGTTTCTCTCCCTGTATTCTCCCCTTTCCTTGCCCTTCATTTAGTGGGTAAGAGGCTCTGGATGTCTTCGTCCCCGATGTTTTTCAGGAAAGGGCAAGAAAAACCCTCTGCGAAACCCCTCCCTTCTGGTTTTCATCTTCGGAAGCCTAATTTATGAGGATATTAGGTCAGAGGCCTGTGGGAGAGGGCACAGAGAGAGTGAGCTGTTTCTAGCCCTCAGGACAAAAAAAGAGTTGGGTTTTTTTGTTTTGTTTTGTTTTGTTTTGTTTTGTTTTGTTTTGGCTGGGGCAGAAAGGAAGCCAAGGGTCTGCAGTGATGTTTTCTTGGCTGGTGCAATGCTTTAAAACGTTTTGAATAAAAAAATTAAACATAGGATTTCCATGTGACCCAATAATTCCTTGCCTAGGATAACACACGTCCACCCAAATACTGGTACCCGAATGCCGGAATGTTCATAGAAGCACTATTCACACCAGCCCCGA
The DNA here is from genome assembly GCA_028533065.1 of Trachops cirrhosus. Lineage (NCBI taxonomy): Eukaryota > Metazoa > Chordata > Mammalia > Chiroptera > Phyllostomidae > Trachops > Trachops cirrhosus. The sequence continues at coordinate 85,888,715 of CM052540.1, read as the reverse complement.
AGTGGAAATAACGCGCATGTCCATCAGCTGAAAAACGGAGACACAAACTGTGGACAGATCTCTCCGCGCCATGGAGCGTTATTCGGCGTAACAGGGAACGGGGTCCCCACGCACGCCCCAGTGTGAACGGGCCTCGGAAACACCACGGTAAGTGAGAGGGGCAAGTCACGAAAGACTGTGCACTGTATGGCTCCATTTATGCAGAAGGTCAGAACAGGAAAACCTACGGAGATAGAAAGTGGATTAGTGGCTGCCTAGGGCTGGGGGTGTCAGTGAAAAAGGGGGAATGACGGCTAGTAGGTCCAGGATTTCTTTGGGGGGGGTGATAAAACTGTTTTCAAATTACGTTATTGTTATGGATAAAAACCATAGACTATGTGCTTGAAATGGGCGACTTTATTTAATTTATATTTTATTGATTGTGCTATTATAGTTGTCCTGATTTTTCTCCCATTACCCGCCTCCACCCAGCACCTCTAACTCCCTCAGGCAATCACCGCCCCCCACCCTCACTGTTCATGTCCATGGGTCATGCACGTAAGTCCTTTGGCTGCTCCATTTCCTATACCGTACTTTACATCCCCATGGCTATTTGGTGATTATCTAGTTGTACTTCTTTATCCCCTCACCTCTTCTCCCATTCCCCACACCCCTCCCATCTGGCAACCATTAAAATGCTCTCTGTATCCATGATTGTGTCTCTATTCTTGTTTGCTTAGTTTGTTTTTTAGATTCAATTGTTGATAGATATGTATTTATTGCCATTTTATTATTCATAGTTTTGATCTTCTTTTTCTTAAATAAGTCCCTTTAACATTTCATAACAACTTGGTGATGATGAACTCCTTTCGTTTTTTCTTGTCTGGGAAGCTCTTTATCTGCCTTTCAGTTCTAAATGATGGCTTTGCTGGGTAGAGCAATCTTGGCTGTAGGTTCCTACTTTTCATGACTTTGAATATTTGTTGCCAATCCCTTCCAGCCTGCAAAGTTTCCTTTGAGAAATCAGCTGACAGTCTCATGAGAACTCCCCTGTAGGTAACTAACTGCTTTTCTCTTGCTGATTCTCTTTATCTTTAATCTTTGGCATTGTAATTATGATGTGTCTTGGAGTGGGCCTCTTTGCATCCATCTTGTTTCGGGCTCTTTGTGCTTCCTGGACTTGCATGTCTATTTCCTTCATCAAATTAGGAAAGTTTTCTTTCATTATTTTTTCAAATAGATTTCCAACTTCTTTGCTTTCTCTTCTCCTTTTGGCACCCCTGTGATCCAAATGGAATGCTTGAAGTTTTCCCAGAGGCTGCTTATATATCTTCATTTTTTTTAGATTCTTTTTTCTTCTTGTTCTGATTTTTTTTCTTCTTCCTTATGTTCCAAATCATTGATTTGATTTCTGGCTCCATCTTCATCCACTCTACTGTTGTTTCCCTGTAAATTGTTCTTTATTTCAATTAGTGTATCCTTCGTTTCTGACTGGGTCTTTTTAATGTTGTTGAGGTCCTCACTAAGTTCCCTGAGCAACCTTATAACTGGGGTTTTGAACTCTGCATCTGATAGATTGTTTATCTCCATTTTGTTTAGTTTTTTTTCTGGAGTTTTCATCTGTTCCTTCATTTGGGCCATGTTTCTTTGTCTCCTCATTCTGGCAGCCTCCCTGTGTTTGTGTCTATGTATTAGGTAGAGCTGCTTGACTCCATGTCTTGGTAGTGTGGCCTATTGTAGTGGGTGTCCTGTGGGGTCGAGTGGAAAAGCCTCCCTATCACCCAAGCTGGGTACTGGAGTTGTACCCTTTGCGTGGCCTGAGTACACCCTCCTTTTGTAGCTGAGGCTTGGCTGCTGTGGGAAGACCCATGGGAGGGATTTACCCAGGCCGGTCAGCTGCAAGGACTGGCTGTGACCACTGACCACCAACCTCCAGCCTCAGTGGAGGATCAGCTGTGCAGGGGCAGGGTGATGGTGCTCCAGTGTGGTTTGTAGCTGTCTGCTGGGTACACTGGCCCTGGGGTTTCCTGGGAGGTGCAGGCCATGGTCAGCCCCTCACCAGTGTCTTCCCTGGGAGCACACTGCGAGCTATAAGGCAATCTGAGATGGCTGCTACTTGTGTTGGGCTTGGAGATTCTCATGTGAAGCCAAGCTTTGAATGTAGGCTGGCTCCTGCTAGAGCTGGGCCTGGAGCTCACGGAGGCCAGCTATTACTTATTTGATAGGATTTAGGAAGTCATGAAGCATGAGTGAAGACCAGCCCTCATATGGAAAAGGAGCTTTAGTGAGCCTGTAAATTGGGTGGGACAGAGCCTCTGAGGATTTCCAAGGCAGATCAAACAGTGTTAGCCAGGTTGATGGAGTCTCAGATATGCTACCAGCCCACCAGCTCTGTAGAGGGAGGGTTTAGGAAAGGGATAATGGCCTCTGCTCACCTTGATGCCAGACACTTCAGTTTCTCCCTGTATATCAGTGGTGCATTTCAAACTGCTACCCTAGTACTGAAGCTCAGAGGGAGTGAATCTGAGTAGGTGAGTCCGTGTGTGGGTTCTTTAAGAGGAACTGCTTGGGGCTCCAGCAGTTTCTTCCATTGACTCAATCCCCACTGGTTTTTGCAGCCAGAAGTGGGGACTTATCTTTCTGGCACTGGAACCCTGGGGTGTGGGACTGGGTGTGGGGCTGGGCATGCTTGCTCCTGAGATATCCGTCCCAAATTTTTATCCACCACACGTGGGTGAGAGACCAGCCCGTTCTGCATCTGCACGCCTCCTACCAGTCTGGATGGATGTGGTTTCTTTAATTCTGTACTTGTCAGACTTCCATTCAGTTTGACTTCCGATGGTTCTGAGTGATGGTTGCTCTATACTTTAGTTGTGTTTTGATGTGGTTGTGCGAAGAGGCAAGCCATGTCTGCCGACGCTGCCATCTTTTATGAACTTTGTAATATGTAAATTATATCTCAATAAAGCTGTTTTAAAATCATTTTTAATTAAAAAGCGGGAATTTTTCCCTACAAACCCAGACTTTGGCTTTCTTTGAATGCCATGTACATTTCTCCATGGCAACAATGCATTCCCAGGTTTGCCACCGTCTTCACACTCGCTGTTGTATGACGTCTGGCTGGCTTCACTCTTTTATGTTACCCACACGTCCCCGGTGGGCATTGGACCGGACACCTCTGATCTGGAGTGACAAGGCCGCAAGTACTGAAGTTGCCAGCTTTGTTTTTCCATCTGGCCCTAGCTGCAGAGAGCCCTGGGGACCAGGAGGGCCCCTGTGGACGGGGCTCGCAGCAACGTACATGGCCCCATGTCATAGTAAAGCACATGGGGTTTGCAGCCAGGACTGCCACTCACCAGCCCCGGCCTCTGTTTTCTCAGCTGTAAAATGGGGTACCATAGCACCTACCATCACGGAGGTTGTCAGCGGTGATGTGTTTAGAATGGTGCCTAGTACACAGTAGGTGCTCCATAAATGGGAACTACTAAGCCCAGAATTTCTGGTCTGCAATTTCAAAATCTGAAATCTGAAAGCTTCTTCATAACTCATTTTGGCCACAAAACCTGACTTGGCCTGAACTCATTCAGCAACAAAGCCTGCCCTGAACAGGTGTGAGGCTCCTGTCTGCCCTTTTTTATGCCCCTTGAATGAGCACTGGTGGTTTTACTGCAGAGCTGTGGACGTGCTCGCTTGCAGGGTGCCGCTGCGGCACCTGTCGGGTGGGATGTAGTGGGTGGTCCAGGTGTTCTGTCGCCTCCCGAAATCTGAAAAGTTCTGAATTCTGCAGCACTCCCAGCCCCAAAGGTTTCCGATCGGGACTATGATTTGTACGATAAAGATGATAATAAGACTAACCCCCACCCGCTTTTTCTCTGACATTGCATAAGACGATTGTTGCACAGCCCCTCAAAATGCTGAAGGTGAGTCTGCTACTGGGCCAGAAGGATGAAAGCGTAAAGTGAAAATTAAGTTCCTCCCACACCCGGGCTCAGGGGATTAGGACCGCCCCATCCGGGTTAGCTTCAGAGGACAGGAGGGGTTGGATGGGGGAGCTGGAGGGGCCCACCTGGCGCAGTCGTAACCCCAGGACAACCACCCAGGGCCAAGCAGGCCCCGCCCTCCTGCAAATGCTTGAGGCATGTGTCCCAAATCAGAGAAGACTGTCCAGGCTCCTTCCTCCCTCGGGTGTGGGGCTCCTGTCTGCCCACGCAGACCCCTAGTTGTATAATAGAGCATTTCACTGACCTTTTCCCCGGTTCCTGGGAGGAAGACTCAAAATTCTTGGAATTTCCTGAGTAATAGAAGTGGCTTCGTTGTTTGTGAGCCCCTCAGGTGACACCTGGTTTCTGCTAAGGAGTGAGATGACGCTGGGTGGGGACACTGGAAAGATCTGCCGTGTACTTAGAGTCCAGGGCTCCGAGTCAGCCTGGCCTCCAGGATTGGGAGGGGGTGTTCGGGGGGCCCTAGAAATTGTGGTCAAATGTGGTCAGTGTTTCAATCAGTCAGGCCTGCATAACGAACCCCCCGTAAAACTCAGGACACCAGGCTCCGATGAGCTGCCCAGTTAATGAGCACGCCGATACGCAGGGAGGGTGATGCGCGCCAATTCCGCGGGACGGGTGGGAGTGGGCATGGAAGCTCTGCGTCTGAGACCCTCCCAGACCTAGGGGTCTCCTCCTTTGTTTGGCCCGATTCGTATCCTTTATAACAATACCATAGCCCTAAGTACAACACTTTCCTGAGACCCGTGAATGGTTGTCGTGATTTGTCAAACCTTAGGGAGTTGTGCGAACCCTGACTTGGTAGCCAGCTGCTCAGAAGTGAGGACGGACCCCCATTCTGACAGCTGGCATCTGCCGTGGGGCTCTCACTGGGTGCCGCAGGTTCCATGCCAGCTCCAAGGGGGCAGCATCGGCACTGTGCTTCAGTGCCCAGTCGGGGTCAGAACACCCCTCTCTGCCTTGATTTGACCTCTCTGTGGCAGACACTGTCAACCCCACCTGTACCCCTTGGCCCGTGCCAGAGGCCCCCTGCGGCTTCGGTCAGGCAGTTTCTGTGTATGTGGTGGCTTCCTTTCTCAAACACGTGCTTTCTTAGGTGGAGAGGGCTCAACATTCGGCAGGGTCACTGTCTCAGGAGTGAGACCCTAAACTGGTGACGGACAGAAGCAGGTGGGTGAATACCCCTTGGGTGGACAGTCCTGAGGGTGCTGGACACACGCTCTCAGAGGCTCCCAGGCAGGACGGAGTCCCAGCTGCCGTTAGCGGTCACCTGCTCGTCAGCTCTCCCCTTGTTGGCCCTCCCCACTCCTGCCTTACCTCCCCACTCTGCCTCCGTATTTCCTGGGATCACTTCCCCAATGAACTAACTGCACCTACATCTTCATCTTAGGCTGTGCTTTGGAGGAACCCAAATAAAGACTTCTGCCTCTCCTGGGGCTGACCTCCTGAAAATCTCCTAAGGTGACAAGCCGTTGGGACTCATGGTCAGCCAGTTCCTTTGGGCAACCCCTTACCACCATTGCATAGTGATCCTGCTTGGTCCAGGGCTCAGCCCACAGCATGGGTGTGCCTAGAGACCCAGACTTGGCTAATCAGAGTATTTTATCCTCTGTCCAGGTGATTGGTTCAGAAACAAGCTTATGAACCTAGCTGGTCCAATCACAGTCCTCCTTAGAGTTTGGCAGGAGTTTTTCAAGAGCTCTTTCTACTTTTGGAATCTTATGTAAGCCTGGAGCTCCTTGTGACTATCCTCTCTCCACATAGATGGACTTGACTGAGAACGATGTTAATACAGAAGAACGCAGAATTTGGAGATACAGATTCCTGATGATGTGAACACCTGGATGCAGCGATGCCTGAAGCCTATGCCCTGTACTTTTCAATTACACGAACCAATAGGTTGCTACCACCTTCACCCTTTTTCTTCCAGCTGATTTGATTGGGTTCTTGTCACTTGCAATCAAAAGAATCTTAAATAATATGGAAATAGTCATTCCTCTGACTTAGACCCTCTGCACTTTTAGACACAAAAGTACTTGCTTTCTAAGATATGGGCAAGAGAAGCGGACTGGCAGGGCAAGGGAACTGAACAGTGGGGCCGTGGGCAGGGGTTCTTTCAGCACAGGCCCCAGGTGGTAGGGTAGCTAGTGGAATTAGGGTCTCAGGAAACTTATCCTATAATGTTGAGTATCATGTGGCAGTTTACAGTAAGAAGGCACAAAGCACCACATCAAGAGTAAGAGCCAAGAGAAAGCCAAGGAGTTAAGTGAAGGGGAGGAGTTTAAGACCACAGGAAACTGCCTGGGGGGAGCTGCTGTGAACACAAGACTGACATCCAAGCCTCCTGGCAGCCAATGAGAAGGCGCACCGGATGGGTTCCCTCACTGAGGCAGCGGCAGAACAGGTGGCGGGGCCACTGGCTCTGCAAATGGGCCGTGTTGAAACTCGCGCCCCGCGGCTCCTGGGGCCGCGAGAGCGGCCCAGCGCTTGCCTGCCCGCCGCACAGCCAGGCTTCTGAGGGAGTCGGGGCCCGCACACACACTGGGGGCCCCCTCACAGGCCCGCACTTCAACTCACACCTCGCTCTGCACGTGACCCCCACAATTTTTAAAGTGTTTTTAATGGTTAGGACCCTAATGCTTCTCAATCAAAATCCTCTGAAGTCATTCTAAAATCATAAGGTTAGCTCCTTCAGAGAAAGACATACGAATCTATCTTTAATTCCTGTTTGAAACGTCTACCAGCCCCCTATTTTGGATCATGAAAGCAGCAAAACATTCACATTTTCATCACCCTACATTCAACTACCTTTCAAGTTTAGAATATTCTGAATTTTTAAACAGGAAATTACAACAAAAATTTTCAAATCACACATGACATATATCACAGAATAATGTTGAATTATTTTGGTTGAAGATTAAGAGATTAATTTGAAGATTAATAGTGATGTGCTATGCAGTTAAATATCTGTTTTATTATGAAACCAAATATGCCAAGATTACATAAAAGATGAAGTTTTAGTTTCCTGGATTCCAAAGAGCCACCTCATCCTGGTCATTTTTTGTCTTATCACAAAATTTTTTGTTCTTGTTACTTAACAAAATAGACTCTTGCTACTTCTCCATGAGGCCCGATTATTTCCTGGAAATGCACATGCAGTTCTCCAAATGACTTTCTTTTTTCCTAAGCAGATCAGCCTCTTTTTTTTTTTTTTTTTTTTGAGGAACTGGGAAGAGCAGACACCTTCCAGCCTGCCCTCACAATCCTTCTGGGACACAAGACCCTGGTCTCCAGGGGAAGGGTCCGGCCTCTCCGAAGTCACAGCACGGGACAGGGCTGGGATCGGCCGGCTCAGTGCCGAGAGAAAAGCTGTGGCCTCAGGGAGGCCATGCGATGACTTCCAGGTCCCCAGGCACTCTGCCTCCATGGGCCGGCTCCTCCGTGGACGAAATACTAACAAGTGCATTGTATGACCGCAATGCTGCAGAGACAAATATAATCCAGTCTACATCCATTCTTATGTCTTCATTATCGTAACATTCATTTTGTTCTTCTGATTTGAAAAGCATTCGAAGTGTTAGTATTTCTGGATCCCTAGAAGTACCGTGAGCTCTGGGCTGTGGCCCGGGGCCAGCGGTCTCGGCCCCACCCCTGGCCCCGGGGTCAGCCTGCCCTGTGCAGCCACCCTTCTGCCCGGAACGTGGGTGGGGAAGGCAGCCCTGCCGGCCCGGCCCTGCCACCCCTGCTTGTGGCGGATGAGTCTGAACCCCCGGGTCCCGGGCTTATTCGGAGGGACTGGGGCCAGGACCTGCCCTCAGGTTACTCAAGGACAGCTAGGAAGAGTAATAACACCGATGGTAGCCTGAGGTCCCGTGCTAGCCCTGTTAAATAAAGCCCTTTCTGTGGCAGGTGCTGGGGGTCAACAAGTCACTCCCTCCGTGACTGAAGGAGCTGGTTTCCCAGCTGCAGGCCAGACACGCAAGGCCTCCCTCACAAGGACACTAACACACGTGACAGGCTCAGCCCGGTGCCCGTGCACAGCGGCTCCTCTGTCCTGTTGGCTATTATGATTCATGATAATCAACAGGCTCATTTTAACAATTAATTATAATAATTGGTTTAAGTAGGGGCTGCCCCACCTCTGCTTTCTCCTCTCCCCTAAAAGGCACTGACCTTGGGCTAAGGGCCCCTAATGTGAGCTGGTCCACCGGGACTCCATTGAAGGGCTCTCCCCAGCCCTGCTCGCCCAGTCCTTCCCTTTCCGTAGCAGCAAACCAGAAGCCCACCCACCTCCCCGCAGACCCTCACCCCCCTTGCCCTGTTCTCAAGGGGCTCCCAAAAAGGCGGGCTTCCCAGTTCTTCCGTGGCAGGCAGGTCAGAGGCCTGGCTCTCTCCTGGTGTCACGTTTCTCCCTGGTTTATTTTCTCCCAGGCGTGAATACAAAATTCCTTCTCTCCACCTCCTGTTCCTTCTGTCTTATTACATCATCTGGCTGCTACACACTTCTCAGTTACTGTTTCCTGAGAACTTGAAAGTCTGCTCCCTCCTGCCCGGTCACTCTGATCCTGTGAAAAGAGCACAGGGCTCTGAAGCCAGCGGGAGTCGGGTTTAATCCCAGCTCCACCACTGACCAGCTGCGTGACCTTGGGCAAGTCAATTAACCTCCCTGAGCCCTGCATTTTATATCTGCCAGAAATTACAGAGACCATCTTATTTTCTTTAGCAGTAGGACTTCCTGTTGGAAGGAAACGGTATTTTTTGAGGGGTGAAACTATTTTTTTTCTTTGCTTAATCCCTTCACCTTTTTCACCCAGTCCCTCAATCCCCTCCCCTCTGACGGCTGTCAGTCTGTTCTCTGTGTCTATGAGTCTGTGTCTATTTTGTTCGTTAGTTTATTTTGTTCATTGGATTCCACAAATGAGTGGAATCATATGGTACTTGTCTTTCTCTGACTGGCTTATTTCACTTAGCATAATACTCTCCAGGTCCACCCACGCTGTTGAAAAAGGTAAGATTTCCTTCTTTTATTACAGCTGAGCAGTACTGCACTGTGTAAATGTCCCACAGCTGTTTTATCCACTCATCTGCTGATGGGCACTTGGGCTGCTTCCACAGCTTCACTATTGTCAATAACGCTGCAGTGAACATGGGGGCGCGTATATTCTTTCCGATTAGTGTTTCAGGTTTCTTTGGATATATTCTCAGAAGTGAAATCCCTGGTTTATAAGGCAGCTCCATTTTTAATTTTTGGAGGAAACTCCATACTGTTTCCCACAGTGGCCGCACCAGTCTGCATTCCCACCAGCAGTGCGCCAGGGTTCCCTCTTCTCCACATCCTCGCCAGTGCTTACTCTTTGTTGATTTGTTAATGATGGCCATTCTGACAGGTGCGAGGTGATAGCTCACTGTGGTTTAATTTGCACCTCTCTGATCACTAGTGATGCTGAGCATCTTTGCATGTGTCTATTGGCCATATGTATGCCATCTTTGGAGAAGTGTCTATTCAGATCCTTTGCCCATTTTTTAATTGGATTTCTTTTGTTTTTGTTTTGTTTGGTGTTGAGTTGTGTAAGTTCTTTATAAATTTTGGATATTAACCCCTTATCAGATATGTCACTGACAAATGTGTCCCCCACTCAGTGGGCTGTCTCTCCATTTTGTTCATGGTTCCCTTTGCTGTGCAAAAGCTTTTCAGTCTGATGCAGGTCCATTTGCGTATTTTGTCTTTTGTTTCCCTTGCCTGGGGAGGTATGTCAGATAAGATATTGCTGTGAGCAATGCCCAAGATTTTACTGCCTATGTTTTCTTCTAGGATTTTTATGGTATTGAGTCTAACATTTAAGTCTTCAATCCATTCTGAGTTTATTCTTGTGTGTGGTGTAAGAAGGTGGTCTAGTTTCATTTTTTGCCTGTATCTGTCCAATTTTCCCAACACCATTTATTGAAGGACTATTCTTGCCCCCTTTTTCAAATATTAATTGACCATAAAGGTGTGGGTTTATTTCTGGGCTCTTTATTCTCTTCCATTGATCTATGTGTCTGATTTTACTCCACTACCATGCTGTTTTGATAACTGTGCCCTTGTAGTATAGTTTGATATCAGGTAGTGCGATTCCTCCAACTTTGTTCTTCTTTCTCAAGATTGCTGTGGCTATTTGAGGCTTTTGTGGTTCCATATGAATTTTTGGGATATCTGTTCTAGTTTTGTGTAATACATCATTGATATCTTGATAGGAATTGTGTGGAATCTATAAATTGCTTTGGGAAGTATGGACATTTTAATGATGTTAATTCTTATCCATGAACATGGTGTATGCTTCCACTTATTTGTAGCTTCTTCAATTTCTTTTTTCACTGTCTTATAATTTTCCAAGTACAAGTCTTTTACTTCCTTGTTTAAATTACTCCTAGGTATTTTGCTTATTTTTGATGCAATTGTAAATGGGATTGTTTTCTTAGTTTCCTTCTCTGATAGTTCATTATTGGTGCATAAAAATGCAGTTGATTTCTGGGTATTTATTTTGTATCCAGCTACTTTACTGAAATCATTTATCAGCTCTAGTGGGGTTTTTTTTTGGTGGAGTCTTTAGGGTTCTCTATATACAGTACCATGTTATCTGCAAAACAATAACAGTTTTACTTCTTTCTTTCCAATTTGGATGTCTTTTATTTCTTCCTCCTGTCTGATCGCTGTGGCTAGGACTTCCAGTTCTACATTGAATAGGAGTGGTGAAAGCAGACACCCTTGCCTTGTTTCTGATCTTAAGGGAAATGCTTTTAGTTTTCGCCCATTGAATATGATGTTGGCTGTGGGTTTGTCACATATGGCCTTTCTTATGTTGAGGCGTATTCCCTGTGTTCCCACTTTGCTAAGAGTTTTTATCACAAACCGGTGCTGGATTTTATCAAATGCTTTTTCTGCATCTACTGATATGATCATGTGCTTTATATCCTTCACTGTGTTTATGTGGTGAATCACATTTATTGATTTGCAAATACTGTACCAATCTTGCATTCTCAGAATAAATCCCACTTGATCATGGTGTATGATCCTTTCATTGTATTGCTGGATCTGGTTTGCTAGTATTTTGTTGAAGATTTTAGTGTCTATGTTCATCAGGGATATTGGCTCATAATTTTTTTTCTTTGTAGTATCTTTATCTGGTTTTGGAATTAAGATAAAGCTGGCCTTGTAAAATAAGCTTGAGAGTCTTCCCTCCTCTTGAATTTTTTTGGAATAGTTTGAGAACAGAGGTGTTAGTTTTTCTTTGAATGTTTGGTAAAATTCACCTGTGAAGAAATCTGGTCCAGGGCTTTTGTTTGTTGGGAGTTATTTGATTACTGCTTCAGTTGCATTCGTTGTAATCAGGTGAAACTTTGATAAGCCCTTTGAGGTGGGGGAAAGAGGCCCCTCCCCCCACGAGAGGCCTGCTTGAGGAACTGGAGGTGGCTGCCTTGGACAAACCACCAGCTTTTATTTTGTGACTAGACTAAGCTGAGTCTAGGTTGAGGGGCTGGGATAATGCAGGAGGTTCTTGGATGTTTAGTGAAGGGAAAGAAGAGGAGAGAAGAAGCCGCTGGCAAGACCACTGCGAAGCATCAGGACCCTTACCCAGCTCTCCAGCCTCATCTCCCAACACTCCTACTCTCCCCACTGTCTGTCCCCTGGCCATTCTGCTCTACTTGAAGTTGCCAGGACATGCCACCTCACTAGGCCTTTGTCCGTGCTGTTCCCTCTGCCTGGAACACCCTCCCCAAGTTGTCCATCAAGCACAGTTTTTCCAGTCTCAGCTCAAATGGTGCCTTTCCCCTGCCCCACCTACCCACTCCCACCCCCGGGGCCAACGTGGGTGCTGCCCCTGCAGGACCCACCACGCTGGCCACACAGAGGCCAGCCCATCGTGCTGTGGTTGTCCGTGAGTCTATCCCGTTACCAGACTGCGAAGTTCAGAAGGGCAAGCACTGAGGTTTTGTTTTCCTTTGACTCTCTCTAACCGAGTACAGTGCCTGGTGCCCAACCAGCCTTCAGTAAATGGCATCTCAGCAAATGAATGAAAGACTAAAAAGAATAAACAGGCTCTCTGTCCAGAATAGCTGGGAGTGAGGTAACTGGGAGCCAAGATCGATGCTGTGCTATGAGGGTCACTATATTTTTCTTTTCTTTTCTCTCTTCTTTTCTCCCCCCGCCCCTTTACTATTATGGTTATATTTCTCACATCCTAGGAATGACAGGTACACATGTTTTGATCTATGGAATGTGCTATAATTTCTTGAAATCAGGGCTACCTCTTTTATATTACACTTCAATTAGGGGGCCATTATTTCCCTTACCAAAGACTCAGCCCTTCTGTTTCATTAAACAGATAATTCTTCCAGTGCGTGAAGAGCAGGACTGGATTTATAGAAACTCCATTTACACGGGGCTTGTCAGGAACAGCCGTCTTACAGAGTCAGGCCACTAGTCCTGCCCCTACTAGGGCGTCTGAAGTCAGAGCTCATAGGCTCCTTTATTCCCTCTGGCTCACTCCTGCTTAACCCCTTAGGGCCTGGGTCTGGGGACGCTGCTCTGGGCACCTGACCACCTGCTCCAGTGGTTTTCTCTTGGAGTCCGCCATCTCCTCTCCCCCGAGTTAAATGATGTCACTGACCACCCCATTCTTCCTAAAACCCTCAGAATCCTTGGCTCGGTGGCATGTGCCCACAATCTGTGCCTACCTCAGGGTCGCCCCTGAGCTTCTGGATGAGTGTGTTGATCTGGCTTCCTGCTGGGCACCTCCACGTGGCTGTCCCACAGGCTGAAACCCTGGAGCAGAGGAGCGCCCTCCGCCCCAAACAGGCTCCCCTTTTACATTCCTGTGAGGGGCACCACTGCCCGTCCATGCTCACGGCCACCCCCCTGTCCCTCGTGCCACTCGTGCCCCCGCCACCAAGCCGGAGGACGTTCACCTCCTGAATGCATCCCAAGCTAACCGCCCCCCCACACGTTCAGCTCCAGGGGCACCGGGACTGTCTGTTTCGGTTCATTGCTATAACCCGGGAGTCATCAGCACAGTGCCTGGCACACAGTAGACACGTGATGAGCACATGCTGAATGAGTGAATAACTGAGCAAACAGCCCCATTTTACAAGTTGTAACACTGAGGCTCGGAGAAGAGGAGTGACTGGCCCAAGGGCATCCAGATGGAACAACTGGGACTCAGCCCAAGGGTGGCTCCGGGGCCCACTTTGTCACTGCTCTAAGCACAGGGTTGTTGATGGCGTTTCCCTGCTCCTGCCGGGGGCCTCTGCCTTACCTGAGAGCACCGTGAAGACGGCTGCGAAGGCATTGAGCTTGAGCCCGTCAATGACGTTGCTGGAGTGGAAGAGCTCGAGACACATGAGGCTGAAGCCGACCACCAGCAGGAGGATGTAGAGCACCTCGGAGACCACCGACAGCCACAGGACCCCTGCGTGACAGAGGCAGAGGCTGTCAGATGAGGACACACAGGGTGGATGCTCCCGTGCGCATCCCGCCCCACACGCTGTGGTGGGGGGATCCAGTCGCTTAGAATAGACCTCCGCTGCGGGGTGGGTCCTGGAAAGGGGAAGGCCATCGTGGCCACACATCCTCCTCACAAGGCTGGCTCAGGAGTCCAAGCCTAAGTCTGGGGCACTCTGGGGGCGGCGGTTTCTTGTCCAGGGTGGCAGGTGACCAGTAAGCAGGTCCATTCAGTTGGGAGGGAAGAACTTCTATCCTGTGGCTATGCAAGAGCCCCTCCTTTTCTTCTTATCTGTTAGGTGACTGCCACCGGGAGTCACCTACAGCCAGGAGGGCACCTGCCTTAGGATGAAGCTAACACTGTAGTTACTGAGCAAAGCAAGAGAAAGGTGACCTCCTTGCACCAGCAATCACCAGCCTTGAGGGCTTCCCTATGGTGAAGCAGGCAACGCGAGGTTCTGTTACCTGCAGTTATAAGCATCATAAACACATCACGCTCGCCCTCAAGGGACACCTGTATGTTTATCTGACTCACACTCTACTCCACTTTATTCCTATAAACCACCACTGCTACTCCCACAGCTTCAACCTCCTCTTTCTTGTAGGAGCTGTCTTGTTCTGTGGTCCCACCTTTCCAGATACAGCCGATTGGTCCGATATGATCATGTGACCTAGAATCGGCCAATCAAAGCCCTTCTCTAGGGATCTAAGCCTGGAAACACTGAAGTAGACAGGAGGAAAGTCCCCAGTGAGAGTCCAAGCACTCTAACAGTGTAAGCACCCCGTTCCAGCGGTTCCTGAAGGGCCAGACACATCCCTGTTCTTGCAGGGATTTGGCTGTTCAAATATACTCTGTAGTCCCTGAGATAGCATAGCTCTCTTTTCCCCTAAGGGGTCCAAATGGGATTACCATCATTTGCTATTTGTTTAGAAGGCATCTTCTGGTTCTCCCAATCCACATTATTCCCTCCTCTTCCCACACAGTTTTTATTTGGAGAGTCCCCTTCCCCTCTCAGGCTATGCAGCTGAGCTTCAGCTGACCCACATCCCAGCCCCATGTGCCCCTGACTCTAGTCCCTGGTTCAGGGATGAACCTCTCTCTGCCTCAGTTTCTTCACCTATAAAATGAAGGTAATAACATCACCTGTCCGCAGTATTGTTGTCCTGTGAGGATTCAGTTCATATGTGCTATTACAGTTGTACGAGAGGAACATGACGGAGACTGGAAATAGAGCCCAGGGGCTCCTGAGTGCAGTCCAGGCTACAGACAGAGTCCAGATGGAGAAATAAGACCGTGGCAACAGATAAGATGTGTGAGGAAAAGGGTGGAAAGTAGAAGATGGAACACAGCCATGTGACTTACATTCTAAGCCACACCAACCATGTGGTTTGAGCAAGGCCCATACTTCAGAGAAAGAACTATGGACCAGGCTTGCCAAGCCAGAGGTGGATACATGACCCCAGTCAGCTCAACAAAAGTCAGCCACAGGACTTCTGCTGGAACTACTGAGAAAGAAAATTCCTTTCTTTCCACTGGTTTTGAGGCTGGGAAGAAGTAAGGATAGAATTG
The DNA here is from genome assembly GCA_028533065.1 of Trachops cirrhosus. Lineage (NCBI taxonomy): Eukaryota > Metazoa > Chordata > Mammalia > Chiroptera > Phyllostomidae > Trachops > Trachops cirrhosus. The sequence continues at coordinate 85,873,687 of CM052540.1, read as the reverse complement.
ACTGGCTCAGCAAGTGGCAGTTGTCAAGGAAGGCAGAGTCAAGAGATGGAGGAAGACTGTATCCTATAACACTGTTTGAGCCCCTAGATCCAGCCATGCCTGAAGCTGCAATCTTTTGTTCTTTCAACCACATGAACCAATTAATATCTTGTCTTTGCCTAAGCCAGTCTGAAGTAGAATTTCTAACAATAACAACTGAGAGTCCTTATCTTCAGCTTTGGGGTTCTCTGAAACTGTCAAATGTGTTCTTACCTACTCCTCTGCCTTTGCATAAGTTGTTCCTTCCACTGGGAATGTCCCGGGGACATCCAACTTAAACTATTTAATGGGTGAGGCAAACAAACAGCCATTTCAGGGTCCCTACTGCTCTCTGAGAAAGAATGCAGGTCCTTAAATACCAACTATCATTCCTGGCACAATGGGGCTTTTAGAGCTTTGGAGAACTTTTTCTTTTTATTCTTTTTTTTTACTACAAAAATATCATGTCTCCTGGGCAATCCATTGAATTTCTGTGAGAGAATAATTGCACTTGGCAGCCCGGACATTGTTAAAACACCCCCTGGCATGGCACATGTGCAGCCTCCCAGGCGCTCCACTGGCCCAAGGCCCACCAGGCAGCAGGAAGGGAGGCAGAAGACGGAGGGCAAGCTGGGCCACGTCTCCCCCCAGCAGCCTTCCCCTCCAGCTGCTGTAGCCCCTCCCCATGGCAGCTCCCTGACTCAGCTGCCTCCCCCGCACCACCCTCACATCCCCAGGTGGTGCTCTTTCTGCCCAGGTGGGCCCTGGGCCAGGCCTCCACACCCCACCTCCCCTCACAGCAGGGCGAGGTCATGCTTTTCAGACGGATGGGAGCTGGGATGTTTGCTGAGATGGCTGTGGGGCTGGGATGGCGGGAACCACTGAGAAGCAGGCACCGGAGTGTCAGACACCTGCCTGGGGTTATGCTTCTTACTCCGCCAGATTTCCTTCCTTGTCTGTCCACTGGGCTCAGAGCATCTGTCTGAAAGCTTCAGCCCACCCAAGTCAAGAAAACTAATAGCAATAAGAACTGTTGTTGTGTTAATAGAGCAACAAGTGTCACAAACAGAACCAACAGTACTAGGTGGTTACCGTGTGCCAAGTTGGTCCAGGGCACCCCGCCCACTGCACCCCTGCTCAGTGTTTCTCCCCTTGGAGCGTTGTCCTGGGGCCGCTGGAGGCCGCTCTGCTCTCTTCATCAGCAGGTGCCTGCAAGCTCACTGTCCCTCTATGTTGTCATCCACCGGCAGTGCGCCGGGGGCCCTGTCCTGTGGCTCTGGCTGCGACAACCTGGGATGTGACCTGCACTGCAGAAAGCCCCCACTAACCCCCTTGGGGCAGAGACTAAAGTGACAGCCCAGGAGTCTCCCTGGGCCCTGGCCTGACATTGTCCCCTTACTTACCTGCCTCCCTTCCTTGTCTTGCTTTCCAACTGCCTTACCACTCTCCCCCCGGCATTTCCTTCATAAAAGACCTGCCCCAATCCTCCTCTCAGAGTCTACTTCCAGGGAATCAGACCTTGGCCACTAATATTCACAGGCATTATCTCCCCAGTCCTTCTAACTACCTTGCAAGGCAGCGACATAGCACCCATTTTACAGACAAGCAAATTTAGGTTCAGAGGGATTAAACAACTGGTCTACACAGCTAGATAGTGGCATATACTGGATTCAAACCCAGGCCTTTCTAACTCCAAGAACCATCTCGGGGAGAGAGGGAAGCTGGCAGGGTGGAGTGGCCACTTCGTAACCAGCATTCTCCAGGCCTGGGCTGGTCTCAGGGGCCCGCCTGGGGAGGGGGCAGTGTTCCCCAGCCACGGCTCTCATCTATATGCTCTCCAGCATCCCAAACAAACTCCGGAACCAGGGTTTCTGCAAGAGGATGGCCACTGAGCGGGAAAGGGGGGAACAGGGCTTCTGTTCTCAGTAGCCCGGAGCCCAGCTGGCCGCCAGGTGTGGTGGGTAAGGAGGCCACAGGGAAGATCAGGTGGGTCCTGAGCGCACGGAGAGCCAGGCTGGGGAGGTGGGCTGGACCCGTGCCGCACAGACAGGTGCCGTCCAGAAGAGCTCAGCGAGGGAGCCTTGTGCTGGGGTTTGCTCTGGAAGGGTGTGTGGGTGGGAAGACCAGGCAGAGGCTTTTGCTGCACTCCATGTGAAAGATGGTGGTGGCCTGGGTGGTGGCAATGACGAGAGTGAGGACAAGTGGGGGAACTTGCTAACTCCCGAGGGGTGGGCTCAGTGGGTTGCTGACCCACAGATGTGATGGCAAGGGAGAGGGAGGAGTCCCACGTGGGGCCATGTTTCCAGCTTGGGAAACTGAGCGGACGGCCGCGTTCGTCACTGAGAATGTGATGATGCTAAGGTGTGAAGATGATGAGGCCACTTCTGGACGTGCAGGGTCTACATCGTCCAGGGGGCAGGTGAAGCACAGACAGAGATGCAGGGGCACTGGCAGGGCACAGGCACTCACTGAGCATTTGCTGTGACTGCCTGGCAGACAGACGGCGGCTGGAGGTGGAGGGTGGGTGAGGTGCCTGCAGAAAGCACGTGGAGCAAAGGCGAGAGGAGTGGGAAGTGGGATCCACAGAACATCAGTAGTCGGGGGGCGGGGGCTGTGAGAGCCTAGTGACACCGTGGGTGTCCCACCCATCCCTGCCCACAGTGCACTGTCACCTGTCAGTCCCTGCACCCCTCTGCCGGAGGGCTTGCCCTGGTCTCCAGAGCCTACCCCACAGCTGTACTCACCTTTGCAGCAGGCTGGGGATCGACACCTCCCTGCCTCCCACCCCCAGCAGCTGCCCTCAGCCAGTGCCTGAGGTGGGATGGTGAGAAGGTACCCCCAGGTGGACAACGCTGGGAGGAGGTGCTACCTACATGGTGGTAAGTGTGTTAAACCACACCATTAAATTGTCTGAATCAAAAAGTGAAAAAGCTATTCACTTTTCCTTTAATTTTTAAATTGTTAACACCTCACTCAAGAGTCTCTATTTGATGCTAATGTGTCCTTAACACCTTTCCAACACTTGTTAATTGTTGGAGACAATGAGAGGGCTCAGAGTGGTCAGCCGTCTCCGTCTCCGGCAGGCTTGGAGAACAGCGGGCAGTCCCTTTCTGTGCTGATGATTCCCGCCCCCCCGCCCCCCCCACCACACGGCTCCCCCTCTGTCTTGAGCCACTTCTTTGGCAGTGGCTTCGTCCCTCTGCCCGTGACCGCAGCTCCGAGGTTCATCGTCACAGCTGCAGCTCGTACAGGCTCGGGAACACTGTCCCTGCCCACGGCTGGTAACAGCTCTCCTCTGTTGCCAGTCTTTGGGGGCTTCAGTCTCTTGCCTTTCCCACACCCTGTAAGGGGCCCTTTCAGCAGTACAGTGCCGTCATTTGAGGGATTCTGTTTCCTGTGGGACCCTCCCTGACACACCATCTTTGTGGCAAAAGGTCCGACCAGAGTAACGATCTGAGTCAGGGGTCTCGGTGTGGCTGCCTGACCACCAGCAGCGCTCGGGCCCTTGGTATGCAAATTCTTGGGCCTCACCCTGGACTTACCGAATCAGAAACGCTGGGAGGGGGACCCCTCTAAGTTCTAACAGGCCCTCCAGGTGATGCTGGTGCACACTCGAGTGAGCACCACGGATCTGAAGTTTGCTTTTGAAATGTACATGTGAAAGAATGGGTTGACTTCAGGAAAAAGGGAGGCAGTGCTGGGCGTCAGCATCGGCACGCGGAGAGCCGTGGATGGGAGCAGTGAAACAGCCGTGCGGAGCCTGGCTGCAGTCAAGGCCCACCCTCACTCCTCGTGCACAGAGGTGGGAAGGACAGGGGGCCGGTAGCCTCTGGGCGGGGCCCACAGGGCCTTGCCCTGGTGACACTGGAAAGCCTCGCTAATCATGGAGGTGATTCTTTCAAGTCTCTGAAACTTGCCACTAAGGGCTGGATTTGCAGCTGAGAAGGGTGACCTCCAGGAGCAGAAGAAATGAAACGATTTCTCATCAGGTGTGGGGCTGTGGGGCTGTGGGGCTGAAGGGGGACAGCTAATCCTGTTAGCTGCACTCCTCGCCGCTTTCAGAAACAGCTCTGTGACACCAACTCTGACCCTCCATTGATGGAATTGACGGGTTTGCCCAGACCCCTCCCTTGCTGAGATAGTCTCTAGAGCCAGCTCCTCAGCTGGCTGCAACATCGAGGGCGAGAAGCCTGTCTGCCACGTGTGGCCTGGCTGGGGACCCTACCCCCCACCTCTCGGTTTTATCATTTGAACGATGGGCGTCACAGACTTGCACAAGCATTCAGTGAGACAGTATCTCTAACTCGTACGTACAAGCCCGACACTTGGAAAACACAAGAAAGCTAAGTATCACCATCGCCTTCTAAAAAGTGTAACTCTTAGCAATTATATAATTATAAGAGGCCGTGGGGCACGGGGTGCAGAGCAGGGACCTGGGCGGGGCCACCTGAGTGAGCGCCCCGCCCTGCCGGTCACTGGTTGGCAGGCGGGGCGGGCGATGTTCTCCCGTGGAGCCTGCTTTCTCACTTGTAAATCGGGGGTGTGGTGCGCACTTCGTAGGCCTTGGCGATGATAAATTGAGTTACCTGTTGAGTACGGTGCTTAGGGCAGTGCCTGGCACCCAGGAAAAGTTACATACGCGCGAGCTGGTACTATTACTGCCATCGTTGTTATTCCCGTGGACTGCAGCAAGGAGCAGGCGCCCACGGGAAACAAGTGCGTCTCAGCCACTGGACAAATCAAGCCCTTACAGGAGCAGAGGGAACTGTGGCAAAATCATATGAAATCTCAAGACACAACGGCATTTCCAGAGAAAACGTTTTCCCCCAAACCGTCAGTTTAATATGTCAAATCAATAAGTCACAGCGAACGGCCACCGGCGGTGAGCTGGGTGCCGCGATCCCGGGAAGCCAGCACGTTAAATCACGTAAACGACGCTGGCCGAGCCCTCCGAGGCCAAACCGGCTCCGCGACAGCTGCTGTTTGTGAAATGCCAACACTGGAAGCTCAGCGGCAGGGATGCAGGGAGGCTGGGGGGAGAAGGTCAGAGACCTCGAGGAAGGGACTTAGGGGTCACTGAGTCCCCAGCCCTCTATCTTCAGATGAGAAGTTAGCGCAGAGAGGAAGTAGGCGGCAGATTAGGGTAGGGGGTGGCCTTCCCCTCCCAGGCTGCTCCCTGTAGCACGGCTGGGGCGTGGGGCGACCCTAGCAGAGGCACGGGGTTGAGGTGGGAGGAGAAGGGGCCGCCTCGGAGAAGGGCTGCACTGCATGCCAGCAGTCCTGAGTTCCAGCCTGTCACTGCGGGACGGCTGGAAGGTCCCTGTGCCTCAGTTTCCCTCCCAGTAGAACAAGCAGACTCTCAAACAAGCTGCCATCAGGCCGAATCCAGCCCTCAGAAATGTCTTGTTTGGCCCACACAGTATTTTAAAAATATCTGAATTCATTATCAACATTTAAAAATAGGAGACTTCACATAAAAATACAGATTTCTGGATTTGTCTGCAGAACGGTCGCAGCAATGCTAGACCTGCATCCACACGCGGTGATGGCCGGGGGGCTGAGCTGGGGCTTCCCCCCGCCCCACCCCCTCCAGCGGCACGTGCTCTGCCTCAGCGCAGACCCCGCCCCCGCCCCCGCCCCCTCGTGGCTCCTGCCTAGCTCTCCTGAGCATTTGAGCTTACAGTCCCCACAGGACGAGGTCTAGAGTCATTTCTATGCCTGACACTCTGTAGCGATGCGACATTTTCAGAACCTGTTGGGTCCTCCCTGACACCTACAGTCAGAAGTGGAGCATCCAGCGGACTCTCAGTGACCCAGCTTGCGCTGGGATGGGGACTCCAGCAAACACCATGCCACCCTACACGCCAGGGCACCAATTCTCGAAGAGATTAAAAGGAAAGACATTCGACTCTAAAAATATGCCCAGATAGATTTAACTGAGCCAAAAGCAGGGATGTGAGAACGATCCCCAAGAGTCATCTTGGCCATCCCAGCCCCACATCCTTTCCACAAAGGCCTGAGGGCCTGTGAGCTGCCTGAGTCCCTGGAATCTTCCTTTAATGAATCAGACAGAACCTTGCAGGCTCCGACTGGAGGTCATGTGGAGACCTTCAGTGACCACACTTGCGGGATGTGGAAAAACATGCTTGAGGGATGCAGGAATGGAATGCCATTCGAATGCCAATCAGCATGCTGCTTTGGAAGCACAGGCTGGGTGGGGCTGTTCTTTGTGTCACCACCTTTTTTAGAGAGACCTTTTCCTAGAGCTTCGCTACTCCCAGCGGGGCCCACAGACCATCAGCAGCAGCCCCTGGGGGTGCCTGTGGGAAATGCAGAATCTGGGACCTCTCCCAGACCGACTGACTGGAGGTCTGCACTTTAACCAGACCCCCAGTTGTTCTGGACGCCCAGTCAGGGCGGGGAGCACTGCTCTGGGGGATGGAGTTAAATGCCTTTGTGAGGTTTCCGTGCCTTGACAAGGGGGCTTCGAGTAGCCCTGCCCACCTGCTCCCTCAGCACCTGCTGCTGTTGAACATTCCAAGCCCTCCCATGGTGCCAGCACTTGGCAGTGTCATCCCCTTCGGGGACAGCCCGACAATGGCTGCAGAGATACCCATGTCCTGACCTCCAGACTGTCCACGTCCAAAAGCCTCTTATGTGGCAGGAGGAGCCTTGCAGGTGTGGTTGTGATCTTGAGACAAGGACATTATCCCGGATTATTCGATGGGCTCAGTGTAATCACAAGGGTCCTTGTAGGCGGGAGGCAAGAGGGTCCAAGGCAGGCACAGGGGATGTGACCACAGAAGCAGTGGTCGCAGTGAGTGGAGCCAGGCCCAAGGAGGGTGGGGCCTAGAGAAGCTGGGAGAGGCAAGGACACAGGCTCTCCCTGCAGCCTCCAGGAAGGAGGGCGCCCCCGCCAGCACTCTGATTTTAGCCCCGTAAGGCTCATTTTGGAATTCTGATCTTCAGAACTGTAAGATGACAAATCTGTGTTGTTTTAAGCCATTAAATTTGTGCTCATTTGTCACAGCAGCAATAAGAAGTTAATATGCCTTCTTCATTTAAGATTACCTCCTCCAAGAAGCCCCTCCTGACTAGCACAGGCCCTGCTGTGAGCCCCAGACAGGACTCACCAGAGAAGGAGCTTCTCCACCACGTCCAGAGAGACGCCTCCCTGAGGCAGAGAGACCGGACTTGGGGTCAAGCAGGTGTGGATTTGACTTTGGACCCTTCCTTAATCTCTGAGCCTCAGATTCTGTGGCTGTAAACTGAAGTCCACGCTACTCCTCCTGCACGTTTTCTGGGCAAGTTCAATGCGATCACTCCTGCAAAGCCCGCAGTCTGGTTCCTGGGCCCTGTAGGTCCTCTGTAAACGCTGGCAGAGCAAGCCGGCATGCTGGGCCCAGAAACACGAGTCCGTCCTCGTTCTCACAAAGGGACAAACTAGTTTACTGCTGAAACCGATCTGACAGTGCCTTATTGCCCCCAGAGTTCCACTGGGCCCCAGTCCCTGTCAATTTAGAAATGACTCTGGCAGACATGCCCTTTAGAAATGGCTCTGTGGAATCCGGGGACAGTCACTGAGCATTTGAGATGTGTCATGGTGACCTTGGCCTTCAGCATCATGCTACAGTGATCTTTCTTTCTCTTTAGATTCCAGAAGCTGGCCTTAAAAATAAGCTGTGGCCACACAGGCCAGGGCCTGGGGAGGAGGCTGGTGGGAGTGTGGTGGGAAGAACACAGACATCCGAGGCTGAGCCCTGGCCCCACCCAAACCCCCCGCATCCTGGGAACGTCCTCTCACCTCTCTCTGGGCCTCCCCCACCCCCACCTCTAAAACAGGGCTGCTGTGCAGCCAAGGAGATATGGCAGCATAGGTCAGAAGGTGCAAACTAGGCAGAAGACAAATTTTTGAGAAATTTTTTGTCCTATGTTTTGTTTTTTTGTTTGTTTGCCTTCTTTCTCTGTCTCTGCCTCTCTCTGTGTGTGTCTCTGCCTCCCTCTCTGTCTCTCTCTTTCTCTCTTGGTATAGGTGGTATTTTTAAAAGTTTGAATTAGATGCCAACATTTGAAAATTGGAAAATCCAGATTTTTTTGCCAATCTGGCAGACTGGGGCCACATTCCCGGCTGACAAAGGCTGGAGCTGCACGACGGCAGGTGGTGGCGTCCAGTTGCCACAGTCCCCACCCTTCCCTATAGCTTCCTGCCCTGGAGGCGAGGGCCACAGCCCAGGGAGCCACCCAGAGTGCAGAGGGTCCTTCACAGTGACAGCTGGAGGGAAGCAGTGACGCAGGAAAGCCGTATCATGTGCACTGGGGAACGGAGATGAACAGGGCTTGGGGAGGTGCCAGCACGAGATTCCGGCAAAGGCATCGCATCAGAAGGGGCTCCCAGACACGCGTGTGATCCTACTCCAGCTGCCGGGCAGGAAGAGCGGCCCCTCGAAAACACGTCTGTGACCTGTAATGGAGCTGGTCATTGCACAGGGGAGAAAAGGAGAGCCCTTGTCTGCTGTGAGGAGGCCGTGTGCCCAGGGGTTAAGGACACGGCTCAGGGAGCCAGGCCTCCTGCAAGCAGAGCCCCCTGCTCTGCTGCGGACCTGTTGGGTGGACTTGGGCAAGTTACCTCACCTCCCTGAGGCTTAGTTTTCGGGTCCGCCTCAGAGGGTGATTGTGGGAATCGAGTTAGATGAGGCGTGTGAAGAGGCATGACCCAGGCTTAGCTCTTGCTAGGCCTCAATAGGTGTGTGCTGTCTCCACTTAACAGATGGGAGCATCGAGGCCTGGACAGAGAAAGGCAAGGACTCGTCGGTCTCAAGCCGGACAGAGCCAGGCTGAAAGGGTGGTCGGGAGATACCGTCCAGCTAGTTGACCTGGATTCAATATCTGTCCAGGACCCCAAGCCCAGCTGTGCTCTTGCCCACTGCCCTTTGCCTCCCTGGGCCCTTCTGCTGGATCCGGACCCCTTGAGGTCCCGATGACATTCTGACTCACCCCCCACACCTTGACCTCTAAAGAAACCGTCCCTCCTCCCTTAAACCTGAAAAACAGCAGTCATTGCTCCAAACAGTATCCCAAAGCCCAGCCTCTCCGTCAGCTACTGCGGGGGTGCGCAGGGGAGCAGGGCTTGGGTGCAGCCCTCCAGCAAGCCCAGGTTTAACCTGAGGGGCGGGGCACGCACCCGGCAACGACGGCCACATCGCCCCAGCAGCGCCAAGCACCGCGCTGGTCCTCACAAATAGAAACTCCTCCGTCTCCACGACACCCCTGTGACCTGTGTGCTATTGTATCTCCAGTTATAGATGAGAGGAAACTGAGGCACAGGAGGTTAAGTGCCCAGCCCAAGATCCCTGCTACTAAGTGGGGATTCAAACTCGGGCCAGCCCAGCACCCCCGTGACCCGCTGGGACGGCCTCAGGCCCTGATGCCCTCGGGCGGCCTAGCTCATTCCTTCCCACAAGCACTTGTGAGAGGCGCTGCAGGCTCCACCGTAAGGTGAGGACACTGAGGCACAGAGGGGCAGGTGGGATGCTGAGGTCCCGCAGTGCCGCCAGGGGGGGTCAGGGGGTGCCTGGCTCTGGCAGGGCCCCTCCAGCCCTGCACTCCCTACAGGGGTCCTGTGCCCCCTGCAGGGGTCCTGCGCCTGCCTCTCTGGGCCGTAGGCCCCTGCGGCATCTGATGAAGCTTAAGTGGTTTCTCTGAATAATGTTTTAAATGGATAAAATAAACATACAGGGGATTGCAAAGGAAACCTATTATGTTGAAATGGAGTTATAAGACATCTTTAAGAACAGATTATAACCTTAACCCATGTGCTTCTTTACTAATGCGTGAAATAATAAGACCTAGTGCAAGTCTAGTAACTCCCACAACTTGGAAGCAGGCAGGGAGGAAATGCTGTTTCCAGATCTTCGCAAACACCGTGACAGGACATGAAAACTCCAAACTCCGGTTCCCAGTGGCGACAAAGTCCCAGGTGTGGCCAGGGCTCCATGCGTCATGGAGAGAAACATTAACAGCCAATTAGCGGCTAGCAAGAGCAAAAATGAACATTTTGCAACCCACGTTCCTGAACGCCCTGAACTCTGTCCACTGACCTCTTGGGAACTTCCGGGTTGAGAATCTGTGCCCGAAGCAGCGGTTCTCAAACTTGTACATGCTTGTTAAATGCATATTCCCAGGCCAGCCCCAGGGCTTCTGATGCAGGTGAGGAAGAGGCTGAGACTGACAATTTTTAAAAGACTTTGTTTATTTATTTTTAGAGTAGGGAAGGGAGGGAGAAAGAGAGGGAGAGGAACATTGATGTGAGAGAGAAACATCAATTGGTTGCTTTTTGTACTCCCCCCCACCAGGGACTGCACCCGCAAACCAGGCATGTGCCGTGGCTGGGAATGGAACCGGCAACCTTTTGGTTTGCAAGGCAACAACCAACTGAGCCGTACCGGTCAGGCACAGATCGACAATTTGAACAAGTGCTCCAGGTCGTTCTGACACCTGAGCCATGTTTTGAGACAGAGGTCTTTTTAAAACATAAATACCATCCCACTGCAACTTCTGGAGATTTCCCAAGCTCCAGCTCCCTGCCTTGGCCTTCCAGGTCCCACCAAGCTGTCCTTTAGACGTCCCCTCACCTACCCCACTCCTCAGGGTCTTGACACCTGCTGTGCCGTCTGTCCAGGGCACTCTTCCCCAGCTCAGATGTCACTGGCCCCTCCACCTAAAGTAGCCACCACCCCAACACACAGTCAGTTTTCTTTCTCATTACTTGAAATGGTGCCATTGCTTGGTTTACTTCTGGGTGGTCTGCTCCCACTCCGTCGTGAGTTTCAGGGGGCCAGGGATTTTATCTGGCTTGCCGGGTGCTGTCTCCTAGGACAGCGCTGGGTGCCGCACAAGAGGCACTCAGTAAATACTTGTTAAGTGAATCACTGAAGACATGACACAGGCCAAGAGGAAAAGCAGGCAACGGCCAGACTCCTTCGGCAGCAAAGCAGCCAGGGGAAGAGGCTGCGGCAAGGACGAGGGAGCTGCTGAAAACCAGCCACAGGTTGGGGCGATGAGCACCTGGTGAGGAAAGGCCACAGCTTTGGACATTCTGGCCCCTCGATGGATGTTCTGAGGGGAGCAAGGCAGATTCCTCAGAAAGGCTGGTGCTGAGGGGCCTCTGACTACAGGGGCTAGGGGAGGGGCTGAAGGGGCTGGCAGTGCAGACCCCAGGGGTTTGGGATGAGAACCGCTGCCCCCAGGCCTTGGAGGGGGGCTCGAGCTTCAGCGCAGTGGGAGGGAGGGGGAGGTGACAGGGTGGGGGGTTGGCGATCTGGATTTGTTTGGTGACTCACTCACTCATAATTTCAGTGTAGGGAGGGATGAGAAAGGACAAGAGCAGGTTCTAGAGCTAAACAGAATGAGTTCGAATCCCACCTCCTCCACCTACTAGCTGTGTGAGTTGGACAAGTTATTTAAATTTTGCTGGGCCTCAGTGTCCACGTCTGTAAGGTAGAACCCCGACAGTGTCCACCTCAGGGCTGTAGTGAGGATTCGTGACCATGCGGGAAGCACCTGGTGCCCCACAGGTGTGACTGGTTATTTCTGGATTGTGCTGCGCTGTGCTGGAGCCGGGCCGAGGAGATGAACCGCTGCTCCCCGCGTGCCCGTGGAGAGGGGACAGACACTCTGGCGGAGCACTGATCGCCGAGTGAGCATGAGGCTGTGGAGGACATGATGCCTCCAGTGGGTTTTGAAGGACAAGAGGGGTCCCAGAAAGGCAAAGCAACCTGGGGAGCCGGAGTTAGGAGCACAGGGGTGGCTGGACCATGGAGGCCGAGTGGTGACAGGCCAGAGCTGGGCAGAGGGGCCACTTTATCTTAAGGGCAGCGGGGAGCCATGCAGCCTCCTGCCCGGACAGTGGTCAGACCTGCGGGTCCAAAAGTTTATGCTGCCTGCCATGCAGAGAAAGGAGGGAGGAGCGAGCCTGGAGTCCGTGATGACCCCTGGGGAGAGCACTGTGGGGATCCCCGACAGCCACGGTGGGAACTGTCACCAAAGCAGAGGCAGAGGGCTCTCCCCTCAGGACTGTGGACCTCGTTAGTCTGACACATGTCCCTCCAGGATCAGTGCCTGAGGTGGCCGCCACACTCCCACCTGACTCCATCGACCCTTACTCCTGCCACTCCATCACGGCTGACCAGTGGCCACAGACGGGTCTATTCACAGTGCAGGAGGAGACTGCCTATTCAGTTGCCGAGGCAGTGCCCTGGGGGTGGCAGAGGGAGAGCAGCCTTGGAGCTGGAATGTCCCACCAGTGCACCAGCTCCTGCAGAGCAGGCTGAGCCCAAGGCTCGGAGGACAGACCGAAGCAGACACCCTCCTCCCCACGCTGCTGTATGTGGAAGTTCCAACCCCAGGAGGGCCCAGCTACGAAAGAGACTCTGACATCCTCCAAGAAGCCACTGAGTGTGCATTCCAGCTGGCCGAACACACCCTCACCTGTTGGGGTCAGAGCTACCTGTACAATGGCCTCTAACTCCCCTGTATACCTGACCTCATCACCACCCCCTCCTGCTTGCTCACTTCTAGTCATGGGACCCTCCCGGCTGCTCCTTAAAGGCACCAGGAGCACTCCAGCCGCTGGGCCTTTGCACATGCCACCCCGTCTGCCTGAAATGCTTCCCCTACATCTGCCTCCTCTCCTCGAATTTTGCCCAATGTCATCTCTTTGTGGTGTCTTTCCAGATCCCACTATTTAACACTGTCCACACCTCTTCCCATTACTCCTTAACCCTTTCATTTTTATTCTTCTTCCTAGCTTTTATCACCATCCCGTAGCCAAAGGGATCTTTCTAGAATGTAAATCAAATCTCCCTCCTTTAAGGCCTCCAATGCCCCCAAGTTTTCCCATCACACTCAAAATCCAAGTTCCCCTAGGACCCTAAGCAGTCTGGCCCCCACCCCCCGATCCAGCCTTATCTCCCTTACTCCCTGAGCCTCTGGTCATGCACACATGCATAAAACACATTCCCACCTCAGGGCCTTTGCACATGCTTTTCCTACCGTTGCTGGAAACATGGATATAAGAATCTCTTACTTGCCTCCTCAAGTGAAGGCACAAGCACGGTGATAACAGGCGTCAGCACTCCGCTGCCACGCCAGGAAGACCGCAGGACAAGGTGATGACCGCAGCCACCCGCAGGGCCCGCACCCCGCACAGGGAGGCACTGCAGCTCGGCTCCAACCAGCTGGTGCGGGTGTGTAAACAGGATTGCCAAACCTTCCAGCTTTTTAAAAGAAGCCAGAAATCCTGATTTTTTTAATGTGAAACCTCCCCATTTTGAAACATCAGCAATGAATTCTAATGTCAAACACCACGTAAGTCGGTTAAACACAGCTGAGCAGTGGTGGGGCCCTAGGACAGCAGCCTATAGCCCTTCCTTCACAGACCTCGAAGTCCACTCCTCACTGCGGCCGCACCACTCACTGCCCAGAGGGTGAACACTCGCACCAGAGAAGGCACGAGAATTGAACAAGTTCACACAGCTTCACGCAGCACACTGGGCTCCGGGTTCTGAACAACTGACATTTCTTTGACTCCTGCTCGCACTCCGCTGGACCTCGCAAGGGTGTCGGGGGAGCTCAGTTTCATGCCAGCATCTTTAAGGCACTGCGGGGAGAAATCCTCGCAGGGGTGTCCAACCTTTTGGCGTCTCTGGCCCACACTGGAAGAAGAGTTGTCTTGGGCCACACATTAAATACACTGCAGCCATAATCACAAAACAAGCTCATAATGTTTCAAGGTAAATTTGCGGTTGGGCTGCATTCGTAGACTTCCTGGACTGCACGAGGCCCCGGGCCATGGGTGGGACACCCCTGCTTGGGGCTTATCGGCAATGGTACGTGTACGTGAAGGGCCACTCCGGCACGAAGGATGGACTTCTTCCGAGCGGGACGTTCATCCTGGGGGTGGGAGGGGCAGTGCCCGATTCCGAGTCTCTCTTACACTCGGTCCCCACCTGGTCACCCTGGAACCAGACCCGTCCATTCTCTCGCTGAGCCCCTCCCCCGCCACTACCTCAGCCGGAGGGTCCCGGTTTTATCTCATCAGCGGAAGGTTCTAAAAATAACTAGACTCTCCAACTTCAGGGGGTTTGTTCTCGCATCTGGGAGGCACCCACAAAGCCTTTGCCAATATAAACGGCATTTCCTTTGGCATTTTTAAAGATCAGAGGATCTGAGAGAATATGCAAGCTGGATGGGGCTTTGGAGATCATAGCTCCTAAATGCTTCGTGTTGGAGGCTTTAAAATAAAAAGTTTTTAAGGAGGCCCAAAAGGTTAGGTCTCCAGATAACTCACAAAACAAGAAATGAACATAGTTAAAATCATATGAGAAAGCAGATTCCAACTCACTAGTAATAAAATTTAAACATCTGCGAGATAGCACTTCCGGCTGGTGTATTGCGCAAGGGTTTTTCTCAGATGGGAGTTTCTAGTAGAAGACGGTGAAGGGAAAGCGGGTTTCCCTACAGGGACATTTACCCCTCACTGAGTAGCCACGCAGTCCCCGAGTTGCCCAGGGCCCCTTGCGAGTGGGCAGGGCCGTGCGAGGTCCTCGCCACCTCTGAGCAGAGATACGCATCACTTCCGAGTAAACGCAGAGCCCAGGGGGGTACGTGCCTCTGCGGCTCTCACCGCTGCTACGGGGAGCCTGGGAGCGTATGTTGAGATGTTGGTGTGTCCATCCGCCTGGGTCCTTTAGAGACCAAGATAGCTTCATCCTCAGGCCCGTCTGCAATGTTCTTTCCTCTTACCCTCCCATGGCTGGCTCTTCTTCTCCTTTCTGGTCTCAGCTGAAATGTCATCTCCTAGAGAGGGTCCAGAAAGGTCCCAATGTATCCACCAACCCACCTTCCTCTCCCCAGACCCTTCCTACTCTGATATCTTGCTTAATTGTCCTCCTAGCAGCCTTCCCATTTTGCAACGGCCATATTCTTCTTTAAATTTTTTTAAAAAGATTTTATTTATTTATTTTCAGACAGAGGGGAAAGGAGGGAGAAAAAGAGGGAGAGAAACATCAACGTGTAGTTGCCTCTTGAGCACCCCCTACTGGGGACCTGGCCTGCAACCCAGGCATGTGCCCTGACTGGGAATTGAACCAGTGACCCTTTAGTTCACAGGCCAGTGCTCAGCCCACTGAGCCTCACCAGCCAGGGTGAAACGACCATATTCTTGACTCAGTCTCCTCATCTATGAAATGGGCAGTCAGACTTAAAAGTTCCTAAGTGGCCCTTCCTCTCCAACATGACCTCCAGGACCCCAGCAGCTACTAAGCACCCCATCTCCACCACCACTCCCACTCCTGTGCCCTGGGCCAGCCCAGCACCACTTTTGGGAACAGATCCTGCTTTTCCTTTCAGGGGCCGCAGCTCCCCCACGCTAAGTCCTTGTGCTGCGGTGTGGTGTAGTGGGGCAGACCAGTCCTCGAGTTCCAGCTGCACTGTGACCCAGGCCGCAGTGACTGGTTCAGGGATGGGCACGTGATTCAAGCAGGGCCAATCAGGGCCAGCCCTGTGGCTTTGGGAAAGAGGTGTTCCCTTGCCGTTGGGGGCTGCTAAGCTGGGAGGATGAAGCCTACGGCTGTGTCGAGGCGTCTCTGCCACTCCAACGCCCACCTGAGGATGAAGCCGGCACAGGAACAGCAAGCCTAGAGAGGGGCTGCCTCCTGATAGCATGGCGGACCCAGCTTGCACGAACGGCCGAGACCTACCCCGAATTACGTGAGCCAGCAAGTGCCTCCTTTGGCTCGAGGCTGTTAAAATGAGTTTTCTGTCTTTTGCAGCCAAAACAGCCTCCACTGTCCTGCAAGGCTGTCTGTCACGGCCTCCAGAGTGTTTGCTTATCAGCTAGTGACCCCCGGGCTAGGAGGCCCCCAGGCACAGGCACTGACAGGGCTCCGGCCTCTCTGCCCCTCCACTGCCCTCCCCAGCCCTGGATGAGTGACCAGAGGAGACAGAAGCTCCGGTCCTTAATTGGGAAGCTGTTCTGTCAGTCCTGGAAGCTTCAGACCGTGTGATCTGAGCAATTAACCTTTCTGCAGAGGCCAAGGCCAATTATATCCTGGGGGCCGTGTGTGACATCTGTGTAAAAGAGTAAGTGCCTCAGCCCAACGCCTTGGTTTTTACAGGACACATGGGGCCTGCTCGGTGCCTCCTCCCCCACTGCCGCCGCGCTGGTGCTGCCCACGGCCTTCCCTGCGCTTGCAGCGGCCTCCCCCCTCCTCACTTCCCGTTGGCCCCTGCAGTCCATTCTCCCCAAACTTGCCCCCAGGACCTCTGCTACCTCACCCACAGCCTGCCCACCTCCCCACCCTCAGCCCCCTAAACTCCCTGTGTGGCAGGTTGCAGACCTGGCCCCGCATCTTCACCCCTCCTTGTGTCTGCGCCCTGTGCAGGGGCCTCCTGCTCAGACTTTGGGCTCAGCCATGTGACTTGCTGGGGCCACTGGGGTTAGTGGATGGGACACAACACAGTGCACAACGGGGGTGCCCCCCTGCTTCTACCTCTGTTATTGCCACGAGGTCATGTCCAGGCCAGCCTGCTGAAGGACGGGCCCACAGAACAGGGCTGAGTCCCAGTCATCCCAGCCGAGGACCGCCGAGGTCGGCGCCACTCGGACTGCAGCCAGACAGTGAGCCAGCCAGCTGAGAGCGGCAGGACGCCTCGCCAGCCTCCCCAGGAGCTTCAGCCGCCCACACCTGTTACTGCACACCTCCGGGGGCCGCGGTTCTGCATGGCATTGCTGTGGCAACAGGTGGCTAACACATCTCTAATCCCCCCAAGTCCCTCGAGCCTTTGCGAGTGCTCTCCCACCTGCCTGGCAGCCCACCACCCCAACTCTGTTGGCCTGGCCAGCTCCTACACACCCTTCCGTACCAGCGGAGGCCTTCAGGAACCTCCCCCACCGGCTCCCCCCCAGGGTCGGAGCTCGCTCTTGTGCCCTTGCAGCCCCGTCAACACAGGCTGTGGTCAGACGGTATGGGCCATGTCCTGGCGCTCTGCTCGCTAGCTCCGGGGGCTTCGGCCCGTCATTTCACCTTTCTAAACCTCGTTTCCTCACCTGAAAGCGAGGACATGTTAACAGCACCTGCTCACAGGTAACCCTGGGGAGGCTGAGCACAGTGTCCACTCGCAGTAAGTGCGCTTTCGTCCAGCGGGCATGACACAGGGTGCAGCCAAGAGGGGGGCCCCAGACCATCCAGGAAATATTAGAAAAACATATAGGATGTCCTCACCCCTTCCCCCATCACAGGTTTGAGTTGGGGGAAGGGACGCATGGAGCAGGAACATGCAGAGCTGTTTTGTACAGCAACAGCTTTGCAGCTAACCTCTGGTGTGGTCATTGAGCATATCTAGAACCTTTAACTGGTTTCATGGGTATGTTAAATAGCTGTGGCCATGCCTTGAGCCAGGGGGATGGAAGTGACTCCCACCCTAGATGAAAATGGGGGGGCAGGTGGCCCTAGTTACAGCGCCTGCGTGAGAGCTTGGAGAAGATTGGCTCCATGACATGGGGACACACCTTCCCAGACTCACGATGGCAGGCCAGTAAAGCTAGAAGGATACAGGAGTGCTGGCAGGTGTAACTGATTGTAGGAGGAGTCGGAAATGGGGCCGCAGAGGAAGATTGGCACTGGGATTTAAACCCAGACTCGGCAGCCATTGGAGGGAGAACCACACGGTTTTGCCAGAGTCCAGGCCCCCACAGCTTTGGTGGAAGAAGAACCACGTGGCTTTGCCAGAGTGGAGACCGCTGCAGTTTTGGTAGAAGAGGACCACGTGGCTTTGGGGTGCTCCCTTTGGTCACGTGGCTTGGGAAGCAGGAGAGACTTTACCTGGAAGAAGGGTGAAAGAACTCTTGCCAGTAGGCCATGAGAAGGTGCCACATGGCTGTGGATTAATTGGAGATCCTGCCTGGACAGCGACACAGCTGATGGTGCCGGCAGCCTGAATCACAAACGTCTACTTCTCTTCCTGAGATCCAGTACCCCAGTGTAGGGCAGAGGGAGAAGGAAGCATTGTGCATCTGAGGGTACTCTAAAGGACTTTGATATTTTAATGAAGACATTAGGTCACTACTTTAAGCCTGCCTAGCTTTAAATAAACATTTCCTTTCCTTTCCTTTTCACAAATCTCTGGCATTGAGAGACGTCTTTCCTCTGGTGGCGAACAATGCAAACCTAGTGAGGGTCCTTTTGGTAATGGTATATCGTACCCCCCTTTGGCCCTGTTCTGTAACAGCCATCCCCATCACTCCGGCGCCCGTCACACCACAGTGCGATCACCATCTCCCTCACGAGACTTCGGGCCTGGAGGCAGGACCCGCACCGTCTTCACACTGTCCACCTGTGGCCTGGCCCAGGGATGGGGAACTGTCCCAACACCCACCACGACCCTGTACTCCACCCAGCTCTGGCCACGCTGGCAGTGCTGCTTCTCAGTAGAAGGCACTAATAGCCCCATTTTATTGCCAAGAAAACTGAGGCTCAGGCGACGTAACTCGCCCATGATCACAGAGCAACTGAGTGACGTACACTCTTTCCTCCTGGACTGGTCTGGTCCGTGCTTGGAACTAAGGTAAATCTGATATCCAAAGGAAGCAAATGGTTCTCTTCAGTAGAAATAATAATCATAATCATAATCATAATCATAATAATAGATAACAGTGTAAAAATTTTACTATATTCCTGGTGCTGCTCTAATCAACAGACCTATTTCATCTGAATCTTCATAAAACCCTCTCTGACGTGTGCACTATGATTATCCTCATCTTAAAGACATGGAACCTGAAGTACAAAGGTTCACTGTCCCAATGAAGGTCACGCAGCTAGTGAGTGTCAGAGCGGGGATTCGAACAGGCTTCCTGGTGCTATGAGCTTTCTAGGCCCTGAGGCTGCAGGGCTCTCGTGAGGACAGAACCCGAGGGGCTGAGGCGGCACCCAGGACCCCTTCGGCCTGTGGCGAGTGCCCTGTTCTGAGCTCAGCCTGGTTGCCCCGGCACCTTCTCTAGTCAACTTTTTTTAAAGGAAATGATAATTTGGGTAGGCTAGAGCAGGAGTTGGCAAAATATGTATGGCCCATGTGCCAAGTCTGGCCCACCTCCTGGTTTTGTAAATAAAGTTTTATTGGAACACAGCCATGTCCACTTGTTCATACATTGTCAAAAGCTGCTTTCATACTACAATGGCAGAACTGAGTAATTGTAACAGAGACCATATGGCCTACAAGCCCAATGTTTACTATCTATGTATTTGTGATCTGCTGCTTTTTATAAAAAGTTTGCCAAACTCTAGGCTAGAGCAAGGAGCCAAACTCATAGATTGAACTTAATCATTTTAATTTTTTAAAACTCTTTTAAAGTTTAAAATTAATACATGCTCATTGTGAAGAATTTGGAAAATATAGAAACATTAAAAAATAACGATTTCTACATGAGGCCACCAGCCAGCTCTAACCATTGTTAAACTGGGGAATGTTTTCTCTCTTCTTCTTTTCAATGCGTGTGTGAGTGCCCCTCCCACAGGCAGGAACTCGCTGATTACGCGGTTTTGTGCTGCTTTAACGTAGTATCATCTCAGGAGCATTTTTCTGTGCAGCTTAATTACATTCAATTTTTGCTATTATAAGCAATGATGCAATTAGTGTCCTTGTACACACTTTTCTGTTGACAATATGAAATATACAGTCATCCAAAATTAACTCTTCAAGGAATTTCGGCGACGTGGAGACTCGTGGCTGCGCCGTGTGCACCAACAGAAAGACTGGAGACAGCAGGAGGGCCCCAGAGGCGGCAGAGTCGCTGTAGGGGCTCGGGCATCATTGGATGCAGCACTCTGTAGTGCTTGAATGTGATGATCATCAAGAATGGAAAAATGGCTATTTTTCTGAGCCTCAGTTTCCTCCTCTGCAGAGTGGGATAATGCCTCGCAGAGTGTGTTAGCAAGATCGAGTCAGGTGACACTCTTAAAGACTCGAGCGCAAATGTGCCTGGCTGTGGGCTGTACCCTCTGTTAGAGCTATTGTTATTTAAGGTCATAATACACAAGTGGGGGGAGGGGAGGGGATGCAACCAGGCTGATGGGTCAGTTCTGCATCCCACCAGCTGTTAAATGTTTTGAAAATAGCCCCAGCTACACCCATGCCCAGGAAAAAATAGCCAGCACCTGGAAGGGGCCCCGGCAAAGCGGCAGGCAGCACTTCTGCCTCGACTTTGCAGCCCTGTGATTACACCTCCCGTATCGTTTGTGCGATAATTGAAGGGCTGTGATCTCAAATGGGCTCTGATGAGAACCTACCTGCAACCAAGAAAGGAGCAAATGGCTCCTGATTGCAGACATAATTGAACCTCTACCAGTCGATATGGATCAGAGCCGCGACAGACCCAGGCTGGGTGGGGGAGCCACTGCTAGTGGGGCCGAGGAGCACCGGGAGTGGGGGGTGGGGGTGGGGTGAGCACACAAAGGCGGTTTCAAAAACAGGAAGTAGAGAGGGGCAGAGTAGGGTCCGAACACGTGGCATGCTGCCACGGAAGTCTGGTGATGTAGGGAGAGTTTGCCAGACTTCTATTTCAGATATAAAAGAAATATTTGAAAGCAAAGAAATCCATGAACAGCAGAAGGCCTTGTGGGGCCGTAAGTAAAGACGGTGCACACAGGGCAGGGAAGTGAGCTAACAAACCGCAGTGGAGAGTCCACCTGGCTTCCCGGAGCGTGGGCCGAGCAGCCCCCACTCCCTCCACGAACGCGGACGGAGCACCGTTGCGGGGCACTGTTCCAGGTTTGGGGCATCGCTGTGCATGGAACAATGAATCTGCTCTGTTGCAGAGATCAAAATAAACAAGCTAAGATGTAAATAAGATCCTTTGAGCCAGTGAAGCCATAGCAGAGTGGAGCCAGTTGGTGCGGGTTCCAACCCTGGCTCTGACTCTCCCTCTGTGGGGTCTTGGGCAAGTCATTTAACCTCTTTATAGTGAATGCTGCGGGCGGCCGCTAAGATCCCTCTGCAGTGGGCACAGCGCCCCTGGCGGCTGTGACTGTAGGCCACACTACAGGTGGGCGCTGCCAATTCAGCAGAGAATTGAAAGTTGCCCTTGGCCAAACTGGAGCCCCTTCATCTGAAAGGTTCTGTTCATTACCTCTAACCCCCCGGGCAGCCAATGAGGAGAAAAGCCCCCCACAGCTCCCGCTGAAGGTGGGACCGGCTCTGTGGTACAATGCACTCAACAGCGCTCCCCCGGGACCAGGCTGAAGCCAGTCTCTGGGGAGCCGCATCCTTGCTCAGAACTTCCCAGCTACATCTGGCTTCCTTTTGTCTCCTTTTCCTGAAAGTACTACCCAAAAAATCATGGGCGCCAGAGTCCCCATCTTAGGCTTTGTTTCTAGGGAACATAGCTAAGGTGCTGGTAAAATGGGGACAGTAACAGCACCTCACTCGTGGGACCATTGTTGTTGTCGAAGGTTAAATAAGTTAATGCATTTCTTTTTTCCCCAGCTTTACTGAGACACAATCGATATATAACATTGTATAAGTGCAAGGTGATATAACATGGTGATTTGATATGCATATATTGTAATATGATTATCACAAAACAGGTTAACAATATATATATGCTTAGAACAACACATTATAAGTGCTATTTAAACATTCGTAATTATTAATGAAAAATGTTTAATGCAGAAGAAGTTCTACAGGGCTACATTAGTTGAGAGTGTCCAGGGAGGGTGTCTGTGATGTCACACTTCCGCTGGATTCTGAGTGCCGGGAAGGAGCCAGCTAGTGAAGAGCTGGGTGAAGAGAAATCCACACACCGCAGAGTGCAAAGTGCAAAGGCCCCGGAGTGGACACAGTCTTGCCTTGTATTTTGTTCTTGAAACAGAAAGACCAGTTTGGCTGGAAGCTCAGGTTTTTAAGAGTGTAGACTAATTTGATTTACATTTGCAGATTGCTTTGGCTGGTGAGTCGAGGACATATTTATTGGCTTAACAAGTATTTTCTGGTGTGCTGTTTTTTGCGAGATGGTGTAACAAGGCGGTATTTTGGCAAATTTGAAAATGACCCTGACCTCAAGGGGCTCAGATCCAGAAGAGGCAGAGAGCCTGGCATCAGTGGTTTGCAATCTAGTAACAAACTATCCAAATGATCCCTGAAAGTATCGTTTTGTGTGGTCTGCAATCTAGAAAGTACTGAGTGCTGACCCGGGCGGGTAAATGAGAGCTGGGGAGTTGGGGAGAGAGTTGCAGACCTTGAAGAATGATAGGGATGTAGATAAGGAGAAAGAGAGCGTATTCCAGGTAGAGGGAACAGAATGATCAAAGGCACAGAGGTGGGGAAGGATGAGACTGTGGAGAGCAATGTAAAAGTCCAATCAACCTTGAGAACAGAGTGCCTTGACTTGAGGCCAGAGAGAAAGTGGAGACAGATTGTGAGAAATCTTGGGTGCCAGGTGGGAATTTGAACATTTCTCCCAAGGCAGTGGAGAACTACTCACATAGTTTTTAAGAGATGAGTTTTAAACCATCTGTTTGCTGCACATTAAGTATAAAATTTATATCAGTCATCTTTTAGTTGTAAGGGATAAAAAATGCAACCCAAACAGCCTGAAATAGAAGAATAATTTTATCAGCTGAAAAGTGAAAAGGCAGATCTGGCTTCAGGAACAGCTGGCTTCAGGACCGGGTCCTCCAGCTTTTGGTTCCACCTTCCACATTGTGACTTGGGTCTCAGGCTCCATGCAGCAGTATTAGAAGGCTGTTGGCAGCCCCCCAGCCAGCTGAGTGCTGGCAAGCTGGCTGTCAGGGGAAAAATCCTGATTTGTGCCAAGTACTTTTACTGTGGCTGATTTTGAGCTCTCAATGTGACATCACTGAATGTCAAGTTGAGAAGGCATGCAAAAGCAGCTCTTAAGGCCATAGGAAGCAGCCTCAGCACACCCAGGCCGATATCCTACCACCTTCAAGTCATGGACACAATCCCCTCTGTGAGGGTTGCAGCAAACATTTCATCACATCTCAACATCTGTGCAGTCACAGACCCATCTCTTGACCCATTGCCATGGCCAGGGACTATGATGCCATAGGCCTGGGTCTCACACTCTGCCTTCAGCCCCAAAGCCCCAGGCCTGAGCCAAGCAAGGAATTGGTGACCTCTCCTCACCCCGCAAAAAAAAATGGATACGGTCACTAGAAGAAGGGGTGTTGGGTGGGAGGCAAATGCAACAGATCGTGAGACTCGAATGAGAAAACGGCCACAGAAACTCTTTGTAAAGTGGGAAGACTGCACAAGTGTAAGCTCCCTAACTTGCTAGACATTTTTATTCTCGGTCTGGTGCTCCAGGCTGCTGATACATTTGCCCCGAAGTCTCAGAAAATGCTGTAAGAGACACCTCCGGGAACATGTAGTCATGAGATGAATGCTTCATAATTCCCGCGTCTTTACCCACGGCAGACATTGCTAATTGATCAAGGCACTCTCCCACAGAGCCTGGGCGACGCTCACAATCCTTCTCCACAAAGCTGTCCAGGACGGCACTGCCAAGCAAACAGAGAAGGGATAAGAGATGGAATCTTTCTGTTATCCTTGAACTAGTCCGATTCCATCAGGAGGCAGAGCAGAAACAGTCCCAGAGATGAACACACTGGTGTATTTCACCAAACAAGTTGTTAGCAGAGTTTCCAACTCTTAATTAAACCTGGTAACACCTAAGATGACTCAGATGGAAGGATGATCGGGAGCAAAGAGGGTTCAAGGGTGTGGGGATACCCAAAGTGGTGATGGCTTCCCACTGCTATTAGAATAAACTCCAAATTCCCTACTATGGGCTTCAAGGCTTTGCATAGTCTGGCCACTGCTGTCCTATCTGCTTCATCTCCTCATCTCTCCCCACTCTCCCCTCCTCTTCCATACCCCATGCTTCTATCTTTCTGTTCTTCAAAACACGCCAAGCTCAACCCCCATCACTGTTTTCACAGGATCTCTCTAAGGGGAGTCAAAGACATTCACCAGCAACTCCAGGCTAACATCTCGCCAGCTTAGCCCGCAAACGCAGCAAAAGGGCTCACTTCCCTGGTAAGTGCAGCAACGCCTCCAGGCCTGAGTCTCACGAGCCTGCTAGAATCCAGTACCCATCATGGCAGCCAAGAAGCTGGAAAACTCTGGCTAGCCAGGCCAGATCCCATGCCAACCCCTGGAGAGTAGAGTCAGCCTCGTCCCGACCACACAGACTGAGAGTGCCGGGGAGGCGGTTGCCCATGGAGAATTTACAGTAAGCGACAAAGGAAGGGGGAGAGGCCTCCGAGTTACACTCTGGTTGAACCATCCGGTTTTCACCTGGAAGGAGGAACATGAGGGAGAGGACGTTTAAATGCTTGTCTACTCCCCAGGACCAAGAAGAACAAAGGTGCAGAGGTGAGTGGACTTATCCCACCTCTCCTGATGAGAGTCCGTCATACCCCATGACAGATGGCATGTTCAAAGAGGGCTGAAGTGGGGAAATATTGAGGAATCTTGAATGGGGGGAAGACACCTCATGACGTGGTCACATGTTCTCCTTCGGGCATACTCAGGGCTTCACACTGCCATTGTCTTCAAGAGGACAAAGAAAAATCTCTGTCATATTTTAAGCTACCCTCAAGTACCGAATTGCCAGCACTCACAACCAGGCCCCCATAACATTCAGGGCGAGTGGTGTGCTGATCAGTTAGCAATGTCTGCCGTGGGCGCAAGAGTAGGGAACGGTGGCATGTCTGCCGTGTATTTGCTGACCCCAGTCTCGGATTTTCTTGGCCTCTAGTATGGCTGCCTGAAGCCAAAAAGATTCCCTACCCGGACATCAGCTGTCAGCACACCAGGCTGACTTAATTAAAGTGAGCGGAATTCCTCCGTCACTATTTAATAGATGTAAAGCGCTTCCAGGAGTCTTCAGGAGCAGGCACCACCTCCGGGGGAGCTGCTGTGCTTTCTGTCCTCCACCCTGGCTGCGCGGCCCTCTCTCTTTCATCGTCTCTGCTGCTGCAAGTGTTTTCCCTATTTGCTATCTGATCTTGCAAAATGGGAATGAGACGTGTTTTGCTCAGGAAAATGCAGAGCAGCCCAAGGAGCGTGGGCTGGCCACTGGGTACAGCTGCCATGCCGGGAAGCGGCTGTTCACCACCGCATGCTCCTGTTACCCTCCCAGCGGCAGCCTGCAGGAGCCCTGTGATGGGCTGAAAGGCCCTCAGAGAACCTGTAATTAAATCTCAGAAGATCGCCAATTCTCCTGCTCGTGAGGGGAGAAAAGAGCAAGGCGCAGCAGGAGTGTCCAGACGGGGCTGAGCAGACACGCTGCCGAGGACAGAGGCAGCTTGGGCTGCAGTGGCTAAGAGCAGACAACACGGGGAGCTGGGGACGTGTTCGGTCACTGGGGACTTCTGGCCAGGCCCAGGCTGAGAAGGACTGGAAACGTTTACATTCTGTCAAATGGAAGGAAATCAGCTCAGATTCCTACCCACTCTAAAATTCTATTACCCATCAATCTACCTGGTAAGAAAACATTTGCTGTGACCAGAGCCACTTTTCAAAGCATAAATCCAATTGTGTCATTCCTCTGCTCCCCACTCAGGCCTGATGGTCAGCTGACATGCACAGCACAGCCATTCTGATGGTTCAAGGACAGGGGTGGGCAAAAGTAGCTTTACAGTTGTTCGTATGGAAAGTAATACAACAATTAATAAATAATAATACAAAAACAAAGTCTGTTTGTGTACGTACAACTGTAAACCTACTCTTGCCCACCCCTGCACTGAAATATTTTCGTATCGGTCCATACCGATACATGGCTGCTGTCCTGAGCACGCCTCCCCCACCCAGGTGCCCCGCCACACACACTGCTCCCACCTCTCTCCCAGACCTTCGGTTTCCCTCCCAAGACGCGGCAGCACCCAGGCCAGCGTCTGTTCCTACGGTTGGTGCCTGTGGGTCGTTTAGGATTTTGAAAATCATTCTCCCCACTCTTTAAAGCCCATAGCCTCTCATCTGGCACACCCTTTCTAACTCTCACCCCTACTGACTTTTCCAGCCCTCACCTCCCACAACACAACCACCGTGAGCCCCAGCTGCTTGCATAGAAGGCACATGCTCCCTACCTGTATTTCTCTCTCCCTCATCTTTGCTCCAAACCTCCTCCTACCCATCTTTCAAAAGCCTTTGCAAGCTTTGGGCAGTGGCAGTATCATAGCCAGTGAGGTTTATCAAAAGCCTTTTCAGTCGTGCCCCAGTTTATGTAGCTGGGTTTCCTGCCCATTCATGGAAGGGCCTTGATAGTTTGGGTGTAACAAGATCTCTGTCTTGCCTTCTTTTCCAAGTTCCTGTTTCACCATTTGTCTTAGACTGCAGCCCCCTCCTAAGATGAGTATTCTGCCTTCACCGTGCCTGAAACCCACCATTTTTGGTAGCAGCAAGGGACAGAGACACCAGGTTATCACAATGTCCAGTAACTCAAGCCAACCCCCCAAAACCACCAAGAGAGAGTACGTCTTGCCTTTCCCCGGCCCACTGTGTCCTCTAATCAACGGCACCGATGAACAGGCAGACTGATCAGCATTTCATTTACCCGTGTTGTAACCACACCCAAACACACCTCCTCCTCCACCACCCGTCCCTCCCACCCTGAACTCGCTTATTTCTCTTTCCTCCACACGACCCTCATTCCTCTACCTTTCTTGTGGCCACAAGAATGTCAAAACTGCGATTTCCGCCTCTTTATCACAGCTGTGGCTTCAAGTACCTTGCTGTGCAAGGTATTTGTCTAATTCCATGATCCCATATATTATGTTTCTCCCAATAAAAATAACTACAAAATGTTTCCCAACATGTATGGCCTTATAATTATATTTTTCCTTCACATACTTATAACCAAATACATCTATGTATTTACTACTTAACACATTTCCATACTCAATTTCAATAGATTGGCCCCAATCAGTAGTATCAATCACCTCTAAAAGAAGACAGAAACCTCTGGTGCAGACGCTGGCCTGGATTCCCAGTCCCCGGGACTTCCTCCCAACTCCTTTCCCTTGGTTCACTAGGCATTTTGCCTCCTCTAACCGTAGCTTTCAGCACTGCCTGCCGGACAGCTCCCCAGCGCCGTTTGCCACAGGTTTGGAGTCCGATGGTGGGCGACCTCGGTGGGACCCACCAGCCTTCTCCCCAGACACAGACAGTTAGAGGCATCCCATGTTGATGCTCATGAACCTCCTCGCTCCCCCTCATCCTCCACAACTGCTTCACCATATCATCACTTCGCCGCGCTATTCGAATATACGGATTTGACGTGTGGAACCAGCATTTACTGACCAGGTGAATGAAGCCTGGTGTTGGGTGATGGGCTGAACATGATCGTCCAGCTTTTCTCTGTTGCCCCTGGCCAGAGTCCAGCCACTGTGTGCCACTCAGCACACCACAGCCGTCTGAGCAGCTGTTGCTCAGCTGATGCCTCTGTCCCTGTGCCCTAAGAGGCTCCAGACACCCCCACATACACACGTGATGAGGACCCTCTCACCCCCACATCCCTGACACACTGTCAATGCCATGCCCCATGGCAAAGGGGGAGACGGCACCCCAAATCCATGGTACACAGCGCCACAGAAAGTGCCAAGAAACCAACTGCAAATAGTGTTGTGGGAGCCATTCTTCACAGACAACTCAGAGGGAATGTGCCCTGGTCTCTATGAGCACAAACCCGGGAGCCCAGCAGCCTGTGTTCAAACTTGGCTCCCCAATGTACTAGTTCTATGACCTTATGCAAGTTACCTAACATCTCTGGGCCTCAGTCTCTGCAAATGGGAGTGACAATAGTAGCTTCCTCAGAGGGTTTGTGAGGATTAACTCAGCTTAATATGTATGAAGTGCTTAATATTTAAAATGTATGAATGTAGTATTTATATTTATGAAGTACTTAAATAAGTACAAGTAAAATTACATATATACGGATATCCATACACATATATAAATATACATAATGTATACATACAAATACATCAATATATACATTATATTTAGTATATACTGTATATATTTAATAGAACTACATAATAAATATCAAATATCATTACAGTATACTATATGTTATACTGTATAAAGGATATTTAGTATTGCCCTGGCTGGGTGGCTCAGTTGGTTGGATCACCATCTCAAACACCAAGAAGCTGCAGGTTTGGCCCCCAGTCAGGGCACATACCTAGGCTGTGGGTTCGATCCCCTGTCAGAGAGGCAACTGATTGATGTTTCTCTCTCATGTTAATGTCTCTCTCTCTCTCTCTCCCTCCCTCTTTCTCTAAAATCACTAAACATATCCTCAGGTGAGGATTTTCTTTAAGTAGATTTAGTAAAATGTATATGTATTTATGTGTACTTGCATATGTACACATATCACTAAAGATCTCAAGAAGTTTGCTGAGAAATTAGCAAGTTTGCTACCCTAACACAGCTATCATTTTAAAAATTATTTTCTTCTAATCTTTTTTTCATTTGCATACATTTTTACATCATGCTGGACCTACAATTTTTTGTCTTGAGTTTTTTGCATAAATGTTTTAAACATTTTTTGGTGTGACTACACAGCCTTAGAGTTCCTTTTTAATGGATGTAGAATATTCCAGTGAGTAAACAGACCTGAATAGACTTAGCTGTTGTATTTGCTACAGTGTTTAGGCTGCAAGTAACAGGAAGCACTGATCCAACACCTTAAACAATAAGGAATTTTCTTACTTCACATAAAAGAAACCTTGGATATAAAGTATCCCTGGGGTTAATTTAGCACCTCAACAATACCATCACAAAGTTCTTTCCATATTTGTGCTCTGTGAACCTGTGGGTGAGGGATGATGTATTGTCCTGATTGTGGCCCTTGTGGTCATATGACTGCAGCAATCGAGGCTGAAGTGGAAGACAAGCTAATTCATATCTCTTCTTAAGAGTAAGGAAAGCCTTCCAGTCTCCCAACAGAACTGGATCACATACCTACTGCTAAGTCAATCACTGCCAAGGGGATGGGATAAGCTTGCTGATTTAGACCAATCAGGATTAACTCCTGGGCTGGGGATAGAGGGTCAAATTTCCCAAGAGTGGAAATGTGTGTATAACTGAACAAAACCAAATTCCTTTCAGAAGGAGGTAGGTAGGGTAAGGTGGACAGATGTTGTGGAGACAGCTAACAGTATCTGTTTTGTCCCTCATTTGAACATTTCATTTACATCTAACTTGGAGGAGCAATTAAGTCTAAGGGATTAAAGTTTTTTTAAAGCATGTTTTATTGATTATGCTATTACAGTTGTCCCATTTTTTTCTCCCCTCTATCCCCCTGTGCCCTGCACTCCCTTCCCTCCAGCATTCCCCCACTTTAGTTCATGTCCATGGGTCGTACACATAAGTTCTTTAGCTTCTCCATTTCCTATACTATTCTTAACCCCCCTGTCTATTTTGTACCAACCAATTCTGCTTCTTATTCCCTGTACCTTTCCCCCTATTCTCCTCCACCCCTCCCCACTGATAACCCTCCATGTGGTCTCCATTTTTGTGATTCTGTTCCTGTTCTAGTTGTTTGCTTAGTTTGTTTTTGTCTTGTTTTTGTTTTAAGGTTCAGCTGCTGATAGTTGTGAGTTTGTTGTCATTTAACTGTTCATATTTTTGATCATCTTCTTTTCCTTAGGTAAGTCCTTTCAACATTTCATATAATAAGGGCTTGGTGATAATGAGCTCCTTTAACTTGACCTTATCTGGGAAGCATTTTATCTGCCCTTCCACTCTAAATAATAGCTTTGTTGGATAGAGTAATCTTGGATGTAGGTCCTTGCCTTTCATGACTCCAAATACTTCTTTCCAGCCTTCTTCCAACCCTTTTTGCCTGCAAGGTTTCTTTTGAGAAATCAGCTGCTAGTCTTATGGGAACTCCTTTGTAGGTAACTGTCTCCTTTTCTCTTGCTGCTTTTAAGATCCTCTCCTTATCTTTAATCTTGGGTAACTTAATTATGGTGTGTTTTGGTGTGTTCCTCCTTGGATCCAACTTCTTTGGGACTCTCTGAGTTTCCTGGACTTGCACATTTATTTCCTTCTCCAGATTGGGGAAGTTTTCCTTCATTATTTTTTCAAGTAAGTTTTCAATTCCTTGCTCTTCCTCTTCTCCTTCTGGCACCCCTATGATTTGGATGTTGGAATGTTTAAAGTTGTCCCAGAGGTTCCTAAGCCTCTCCTCATTTTTTTTTTAAATTTTTCTTTCTTCATTCTACTCTGGTTGAATGTTTATTTCTTCCTTTTGTTTCAAAGCATTGATTTGAGTCCCTGTTTCCTTCCCTTCACTGTTGGTTCCCTGTATAACTTTCTTCATTTCACTTTGTATAGCCTTCACTTCTTCCTTTATTTTGCAGCACTAATCAATCATTTCTGTGAGCATCCTGATTACCAGTGTTTTGAACTCTGCATCTGATAGGTTGGCTATCTCCTCATTACTTAGTTCTTTTTCTGGATTTTTGATTCATTCATTTGGGCCACATTACTGTGTCTTGGCACACCTGTTATATTGTAATGGGCAGAGCCTTACGTATTCACCAGGGCAGGGCAACCCACATCACTGCATTGTGGTGCTGTATGTGGGGGAGGGATCAGAGAGGGAACAATACCTCCCGCTCAGCTCTTGCCTCACTTTCAGTCACCTCCCCAGCTACCCACAAGTGTGTGTGCCCTTCTGGTGTTGATGCCTGGGTAAGTGGATTTGTGTACTTTCTAGGATCCTGTGAGTCTCTCCAATGAACTCTCCTGTGAGACTGGCAGTTTCTCCCGCTGCTGCAAACCCCACAGGTTTTTACAGACAGAGGTTTTGAAGCTTTCTTCCTGGCTCTGGAAACCTGGGTTACTTAGTCTGTCTCGCTCCCCAGTTGTTCCTCCTGGTTTACCCACATGGAAATGTGGGACCACCCACTCCACAAGCCACAGCCTCACCTGCTCTGGTCCTCCAGGCCCCGCCTTGCCACGAGTCCTCTTCACCTTGGTTGCCCCTCTCTGCCCCTCTCCACCCCTCCTACCAGTCTGGGTGAATGTTTCTTCTTTAACTCCTTGGTTATCGGACTTCCACAGTTTGATTTTCTGGCAGTTCTGATTGTTCTTTGTTTTTAAATTGGTTGTTATCCTTCTTTTGGTTCTGTGAGGAGGCAAAGAGTATCTACCTACACCTCCATCTTGGCCAGAACTATGAAGGGATTAAAATTCTTAAAGGGGATGGCATTTGAGCTAGGTTTTGAAGATGTGTAAATGTCAATCAACAATCAACAGTGGGAAGGGCCAGCATTTCAACCTGAAGTTCAGCCTGAGTAGAGTCAGAGGAGCAGCATCGTGGGGCATTTTCCCAGGAAGAATGAGTGTCCCTGGGAAACTGGAGTTTTTGGTGATGAAAGTGAAGAGGGGTAGAATTAAGGCCAGTTTGAGGCCCAACTGGAGTAAGTCTTTAAGTGCTGGTTGAAGGAGGCTGGACTCAGAATTTGGGGGCCATGGGGGCCACTGAGAAACAAAGGAGTTGAGCTTTGGAGGAAACCCTAGATGTGGTTACAGGATATACAGCTGGGGAGAGGTGGGTGGACAGACACCAGTCAGGAGGAGGCCACGATCACCAAGGGTGGTGCCACGGGCTCACCCCATGGTGGTGCTCAAGGAGGGGAGGTGACAGACTACTCATCCGGGGAGGTGGGATCCACAGGATCAGTGGTGCTTTCATAGGACAGGGCCCAGAGGCAGTGGGTGACAAGATGAGTAGGCATCATTAACCAAGCCAGCAAAGGAACAGAGTCAAAGAATCTTCCAAGAATACAGCCCCGCCTGCGGCATGCGTAGAGTCCTGGATTTCCAGGCAAGGTGCCAGCACCTCGAATGGTGACAGCTGAGAGCAGCCCAGGAGGCCCAAACAAAAATGCATTTATGCCCACATCAGAGGCGGAGGGAACTTGTGTTCGCTGTTAAAGTTTAGGAGGCGTGCTCTGTGGAAGTTTTTGTACATTAATTGAAGTGGGACCTCTAATTGGATTTCAATAAAACAGGCTTCATGAATACAAGACTAAGAAAAGCCGTGAAAAGGCTTTGCCTACCATTTGTGTCCCATTGTCTCCAAGGAAAGGCACTGGACATTAGATTGAAGTGTGGGATGCCCTCAGGGAAGTGTCCCACAGCCACCAACCAGAAGCCAGTCTGGGCTCGCCCGCTCTGTAGCATGTGGGAGGAGCTCTACCCATTTATTTGTTCCTTCGTGTATTTATTCGTTTATCCACAAACTGATTAAATACCTGCTTTGTTGCAGGCACTGGGCCAGGAACAGAGCCACCATCAAAGTGGTTCCAGCCCCTGCCCTTACAGAGCTCACAGTCAGTCTAGTTGGGACGCAGACGAGTCCCGCGTGGTTGATAAAATGCTTTGACAAGGGATCCCAGTGGAGCCGCAATGGGCTGGAAGACAGGACATCTGGGGTGAGGACTGAGGAGGAAGAGGGAGCTACCTAAGAAGCAGTAACACAGGTTGACATCAGCAAAGTGCCCACTGGGGTGCTGGCAGTTAACTGTCTCCCACTTCCTTATCACAACACTGTGAGGTGGCTCTTACTACTACCCTCACTTTTCAGAGGAGGAAACTGAGGCTCAGAAGGTTCAGGAACATGTTCAGAGACTGACGCCAACAGCATCTACAAGGAAGCAGCAGCCAAAACACTGCAAAACTGGCCACATCTACATACGCAGTGCCTACTGGGTGCCTCAACCTGTGTGGTAGAGTCGGGGGCCTGGCTTTGAGCTCCAGCTCTGCCTCTTAGCCAAGGTTAAGACTTGCATGCCTCTGAGAGTGAAGGTCTCCTTGAATCTCAGTCTCAGCCTACTCCTGAAGCTTTGGGCTGGTCACAAGACCCCTGTGAGCCTCCACTTCTTCATGTAAAAACTATAATAGTTTTACAAAATGCCTACTAGGTGTCAGGAGCTGTTGTAATTGCTTTCCTGTAATGCCCCACTGACCTCACATGCCTGGTCTCCTTCCCTTATTGGGCCTTTGCTCAAAAGACACCTTCCCAGGGAGGCCTCCCTCTGCTTGCCTATTTACATTGCAACCTCCCAGCTCCATGTCCCTCCTTAGCACTTCATAACGTTTGAGCACTCTGTGTCATATACTCATTTCTTGTCTGAGACCTTCCCCTCAACTGGAGCGAGGATTGCTTGCCTTTTATTCCCTGCTACATCCTAGGGCCTAACATGTGCCCAGCACATAGCAAGTGCTCATCAATGTTTGTTGACTGAATGAAAGTCCTCACAAGCACCAGTGAGGTGGGTGCTGTTAATCAGCCCTGATGTGATATCATTATCCTAGAAAATTCTATGCGCAAGGGGCCCCAGTACATAATAGGTCCTCCACGAATATGGTTCAGAAATGCCCTTTTCTTGATTCCAGATCAACCAGAGAAAGAAGACCTGTCTCCCAGATCACTCAGAGTTCAGCAAATAATTTGACATCTGCTCCTTCATTCAGGTTCTTTGAGGGGCCAATCAAGGGACAAGTTTCCCACCTTGAGGTGGCTAATGAAGGTTAAGTAATAAATGCCAAGACTTAACACATGAATCTGGACAGTTTTCTGGCTGAAATCTCCTTCCTGCCCACTGAGGTCTCAGCCACCCAGATGCCCTGCTCTGAGCTCAGCCATGCGTATCCTCACAGCCTCCACTCTGCTGCCCAAGCCCCGCCTTCCTCCTGGCAGAAAACACACGGGAAGGGTGTGAAGAGGCCGTTTCCAGGAGCAGAAACCCAAACCTGAGAAGCATATGAAGAGACACTCGGACGCACTACTAATCAGAGAAATGCAAATTAAGGCAATGAGACATCACATGCTTTCTAATGATTAGACAGGCAAACATTAGAAAGCGAGGCAATGCCCAGATGTGGGGTGCTGATGTTCATCCTGCAAATTAAGTGTATCCTACTCTCTGACCTTGCAGTTCTGCACCTGGGTGTAAATCCAAGGACATTCTCGCACAGGTCCTTGAGAGGACAGGCCTGAGGACGTCTCTTGCAGCATCGTTTGTGGTGACAGAAAGTAGAGGACACCCTTGGTGTCTGTGGAGCTGACGCTCAGCACGAGCACCGGCAGGAGTAGGGTAGGTGTGCACGCAGCCCCGTGGGTGAGTGTTAAACATGGAATGCATAACAGAAAATAGCAAACAGAGGGAGAGCTAGTGCTCACTGCGATCGACTGGACTACTGTTCAGCAGACATTCACACCCTTCTCTAAGGGCGGACTACACTCCCCTGCCCCACTAACTCTGGGCCTGGCTATGTGGCTTATTTTGTCACTGAAATGTGGGCAGAAGTGACTGTGTACCGTCCCCCAGCCAACACTTACCTGATGCCTCTCACCCCTTTTGCATTTCTGCCATTGCCGTGAGAGCATTTCCCGGGTAGATGCTGTCCCCAGAATGACAGGGCATGCACAGGGCAGACCTGAACCCAACCCATAGCTGGGGCCAAGGCCAGGCGGCCCCCAGCCCATGTCACCCCGCCCAACCCCAGACCCACAAACAAGAAAAATGATGCTTGTTTTCATAAGCCACTGGGTTTCAGTCAGCGATGTAAAACTGACCAATTGTTTACCTCTGGGGTTTTCCATTTAATATTTTCAGACAACGATTGAGCATAGGTAACTGAAACCGCAGAAAGTGAAACTGCAAAGGGGAGACGACTGTACAGCCTTGTTGCAGAAATAGGTAATATACTTACTATTTCTATAAACTTAAAATATGCAAAGTGACACCTCTGTAAGAACATATACAAACATAAACACTTTAAACAGAACCAACAGTCGCTGGAACGGGAGGAGGGAACCGGGGATCAAAGAAATCAATGGATCACTTGGCGACTGGCACGGAAAACTGACAACCACCGCCCCATCAGAGCGGAGCGCCCCTCACCCGCTGTGGGGGGCCGCTCCCGGCCCCTCGGCGCCAACACGCCCACGGAGCGGGCCCAGAGCTGCCCTGAAGCGGGCCGCGGCTGGTGCTCAACGAGCACCTGCTGAACCAGTGACTACGATCAAAAATCTGAAGACTCTTCTGACTCTTTGACCCCCAGAACCTTCCCTCCGGATCCAAGTTTCACACTATTTCAT
Source organism: Trachops cirrhosus (assembly GCA_028533065.1). NCBI lineage: Eukaryota > Metazoa > Chordata > Mammalia > Chiroptera > Phyllostomidae > Trachops > Trachops cirrhosus. The sequence goes on along the minus strand of CM052540.1, from coordinate 85,838,469 downwards.
CGGAATTCAAGTGCCTGGAGGAGGGTCTCTGTCAGCTTAACCTCCCGGGTCTCTTTCAGAAACAGATCCAAGGGCCTCTCACGCTACCCTCCCCTCATTTAACCCTAAATAAACCTCCAGGGGAGGAACACCACTGGGGCACAGGAAGGGAACGAAGGCTTAAAAAGCAAGCTATGAATTTAATTTCCAAGGAAACTAGGACGCAAAGAGAACCGGAAGTGGAAGAAGCCCAGAGTAAGCGGGCCAGCCTCACCGCAGAGCCCTGGTTCTGGAGCCCCGCGGCTCGGGGTGAATCCCGACGCCGTCACTCCATAGCTGGGCAAGTGTGAGAATGCACTTAGCCTCTCCGAGCCTCCGTTTTCCAATGCGCACGATGGGGATAAGAGAGTCCCCCCGTCGCGGGGCTGTTGAGAGAATTCAGGGAGAGGGTCTACACACAGCACCCGCTCCGAGCCCAGGCGCACGATGGAGCTCAGGTGCGCTGAGCACCGACTCCGACCGCCGTGCCCCGAAGGAGGCAGGCCAGACGGTGCTCTTGTGGAGCTCACAGGGTAACAGGCGGGAGTGAGCAAACAACAAGGGTTCAGGGGTCTGCGGAAGCGGGGAGGCGGGGCAGTTAGAGCGGGGTCTATTTCACGCAGGACAGCAGGGGAGGCTTCTCTGAGGGGAAGACTTTGAGAAGAAGCCTGAAGCTTAGCAGGTGCCCATTATGGGAAGGGCTGGTGCAGACAGGGCCCGGCAGGAGACCCCACTCCCATCAGCAAAGAGTGGCCCCCTCTCCCACCCCCTGGGAGGGGCAGCCAGAGCCAGAATGAGAAAGGGGCCACCCGCCCACAGGTTGTCAGTCCCATCTCCCGGCTGTCACACCCTGATGAGGAAAGGACACTTCAGAGTCAACATGGGCTCTACTTGGGTTTTTTACCGCCGATGCCAGCTGGAGTCCCTGGCACAGGCACTGACTGTAGGCTCTTTCTACCCGAGTCTGTAGGACATGTAGTCAGAACCTCAGCTGAACATTTACTCAGTGCCAGGTTCTCGGCCAGACCCCAAAGTATGAAGAAAACCCACCTCTCAGGCCCTCCACAAGCTCCCTCGGAGTTGCGGTGGCTGCTGCTTCAAACCAATGCCCCCCTCTGCCTAGGGACATCTGTGAATCACAGCTTTCAGAGTGCAGACTGGAGCACATCCCCGCTGATCTCGTTGCTGACGCTGCAGCGGCCTCCACGATACAGACCAAGGTTCTCGACCTGTGTGACATCTGAGGCTTGCTGCGACCTGGCCCCGCTTGAGGAGCCTGGCTCTCCACCGCTGCCCCCTGCCCCTCAGTGTCCAGCTAGAGCCATTAGCTGCTGCAGAGGGAACAGGCCGTGGGCATCCATTCTCCTCCAGTTTGTACATGCTGATCCTCCCACTTAGTAATGTCTTTCCCTACGCTGGCCACTGGGTTCGCAAGGTGCACTCATATGGTACAACTCAGCGACCCCTGCCTGATAACTTAATCCCTGCCCCATGCTGAGTTAGGTCCGGCTCTGGGAGCCACACGTCAACTGTGCCACAATCTAAGACCCTTCGATCCCAGGACCTGGGGCATCAACCCCAGCTGACCTTCACCCAGCCTGCCTGGGACAGTAAGGACTTCACGTGCCCATCCCAACAGCAACCCTAGCAGGGGAAGAGGAAGAGCTAACACTCACCCGATGCTTACTGGGGGATGACCTTGCTCACTTTGTGAACAGGGGAACTGAGGCTCAGAGGGGGCAAGGTCTCCAAGCTCTCAAATCAGAGCCAGGACTGGAACCCAGGTCTTGGCTTCCTCTGGCTCAAAGTCATCCTCTTTGCACTAAACCAAACAATGGGTCACTCCCCACCCCCCAGCCACAGTTGCCCTGACAATCCTGACCTCCCTGTCCACACCCCCTTCTTAATGAAACTGACCACAGTCCTGGGGCTATTCCGTGTGATCCCACCCTCTGCCTCAGTTCATTGGAGCTGGGTTGTTCCCAAGCTGGACCAATCAGGTTCTCTCTCCCTGTGTTTTTGAAAATGGGATCTAGAGACTCCCATGGGGCTATGGTCATCACGTTGAGACCACAAGAAAATAAAGAAGCAGAAGTATGAGGAATAGAGGTAAGACCCTGGAGGTCAGTCCCCTTCCGGTGTCCCAGGCTCTGGTCTTCTAACATTTACCTGGGTCCTGCGAGGCTGTCCTCTCACAGCCCCCTTTGCAGTCACGCTGGCCTGAGCAGGCTTCTGGCTCTTGCAACCAATCTTTCTCCTGCTCCAAAAACCCTCACCAGACTGCAGTCCGATGTGGTGCCAAGGACTGAGGAAGCGCTCTCAAGTCCTCGCTCAGTCAGCTCCACTGGGCAAACAATCTACAGGCGAAACAGTGCCCTTTTGCAGACCCCTTTTGAGATGGTCTCGCAGAAGGGCAGAGGGTCACTCAGGATGACCACTGACTTCCCAAGAGTCCAAAATTCTGTGCTTCCTGAAGGCCACCATTGAGGCAAGGGCACCTCAACACCCTGGCAGGAGCCTGGCAGGGACGGGAGCAGACGCCCAGATGGAGAAGGAGGTGTGGCAAGTGGTGCGGGCTGGACATCAGGATGGGCGTTAGGGAGCAGCAAAGCCAGCAAGACCCTGAGGGGCGGGCAAGCGCCTGCCACCAATGGCTAAGCAGGAGGAAACTGCTGGCGAGAGCAAGAGGGGCTCTTCAGTTCTATCCAGACAGCAGTAACAAGGCAGGGATGAATGGGCTGCTCGGAGCCAAAGGTATGATGTCAAAAGCATGAGGGCAAGTGAGCAGAACTCCCCAAGTTCTGCTTTGTTTCCGATTTCTCTGGCAAGAAAGAGGATCGTTTAAAGAAAAACGGGCAGAGGGAGCGCCGGCAAGGCGGAATCCAAGTCCAGATGGAAGCGAGGCCCTGCACTTTCCGAGTTTGTCCCAGCCCAGAGAGCAGGGGCCCTCTGTGGGTGTGCAGTGGGGAACCCTGGGGACAGGGAGGGACCCAGCACCTGAGAGCTGGAAATGGTCTTCCAGTTTCAAAAGGAGAGCATTATGTTAAGTGAAATAAGCCAGACGGTGAAAGCCAAATACCATATGATCTCACCTTTAACAAGAACCTAAATCAACAAAACAAACAAATAAACAAACAAGGAAAATATAACCAAAGACACTGAAATTGAGAACAGGCTGACAGTGACCAGAGGGGAGAGGGGAGGGAATTTCAGGGGAAAAGGGGAAGGGCTTGTAGGAACAAGTATAAGGACACACGGACAAAAACAAGGAGGGGCGGAAACAGGAGAGAGGTGGGGAGGGCTTGGGGGTGGGCTGGGATGGGAGTAAAAGGCAGAAAACTGTACTTGAACAATTAAAATAAAATTAAAAACATATATAAAAATATTAAAAAATTAAAAAACTTTAAAAAAAGGAGCAAGAAACTAGAATGTGCAAGCGAAGGGTGACAGACACCCAGCCAGACTCTTGAATTACCGCAGTGGGACGGCCCCCTGAGACAGCAGTCCAGCCTCCTGAGCCCCTGTCCCTGGCCGCCTGCGAGAGGCGGGCGGTGCGGTGGGAAGCGGGGCCCGCTCTCGGGCCACAGAAGCAAGGCTTTGAATTGCAGGAGTTTGGACTTTTAAGTTCAAAAGCTACAGTTTTTGCTGTAAATACTGAATTTAGAAGAGAGGAAAGTCTGGGCCGCCTCACCCCCCACGTCCCTGCTGAAAAAAGCTCCCCTGGCCTGGGGCGCAGAGGAGGGGAAGTCAGAGCATGTGGCGGAGGTTTCCACATGTCACTGAAGCCCATTTCCTCCCCTTCATGGGCACGGAGTTAAACTGCATTTCCCCGTGCAGCCATATATATGACTGAGTTCTGGCCAAAGGAGCGTGGGCGGAAATGGAGCGAGCCAGGCCCCTGGGGGCCTCCCACACCGCCCTCCACTCTCCCTGCTCCCCAGCGGCTGTGAGCAGGGAGGACTCAGACGCCCTGCGGGGGAGGGCCTGGGTCTCCGGGTGAACGCGTGGAAGGTGCCTGCGGCAGGAGCTCCGGCGCTGGACTTCGAGAGAGCAGAAAGTCAATTTTTCTCATGGAAAGCCACCACAATGGGGGGCTTCTGTGTTACAGCAGCTAGTGTTAGTGACGCAGAAAAGCAAAGGGACACAGAGGCTGCAGTGGATCGCGGGAGTGGGCTCCTGCACGCTCCCCAACACACACTCTCACACACACACACTGCCCTGCAAGGGAGAGAGTCGCAGACCGGGAAACCTTAAGGCTGAAAATCACCCTGACTCCCAGGGAGAGTGGCAGGCCTCAGTGGCTGCCCTGCACCCAGCACAGGCAGGAGCAGGTGCGTGCTTGCCCGGGGTTTCCAGACGACAGGCCTCTGCGGGAATAAGCAAACCACCACCGCATGACTGCTACAGGCTGAATGTGTGTGCCCCTCCCCCAGTCCTGACTCCCCAGGAGAGGGCATTTGGGGGTGGGGCATTTGGGAGGTGATCAGGTTACAGAGGTGGAGCCTCGGAGCCCTCATGAATGGGATTGGTGACTTTATGAAAGAGAACCCAGGAAGCTCCCTGTTGCCTTCCGCCCTGTGAGGTGAGGACACAGCAGCGACAGGACAAGAGTCAGTCCGTGAAGCAGACCCCAGATCTGCCAGCACCCTGATCTCAGACTTCCAGCTTCCCTGACGCTGAGAAATAAATTTCTGTTGTGTATAAGGCCTCCATCTGTGGTGTTCCATTATAGCAGCCCAGGCTAAGACAGCGATCAACAGAATAATGATGAATAGAGAAGCCAGACACAAAAAAGTACACCGCATGATTACATTTCTATAGAAAGTTAAAAACAAGCAAATTTACCATGTTTAGTTTTGCACGCTTGGTGGTGAACTATGGAGCAGGGCCGCCAACCTTTTCTGTAAAGCGTCAAGGAGGAAACAATTACACCTTCCGTTCTGTGGGCCACGTGGTCTCTGTCTCGGTCGCTGGGCTCTGCCGTCGGATCATGAAAGCAGCCTTCGACACACGTAAGGGGGTGGTGGGGCAATGTTCCAATAAAACTTTATTTACAAAAAGGCGTGCTTTGCGGGTCCCTGCTGTTCAGCAAGCACGGCGGGGAGTCCTCTCCTCAGGAACAGGAGTCGGTGGTGCTCAGGCAGGGACACAGGGGCCGCAGGGTCTTTCTTGACCCCAATGGTGGTGAAGTTTCAGGTTTATAATAATTTGTTGTGCTATATATTCATATTTTATATACTTTTCTGAATCGTACTATATTTCCCAACTCTTAAAAAGTTACATAAATAGTAGATAGACAAAATGTGGTATATTTGCACAATGAAATATTATTTGGCAATAAAAAGAGATGATGTGCTAGCCCTGGACAGGTGGCTCAGTCGCTTGGAGCGTCGTCCTGTAGGCCAAGAGGCTGTGGGTTCGATTCCCGCTCGAGGCACATATGAGAGGCACCCGATGGATGCTTCTTGGTGACATCGATGTCTCTCTCTCTCTCAAATCACTAAGCATAACCTCAGGTGAAGATTTGAGAAAAATTAAAAAAAAAAGAAATGAAACACCGATAAATGCCACAATGTGGATGAACCATGAAAACATTATGCCATGTGAAAAAAGGCAATCACATCAGTCCTTGTATGTGTCCAGGACTTGTGTCCGTTGGCAAATCTACAAAGACGGACAGAAGGTCGGTGGCTGCGCAGTCTGTGGGGGCAGGAAGACAGGGACAGCCGCCGAGCGAGGCAGCGGTTTCCCTTCGGGGTGAGGAAAGCATTCTCTCACTGTAACGGTTACGGTTGCGTAAGTCTGTGAATGATCTGAAAACCATGGCACTGTGTACTTAAGTGGGCAAATTGTATGCTAAGTGAATTATATCTTAATAAAGCTGTTACCGAAAACATTTTTAATTAAAATTAATGAATGCAACCAGTGGCCTCTGCCCTCACCAGCAGTGATGCCCCGAGGAAGGGGATGAGACTGAGCAGACAGACCCAAGCTGTGGAGAGGACGCTGTCCTCCTCCCGCCTGCAGAAGCACCGCCACCACCGCCCTCCACACCAGGCCTGTTGGCGAGGCGCGCTGGAAATCAGAAGCCCAAGAGGCCGGAGATTCCGACAGCAGATAGGGGCCAGGGCGCCCTCGCCAAGAGACACAGGACTTTTGAAACTCAAATGCGGTGTCGGGTGAAAGCCCGAGCAGAGCCGAGCCTTGCGCGGTCAGGCCGGCAGGAGCCAGCTCCCGGGCATCAAGCTGGGGCGGGGGCCTCAGCCCTCAGGGAACGTGTGTTGGAAAGGGCCTCTGTCTCAAGTGTGTGGTTTCTGGTGGCTTCCAGGCGTGGGTAGGGTCTCAGGCTCCATCAGGGGCTAGAGCTCCTCTGCTCCTCATGCAGACTGAAGGTGGCATGTTTGGGGGCTCCCGTGTTACATCCCAGACTTTGCAGAGCCTCCAGGGAACCTGACAGATGGCTGCAAATGATGAGCCTGCAGGAGCCGGCAGATGGGATGCACGAGGAGCAGAGGGCGCAGGGAGCGAGCAGCCGCGGGAGGCCTCAGCTGCCACATCACTCTGCTCCACGCAGCCCCTGACAGCTGTGGGCCAACGGAGCCGCCTAACTGGGTCAGAACACACAGCAACAAGTATAAAAGACACATGAACAAAAACTGGGGGGGGTGGAAATGGGGGGGAGGTGGGGAGGGCTGGGGGTGGGCTGGGATGGGAGTAAAAGGCAGAAAACTGTACTTGAACAACAATTAAAATTAAAAAAGTTTAAAAAGAAAAACACAGCAAAGCCAACCAAAGAATTTCCTGGGCCCGAGAAGCAGAAGAGGGACCAGAAGGCACCAGACATGGTGGAAAGACCTGAGATGTATGGCGGAAATAGCACAGGGCTTTGCTGTGTGACCACAGGAAAGTAGCTCAACCTCTCAGAATCTGTTTCCTTGGGCATAAACCAGAGATAAGAGCGCCTACTCCAAAAAGCTGTCAAAAGAATTAAGTGAAACAAGGGGTGTGGAGATATATAGCAGTGAATGGAATTCTGTGCATTATTCAATAGAGGTTAGTTGAATATCAGTCAGTAGAAGTAAGCACAATTGAGTTACTTTCCAAGACAGCTTTCTAGTTGGCTGGGCCCAAACGAGGAGACTGGGGATCACAACACAGTGCCCAGGCTTGCGTCGACTGCGCCAAACCCTGGGCTAATCCTCACATGGATCATTTCATGTTGTTGGGAAGGATCCACGAGGTGGCTGCTGTTATCCCCTCTCACAGAGGATGAGAGGGAGCGTTAAAGAGGGTGGAGAGCATGCCTGGGGCCCCTCGGATGGTAAGGCACAGCTGTGCTGTGCATGAATGACACTCAGAAGCTGTGTTCAAACCCCAGCTCTGCCACCACCTGGACCTGGAGGAAGTCCCCTAACCTGAGACTCAGCTTCCTGACCTGAAAAAGGAAGAAAAATACTGACTTCACGGGCTGTTGAGGGGATAAATGGGATAATATGCCTGAAAGGAACTGGTATACAGCAGGTGCTCAATGAGTGCTTGCTCTATTGCCAGGGTTGGGCTGGGAAGGCTGCCCAAGAGCAGATGCCCAATTTCTCAGGGACCGTTCCGCAGTAGGCACCCTCACCAGGCTCGGCCCGTGACAGCCACAGAGTCTTTTCCTTGGGGCCTCAGTTTCACTGCACAACGGCCCAGATGAAACCAGCTCTCTGAGCCCTTGCGACCTGACAGCCTATGCGTGAGGGTGACTCCGATCTTGGGACTGGAAGTGTGACAGGAGGGGAGCAGGGAGAAGGGGCATGAGGCCTGAGGGCCTTGGAGACCCACAAGTGCCTTCCCAGGCAGCGTGCTGGCCCTTTCTCCCTCCCAGCCCCTCGGGCCAGCACTTACCTCTTCCTTCCTCTCACTAGATTTCAGTCCTGCCGCAGCCATGGCTCCCTTTGGGTTCTACTCTAACTGAACAGCTCACCTGGCGGCAGTAATGCAACAGTGAAGCACAGGGACTCTGCAGCCCACCTGCCTAGGTTCCAACCCAGCTCTGCCACTGACAACCCACGTGGTCTTGAGTCTCAACAACCTCCCCAACAACACAGTATAACAGCAGCACAAGCCTCATCAACCCAGGGCGGGGGCAGGCGGCTGTGTCTGGCACATTGGCAAAACAGAAATAAGTTTGGGGAATTATTATTATTTATTTTAAAGCATCTTGTAAGAAATAATCCGGTATGCTAAAACCATGGGTTGACAGACATCATTGCTCAGGATGGGGCTGAAGCAATTGGGCTTTCCAAGCGAATCAATGTGAGGAGAGAGTGAGCGAGTAGTAATACAAGGTGGTGTGTGTGCAATGCACAGCCCGAGCTGAGAAGGGCGTGCACAGTAAAAATGCAGAGCCCTTTGTTTAAAAACAGTATTAAGAATTTCAAAACAGTGACAAAGAGCATTAAACCAAAAGTAGGGCCCTTCCGTGCCCAGGACCCGCTGTGACCATCCAGGTCACGTGCCCTTGAAGCTGGCCCTGGTTCTATGTGGTGACAGAGGTATGGGTTGCAGGGAGGGCTGCCTTTCTTGAAAGTCATCGAACATTTGAAGCCTGTGCTTTTCACTGTTTGTGATTATACCAATGAAATTATATCAATTAAAAGAAGGAAACATGACAAAATGGGGTTTCAAACTCTCAGCTCATCGCAGGCAGTGTGGCTCAGCCACGAGGTGCAGGTGCAGACTCGTGTGGGGTGCTGCCTTCTCTAAGCCCGCCTGTGCACCCCGGCCCCGCCTGCAGCTGTGCGGGATGTGCGCTGCCCGGCCCTGGCCGTCCACACAGCACGGAATGAATCTCAAGCCCCAGAGTCTCACAGCTGGCACCCTGCACAGCTGCACGTGGCGAGCTTGGTTTGTAGCTGTGTGTCTAACTTCATTTGAAAGAATCAACACATGTCAAGTGAGGGCTTTTAGTGAGTGCAGGGCCTGGGTCAAATGGAAGGGTCTTGTTGAAATCCCAGTCTAGGGAGAAGGAGCCCAGGGGGAGCCAGCCCAGGCCTGGAAAGACTTCCCCGGGACATGGGAAGGAGCCGTCCTTCAGATCCCTCCGACCTGGTGCAGCTCAGCAAGTCCTCTGCCCCCAGCACTGCTGAAACCTCCTCCACTCGGACGGACAAAGGACTGGATTTAAGCGTCCAAGGTCATTTCTCCCACCGAAGTATGATAAGACCACAGAGTCATTTAGAAATTTAAATTACCACTGTTTACACTCAGCAGTCTTCTCACCATGGAGAAACTGTTTCCAATTATGAAACAGGAAAGCTGGCCAGCACTTGGGGTCGATAGGACGCTGCCTGAGAGTGCGCAGGTGACACTACCCAGACACCTAATTACTTGGAAAGGTAATCTTAAATAATTGGAACCAGAGCAACTGGAGCAATTATGAGATGTTGTGATCTCCAGGAGCAGCCCTCCACCAGGCATAGGGTTCAATCACCTTTAATAAGAGCAGGTAATTAGAGGGATCCAGACTTTCAGGACAAAGTGGCAGAACCAGCGCTCCGGAATGAGGGAGGGAGGCATGTGATGCCGGAGAAGTGAGGCTGGAGGCAGGTTTGGATGGAAGTGTGGGATGAGAAAGGGCAGGTGCTGCTTAGAAGAGTTCAGGAGCCTGGAGACTGACTCTAACCTAAACTTGCTGTGTGACCTTGAGCAAGGCACTTGACCTCTCTGGGCTCTCCCTTTCCTTCCACTCTTCATTCACTCAGCAAAAGTTCATTGTGCATCAGCCAGGTGCCCCGCACTGAGGACAGTGGGACTCACTCTTGCACATGTCATTCATTCTCCAGGAATGACCGGCCCGGGGGCCCCTCATGGACAAGAAGGAATGCCACTCCTCCTTCAGGACCTGCCCCACCCGGGCCCTCGCACAGCCTTGCCAGACTGTCATCATTCCTTCCACAGTCCTCTAGCCACTCAGGCTGGGCCCCGGACTCACAGAAGTCACTCTTTTCCTCCCTGTCGGTCCCCCATCAGGAGGCCTCTCAAGAGCAGAAGCTGCAGGTGATCTTCCTCACTGTCCTAGCTCCTGGCACACAGCTTGGCATGGGGATGCTGACCGCTGGGCAAGGTGGCCAGAGGTCACCGCAGCCTGTTCCTGAAAGCAAGGCTGCAGCCTGTCCTGCCTGCAAGAATAAAATGGCTCCCAGAGATGCAGCCCTTGTTAGGAGGTTATTGAGAATGGCCAGGGAAGGATCTCCATCTGTAGGAGGGTCCCAGAGCTCTGCTGCCTCCACAGATGGGCCAGAGCCATTCAGACAACCGACAATTCCCACCCTCAGCCAGAAGGCTGCAAGAATTATCTTGATATGGTCTGAGAACGGCAGGTGAGAAGGAATAACCTCCTGTGACCACTCGGGCCGGCCTCCTGCCTCTCTGCACCCTGCAGCATCTGCCGCATTGGGATGGGAGAATCTGAGCGCTCATTTTGTCAGTCCCGGGTCCACAGGTATGCATGTGCTCGGTGACTTGGGAGCACAGAGCGGGAGTGACTGACTCAGTCTGCAGGCGAGAGAGCACTTTGCAGAGGCAGGACCCGTGGGTTGGCTTGTGAGAGCTGATAGTTCCCCAGACAGCAGGGGTAAAAACCACCCAGAATTAATGCATAGGCGGCGCTGACCACCCAGCCTGTCTGGGCTGCAGCCAGCGGGCTGACCCATTCAGCTCCCATGTCAGAGTCTGGGCAGCCATGGGGGTTGGTCCCGTTCCCTTCCCTGCTCAGCATGTTCTGATCTATGCACGTTTCAGTTCTGTGACATAAATCAATAAAGTGCACTACATAAATTAAGTGAGCAGCAGAACTGTAAATAGATTTCAGAGGGAGAACAGAGAGAGGTTGAGGGAACCAACAAGAGACTATTATAGGAACTGAAGTGAGAAATGACTCAGGCAGGACTCAGGATTGTGGCCACGGAGCCACCACGCCGTTACACAGCACTGAAATATCAAACAAATGAAACCTACAAGCTTTGGACACTGTTCCACAAAAATTGCTAGCTGGTGGCTGCCAGAAACCCCAGCTTGCTGGGAAACAGGGGCAGGGAACAGGGAGCAGGGATGACTTAAAACCCAGCTCAGCTCAGGTAGGTGGCTTCCAAAAGTCAGGATCCAGGATTTTGAACCCAAATGGACTACCCAGTGTCTGTAATGTGGCCCCTGGTCCTCATTCATTCATTTATTCATTCACTCATTCACTAAACCTTTACTAAATTCTGGAATTGTGCCAACCCCATCTGGGGCAGGGGGGCCACAAGAAGGACAAGATCCAGTGCCTGTCCTCAGAGAAGGTCCAGTCTGCCGGTCGCGATGACCTCAATGCACTCTGATGGGTGCTAACAGCACCAGGCACAGCGGGTACCTCCGGGGCTCAGGGTGGCGTTTTGTCTCAGTTGGGTTTTAAAGGGTAAACAGAAGCTTGCAAGGCAACCGGACGTACAGACAACCCAGGCAGAGGGAAGAGCACATGCAAAGGTGCAGAGGCCTGAGAGAGATGGCGAGTGTGGTGGAGAGTGTGCAAGGAGGAAGCCGGGCTGGCGCGCCAGGCCACGTTGTGGATCGTAGAAGGTGGAGTGCGGATGGCAGGCAGGCCCTGGGTCCCGGAGGACCGTGACCGCCGAGCTAAACCATCCTGTGTGAGTGGGAACCCCAAAAGGATTTTAAGCAGGAGATGGATGTAGTTGGGTCTTCATTTTAGACAGATAATTAAGACTTCAGTACGGGGAGTTTTGTTTTACTTTCCATTGACGTCTCCCACAGATACAGAAAAGTGTGTGCATGGCCAGTGTGTGGCCGACTGAGCACAGCTGTGTGAGCGGCACCCAGGCTAAGGAACCGATCGCAGGCAGCGCGGGCCCTCCGCGTGCGCGCTCCCTTCGGTCCCGCCCACTCTTCGAGGAGGACCGCTGTCCTGGCTCCTAAGGGTAGAGACTCGTTTTGCCTGGTTTCCAGTTTTATAGAAACGGAATCACGTAGTATGTGTTGTTTTGAATCTGGCTTCTTTTGCTCGACCTCCACGCCGCTGGGAGCGCTCGTGCACGGTTTTTCTCGGTGCCGTGAGGTCTCCACCCAGTGCTGACGGGCACTGAGGGATTGCAGTGGGGAGGTTCCTGCGCAGCCTGACAGAACCTGAACTGTGCGGGGCTCAGCTTGTCGATAGGTTCATTCGCCCACCCACTCACTCTTCATTCACTCACAGCGACAGCCCACCTACCTGTGAGGGCAAACTCCCACCTGGGGCTTTGGAACTGGGAACTTCACACCTTGACAAATGACCAGGTACAAATCTTTGCTGGGGAATCTGGTTGACCTGGCGATGGGAGGAAACCTGAACACCTCCATGGACTCTCAGCAGGGGTCTGAGGTGCAGCAAGGGGGCGTCTCTGCCCACTGTGGGAGCCCTTCCGCCAGGTCAGACCCTGTTTGCCCCGCCGTCTCCCACCTCTGCAGGACAGCCCTCCCGCCTCACCCACCCTCGCTCCCCAAGGCCCAGCCCAGGGCTTGCCACACCGTTGGTGTTCAGGGGTGAAAAATGGTGGCACACAGAGGGTGCTCTACTGGGGTCTGGTGAGGGAAAGAAGGTTTGCTACCTTACCCAAACATTTAATGGGTCACTTCTGGGTGACAGTTAGCAGGGGAGACCCAGACAAGCAGTTCAGGCAGAGGGAACAGGACACGCCATTAGTGAGTCCCAAACACACATACGCCCAAACGTCTAGCTGGGCCAGTTCCAGCACAAGCAGCTGCCAGCCACCCTTGAAGCCTGTGATCAGGCCCAGGAGCGGCAGCACATGCTCTCTGCCTCAGTTTCCTCAACTGTAAACGGGATTAAATGAGCTGATGTGTGCGGAGCTCTCAGAACGGTACCTGGTGTGCGGTAAGCATTGTGTGAGCCAGCTAGCGTCTGCGCCGTGATTACTGTCCTATTTTGCAGACCAGGAGGGAAGTCACTGCGCGAGCAGGTGCAGGGGAGAGTTTGGTAGATGAATGTTCTTCCACCAGCCATTGGCCCCCGACTCCTGTGTGGCTCTGAACAAGTCCCTCCTCTCTGCAGCTCGGGCCCCTCACCTGTGAAACGCACAGTGTGGGGCCCACTCCCACAGGTGCCTCCAGGAGGGCCGGGCTGGGGGGGCTGAGGAGAGGCCACCCGGGCTGCCGCGAGCAAGCTCCCGACCCCAGGAGAGCTAGAGTGCTTGAGAGGCACAAGTGCATGAAAATCATCCTGCAACTTGGGGGCAAAGCCAGCCCGCTCAGCCTCCTCGTGAACACTCTACAGACAGCCAAAAGGTCCTCAGCATGGCCCGCAAGCCCTGAAATCACAGGGCCAACAAAACATGGAAATACACCCTCTCTGGGGCCCTCGGTCCTTGCTGAAGAAGCAGGACTGAAGGTCTGGTGTTTCCAGGAGGAGGCGCAGCGCTCCATCTGCCACTGCACAAGGGCACACATGTGTGCGCACATATCCACACACAATCACACACATGTGCAGCCGTGTGCATGAGTGCACATCCACACGTGCTCACACTTGGACACACATGTCTACCCACATGCTCACATAGCACGCACACACACTCTCAGATTTGCACATATGCCCATGCCTCCATGCTCACACGTGCTCACACATCAGTGAGAACATGCACACACACAAGACACATGCACAGTATTCTCTCAGGAGCACCTGTGCATGGACACACACACTCAGCCTTCAGGCAGGTGTGTGCACACAGGCCCTGCTCCCCGGAAGCCAGACTTGGAGCAGAGTTGACCCTGGAACTCCACGGCTCTAGGGGTGGTGGGGGGGGCCTCAGGAGGGCTGCCTCCAGGTAGCAGCTTCTGAGACGTGGTACAACAGAGGGGTACGGAGCATGGGCTCTGCCCCTTGAGATGTGAGACTTAAATTGCTTAATGTCTCTTAGCCTCAGTTGCCTCATCTGTCAAGTGGGGTGAGAATATCAGCCCCTCTCTCATAGGCTGTGGGGAGGTTTCTCAGGTAAAATACATGAAGTGCCTGGCGCAGTGCCTAGCACATAGTAACTGTTCAATAAAAACTGTTTATCAGCAGGCCAATTCATAGTACTTCCCAGAGACCTCAGCTTGGAAGCCAGGGCCAGAGAGGCTCAGCCTAGGACTTCAGGGAAGCTGCTTGGAGCGACTAACCAAGACACAGCCATGGGGAAACCAAGGAAACAGGAGGCCATCCCCACTGCCCAAAGCTTGCTCAGAGGGGGCCCGAGGGCCCTGTGAGGTCCCTGTCACGTGTCCCCCGGTCTCACTGACTGCTGCTTGCCTAGAGCTCTCCAAGGAGACAGTGTCTGTGGGGCAGAAACAACGCCAGTCTCCGTGACATCAGAGACACAGCCCTCTGGGTCCCTGAACCTCCTGACCCTACACAAAAACCACGAGCTCAGTCCTACTGTGGGGGGCGGGGTGGTGGCCACATGCCCTGGACTTAAGAAATTCCCCTGAGCCAAGACACAGGGCCCCCACATCGAGGCAGTTCACAGGACAGGACTTCCACCCTGGTTCCCCCAGCCCGGCTCCCGGGACCAGAGCCCTCTTTCATCTCCGGGCTGTCCAAGGACACCTGCAGGCTTGCCCTCTCCTGGCAGATGTTCTCCTTGGTGGCAGAGGGGCGGTGGCCACACCCTACGGCCCTGTGGCAGCGAATCATCCCGTATCTTCTCCTGGTCTTCTACAAGAATAAAACCCCTGACTTTCAGTCGAGTACAGAATTGCCCAAGATAAAGGCCCCCTTTCCCAGCCTGCCTTGCAGGTAAGTTCTGGCCAAGGAGATATGTGCAGGTGTCGTGAGGCAACCTTTGAGAACCTCAGAGTGGACGTGCAGACTGTGCCTTTCTCCTCTGCCCTCCGTCCCTCCTGCTGCCTCGAATGCAGATGTGACCGCTGGAGCTGTCTCTAGCAGCTTAGACCATGAAGACAGAGGCTGTAGGTGTGATGGGGAGGGGCAGCAGGGGCCTGGATCCTGAGGACTTCATGGAGCAGAGCCTCCCTGGATTGCCAACTTTCAAACTTTTGAGAGGTAAGTAAATTTCTCCCCTGAAGCCAGTTATTTCGGATCTCGATTACTTGCAGCAGAACCCGACTGCTGTGCCTCCCCCAGACTCGGGCTGCTCTCCCTCACCCTCCTGCTGCCCTGCGTGGCTCCGAGCCCCTGCTGCCGGGCCCTGTGCACCAGTCCGACTTCTCTGCACAGCAGTGTCCACGTAGCTGGACCTCCCCGCCCGAGAGACAACAGAGAAGGGACATCGGGCTTCCTTCCCTCGGAGGTCTTGCCTGACCCCAGCTCCCTCACACGTCCTACCTCCTGCCCAGTCCCAGTGTACCCTGGAAGGAAGGGACGAGTAAGAGCTCTCAGCACCGCCCCCCTGGGCAGGGAGGGCAAGACGATCCTCCTCTCCTGCTTTCACCCGCTGCTTGAGAAGCTCGGAGCTTTGCAAACCTGGACTGCCAGCAGCCGCCTGGGCAGGGAAGCGTCTCTAGAGAGCGAGGCTTGCACACCTGAGCAGCGCCACACTTACCTTTCTCCGATGCTGGGGCCAGGTCAATGAAGCTGCGACATTTTTCACCTTGAAAAGAGAAACAGGGCTTTCAGAATGTGAGAGGAAGTGAACGCCGTAGGCTTTTGCCTCTCCCCCTCCCGTGAGCCCTGTGGCCTAAGGGGCCCAAGTGTCTCTAACCCAAGTGGCATCTTTCTCTTACACTTATTCCTGGAAAGACAATGTCCCTGCGGAGTGCAGGCTGAACAACTCCCTGTGATGCTGCTTCCTCCCTCACCTCCCAGCCCAATCCCTGGCACTCCCACCCCCTCAAAGCCCGGGATCCCTTCCCACGGCCTCCACGCCATCCATGCCCACCAGGACCAGGGCCACAGCCCCTCACCGGGCTCCCTTGGGCTCCCCTGGCCTCCACTCTGGCCTCTGTCCATCCCCTGGCCTCGCTCCACGCTGAAGCCAGAGGGATTTTTCACAACGCACAGCTCTCTGATCTTGTCAAACACACGCTCACACACACAGACACACATGTCGCTCAAAACCCCCTGACCTTTTCCCAAAGGGGGAAGGCCACATTGTCCTGTGGACCCAGGATTGGCCCCCAGCGGCTTCTCACCCACACCCCCCTCCTTCCTCTCAGCTCCTGTGTCCTCGAGTCTCCCCACACCGTGTGGGCTTCACACAGGCTGTTCCCCCTGCCAGAGCACACTCCCCCGGTATAAGCTCTCGTGGCACGCCGGCCTTCTGCACGGCACCCAGCCACCTTAGAATTCTTCCTGTGCATGTGGTTCCTGGGTGGACGGCCCCCAGGCTGTGACCACATGAGGGCGGCTCCACGTTCTCAGTGCATCCCCAGCTCAGTAAGCAGCGACCCCACCTCCCAGGGGCTCCGGCCAAAGCCTTGATTCCTCCTGCTCTCACTCTTCCACATCTGAACTGTTGCTCCAGCTTCGCCCTGCATCTAGAATCAACCACTTCTCATCGCCTCCACTGGTCCCGCCCCCCCGTCTCCCAGATGCTGCCCCCTCAGCTGGGGCACATGCTCCCTGGTTTGCCAGGGTCCCGGCCACTCCCCAGGTTTTGGCAGTAGCCTCTGCACGCACCTCCCTGTTCCCACCCTTATCCACACAGTGGCCGGAAGGATCCTGTTACAACCTAAGATGAGGTCGTTGCTCTGCTCAGCACCCTCCTGTGATTCCCAGCTCACTCAGAGTCAGAACCTATGTCCGCACCGTGGCCCACAAAGCCCTGTGTGACCTGACCCGCTCATCCCCGCCCTGACCTCATCTCCTAGCCCCTTCCCGCCAGCCCTCTCCACTCCAGCCAGCTAGGCCTCGTGGCTGATCCGTGCAGGTGCCAGGCACACCCCTGCCTCGGGGCCTTCGTACTCGTTGCTACTTCTGCCTAGAGCATGCTTCCCCCAGATGGCCAGTTGGTTTGTCCTTCCTCTCCTTTGTCACTTTCCTCAAACGCTGCCTTCTCAGGGACCTTTCCTAACTCATCTATTTAACATTCCCAGCATCCCTGCCCAGATACTCCTCAAGTCTCTTCTCACTGCACCCTCGCACCTAGAGCTGTGCCTGCTACGTAGTGAGTGCTCGGGAAACATTTGTTGGAGTATATGAACGAATGAGTAAACAATGAATAAATGAGCAAACAGAAAATGAATGAATGAATGCCTTTATCCAAATAGTATGCCTATGAGAACCTTCAGTTCTTCAGCCTTTCCCCGAAGGCCTCCCTGATGCCCAGCACTGTGCTGGCCACGGAGCATGCAGTGATAAGTAAGACTGGCCCGAGCTCCAGGCCCTTTCCTGTGAAGGGAGCACATGGCAGACGCCCTCACCCACCCCTCACAAGCACATTCTGTTTGGCCCACACAGGACCCTAACAATACAGAAACTGTTGCCTACAAATACAGACTTCTGCTTCTCTTGAAGAATCAGAAGAGCGGGCCATGCTGGGCCCACAGCCCCACACCACAGCCGTCAGAGGGGGCCAGGCAGATGCCGCCCCCTCAGCTGGGGCACATGCTCCCTGGTTTGCCAGGGTCCCGGCCACTCCCCGCTGCCCTAGCCCGAGCCTCACTTACAGCCCTGAGACACTAGACTGGATGACCTTGAGAGTGAGCTTGCAATGCCTGGTTTAAGCATTTTACTGCTGATCCCTGCAAGGAGATAGATTTGGAGTCAAAACGAAACATTGTGAGTTGGGGGATGAGAAAGATCTGGAAGCTTCCAGCATTGCCAACTCTTGTGTCTGCTTGGAGCTTCCTAAGTTCTTCTCTCAGAAGGTGCCTTGAAGCCCTCTGGGCTCCTGAACCACCTTCCAGCCCCATGGAAATGCAAAGGCAGATGTGGGGGAGTGGTGGGGGACGCTGAGAAGGAAGGTGAAGCCAGACCACGAAGGGCCTTGAGTGCCAGGCCACGGAGCAGCCTCCTCTCTTACTTGTAAGATCCCTTCCATGGCCGTGAGGCCACAGGTGGGCAGGTGCCTCTCTAGGCTCCACACGGAGGTGCAAGCCCTCGCCTCCCTTTTCGGAAGAAGAAGACAGGGCCCAGGGCCTCGGGGTGGCCAGCCCACCGTCACACAACAGGTCAGTGGTGCCGAGATTAGAACCCGCTGAAAGAGGTGTTTGCCAACAGCCAAGAACCAGAAGGGAGGATTTTAAGAAATGAAAGTGGAGGATGAGCCGGAGTGGACAGATTTCGAACACATTATTTTAAATTTCTTTAATGTTCATATTGTTTTCCCAAAACCAGAGAGAGAAAGTTTTAATGGCCGAATTCGGACCAGCACCCAGGGCTGCATTAAGACCTCAGTGGGCCTAGGCACTTCTGCTTTTGGGATCCCTCTTATATAAAAATTAAAATAAATTAAAAATTATATATTATAATTTCATTAGCTAAAGATGAATAAATTAACATTATATGTTAAAATTTTTCTTCACCTAAAAGCTTAGTTTTTTCTTCTGATTTTAAAAGAAATTAGCCCTGGATGGTATGGCACAGTGGACTGAGTGCCAGCCTGCAAACTGAAAAGTCACAGGTTCGATTCCCAGTCAGGGCACAGGCCTGGATTGCGGGCCTGGTCCCCAGTAGGGGGCGTGTGAGAGGCAACCAACAGATGTTCCTCTGACACATCAATGTTTCTCTCCCTCCCTTCCCCCTCTCTGAAATAAATAAATAAAATCTTTAAAAAAATTTTAAATAAAAATAAAAGAAATTAAAACATCTCTATGGGCCCACGGCAGCACTGCAGCCCCGGGACCCGGGCCCTGAGGGAGAGGTCACGGCAGCACCAGATCTCCTGGCTCCCACATCAGCGTCTTCCCACCACCGCTGCGCTCCTCGGTGCTCGTTACAATGTTTGTGCTGGGTGTTTTGCCATCTCTTTTTCTTTAACAGTTGTATTGAGCTATAATTCACATAACATGTGATTCACCTTTTTAAAGTATATAATTCAAAAGTTTCTTAGTGTGTTCTTAGTATATTCCCAAGGTGTGTGACCATCACCACAACCAATTCTAGAACATTTTCATCACTCCCCACCAACAACCCACGCCTATCCGTCAGCCCTCACGCCCCAGCCCTCCCTGCCCTGGGCAGCCACTGACCAGCTTTCCTTCTCTAGGGATTTGCCTGGTCCGGCTTCTCCCATGCGGCGTGATGGTTGCAAGGCTCTCCCATGGAGTGGTGTGTGTCCGCGCCGCGCCCCTTCTGGGACGGAGTAACACTGCAGGGTGTAAGTGCGCTGTGTTTTATTTACCCACGTGTGGGCTATGGACGTTTGGGTTTGTTTCCACTTTCTGATTATTTATGAGCATTCGTGTACAAGTTTTTGTGTGAGCAAGTTTTCATTTCCCTTGGCTAGATACCTATGAGTGAAAATCCTGGGTCATGTGGGAATGCTATGTTTAACCTTTCTGTATCTGCTAGACTGTTTTCCAAAGGAGGGGCCCCATGTCCCACTCCCTCCAGCAATGCGTGAAGGTTCTGATTCCTCCACATCTTTGTCAACACTGGCTACTGTCTCTCTCTCTTTTTTATCATAAGCATCCTTGCCAGTGGGGAGTGGTATCTCATCATGGTTTTGATTTGCTTTTCATTAATGGCTAACAATACCAAGTATCTTTTCATGTGCTTATTGACCATTTTTGGAGAAATTCAGGTCCTTTGCCCATTTTTAATTGTACTATTTGTCATTTCATTATTTCGTTGTAAGTGTTCTTTTATACTTTGCATATAAATACCTTATCATATGTCTTATTTGCATATATTTTCTCCCATTCTGTAATAGTCTGTCCACTTTTAAAAAATATTTTATTTATTTACTTTTAGACAGAGGGGAAGGGAGTGAGACAGAGAGGGAGAGAAGCAGGAGACAAAACATTAGTCAGCTGGGACTGGGAATCCAGTGCGAATCGAACCAGGGACCGCTTGCTCTACAGGACAGCGCGCAGCCAACTGAGCCTCACCGGTCAGGGGTCATGGCTTTTCCCTTTCTTGATAGTATTCTTTGAATTGTCAGAGTTTTTAATTTTAATGAATTTAACTTGTTTTAACTTTTAAATTTAAAGAATTTTTATCTAATTTTTCTTTTGTGACTTATGCTTTTCTCTCATATTTAAGAAGGCTTTGCCTAACGCAAGATCATAAAGATTTAGTCTTATTCTTTCTAAGAGTTTTAGCATTTAACTCCTACCCTTTGGTCTATTATCTATTTAGAGTTCATTTCCATGTATAGTGTATAAAAGAAGTTCAACTTCCTTCTTTTGCATATTGACATATAATTGTCCCACTTGTTGAAAGACTATTCTCTCCTCTTTGAATCATCGTGGCATCCTTGTCAAAAATTAATTGACTGTAAATGTGAGGGTTAATTTTTTTGTGCCCTCAATTCTATTCCACTGATGCGCACCTCTGTCCTTATACTGGTACCACACCGTTTGGTTTACTGTAGCTTTACAGCAAGCTTTGAAATGTGAGTCCTCCAACTTTGTTTTTCATTTTTAAAATGATTTTGGCTCTTCCGGGTTTCTTACAGTCCCATATAAATTTTAGAATTAATTTGTCAATTTCTGCAAAAAGCCAGATGTAGTTTGATAGGAATTGCATTGAATCTGCATGTCAATTTTGGGAGTTTTGCCATCTTAACAATATTATGTCTTCCAATCGTGAACATGGGACGTCTTTCCATTTATTTAGATCTTCTTTTGTTTCTTTCAATAACATTTTATAGTTTGTAAAATGTAAGTTTTGTGTTTCTTTTGGTAGATTTTCTAAGTATTTTATTCTTTTTGATGCTATTATAAATAGAATTGTTTTCTTGATTAATTTTCTAATTGTTCGCTGCTAGTGTATATAGTGGATGATTAATTTTTGCTATTGACCTTGTACCCTACAATCCTCCTGAATTCATTTATTAGTTATAATAATTTTTTAGTGGATTCTTAGGATTTACTATATTTAAGATCATGTCACCTATGAATAGAGATAGTTTTATTTCATCCTTTCTAATATCAATGTCTCTTACTTCTTTTTCTTGTCCAGTTGTTCTGGCTAAAACCTGGAGTACAATGCTGAACAGAAGCGTCCAGAGCAGACGTCCCCGTCTTGTTCCTGGCCTCAGGGGAAAAGCATTCATTCTTGTACCATTAAACATGATGTCAACCTTATTTGATAGCTTTTTGTAGATGCTCTTTATCAGGTTGAGGAAGTTCCCTTCTATTCCTAGTTGAGTGGTTTTATCTTAACAGTGCATTTGCCTTCTCTTTAATCCCATAACCTGCAATGTAGCAGTGATGAAGCAGAACTCAAGCGAGGTCCCTAGACTCCAAACCCCATGCCCTGTGGTTTTGCCACCTCGCCGTTCCTATTTGCTATGATGGAATTTCCTGCTTCGGCCAGCCATTCTTTCTCACTATGCAGAGCTGCTGGGTCCTGAAAGGAATCCCCTGAGAATATAGCCCCATGCAGATAGGAAAATCCACCAACATCAGATCAAATGGCTCTCACGCTTCTGTTTCAGCTACATGGGAAAGATTGAACTGATGATGCTTAAGCGAGATGGTCAAAGTTGGCCTCCACTGTCCATGTAGGGCAATGCTGAGGTCTGAGGAAAAATCATAGTGATGACATAAAGAAGACTGGATATTTCAAACACAGAAGGGATTTCTGTCTTTAAACCATTCCTCTCCACGATAAAGCTACCCATTCGTGAAAAAGATATCAAACTATACCTTATTGGTTTATTGCTTTCAGAAGTAACCCTTAAAGCTTCAACATCTTTGTCAATTGTTATTAAATGTATATATTTAACTAAGGGGTTTCATTTGTATATAATACTGAAGACAAGTGCACCTGTCTCTTCAGAGGCTGGTTGGTTAGATCATGGAGCTGAGCGTGTTATCCTCTGTGAACTGTGGAACTTGAAAGCTGGGAACAGTCCTAAAGGTTATCCAAGTTAAGTGGTTCTCTGCCCTGGGAAGCCCAAGCCCCACCCACCCAGACCCCAATTTGGTAATTGATCAGTGTCAGGCCAAACATCAATGGGGTTTTAAAAGCTCCCCAGGTGATTCCAACACACAGCTAGGGTTAGAGTCACACCCCAGTCTGACTTGTAAAAAATCTATTTTCAACATTAGCAAAACCATAGTCAGTCATTTTAATCACAGGTTTTGCTATTGCACTCAACACTCCTTCAAGCAGCAGTGTGGTTTGTGGAGCAGGATGGCAGAGAGACCAAGGACCTGAGCTCTGGAATCAGGTTCAAATCCTGCTCTGCCGCTTCCTGCCACATGAGTCCCAGTCTTTCCATGCCTTGATTTCCTTGTCAGCAAAATGGGCACAGCACCTGTTGGGGTGTGTAAAGACTCAGCTTGGGCAAAGAGCTTAGACACAATGCTTAGAGTGGGTGCTCGGGGGATGGTGGCCCTCATCATCCTCACCTCCCACACAAGGGTCAGAGGGGACACTGGACATGGTCCTCTGCAGGCTGATGGGGGAGAGACAAGACTGATGAGCAGACCACTATCACGGTGGAGAGGGTGCGTTGGGAGGGGTTCAGAGCAGGGGCCTGAACCAGGCCTGACCAGGTTCATCTTGGCTCCACCACTTATTAGATGTGCTATATTAACACTAACCCTTTGGTGCCTCAGTTTCCCTATAAAAAGTGAAACTCGTCAGTGCTGGTGTTTCTATAGTGCTTATTACAGAGTGGATCAGTAGAGGTCCGTGTTGTCCACCAAGACATACAGCTAGGACAGCCCAGTGGATAGGTCCAAACCTCCAAGTGACAGCCCCAGCGATGTCTGGGCTCCCCTGTGGGCCTGTGCCTCAGGGTGGCCCTGCACTTCCCATTGTCAGCTCCAACACATGGACATCTGATGCCCTTTGACTTACGGCGAGTTACAGCCATCTGCACCAGCCAGGGTCCAGGCAGGACACAGAGGACACCTCGCGGGGCTCACTGAAGACTGCTGAGTGAAGGGAGGATTAGCGGAAGTGTGGACGGGGATGGGGCCAGCAACTCGGGCTGGCGCCTGCGCATCCTGCCCCCAGGACCAGCGGGAGAAAGGGGCCTACAAGAGAGCTGGAGGCGTGAAGGAGACTTGCCCCACCGAAGCAAGAACCAGAACCAGAAATTCTGGGATGGGGCCCTAGAATCTGCATTTCTAACAGGTTCCCGGGGCTGCTGGTGCTGCTGTTCTGGGGATCACACTTTTAGAGGAATGCAGTTACTATCAAAACCTCAACAGGGAGAGAACAAGGCAGGGGAGGGGAGAAATACCTCACCTTTCTCTCTTTCCACCCTCCAGTTTCCTGCCAGTGCCTCCCACTGGCCATAACCGAGGAGAAAGCAGAGGCCCCGGAGTCCTGGCCTTCCCGTCTGTGCATGGCGCAAACGGGCAGGACGAATGGGGATGACCAGAACGCCACCCCACCCACGGTGGCCCTTGCCCTTTCCCAGCCATCACTCGCACCCCACTTTCTTGTCTCCTTCATAGAGTTTTTGTATTAGTGCGATTGCACTCAACCAGCATTTGTGGAGCCCCTACGGAATGCCAGGCACTGTTCTAGCTTCCGGGTACAGCAGTGAACCAACAGACAAGTCCCTGCCCCGTGGAGCTTCCGTCCTAACATCCAAGTGTGTGTATGAGGCGCTGGGAACCCTAGCTCCAAAGCAGGGTGTTCCTGGCTCTTCCAAAGAGCCCCCAGACATCACCCCTGCAACTTGGAGACCACGTGTTTTCACCAACAAACAGGAGCTCAGTGACCTTACGTCTCATTCCCTGCTGTGTCCTCAGAGCCAGAGACAGTAGCAGGTGCTCCGAACACGACTGTGGAGTGAAAAAAAATGAGGAGCATTTCATAAATTGCCTTTACCAAGAATTAGGTGCTCTGCAGATTCCTAAAGGGATGGCCCCCACCCGGCAGGCAAAGGTGAAAGTGAAAGGTGAGCACGGGGGTGGCTCAGGGCCCGCGGGAGGGAAGGGGCGAACAGAGTGGCATCTGCAGTCTCCAGGGGAGAGGAGGTGGCGCCGCACCAAGGGCAGCCACTGGGCGAGCGTCCCCGGCCTCACACCTGCCACGATGCAGAGGCCTTGGAGACCTGGTGACCGCCCAGGGCATGATATCCGAATGCCGTCTTCCACCCCCAGCCCTCCTTTTCTGTCACTTCACGCCGGCTGATGCAGACAGACATGCTTACTTTTCCCCACCTCTCAACCTCAACAACTTCTCTCTTTGCATTTCTCCATGTCTGCATTTCATCCCAGCCTTCAGGGCTCAGCTCAAATGCACCGCCCCCCCCCAACGAAGCCTGCTTTGTTCACCCACCACCAGCCCTGTGCCAAAGAAATGCCTCCTTGCTATGAATTTCCAGTGTGTTTTTTACAGTGCATATATATGTATGTGTGTGTGTGTGTGTGTGTGTGTGTATATATAATGTATAATACATTATATTGCCGCATTCTGCCTTGAGGACAGCTCAGCCCCTTTGGGGCTATAAATGGCAGGCTTCCCCACCAGCAGGTGGAAGCCAGGGCCTGTCACTGCCTAAGATCAGGGTCCGATGACCCACAGAGAGTCTGGGGCAGGCGCCACGCTGGGAACTTGGCACACACCACACTGCGCGAGGTCAGAACCCATCCCCATTGTGCAGATGAGGGAACGGAGGCTTGCGTATGCAAAGCGACGCAGCCAGGGCTACATAGCCTGGAAGTGGCGGAATCAGGACCGGGCCCAGGTCCGTGTTTCTCCAAAGCTCTTTCCATCATTCAAGGGGCTGACTTGTCTGTGAGGAGCAGAGACCTGGGGCACTGCACAGCCAGACCAGCTTGTTTGGCCTCAGGCAAATAAAGTGTCTCTGAAATATCTTCTTTACACATTTAATTATGGGAAACTTCCTTTTTTTTTTTTGCAAAAGCAGAGACTAGTATGATGAGCCCATGTGCCCACCCCCAGCCCCCAGCTGTCACCCCGTGGCCAGCCTCGTCTCGCTTGCAGTCCCACCCCCACCGCCATGGGGTTATTTTGAAACAAACCCCAGAAGTTGTATCTAAATGTCTTTCTGAAGGGTTTGCTCCCTGCTCAGGAAAGACAAATGCAAGGTCATGTATTCCTAGGCCCTGTGGCATCACCTTTGGGGCTGTTGTTGGCTTTTTGCCGCTTGGGATTAAAACACACAACCCAAGAGGCCCTGACCTGCCCTCGCTGCTGACCCCTCTGACCCACTCACTGTCTGCGGGGCTCGGCTGAGGCAGAAACTCTCTGGACATAGCCACTTGAGCTTCTCAGCAGGTACCCGGATATCACCACCAAGAGGAGCACCTGGCAGGGGCCCTCGAGGAGAAAACACTTCCAGGAATCCAGCCCGATACAACCGTCCGGGTCACAGCTGCCTCCTCTCTGGCTCACTGCTCACGCCTGATGCCAGGAATCTCCTCCGGGGGCCCCCTTCAGTCCAGCTTCTTGAGACAGAAGGCTGTGTGTGGAGGCAGCGAGGGGCGGCGAGTGGGTAGGGCAGGGTCGCGGAGGCCAAGCAGCGTGTGCTCCCAAGAGAAAAGCCTGGGCCGCGGCTGCACACGGACCTGAGTTCGAGTCTCCACTCTGCCATTGCTAGCTGTGGGACTGTGTATAAACAATGGTTTTTGTTTGACTGAGGTTTTTTTGTTTGTTTGTTCTTGCCAGTAAATGATCATTCTAGCCTCGTGGGGCTGCTTGAGGGCTAAATGAGGTGATGGGTATGAAACAAGAAGTCTTCAGTCAGGATTTAAATCAGGCAACATCTGCAAGGGATCAGCTTAATGAGCTGACACCCACACCCCACTGTCATTCATCACAGCTCAGACTCCCTCCTCGGAACAGGGTGCTCGCAAGGCCAGCAGAGGCATCTGGGCTGCAAAGCCACCACAGCTGAGTTCAAGTCCCTCCTCTCCCTCCTCCTAGCCACATGACCTCACAGAGTGGTGGCACTTCCCTGAGCCTTTTTGTCACCTGCCAAATGGCAGTCACAGAGTACCTGGCTTTCCAGACTTGCAAAAAGGAGGAAACAGAAGAAAGTTCATGAAAACACCTGCCAAGTGCTTGGCTCCAGAAATAAGAGCTATTTTTGACCCCTTCCCTGGATCCTGGGCTAGACACACATTGCACTCCTCCCCAAAAAGCCCGGGAGACCTGGGCGGCTTTCCAAGCCAGAAGCAGGAGGCTGTACTTGTGCAACCCAGCCTGAGCAGGTGGAGGGCGCCTGGCGGGACCACGGGCAGTTTCAGGAGGTGGCCAAAGCAGATGCTGAGGCCAGCAGAGGGGTGTGGAGCACTGAGGGTCAGCCAAGCTGCCCTTGACATAAACACACAGGAGCCCAGGTCTGGTTGGCAGCAGGAAGACAGGCCGCTAGAGGGAGAGGCACTGGGGAACCCAGCATCCCTGGCTGGATCCCCAGACCCTGGGGGTCTGAGGATCGTGACTTAATTTCATCCCCCAACAGATGGTGTTGTTGGGTTTCTGTGGAATTCAGGGCGAGGAGAGGGCATCTGAGACCCACAGTGAGGATGCGGGGAATGCAGGGGCAATAGAGAGAGGCAGTGGCACTGGTCTCACAACGCTGGCCAGCGAGCAATAGCTGCTAACATGCTACATTCATCAGTACTTTGTGCCAGGCCCAAAGTGCTTCACAAACTACCACCCCCATTTTACAGATGAAGCAACTGAGGCATGGGGAAACCAAGTAACTTGTCTGAGGTCACACAGCCGGTGGTGGAGACGGGATTCAACTTGCCACAGCCCAGTACAACCTTTGCATTTTGCCAACTACTTTGTACCGCCTCTTAGCAGGGTAAGCAGGTTCTAGAAAAACCCATGCTTGCTAAGCAAGTCTCAGGTGACTTCCAAAGAGGACTCTACCTGTGGCAGGAGAAATCGGCCATCAGAAAGTGGCCGCATTTTGAGATTCCTAAAGAGGACCCACCATGGCTGGTCCTGAGTTTGACTCTGGTTCTGAGACTCAGTCCAGCTTCTTGGTAGGCGTGCGGCTAGTTTTATCCGGAGTTGGCACTTTCAGCTCGCTGAGGGGAGAGGGGTGGGGGCAGAGGAGAACTGGTCCTGGCCGCCAGCATATGCGGCTGATGAGAAACAATGTTAACTCTTTGGCAAGGGCAAAAGCTCCCCCACTTTCGCTGGCTGGATTCAAGGAATTCAGCACCGGGAGCAGTGAGCAAAGGAAAACGCCAGCAGATCTCGGGTGAAGCTTCTCCTCTCGCTATTCAGGCGGGTGGCGGAGGCTTGGCAAGTGCTTTCTTGGAATTCTCCGGAGGCCCTGCCAGTTCAACTGACAGGGCAGCAGATGGCTCACACTCATCGGCTGATGGTATTTTGATTTATTTGTCTCTTACAGATGGTACCAGGCCTTGATTTCTGTCAGGAGTCCAAAATGTGGGTTAACTTTCTGAGGACAATCATTTGTCCAAGAGGATGAAATATCAGAGATCGACATCCTGCCTGGCAGCAGGACGGTCACCGGGGCCCCCAGATGTGCCTTGCTTGGGCATGTGGGGCACTGTGGGTAAATTGAAGGGATGAATTTGTTCTGCAGAATTTTACAGCTGGAAGAATCTAAATTCCTCCTTAAAATTAACACCATGGTGGTTAAATGTGAGAGCTTTGAACTCACAAAGTCTTGGCGTTCCAGTCCTAGCTTTGCCACTTACGAGCCCTCTGATCACTTGCAGACCAGACTCTCTAGGTCTTAGTTTCCTCATCAAAAAAGTG
The DNA here is from genome assembly GCA_028533065.1 of Trachops cirrhosus. Lineage (NCBI taxonomy): Eukaryota > Metazoa > Chordata > Mammalia > Chiroptera > Phyllostomidae > Trachops > Trachops cirrhosus. Next base: position 85,810,637 of record CM052540.1, on the reverse strand, counting down.
GGTATGATTGTCATCTACATCACATAAGATGTGACAGAAAGAGCTAGCTGTCCACCAAAAAACACACTATCCCTTCGGTCATGTGGAGTTACACCACGAAATGGCTGCCCAGCCAGGTGCACTGTTTCCCAGCATCCCCTGCATCCTGGTGGGTTCCTGCCTTAAAACTGTATGTGTGAGGGATGCGTGCCACTTCCTGGCTAGGGTTCTTCTGCAGTGAGCGTGCCACCCAGATGCAGAGGACTCCGAGGTGCTAGGAAGTGGTGGAGGCATGATATAGAACCTGCCTAGTCCCCAAGTCACTGCGTAGAGATCTGTCACCCCCAGGACCACCTGCACTGAAGCAACACATGAGCGAGAAACAAATGACTACTGGGAGATCCACTGATATATCTCAGGGTTTATTTGTTACAGCAGCCAGTGCCTCCTCATACAGAGTTGGGGACCAAAGGAAATCATACGTGTGAGACAGCTGATGCATGACCAGGACTTAATAAGTGTTCAAAATTCATATTGTCATCATCTTTCAAGGGGGCTTGATAAATAAAGGACATTGTGAACTTTTTAATGTCATCCCATAAGTTGCATTGTTAAAGGAAGATGAGTCTGGTTTCCCTAACCCATCAGCTTCATTTCTGCCCTTTTTGGGTACTATCACAAATCCTTCATGTGTTGTGCTCGCTCACTCCCCAGAAGGATGTTTTCGAGGAGAAACTAAGGGGGCAGGGAGCTGGGGTAGTTTTTCTATGGCACACTGGCTGGCATGGGGAGATTACGACCCGCAAGCACCTGTGTCCTGGTTTTCCTTCTCTTCCTCCTTAGCACAGAATTACTGACCAGAGATGGGAGGAAGGACGTGGGGACCAGTGAGCCCACCGTCCTCGGTCTCCGGATGTGAAAACCAAGACCTGGGAGGGCTCATGAGTTGTGTAAGCTCTCATCAGGGCCAGATACTGAGCTGAGGCTGGAACCTCCATGCGTCCTGTCTAACTCTCACAGCCACCATGTGAAGGAGGCACTGTCCCACTGACGAGATGAAGAGGCTGAGGTTAAGCACCTTACCCCAAAGTGCAGAGGTGGCAGGTGGTGGATCTAGGATCCCACCCGAGGTGCTCTAACTCCAGAGCCCCCACTCGCAGTCACGATCGGCAGGATGGGCCTCACAGGAAGGGTTCGGTTCATTCTGCCTGACTCCAAGGAGAAGTAGACCCGGCGGGTCCCAGGAGCAGGACTCGTCTGCTGCACCCGAGGAGAGTCCCGCCACAGAAGAGGCCCCTCCGAGGTGGCGCTGGAATTCCCAATGGTGAAAGCATGTAAAATGCTCGGACTACCTCGTGGAAATGTGGCGAAAAGATTCAAGCAGCCGGTGGGGTATCAGTCAGGGCCAGGGTTTCCTCATGTGCCCCACAGCTGGTTCACGATGGGAGCTTTGGCGCTAAAGTACACCCCACCACGTCACGGGGACCACAGCTCCCCAATTCCCTTCCCACCCCTCAGCTCACTTCCAGGAGAAAATTTCAATTCTGTGATCCTGTGACCACTTGCTAATCTTTTATTTAAGAGAGAGAGAGCACACGAAAGTATCCAGCTAGAACTGGATGACACTGCTTTGTTTTATGTGCGCACACACACAACACACACACAAAGGCTCAGGTGTAGAGATGAGAGGGGATCCAAAAAATAAAATTTATTTATTAAAAAATTGTGTATTTTTCTTATATGTTTAAACTTCAGTTACCTTCAAAGTACTCTCCATTTGATGCACCTATCGAGACTTTTTTCCACTGCTCCAAATCATTTTTGAACTTGTCCATTTTGGAGCCTTTTACTGCTTCTGCCATTTTTGTTTTGCCTCTTCCACATCAGCAAAATGCTTCCCTTTGAGGACTTTTTTCATCTGAGGCAACAACAAAAAAAGTCACTTGGGCCAAGGTCGGGTGAATGGGGAGGGCGGGGCATGGGGGGTCAGGCCGTTTCTGGTCAGAAACTGCAGAACAGCATGGTGTGGGCAGGTGTGGGCAGGTGCATTTGTAGATAACCCACCATGAAATGGGCAAACGCATTCAAAGAGCCTTCAAAAAAATTTCACTGAAGCCAGACTCAGCCTCTCACCACAATGCCAGCTGGCACACTGATACAGATGGGATCCTAGAACACTCACCTAGCGGGGGAAGCCAGTACTACAAGGGGCCCACCCTCCAGAAGTTAATTCCAGTTTTATTTTGGGTTCTCCCTCATATATATATTTCTTCTATTACTGGCAAGTTGTGCTGGTTTTCTCTTTCCAACTATAATATAAAGCTTCCCTTTCAATTCATTTATGTAAAGAAAATATGAGCCAATATAGAGCAAAAAAAGAAGTCTTAGTAGAACAGGGGTAGGTGGCTAAGGAGAAAGTCACAAAGGTGGTGAGAATGACTGACGGCTGGAACACACGGGGATGAAAGACCCTGTGCTTTGAGCTCCGCTCGCATCCTGCTCATGTGAGGGATGTCTCCTGGAGCCCTGCAGTGCGCAGCCTGTGCGGAGGTGCACGGCAGCCACTGGTGTTTGGGGAGTGACAAGTATCCCAAACGTAAGAGGGGAGAGGGACAGTCTTCTGTTCAGCTGCCCTGAAATCGGCAGCCAGAGTTTCTCCTGAACTGTGACCCATCCTCGGGGGGCTGCCAGGCTGTCCCAGCAGTGCTGGCACCCAACCCACCCTTGGGAGGAAGGGTGGGAGAAAGGCAGGCACAGCGTCCTTCTTGGGGCGGGCTGCGAGGAGGGGAGGGGAGCCGAGCCGGGCGTGCCGCGCCGGAGGCAGCAGGTGGACATCCCCTGCCACGAGAGCACTCGGAGAACACGGTGAACACGAGCTGTTCTTGAGAAAGCTCACTGACAGCGAAACCCAGCTCACCAGAGAACAATCGAAATAGACTCAAGAGTGGAGAATTCATAGTAAAAGCACCAACTATTTTTTAGTATGTAAGTGCTGAAAATGTCGGCAGTATTGTGGCTGCGAACCTGACTTTGTAAAAATCATAGGAACGCCAAAACCAGGAGGTCTGAGGCGGTCTGGACACCGGTGTTCTCATCTCTCTCAGCAGGCTGCTGGCGCTGGAAAGTCTTTGTTTAAAGTCTGCAATGACGCATTTCTCTCCCGGCCCTCAAATCACAGAAGTAATTATCTACCCAGGGTCAATGCGACCAGGCAGAAGAGACGGGAGATTAGAATTCAGCCCTAATATGGGAGCCCAGCCCCAACATGACTCTCTGACCCCAGGCCACAGAGAAAGAGCCTCTGATGTCTTAGGAATTTACCAAGCTGATAAAAAAATTTTTTTTAATTTTTTAAAATTGTTTTAAATTAAAAAAAAAGAGCCCTGGCTCATGTGGCTCGGTGGATTAAGTGCCAGCCTATGAACCAAAGGGTCTCCAGTTCGTTTCCCACTCAGGGCACATGCCTGGGTTGCAGGCCAGGTCCCCATTGGGGCCAGGTGAGAGGCAACCACACATTGATGTTTCTCTCCCTCTCTTTCTCCCTCCCTTTCCTTCTGTCTAAAAATAAATAAATAAAATTTTAAAAAAAGAAAAGAAAATCAACTTACACTCACCATGCCAGGCCAGTCCTAAACATCTCTCTACCCTACCACCACACACACACACACACGTCTCAAGTCCACTGCCTCGGCCTCCCCCCGGCCTCCCTGCCTCCCTGCACTGTCAGACACTGAGATGTTTATAGAGCTCAGCTCTGAATTCTGTTCAGGAATTTCTACTTAATTTCAGTTCTTGCAGAATCGGCATGCCTTCAAACATTTACTTAAAAAGCAGACTCCTAAAAATGTATATTCTCTGTGACCCAACAGTATCATTTCTTGGAATTCATCTGACAAACATACTCACGTGTCCAAAGTAATACAAAGTCAAGATAACTCACTGCCGCACTCCAGGACGTGCAGCCCCTTGCTCAGCCTGTGCAGTCCGCACGTGGGGCGTCCTGCTCTCACTGCCGCACGGACACAGCCCCATCTGGCGACTGGGAGAGGGCCTCCTCCTCAGAAGGGCTCGTGGGATTAGGTCGGCCCGTTGGGAAAATCCAGTGATCTCCCCAACTCCAAATCCTCCATGTCACCAACCCCACCCAAAGAAGTCCCTTTCACCCTTTCAGGAAGCGTGTTCACAGGTCACAGGGATCATGACACGGCGTACCAGGGAGGGTGCCCTGCAGTGCCTGCCACGGAAACTCGGGGCTCCGGGCTCCAAAGCGCTCACCACATCTCACCAGACACAAGGCCTTATGGCAACGCACCCCTCCCTCTGCCGAAATGCTCCTTCTTACCTGCCCCGTTCCTACACAAGCCTTCCTTTCAAAGATCCCCCTGACTTCCCAAAGCAGGATTAGGGGCAAATAAGACTTGTCACTTAGCATTTGAATGATGCATCTTTAGCAGCCTGCAAACAATTTAGGAGTGAAGCGGACTCATTCCGCCGCCGCACACCCCACCACGCAGCAGCATGGATGCCAGGCGGAGCAGGGCCAGCAGACGCTGAAGGAGTGTGGTGCTGAGCCCTGTTTTACTGTGGAGGGCACTGTGCAATCTTCGAAGTCCAAATATGATTTTATGTGTCTGTTGTTGTTTTAATTCACATGCCTGGCACATAACGGGAGCTCAGTAATATTTGCTGAGTGACTACATTAATATGCACACCTAATATTTTATTGACCTTTTTCTATGTGCCAGGCACTTTGCTCAGCATTTTATAAGCTCTGTCTCCCTCATTTAATTTTTCACCATAATTCTCAAAGGAGAACTACTGGATTCTTTGGGGTAGTTGATACTAGCTCCTATTACAAACACTTCAACATTTTAAAGGCTTGTTTCTCCTGCATGACTCCCACCCGTGTGGGGACTTGGGGACCCAGGCTCCTTCCAGGGTGTAGGTGCACCAAGGTGAGGGAGAGGAAGTGTGGGGAAGGCATGCTGTACGCTCAGCCCAGAAGAGACGTACATCACTCCCACTCACATCCCATGAGCTCCCTGCACGTCCCAGCCTTCTCTGCAGCTGGATGGGCCACGAGGCTGGGACAAGCAGGGAGCACATGGCAAGCGATGGGCACAGCAGTCGCTACCACAGTACCTCCTCGCCCTGCAGTTGGAGAGCCAGGGTTCAGACGAATGCAGACACTGCCTGGGATCTGGCCGCTAGTGTGTGGAGGAGGCAAATTCAACCCAGGTCCTGTGCACGGGCACAGACCCCAGCACGGCTTGCTCCTGTCTGCACGCCTCGTGTTCACTCAGGAGTCAGGCCGACCCACGGGAGGGAGGCCAGGGATCTTGCTGAGTGGCAGGAAGGACCGCACCCTGGAAGGGGGGTCTCCTTGGGACAGCCCCACAGCGGATACTCCACACAGGGAACCTTGGGAGGCCGCTGGTCACATTCCACCCTCCGTGGCTGACTAACCTCTGCGGCGCAGGCTGGTCAGAAGCATCTAAATGATGGCACGAGGCAGACGTTCTGTACTTGACTTTCCCCTCCGGAGTACTGCGGGAGGGGAAACAAAATCTTTTCTTATGCGAGCATCCAATGAAACTTAAATAAGACCAGTAACGCTTTCAGGATGCTCGGCTCTCTAGGCTTCCCCCAGACTCTCTCAGTGAGTCACTTCGGGGGTATTGGCAGTTGTTCACCGTCTGCAAAGAAACATTGCTCCTCCCCGATACGAGTCTCCTCTCCTCCCTGCCACCTTCCCCTGTGGTGCTAGCCCTTTCTCCGCCCTTGCAGCTTGAAGTTGTAATAAAAATGTCCCCCTAACTCCACGTTGTCCGGGCCGGCATCAGTCCCAGATCCCGGGCACTCTCTGCAGAGCCTGCGTCCTCATCCGCGGTTCTGTCTTCCAGCACCAGCATCTCCAGGCTGAGATGACTGCAATTACAAGTCAATTAATTCTCAAGTGCTCAGGGCTGATTATTCAGGGAATAGATTATTCGTGGTTTTGCTTCCCCCTTCTCTGTGGGTTGGCACTCATGAGCACCCCCATCAGCAGGCAGGAAAGAGGAAAGGAAAAGGAAGTTTGCCGAACTCCCATCCCTCGGACCATTTCCGGGTCAGCCTCTTCTGCTCGGCAGGGAGGCAACTGGGACCCTGGACTCCTCTGCTTGCGCCGCCTCTTCCCCATCCACGTAGAGGATTCGGTGTCTACAGTCATCTTCCAGAAAGGAGAGGGTAGCTGCCGCCAGCACCAGCCTGGATCTTCCGTCCCCGCGGCTGCTCCCGGCAGCCGTGACGCCCGCGCGCTCGACAACAGCGAGTGTGCCCGTGGGAGCGGCGGGCGCGAGTGCGCGTGAGACGCCGACGCTGTCAGCCACGGCGCGCGGCTCGACGGCAGGGGCTGTCTCTTTACAGCGTGAAATATGTCGAGGGATGTTGTGTGATGGCGTAGCTAATAAATACAATGAATTTTTTACAGTGGAGCGGAGACAGACGGAAAAAGCTCCCCTCACGTGAAATGGTCTTTTTTGCCAGCTTACCCAAGAAGGGGCTTGTCTTCCAACACGAGGCCAAAGGCCCCCATCTTGAGGAATCTAAACCATGGTCCCTTCCTGAAGGACTATAGGCGAATAGGAGACCCTCCTCAGGGGACCATCCCCAAGGCCTACAGGAGAAAAAATAGACAGTGGCCCAGGGTACAGAGTGCCTGTCAGCTCAGAGGGGATCCGAGCTCAGTCCAGGAGGAGCAGAGCCATCTCGACGGCACTCACCAGCTCCTCGCAGCCGGGTCCACACCCGCCTCTTGGGAACTTTAGAGCTGTCATCTCCTGGGTCAGAGCAGCTGAAGGGCAAGAGGGGGGGTCCTGTGCAGGGAGATGGGCCCCCAGGTGATCTAACTCTTGGCACTGCCACCATTTTTTTTTGCATTCAATTGACAAATCTTCATTAGGCACCTACTGTGTGTCAAGCACTGTTCAAAGCATTGAGGAGTCAGAGGTGAGCAACATGAAGATCCAGCAGATGAGACAGACTGTAAAAAAGTGAAAGCATAAAGCACAGAGGGTGACTTGCACTCAAGTGCAAAGGCCCTGGGGCAGGAATGTGTTCAGAGTGCTGGAGGCACAAGAAGAAGCTGGGGGGCGTGGGGCGAACAGCAGGAGGGACACTGTTAGAGTCGGCAGGGCCGGGTCACGCAGGCCTCAGGCCAGGGCAGGTGTGGGAGCTATGCTGAGCCTCTGGAAGTCACTACAGGCTGTGTGGTCACAAAAGACAACCCACTCGTGAGCTTTGCATGGAGGTTTGTTAACATGGGAAGATATGAGTGTCTCCTCGCTGAACCCACACGCAGGAACTGCAGGGAGAGGGAAGCCATCAGAGCCGAGGCAGCCTCTCTCCAGCTGCCTCAGCTCCCTGCCTGGCCTCTCTTCTCAGCCCCTCAGTTCCTCTGGACATGGGCCTAACTCAGTACTCCAGCCCCTGCCCTGTCTCCAACCCTACAGAGCCTGACCTGTCTTTCAGAGTGCTCCAAATTCCTAGGAGAGAGAAGCTGATTGGTCCACCTTAGGTGAGGTGTCCAGCCCTAGTGGCCAATCAGCATGGCCAGGGAAGGGCAAACTCGCCCTGGAAAACATGGCTGCTGGCGGTCGCCACACTGTGGGTGGGAAATCTCCAAGAGAGGGAGGACCGGGCTGGGTGAACGCCTCCCCAGTGCCTGCTGCTCGCCATTCTCTAGAGGCCCCTCTCAGCAGTCGTCTTTGACTTCCTCCATCCTTGTCTCCATCTCAGTCCCCACCCCCAACTCTACAGGAGACCATCGGCTGCCCAGATGACCAGAGTTCCCTTACAAAGCAGGGGGCTTCCTGCTCAGAGCAGCAGGGGACCCCAGAATCAGGGACATCAGAGGAGACAAGTCAGATCTTGAGGCTGGGGTCTGGCAAGCAGGAAGACTGCTCTGAAAACCCTGAAGCAGACAAACAAGAGTCCATGCGGCAAGGTCATGGTGATTGCCAGAACAGCTGCCAGCGAGGCCCAGTGGGGCGCCCGGGATGACAGCCACTTAGCTGGAGGCTCCTGTGTGCACAGCAGGATCTAAGTAGAAGACGAGAGCCCACAGCTGGGAGTGGGGGACACTGGGACTGGGGGCTCAGCCTGGCTCTTCTTGCAACTCGGGGGCCCTCTCTCAGACTGGGAAGCTTCTACACTCAGCCTCCTCAGTGCTTAGCTGCCAACCCATCACCGCTGCACCAAGGCCCCAAGAGGACCCAGTGCCGGCACTCTGGGACTCAGGCATGTCGGGGCCTCATCGTCAGCGGTGCAATCACAGAGGGAGTTCTGGGAGAAGTGGCGGCTGGGAGGGGAGGGGAGCTGGGTGGTGGGAACAGGGGAGGCATCCTCTCTCAGTCTGCAGGGCCGGGGGAGCCAGGGAGGCAAAGAAGGAGACAGAAAGAGACGAATTAAGGGGGAGAGAACAGTGATGGGAAGATGGGGGACAAAAAGACAGGAAAAGAGGAAAAGATCAGGATGAAGTAAGACAGAGACAAAGAAACCAAAAGAGAAAAAGAAGGAGACAGAAACAAGGGAAAACTAGTCAAAGAGCCTGAGAAGGACAACTGTCTGGGCTTGAATCCAGACACCACAACCAATGACGAGTTTCTTATATTCATTTGCTAGTACAAGTGAGTGGCCAAAACAGCACAAATGTATTGTCTTACAGTTTGGGGGTTAGAAGTCCAAGATCAAGGTGTTGGCAGGGCTGGCTCCTGAGGACTTAGAGGACAGAATCCGTTTCCAGCCTCTCTCCTTGGCTGGTGATGGCGGCCCTCACATTCACGTGGTGCTTCCTGCGTGCACGAGATCTCCGAGTTCCCCATTTGTTAAGGACACCAGTCACATTGGATTAGGGTCCACGGCATGACCTCATTTTAACTGCATTTCCTCTGAGAGACCCTGTCTCCAATTGAGGTCCTATTCTGAGGTTCTGGGGGTTACGACATCAACATATGAATTCTGGGGGCACCGCTGAACCCATAACATGGCCTATCCTCTCTGTACCTCATTTCCTCATCTACGACACGGGTCACTCTGCGAATCCGGTGGGTTACTAAACATAAAGTCTGACATGCAGTAAATGCTTGATAAACGTGAGTTACGTTATGATCTGTATGAACATTACCTGGCGTGGCAGGCAGGACGACAGCGCCCAAAGATGTCCACCCCTGAATCCTCAAATTCTGTAAATATGTTACTTTCCACAACAAAAGGGACTTTGTGGATGTGATAAGGTTACAGAGTTTGAGCTGTGGAGATTATCTGGGATAACACGTATCCAAGGAGATCTCAAGTAGTCACGAGTCCTTAAAAGCAGAGAACCTTTCCCAGCTGTGGTCACAGAGAGGCACGACCACGGAAGAAAGGCCAGAGAGACGCGCTGTGGCTGGCTTGGAAGGAGGAGGCAGAGAGTCACGTGCCAAGGAACGTGGTGACCTCAGGAAGCTAACAGCAGCTATCAGTTAACAGCCAGCAAGAACATGGGGACCTTACTCCTACAGCCTCAAGGAACTGAATTCTGCCAACGGTCAGAATAAGCAGGAGCAGGTTCTCCCCTAGAGCCTACCAACCCTCTAGGGGAGAACGTAGAGGTGGAATGCAGCCTGCCAACACCTGGATTTTAGGTGGGTAAGACATTATAGCACTTCGACCGCCAGAACTGGAAGATAATAAATCAGTGTTGTTAAGCCTGTAAATGTGCAGTGACTTGTTACAGCAGCCGTGAGAAACTAATACATTCTGAAAACACCAGATAGCAGTGAGTGACCTGGTAGACCCAGCCCTCCAACTGGAGACCAGGGTGGCATTAGTGCCCCTAGGGCAGTGGGCAACTCCAGCAACCACAGAGGACCACTCTATCCACCTGGAGGACCCCTCAGGAACAGGGATGAGACCAACACGCTGGCCTTTGGAGCTGGCACAGCACCTGAAGGTAGAGCACAAAAGCCAAGGGGTACCTGTGCCCAGGCAGGGAGACCCCTGAGGGCCCCCCAGGGGTGAGAGCGTCCCAGCATGCCCATACCACAGCCCCTCCAGCCCTCCAGACAGCACCCTGACCATGGTCAGCTGAACGACGACCTCAGATATGTCCAAGCCCTCATCCCCAGACTCAGAACGTGACCCTATGTGGAGAGACAAACTGTGCAGATGTGATTAAGGATCCTGGACTGGGAAGATTCTCTGGGATTATCCCGGTGGGTCCAACGCAGTCACAAGGGTCCTTAAAGGAGACAGGAGGGTGAGAGTCAGGAGAAGATGCGGCAGCAGAACCAGAGGCTGGCGTGATGTTCCCTGAAGACGAAGGAAGCTCCAGGGCCAAGGGACGCAGCAGCCTTTAGAAACTGGAAAAGGCCAAGAAGGAGATTCTCCCTGAAGGAACTCGGCCCTGCAGTTACCTCCACTTTAGCTTCTGACCTCCAGAACTGTCAGGGAATAAATCTGTGCTGTTTTAAGCCTCGAAGTGCAGGGCGTTTGAGGACGCTGGTGGGACAGCTGTCGTCACCAGACGTCGCCGTCCCTGCCCAGACGCCGGCAGCGGCCGCCTCAGGCCTCCCTGCCTCCTTTCTCCGGCCCTTCCGTCGGATCCAACCCAGCCAGCAGGGACACCGAGAAAAGTAAATCAGGTTCTGCGCCTCCGTCTGCCCTCCAAAGGCTTCTTGTCACACTTGGAATAAAACCCCCACAGTGGCCTGCAGGGCCCTCCACCAGCAGCTCTCAACCTTTACTGCACATCTGCGCCCCCTAGATGCCCAGGAGGTGGGCCCAGGGATCGGCCCTTGTAACTCTCCGAGTGGTTCCAACATGTGGCGGCCTGCACAGGGGCCCTCCTCGATTAGCCCTTCCTGCCCCCCCCCGCCCCGCCCCCACCCCGCCCTCACTCACTACGCCCCAGGACGCTCCCCACACCCTCAAGCACCAAGCACCGTCTGGGCTCAGACCTTCACACCTGCTTGCCTTCTTTCCCCAGATATCCGAGGGGCTCGCAGCCCACAAAGAGGCCTCCCTGACCCCTACTGTGCACCCCTGCCCCTTGACCCTCCTGTATGACCCCCAGCAGCACTCACACCCAACTGTGGAACACACCTGTGTATGCTTGTGCTGCCCATGTGTCCCTACCAGACTCGGCTCCATGAGGCCGGGGTCTGTCTCTGTGTGGGTCCCCACTGGCTCCCCTGCACAGGGCCCGCCCAGGGCATGGCTCATCATCTGGTTGTCAGGCAGGCAAACAAACGCTGCGCTGTCACCGCAATCTCTGGTCATGCCAGGCAGGCGCACATGAAAGCAAACTCAGCACCGTGCTCAGCAAAGAGGCTTTGAAAAGACAGGTCCCACAGAAAGGCACCGGGTTTGCACTCAGCAGGCCTAACCCTGAACCCCAGGTCCCAGCTCACCCCCTGGCGAGTCACGGCACCTCTCCGAGCCCCGGTTTCCTCACCGGAAAGGCGGGCGGTGACTTACTTCAGCCCACTCCACAGCTGGGAGCAGCACGCCCCAGTGAAAACACCGCCCCTGGCTGCTGGTACCGACGCTCCCAGGGGACAGAAGTGATTTTGTTGAGAAGAATGCTGTGACAGGTGCGTGAGTCCCTGTCACCTGTGCACACCTGTGGAAAGGCTGCATGTTGGCTCCCACAGGAGGCCTCCGGGCCAAGGAGAGGGTCTCTGGGTGGCCAGGGAGAGGCGTCGGGAGCCCAGGTGGAAGCAGCAAGGGCCAGCCAGACGCCCGCAGGGCCGCTCTGTGCCCTGCACCCCCTCCCACAGGTCTTCAGGAAAGCTGGCTAAATCCCCAACGCTCTGAGGGGGGCCATCACCATGGAAAGCCAAGAAGGGACAGCCTCTCCTCTTGGAGCTCACCCCATTCGGGGTAGGAGGCAGCTGTGAGAAAACCAACCCCCAAGGCACAAGGGCCTCCGGGGATCTGGCATTGGCAGGGAGGACTGGGGCTCCAGGGACCACGCACTGGTGGGAGCTGTGCCATCCGTGCCTGGTTCTCCAGGGGCTCTCGGGTCCCGGCCGAGAGCTGGAGCCCAGGAAGGACCCGTGTGGCCTGGGACAGCCTTTCCACGTGGGAAGTGCTGTTTGACCTGGAGGCACTGCCACGGCAGGGCTGGCTCCAGAAGCCCCACACTCACAGGAGCAAGCTTCTCTTTCCAGCTCCAGCGCCTTCACTAGCCTTTGCTCCTGAGAGGAGGGCCACCCGTACCCTCCTGCCTGACAGTCTCGGCCACGGACCCTGGTGTCGGGAATAATGGAGAAGGATGGCAGCAAATATCCCTGCCCCGGACATCAGTCCCTGGCCACCTGTCCTCAGCAGAACTGGGGAGAAGGCAATCTGGGACATCTCCTCGGCCTGGACGGCAAAATCCAAATGTGGCCTAAGTGCCCGCATGGCCTCTGCGGAAGTCGGAACAGACTCCCCGGCTGAAGGGCTCCGGCCAGCTCGGCCCTTCCCGGGGGGACAGAGCAGGGCCGGAGCTCCGCAGGCAGGGCAGAGGGGTGCGCTCTGCCAGGCTGGCTGCTCTCACCCCTGGGGGGACTCTGGTGACAGGGGCTCCCAGGGCAACACGTGGCAGCCCTACACACAGGCCAAATGACCATTTGGAAAACAAATACACCCCACCCTCGATTTCCAAAAGGTCTCCCGGAGGGTGTAAGGATCGACAGCAGCAGGACTGGTTGGAACTGCATTGACCAGGACGGAGGAGGGAAGGAAGGAAGGAAGGAAGGAAGGAAGGAAGGAAGGAAGGAAGGAAGGAAGGAAGGAAGGGAGGGAGGGAGGGAGGGAGGGAGGGAGGGGAGTTTCTCGGTGCAAGTTCTGGGGCAGGTCTGCAAGGCTGGCGCCGTCTCCCACCAGTGGCCCCACCTGAACCGCTGCCCCACGCCCTGACCCGCAGGAGTCCGTGGGCAGGGGTGAGTGAGGGGCCGGTGTGGGATGATGGTGCCAAGGGTGTCGGGGATGCAGAGGGAGTGGTGGGGCTGTGGAGAACGGGGAGCTCAGGCCCGTCCAAAAGGGCGGCTGCTACCCCGCTCCGGTCCGCTGTGGCTGTAGGGACCCCCGAGCTGCCCGATTCCTCCTGTGGTCCGAGAGCCTGAACCCTGGCTCTCAGGTGAGCCCTCCTGTCTCTCCAGTTAGACGTGACAGAGACTCCTACGTGGCTCCAGTGCCCACCCCTTCCTCCTTTGGCAGCTGGAATCTGGCCACGGCCGTGGTCTACCTCGGGCCAAGCTGACAAGGGCAGTGTCTTGCCGATGACAGAGCAATCGTCTAGGTCCCCCCGAGATGTCCGACTGGTCCAGACTTTCATGCAAGAGAAGAAAAAGTTTCTATCACATTTAACCTGCTGCTATGTTGAGGAGTTTGGCTTAGTGGTCAGACTTCAAACCCTAACTAACACAGGTGGCCACAAGCTCCGCTGTGGGATCCTCACTGAGTCCAGCCAGGGTGCAGCCCTGAGCACAGGTGATGTCCTGAAGGGCGCCTGCTGGGTCATGCCGCTCCCCTGACAATGAACCTCTGTGAGCTTCCATCAGCTCAACCAAGCCCAAACTCCCAGATTCCCCAAAGCAGGGCCTTTGCAACCTGCCCCTGGTTTGCTTCCATCTTTCGAGAGCCCAGGCAGTTGCTGTAGCGACTCCAAACTACCCACAGTTTCTAAGTCTTCAAGGTCACCACCTCCCCCAGGCAGCCATCCCTCCCCTAGCTGAGTCAGTCACGCCCTCCTCTGCCCTCCCACCACCTCTTAAACACACCCTATTAATACCCGATTACAGGGCACATGCGTGACATTCTAATTGCATCAGGCTGTGAAAGCAAGGCCTCTGGAGGCAGACAGACTGAAAACCTCAGTGCCCAAACTCACTTGCTGTGTTATCTTAGGCCAGTTACTCCAACTCTCTGAGTCTCAACTTCCTCATCTGAACGGGCAAGGACACTCATTGAACATTTAACAAGGGCAAACAGAAAGCCTTTTGTGGCAGGTGTTCTGCCAGGCGTGGAGCATGCAAAACTGCACTGTCATCATGAAGCTCACGGGCTGGTGGTAGCCTACTTCAGCGCAGCCGTGGTCCAACTCACAAAGAAAAGTACAATGTGTGCATAATGGGGAGGGCCATCCTACTCTGGGGGAGGGGTCCCAGAAAGTGTCCTGGAGGAGGTGACATGATGAAAACAGAGTAGGGGCAGGCTAGGCCCATGAGGAGGGAAGCTGCAGAGAGGGGGTTTGAGGAAGAAGGAACGGCATATGCCAAGGCCCTGAGGCAAGGCGAATGTGTCCCTTTCCAGGAACCCAGAGAGTAATGCTGACAACATTTGAGGGCAGAGCCGCTGTGTCTTTGGGCCTCCAGGGCCTGATCAGTGCTTGGCACAGAGTAAATGACAGAGAGAGCTGCTAATGAGTGAGTGACTCTGTCCAGAGTTCATTACTGCACACTGGCTGGCCATTCGCCAGGCACTGCCCACGTGCCAGGAGCTATGTGGGGCTGAAGGAAGATGCAGAGGTGGACCAGCCCTGGATCCTGCTCACTCAGCCTTTCCACTCCCAAAGCCAGGAGACGTGATCATGTGGACCCCAAACACGAGGTTAGGGCGTCAAGACTCATGGCAAAGACTAGCTGTTGTCCACCGAAATCTGCCTCCTTTCTTCCACAGCGCTGAAGCCACAGGCCTCCTGGGCAGTAGGCGCAGCCATGCACGCCTCTTGTCACTGGCTTGTCACCCTGGGCCAGGACGGAAGGCACCAGGCAGGCCTCCTCTACTTTCTCTCCCAGGCTCCTGGGTGGTCGAATTTCAACCTTGTAGAACAGGGTTCCCTAAGGGATGGCAGAGCAATGACATGGAAGGAACTGAGGTCCTGAAATAACAGGCAGGGATAGAGCTACCCTATCAACTAGAATTATTACCTAATGGAGAAATAGTTTCTCTGTTCTCTAAGCTTCTGTATTACAGCGTCTCTTTGTTTCAGCAGCATAGCTTTAGCCTGACTAATACAGCACCTGAGAAAGGGACAGGGATTTACAAGTTCAGAGCAGAAAGTGGCCACTTTGTGCTACAAGAATCAAGGGAGACTTCCTGGAGGAAGCTGGCATCTGCACTAGGCTTTAGGAAGTCTATACTGAATAAACAGCAGTGTATCCACTGGGGTATCCATTAGAAAGTATGAGGCCGATCCATATGAGAATGAGCCGTGGGGAAAGGCCTGAGTTCCCGTGTCAGGAGAAGAGAGCAAAGTGCAGAATCAAACATCCACACTTCCACTGCTGTGCATAAGAATGCAGCTGTGTACAGGCAGACAACCACAGTAAAACACAGGCTGAACTGAACTGTGGGGATAAAGCACAAGGGACGGGGAGGGATTTTCCGAATTTCCACTTCGTCCTGCTGGGCCAGGTTATCTTTTCACAAGGGATGCCTATTACATTGTAATAAGACTGCCCTGTACATCTAACGCACATCACAAGCGTGCCCGTGCTGCCCTCCATCCCGGGAGAGGAGCCACTCCCGGACCTCACTGGACGTGGCCCTGCCCAGCCGGACGTGAGCTTCGGGAGGAAGCCTCAGTCTAACCACTGGTCCTCGGAGTTCGGGATGCAGGTGCTGCCGGGACAGAAGCGGCTTGGAGAGGGGGCTGGGGAGAGGCAGAGGAGTCACTCCCCGGGTAGTCAGGTCTGAGCTCAGTGGTTCCCCAGAGATAAAAGTCTCAGAGGCCGGGAGCTTGCCTGCTCTGCCTGGGCCACAAGCAGGGAAGTGAGACCTCACCAGCCAGGACAGGGCTGCCCAGTGAAGGCCTGGGCAACCTCCCATCCAACGAGGCTGGGTCCCTGGCCTCCTGTGGCACCAGGGATGGATGGATGGACGGAAGCTCACCCACAAAATGGCCAGATGAAGCACAGCGGCTTCAGTTAGGAACTCCTCAGACGTGGTCTGTCCGCAGTCATACTGGAGAAACGGAGGCAGCTCACCCGGCCATGGCTGGAGTTCCCCACTGCATTGCCGGGCCTCTTCGTTACAGCAGCAGAGCTTTGTCATGACTGAGGCCGGGCTCTGGGAACTCAGAGCGGGAAGAGGAAATGGATGTAGGAAATTGATCATTTGCATAAATCTAGAGCAGGGCTCAGAAAACATCTATCGAGAGCCAGTCAATATTTGGGGCTTTGTGGACCATACGGTCCCTGTCACAATGACTCCACTCTGACACTATAGCAAAAAAAAGCAGCCATAGGCAATATGTAAGCAAGTGGGCAGGCTGCGTTCCAACTCAACTTTATAAAAGCGGGCGTGGGCACAGCAGTGTGACCGCACGGAGCCCCACTGAACTGTGTGCTAACAAACGGTGGAGCCCTGGTGGGTGCGGCCGACCCGCGGGCGTTCCCAGCTCGCAGCGGCGGTTCTCTCCCGCTCTCTCCCGCCCTTCCCCTCCCTCTAAAATCAGTAAGAATGTCCTCCGGTGAGGATAACAAAATAAATAAATGGATAAATAAATAAGTAAACAAATAAGCAAGCAATGAAACAAATGTCCCAGGGTAGGGATTAAAAAAAGTTGAGATAGTCAATTTTATGTTATGTTTTTACCACAGTTAAAAATTACAATTTTAATTTGTAATCTTAATTTTTTTAAATGGGCAGTGGGCCGGATTTGGGCCCAGGATGTAGTTTGCCAATGCTGTTCCAGAACATCAGAGCTCCTAAGCCCCTCGGAGGGCAAGTCTGCTCTGCCTGGCGAAGGCAGATTCCTTCCACACCGCTTCCCTCCGCATGACTGGTAAAGAGGGAAAGGGTGTTGAAGTATCAGGGAAGTGTGCCCAGTGTGATTTCTAGCACGCTACTGTTTTCAAATACGGATGCTCCTTGACGTGCAATGGGGGTACGTCCTGTGAAACCCATCACAAACTGAAACCATCATAGTAAAAAGCGCGTTTCCTGCCTCTAACCGACTGGACGCCATAGCCTAGCCTAGCTGTCCTTGCGCATGCTCAGAGCGCTCGCATTGGCCTACAGCTGGGCAAAAACCACCAACGCAGAGGCTATTTCATCAGAACGTGGGGGACGTCTTATGGATTGTCATGCGTTCCACTTTTGCATCGTCATAAGGTCAAAAAATGTTAAATTAAACCACAGTAAGTTGGGGATCATCTGTAATCAAGAACAAGCACAATTTAAAAAATAACCTTAGCAGGATTTGAAGAATTTAAGAAAAAACCTGGAAGTCTGTACAAATGCCTTCCCTTATTACAAGTAGTAGCCGGATTACTGGCTCCAAGGGCCTCAGTGCTTTCGCAGGATTAAGCGCCTGGGGATGTGGCAAATCAAGACGAAGAAGCTTTTCCACCTCTCCTGAAACGAGGGATTAATGAGGAAGGCTACACTTTCAATCACAGTGTCAGGGGAAATGGTCCCGATTAGAAGCCAGTGCCTTCTGGGACCTTCATCTCCAGAGGCAACCGGAACCTCCGTGTTCACGGCTGAACCGTGCAGTTCATCGTGTGGCCGGGCCCAAATGCCCCTGAAAGTTTGCGCATGCTCAGGTATTTGTTAGAATTCTTACTGATTCTGTTGGTGCTCTGGCTGCAAGCGTCCCTAGATTTTAAGCCATTGGCCCCAACCCCATTTTTCTTGCTGGCCCTGTCCTTGTTAGTGCAGGACTGTGCAGAGCGTGGAGTTCCGTAGGGCACACTTACCCACGACGGCAGGGGCACCTGGAACCGCGCTGCGCCACTCTGCGGGGCAGAACTCTGACCGACAACGGCTGCTGACATTCACTGAGTTCTTACTGCGTGCTGGCGTTGTGCTAACTGACTAATACCCCCTTTCCCCAGGATAATCCTGTGTTATAGCCCCATTTTCACAGAAGGGGACATCAAGGTTCAGAGACGTTAGGGGACCTGTCCAAGTCATCAGAGTCCAGGAGCCCTCTCACCGCCTTTCAAAGTTTCTTGCCTGCCCCACATCATGCCCAGTGTCCGCATCTCCCCGCAGTGTGCACACCTCAGAACTCTGGAAACTGCCTCCACTTTGGAAGTTGATTCTAATCAGTAACTCAGGTGGCGAGTATCTGGGAATTTTATTATTAGTCTTTGGACTACTCACGTGTATTAAACACTATTGGCATAGATGATCTATTTCACAATTTAATTTTTTAGATTTAAATATAAAAAAGAAATGGCCTAAGGGTAGGGATAGAGCAAATTCAAGTCCCTTTGCATACTTAAGGGGCACCCAGTTCTCCATACCCTCAGATAGCATGTTCAGACAACATGCTCAGACATTCCCTACCACACTAGGAACGCAGCTATTGGCTGAAACAACAACAACAACAACAAAAACTCAACCAGCAGTGGCTTAAATAATAAAGACATTGAATTATCTCTCATAACAAGGTTGATCAAGTAGTTCAGCGATGCAGTTTTCTGACATTCTCCTAGAGGCACAAGATGGCTGCTGAAGCTCCAGACATCACATCTTCACCAAACCACTTCCAAAGGTAGGAAGTAGGGAATCATCCAGGATAATAAGACTTTACTCATATGCCCACATTTTCTCAAGGGAAAAATATTTCCCAGAAAGTCCCCAGCAGAGTCCCATTTACATCTAACTGGCCAGAACTGGGTCATTTAACCACTGGTAGCCACAAGGGAGGCTAGGAAAATATCTGCCCTTTTCAGCCTCTATGTCAGGTGGACAAGGAAGGAGAGGGAGTGTCCACTGGGCAGGAAATCACGATGCCTATCCCAACTCACCCCACCTGCTGCAAGTCAAGTACATCTGCCCCCTGTGGACGCCTCCAAACCCAGTAACCCAGATCCCACCTCACGTGGAAACTGGAGTCCACGCCACCCAGCCCCAAAGTAAACTGTTGAGATGTGTCTGTTTCCTCCCAAAGATGCTTGAGGGGTGCTCTGAATCACCCTTGACCCCTAGCCCCGAGCTCATGACCTGACAGAGCGATAAGACTCACGTTGTCGACCCATGGACACTGTCAGGTCAAGGAAGTCAGCAAATCCTCCCCGCTGTCATGATCTGGCCAGTATGAACTCTGACATATGAAGGGACCCCAGTGCTAGGGACCTAAGAAAAGCGAGACGCTGATTGTGGGAGGCCACAAGCCACATTACACGCTGGTTCCAAATCCACTGGAAACTTGAGCATCGAAGGCCCAGAGGCCCCCGTGGCTGTGGGCCGCAGCAGCAAATCTCCCCGAGGGAGGAGCACTGGCCAGCAGTCTTCCAGACAGTGAGTGTCTGGCACTTAAAAGGCAATGGCCCCGGACACAGGGACTGTTTGCCACAGTCCCCACCACTCCGCACTGCTTCTCCAACACTGAGGCCAAGGGTTGGCGGCTGTTTATCAGCATATTCACATGGTTCTTCTTACCCTTGGCCGCTTCCCAAATTTGGGGCGCCTGGCCGGCCTCGCAGGCAACTTCAGTTCTGGATCCTTAGACTGCGGCACTGAAGCCGGTCCAGTCTCCTGTTCTGTGGTGAAAGTAGCAAGTCTACCTTCACATCAATGCCTCCATGCCCTGTGGGGCGTTGCTGTGGTGAGTGATTGAAGTCAAAGACTCAACGCCCGTTCCCAAAGAGATGAAAATCAGCCCCACCGACTCGCCGGGCATTGGCGACCCCGTCTGCACAGTGAAGCTGACATGCAAAATGGCCAGGTGGGGTGCCATCTTTGTGCTGCGGCTCAGACGCTGCTCTGGCGACTACTCCAAAGTGCCGCTGGCCGTGGCTACTGTTACCTGGTGTGTCGCCCCAGGAACCCTGAGCACTGACTTACAATCACAAAGTGAGGAAGTGAAATGAAACCCAGAGAAATACACAAAGGTGATGCATTTGGCAGCATTTCTGAAATGACCAGTGCTCATCTGAAGCTTGCAGCGTGCCAGCCATTGTTGTGAGTACTTTGCACAGATTGATCCACTTAATCCCCACAAAACCCTAGGGGGAGGGCGCTAGTATGCCTATTTCAAGGGGAAGTGACAGCCAGCCCCTAGGTGACTCCCGGGGCCTTGCCTCCTGCTCCCCGTGTCCTTGTGCAGGCCCCTTCCCACTGAATCGGAAAGGACCTGTGTGACCTAGAGAATACTGCAGACGTGACAGTGTGGCCAGGTCACAACAGGCATTGAACTTCTGGTTTGACTTTGAACCGCTTGCTCTGGGGGAAGACAGCCACCATGTAGTGAGGACTCTCAAGCAGCCCCGAGGCGCGGTACATGTGGAGAGGAGCCCACTGGCGAGCCCCAGCTCAGCAGCCTGCAAGCTCCTCGCCTTGCAGACGCTCCAGCCCCAGGCAAGATGACTGCAGCCGCAAGCCACACCTGCTGCAGTCTCAGAGAGACCCCTCCCAGAAACGCCCGCCAAACTGCTCTGCTCCCAAACTCCTGACCCACAGAAACCATAAGAGAAAGCAATGATTATTGTTGCTTTAAGCCACTTTTGAAGCAATTTGTTAGGCAGCAATAGGAAACCACACAGGTGGTAAACTCAGGGAGGGGGACAGAAGTTAAATAATTTGCCCAGCATCATACAACTAACAAGTAGTGGAGCCGGGAGTTGAGCCCAGGCCGTGCATGCTGGAGTCCCCGCGGCCAGAAACTCCGCCAGACTGCCCCTCCGGCGCTTCCCTGACAGAGCCAGTGTGGTTGCTGGATCTCCCTTGCGCTGATGCCTGCTCTCTGCTCCAGGCTTAGCCCACCAGAACTCACGCCACTCCCCAACAACTCTGGCAAACAGGCATTATTCTCTCCATCTCATGTTTCTGCTAAAATGTAATTAACCAAGTAACGCATCAATACATTTCTCCTTCCGGAAAATTCAAGTCATAGATAAGGCCCCTACACCTCCTGAGAAAACCCCCGCTGCTACGTCCAGGCGCCTCTCCGAGCAGATATCATAGTGTGGGGGCTCCTTTCCAGACCTTTTCTCTCGTCATTTACCTTCATGTTTCTGTCCCCCAAAACGTATCCGGCAGAGCAAGTACAGGATTGAGTCTCACAAAATAATGTCAAGCAAAACACCAGTCACGACAGAATACACCGTGAGATTCCCTCAGTGCAGACACAAACACAGGCAGAACCGCACAGAGCGGTCGGGGCTGCGGGGGCAATTTTCACTGTCACTTCAGAGGGGTTACTCGTTTTGAGATAAGTCAGTAGGCAAGGCATCCTCGTTCTGTGCACCTCTGTGTACAGTTCTAAATCATAAAAGGCTTTGTTTAAGAAAACATACGTGTTCTCTGCTTTTGTTATATCAAATTTATTGTTCTATTTTCTAAACACAGCTTTTGTTCACTCGCCAATAATTCTACCCACTTGCCACCCGTAGACACACTTCATTCTTTTTAACGGCTGCAGGGTACTCTACACAGCTGGTGTCCCACAGCTCATTTGCTCCCTCCACTGGTGGACTTTTTGTTTGTTTGCAGTTTGCACAAGAGTGCAATGAACTCGTTTGTGTGCACGTGCATACCTCTAGGTGTGTCCCCAATGGTTGGAATTGCTGTGGCAAATAACATTTTTTTGACTTCCAGTCAAGATGGAGGCATAGATAAACACGTTTCGCCTCCTCACACAACTATAGAAAAAAATTACATCTAGAGGCAAAAGAAGTATCACCCAGAACCATCAGAAAATTGAGCTATATGGAAGTCCAACAACCAAGGATTTAGAGAAGCCACATTCATCCAGGTGGGTAGGAGAGGCGGAGATTCAGATAGAGGTAGACAGGTGCAGAGAGGCACGGAGCCACAGGTGTGGCGTGGAGCTGTGGGAGTGTTGTGGAGAGGCGACAGAATGGGTGGTGGATAAAAATCGGGAGGGGTACCTTGGGAGTGAGGGATCCCAGCCCCAAACCAGACCACCCAGCAGCCAGGGTTCCAGCGCCAGGAAGATAAGTCCCCATAACTTCTGGCTGTAAATACCAGTGGGTGTTGGGGCAGCAGAAGAAACTGCCATATTATCAAAGAGACTCATCTTAAAGGGCCCACGAGGATTTAGGACTCACTCAGATACACCCCCTCTGGAATGCAGCACCAGGGCAACAGCTGGAAGGGCACCAGTGGCATAAGGGGAGGAACTGAAGTGACTGGCAACAGGGCCAGTGCTGGAAGACAGCTTCCTCCTGGACTAACCCCCAGAAGCCAGGCAGTGGCACTGTCTCCTCTCTGAGCACTACCCCTACACAGAGCCACAGAACAGAGAAATGGGCTGCCCCGCCCTGGTGATCACCTAAGGCTTCACGCCACACAATTTACAGGTCTGCTCTTCGACGATAGGCCACACTACTAAGACAGGGAGTCAAAGCAGCTCTACCTAATACACAGAAATGAACCCAGGGAGGCTGCCAAATTGAGGAGAAAAAGAAATATGGCCCAATTGTAAGAACAGAACAAAACCCCAGAAAAAGAATGAAATGAAATGGAGATAACCAACCTATCAGATGCAGAGTCCAAAACACTGGTTATCGGGATACTCAAAAAACTCATTGAGTACGGCAACAGCATAAAAAAGGCCCAGGCAGAAATGAAGGTTATGCTCAGTGAAATAAAGAAAAAGCTACAGGGAAGCAACATTGGAGTGGATGAAACTGAGCATCAAATCAATGGTTTGGAACATAAAGAAGAAAAAAGCATTCAATCTGAACAGCAAGAAGAAAAAAGAATTCAAAAAAAAAAGCAAGGATAGAATAAAAAGCCTCTGGGACATCTCCAAACATACCAACATCTGAATTGCAGGGGTGCCAGAAGGAGAAGGGGAAGAGCAAGGAATTGAAAACTTGTTTGAAAACATAATGAAAGGAAACGTCCCTAATTTGGTAAAGGAAATACTCATACAAGTCCAGGAAGCACAGAGAGTCCCAAACAAGTTGGACCCAAAGAGAACTATACCAAGACACATCATAATTAAAATGCCAAAGGTTAAAGATAAAGAGAGAATCTTAAAATCAGCAAGAGAATAGAAGAGAGTTATCTACAAAGGAGTTCCCATAAGACTGTGAGTTGATTTCTTAAAAGAAACTTTGCAGGC
>CM052540.1:85770531-85787499 GCA_028533065.1 Trachops cirrhosus | reverse complement strand
AAATGGAGATCACTTGGAGGGTTATCAGCTGGGAGGGGGAAGGGGGAAAATGGGGGAAGAGGTATAGGGAATAAGAAGCATAAAAATACAGGGGGAGGTTAAGAATTGTACAGGAAATGGAGAAGCCAAAGAACTTATAATGCACGACACACAGACATAAACTAAGGTGGGGTGGACTGCTGGAGGGAAGGGGGTACCGGGCAGAGTGGGGCAAAGGCAGAAAAATTGGGACAACTGTAATAGCATAATCAATAAAATATATTTTTAAAAATAAGAATAAAAGTATAGTGAATATGTATTTTTTTAAATTGCTGTGGCAAAGGGTACGAACATTTCAAGCTTTCATAAACATTGCCAAACGTTGTCCACTGTGGTTACAGCACCAGCAGTATGCGAAGATCCCCGTGTTCCCACATCCTTGCCCCCTTTTGACACCATCAAAGTGTTCCTCATTGTTCCTTTCGCCTCATCCTGTCCCATGACTGTCACAGATGAAGAAACGGAGGCTCAGAGTCCTTAAGCAATCTGCCTGATGTCACACATCAAGGAAGTAGCAGCAAGAAGATTTGAATTCATTCGAAAAAAAAAGACGTGAATTCAGATCTGTTGTGTCCAACCTCAGCTCTCGCTGAGAGATGGGGTTTTGCTCCTTAAAGAACAACTGCTCCTGAGATACACCGTAGATACCTGCACCGAGGAGCGGAGCCGGGCCCGGGGCTGCAGGTAGACCACCAGCTGCACGGAAATCATCAGGGAGGAAATGAGTTCGAAATGGAATCTACGGTGCTGCTGCCGACTCCGATGTAAATTAGATCAAGGCGCTCCCACACGATGCATTTAGAGCAAGGGCACGCGGGGTTCTCAGCTGCTCCCGAGCAAAGAGCCACTGGGACTGAAACTGAAACAATCTATGAGCTACAAAACGCAATAATGAATGGTAACGGGCCGCAACTGCAGGGGAGAAGGTTGGAAAATCAGCTAAGAGCCCATCGCAAGGGCGGTTCAAGGGCTGGTGGCAGGAGACAGTGCGGCGTGGCCAAGAGAGGGCAGGCGCACAGTCGGAGAAGCCTGGGTGCGAAGTGCCTCCCACGCCTGCTGGCTGGGTGACCTTCCACAGGTTCTGGAGGCTCGCAGAGATTTGGTTTCCTCGACTGTGAAATAGGAGTGAAACAGGACATGCTGCCTCACAGGCTGTTACGAGGATTAAACCGGATGCGAACTAGACAGGGCCCAGGGCTGCCAAGCACAGCTTTCGGGTCGTGAGCAAACAGCACCCGGGCGGTGAGCAGGGCTGCAGGCGAGCCCTCCTCCGTGTCAGAGCCGAGGCTTTCTCAGGTCTGCCCAAACCCCTGTGTGCTGCAGCGCCCTGGCAGGGCACAGGGTTGGCGCCTCACAAAGGAGAGTGTTATGGTCACGGCAGCCTGATGGCCTACTGGGGGGCTCTGGCCATTCTGACCGTGACTGTGGCAAGCACTCCTCTCCAGAGCCCAGAGGAGCCCCATGCAAGCGTCCCCACAGCAGGCCTCGCAGGACTGAACGGAGTGAGCGAGGCCCTGCCCCGGCCTGTGTTGGGGAAGCCTGGGGGCTCTGGTGAGACAAAATGAAGCAGGAGTCAAAGTGCTCTGTGCCTGCCGAGGAGCTGCCCTGTACCGACGGCAGGGCCGCCCCCTCAGGGAAGGAGGCAAGGGCTGCAGGGCTGCTGGCCAGGTGAAGAGAGAGCTTGACCCTGCCCACAGGGAGGAGGGCAGGAGCCCCAGGTCCAGAGGGCCGTCCCTGTGCACAACCCGTGCTGTTCTTTCTGCCTTAAATGCTCTCTGTTTTGCCAGTCTCAAGCCCTCCCAAGCCCAGTTCCAGAGCCACTGTCTCCAGAAAATCTGCCCTGGTTTCCCAGCCCCCACCCCCCACCCAAGCTAGAAGGGCTGGCTGTATCTTTATCATCCTTGTAACCAACCCCCAGCAACTGAACACAATTGGCTTTCTGTATGTCTGACAAATGAATGAATAAATGAGTGAGAGACAGGCCTTTGTCTAGGACCCTATGAAAGAGCAGGAACCCCCGTCTGTCCTTTCATAATTAGGACCAGCAAGGTCTGAAGTCAGAGAACAGTGGGTTAGGACAGGAGAAGGCTGACAGTTGGGCGTGACATGCCTGTCATTCTGATGGCCCCAGGGACCACAACAGGAGTAAAAAGTGGCGGAGAAATGCCATGGCAGGCACTGGCTGGAGGATAATGAGCTCAGGGGAGAATCTCCAGCGCGCTCCAGTCTTGCTGGACGACCTGCACTACAGGGCCACAGTTCTATTCCAGGGCCACTTTTAAAGAAACAAGTCAGACAAACACGGCGCTGCAGGTCTAGGGCCAGCCCCGTGTTCAGCCACGCCGAGCCCCCCTTCGCCCTGGCCCTGGGTCTGCCAGGGCACTGGCCCTGCTGCACCTTCGCTGTCTGCGCGCTGACCTCTAGCCCCTTCAGCTGTGAGCACTTCAAGCGCAGGGGCTGGGTCTTGCAGGATCTTGCAGCTCCGGCACATTGCAGGAGAGCTCAGGAGAGGAGCCCCTGTAACGCGGCCCGTGTTTGATCGTCACTGCAGAACTGACAGTGAGTCCAGAACCTCAGCAGCTTTCAGTCCCAAACAGTTATTTCCTGTTCCTGTCACAGCAGGACAGCAGGCCAGCTGCAGCGCGTCTGGGGTCAGCTGGTCTTAGCTGTGCAGGGCCCCATATGTCCTCTCCCTCTGGGACCAGGCAGAAGAAATGTCTGCTCCTGGAGCACCGTGTTCTCACGTGGAAGGCAGAAGCTAGAGGAGGGCAGAGGCTCACGATGCCCGGATATGGTTGTCACAGGTGGCATTCCCACGGTCAACGCACATCACGTGACCAAATCCAGTCAGTGGAGGCAGGAAGTACCCACAGCCTCCCGGGACCCGTGGCAGTGGTGGGAGGAGATGAAGAATTGTGAACAGACAGTACCATCTATCATGGTATGTTATTTTTTGCTCTCCAGCCTGTTCTCTCCCCTATTTCAGAAACATATTCCACGTGGTTTGAGCAGGCCTAACTGTCACCCACTGGGCAGGCACATGATCCAGGCTTGTCCAAACTTTTGGTATCTCTGGGCTACACATTAAATACACAGACACTAATGAAAACTGATGAGCAAAAGAAAAGTTTTCAGTAAACTTACGATTTTGTGTTGGGCTGCATCCATAGCCATCCTGGGCCGCATACAGCCCTCGGGCTCCAGGTTGGACACCCCTGATAGACCAACCAATCAGAGTACCCCATTCACCACCACCCCCAGGCATGGTGATTGGTTCAGGAATGGGCATGTGATATAAATAAGCCAATGAGAGCCTTCCCTGAGACCCACCTGCCAGAGCTACCAGGGCTGCGAGGCAGGCAGGTGGGAGTGCAGGGCTAAGCAGCAGCACACTGTCCCCCACGGGAAGCAGCACAGGCCGTGCAGCAGCAGTGGTGGGAATGTCTGGCGCTGCCCGACAACGTGGGAAATGTGGCTGGAGCCAATGAGTCTGCACTGAAGTCTAAGTTTTATTTTTGTTCCTTTACATTCGATCTACAGCCCCATGTGGCTAGTGACTAACATGGATGCAATCGATATGGGGGGTCCGTGTAAGACATGAAAGAGTGTTCCATGACATTCTGGGGCCTTGTGTCCAGTTGAACCTGATGCCTCCTAGACGTTGTCATGTATAAGAGTAAATAATTTCCTTTTCATTGCTTAAACTAGTAGGGTTTCCATCATTGTAAGTGGGAGAAGTCTCAACTCATGTCAGCAGCAGCAGCTACCACCTCTGTTTACTGTGTCCTGCTCAGTGCCGGGCATTCGGCTGAGGCACATACGTCATCTCACGGATCTTTCCAAATTAACCATAAGCACCTTGGGAGCCGCACAGCGGGGGCTCAAACCCCACCTCACCGACCGCTGGCTGTGACACCGGGGCGGGTGCTCTGGCCACCTCGGTTCTCTTGCCTGTGCCGTGGGGGTGATGGCAGCCCCGACCTCGTGGGCGGTGGAGGCCGAACGAGTTACTGCATGTGGGCTGCCTGTAGGAAGCAAACGCTCCCAGTGTTGACTGGTTTTTATTATTTTCTTCCTAATTCTGAAGGTGGGTGAATGGAGGCTCACAGAGTGGTGAAGGTAACAGGTGACAAAGCTGGGACTGGAATGGCCGGAATGATCCCCAATGTGAGTCATTTATTTTGTCCATGGCTTTTAAACTGTCGTGGTCGTGACGAGGGCAGCGTCAGTAGGGTCGGCACGCACTGCGTGGCCTAAATTCTGGGCAGTTCTGCTTCAGAGCTCAGGCTTTTAACTCTCAGAGAAAGAAATTATTCTCTTTTTAATGCTTCCCCTGTCCTTCTGTTAATACCAAGGAGGAAGTCTCAGCTCGGTGCTGATATGTCTTTAATGCCTCCCTAGCTCTTGCGCAAAGAGAGAGCAAGCCTCGGGCTCAGAGAAAGCCATACTTTCTAGAGGGGATTTAACAGGCCATACACTTGACTTCTATGCTACATGCTCCAGGAAGATGCGGGAACTTCCTCTCTCTAGAGGTGTTATGGCTCCCTGTAGCCAGAAAGGCAGTGGTTAGAGGAGGAAGGCCTCGGCGTCACGGAGCTCTCGGAGCCTGCAGAGGTGACCGGCTGTCAGCCAGGCTCTCGTTCTTGCCCCGGTAACTTTCAGAGGGTGGTGGATGGCAGGGCACTGGGAGACCAGCAGCCTTCTGTGACACCACCGGATGTCGCACAGCCTGAATCAGCTGATGGACAGATTCTCAGCCGTGGGGAGTGGAGTTGCACAAAGCACCTTGCCTCACAGTGTGTGATCAGGAGCCAAGGGCCTGTATCTGAGTTCCTACTCCGCCAGGTCCAAGCTGAGGGTTCCTTGGCTTCCCTTCCCTCTCTGGGCCTCAGTTTCCTCACCTGAGAAACAGAGATAACAATACTCCAAAGAATGGTCCCGAGAAACAAGTGAGACTGTGTATAAGAAAGCACCGTGTGAAGAACTAAGCGAGTGTGAGCAGTCCCCACGGACATTACTTGAGTATGAGTGCATTACATGTAAGTTGGAACCATCAGCATGAAGTAAATGACCGACACTAGGGTGAGATGGATCACCTGCGCCTCTGAATTAGCTTTATTTTTGTGCCTCTCTCCCTATTTCTTGCTCTTCCCAGGCAGGGATCTTCCATCCACCTGGGGAGCCTAGCACAGCAAGTATTTGTTGTACGGGTGGATTATGGATGATGGATAAATGGATACTGGATGGGTACATGGATGGATGGATGATGGATGGATGGATGATGGATGTAAGGTGGATGGATGATGGAGGAAGGACTGGGGGTGATGGATATATAGTGGGTGGATGAAAGATGGGTGGATAAATGGTTGGATGACAGATGAGGGGTGATGGATTGATGGGCGATGGATATGTAATGATTGAATACATGGATGGAGGATGGATGGCTGATGAATCCAAGTGCAGATGAAGATACAAGTCCTGGCTGGGTCCGAATCTCCCTCTGGTACTAGAATCCCAACTACCCCAAACTCTCAAACCACAAGGACCGTGTGTGTGCACGTGTGCGTGCGTGCGTGCACGCATGTGTGACTGGTTGTGCTATCCTGAAGAAGAATTTGGCAGAGAATGTGGGTTTGGGGGGAAAGTTCAAATAAAAATGTACTTTTAAAACAGCTTCCTGAGTCTGCCCTCTGCATGTCTGCATTCTCCCCGATCCCTTACACCAGTTATACTCCCAACCTGTGCAAGGGAGGGTCCGGGTTAGGGTGAGGCTGGGCAAGTGAAAAGGCCACAAGAAGGCCTCTCCAGGCCCCTCAGCACAACACAGCCCCCAGGAGCACTGGCTCGGCTCAGACGGGTTTTCACAGATGGTCGGACGCGAGCGCTCCAGCTAACCCCATCAGCAGAATGTTCAGTTACGGGGAGTGGCCCGTTCTCCAGGCAGCCTACTTAGGATGGGTTGGTTTCAGAGTTTATCTGCCTTACCCTCCATCCCTCGGGACTTCGGAGATGGGAGCCAGGCAGCAATTTCTCCATCAGTAGGCAGTAACCTCGTGGAGTCTAATTTGCAGCCCCTTTCTCTAACCTCACTGACGGAAGTGCGAGGACAGGGAGGCCAACCATGGTTGCAAGGGATCAAGGGAGTTTTATCAAGGATGCTTTGATAGTGTCGGCTTTCAGCTGAGGCCAGGAGGACAAGTAGGAGAACCCCGTAGGTCTCAGAATGGCTTGCCTAGCCCGCCACCCACCACGCAGGGGCTTGCCTGCCCTCCTGCAGCCGTGCGTTCGCTGGTGAACGTAATTACGACAACATATGGGCGCAGAGACAACTGCCTGCTTCTCTGTGGACTGTGGAGGCAGAGGACAGGGCAGGGCGGCATGCCGGGTCCCCGACGAGGCAGCCGCGCACAACCTGGAACGAAGAGGAAGAAGGAGTTTTCCAGGGGGACCAGGTGGGGTGCATCTCAGAAGGAAACTGCTCGTGAAAGACACAGAGGCAGGATGGAGCTCCCTGAGGAGCGAGGGCTTCAGCTGCGGTTCCGCGGGTCCGGCACCGAGCGCCCTCCTCTGCGAACAGCGGCTTGCCTCTCCCTTGGGGACTTCACTCTCAGTCAGGGAGGCTCTGTTGAGACTGGCCCCGCCCCCAGCGCCAGAGGGGTGTGAATGACCCAGGCCGGCCCTGGCGGGGGCACAGGCACCACAGTGGCAGGCTTAGGGACCGCAAGTGACCCAACCCTGACTAATGAGCCCTCCCTGGGAGGCCTGGGAGGGCCAAACAGGGCGGGGGACGCAAGCTTGGGCTTCCACGTGAAGAGGCCTGCGTGGAGTCAGACCAACAGAGGAGGCGGGACTCTGAAAGGTAGGAAAAAATACAGCGGAAAGCAGAACGCAAGACCAAGGGTGGTGGAGAGAAGGAGGGAGGCACTGAAAAAGAAATGGGGTGGGGCGGATGGGGTAGGACAGGCAAGGATGAGGGGACCCAGCCTGGCCCTTTCCAGTGACGCCCCAGGCCAGGCTGAGACTGTGACTGAGACTTGAGCTCATCACTGCCTTTCCCAAGCAGGATGTCCAAGAGCTTGAGGCCCCTCTAGGCTGTAAATGGACGCGTTCATTTGTCCACTTATGACAAGCTTGACCTTAATTTCCTGCCTACTTTAACATCCCAGATTCTTTGTGGCAAAGCTGATGGGGCCTGAGAGATAAGCTCAGTTCTGACCCCACTGGTGCTCCATAAATAGCTGCCCGATGAGTTAGCTGATGCTGCCTTATGTAAATGTTAGCGTATACACAGGATCTGCTCTCTGGCTGTGCTGAGAGCCGTTTCTGACGGAGACGCTCTCCGCGCGTTTCCACAGAGCAGCGCTCCAGGACGGTGTGCGTTTCCCAATTCCACCCTCGACGTCAGCGGGGAAGCGTCGTGTCCTGGGGTTTCCTGAGCTTTGGCAGGAATTATATCCCCGCCGGAAAGGAAAGTAATCTGAAAATAGAGAAAATTGGGATTTATAATGAAAACGGGACTCAAATTCATTATAGCAAGATCAGAGGGAGCCGGGCCTTCGGGGCATTCAGGAGACAGGCGGAGAAGAGACAGCCCCGGCTGTTTGCCACAGGTTCCTCTCCAGTGAGCGTCCCCACTTCCAGCGTAGAAGTGGCTGGAGATGCATGAATGTGACCGGAGAACCAGAAAGGCTTTCCTCCTTAATTTGGGTCTCTGTCGGATTTTTATTCTCACCCCAGATTAGGTAAAGCAACTAAAACAAGTAAGAAAGTTCCTAGATTCCAAATACAAGCAGCCACACAAGGTCTTCAAATTCACTACAAGCCACGTTTGCTTTGGAAAATCAGAAAATTACAAAACAAGTAATGAAAATAAACGGTAATGCCCCGAGTTGGTCCAGTCAGAGTGAAGCCAGCGGACTCCCACACTGACCCTTCACTGAGCTCTCCCTCAGCGGCTCCAAACTCTCCTCTCCAGCTGGGTCGCCCTCTGATCCCTGGGGTTTGGGCACCCCTCTTGCCCCGTCACCCACTCCCCCAGCCCTCTCCCCCCACGCACTTGGCATTGCCTCTGGGCTGTCGTGCAGACACAACAAACTTGACCAGCCAGGTGGGAACTCCCTTCCCACCAAATAAGCGAAAACCCGCTCTCACTTCAACCCTCCCCCTTTTGGTAATGGATACAACCATTTGTTCAGGATAAAAGGCTAGAAGTCATCCTCAGAGACTCTCTTCCCTGATTCCATATTCAATTTGCCAGCAGATCCTTCTGGCTCTACCTTCTAACTGTGTCCTGAGTTCATTCATTTCTCTCCATTCCCCCCAAGGCCAAGCCACCACCATCTCTCACCTGAAGCAACACCTGTTAACCCTCCTATTTCTGACTCTATCCATCCTCTTTTCGTCAGTCCTAATGCTGTTTTGTTCAACGCAAATCATATCTGATCACTTCCCTGCTTAAAAGCACTCAAAGCTATCCCAGGTGTTAGAACAAAGTCCAAGTCCTATACCACAGCCAAAAAGGCTCTGCATGACTAGGCCCCGCCTGAGCAATTTGACCTCTCTCTGTCTCCCCCGCACTCTGAACAGCCCCACTGGTCTCCCTGGAGTTCTTCAAAGCTGCCAATCAATTCCTACCCCAGGGCCTTTGCATGTGCTGCCTCTCCTTCCTGTTCCACTGTTACCATCCTTTAGATGCCCACTCAACTGTTGTCTCCTCAGGGAGGCCACACCCACGTTCCCCCACCTAAAGGCCGTCTGCCCCCACAGGCAGAACGGCGGGCAGAGTGTGATACCGTGTACAAAAATGGGTGCAATGACACTTGAAAACCGCTCCCTGTGGCTGCCTCTGACAGAGGAGTGGGTGGCTGGCAACAGGGAGGCTTTTCACTGTGCATTGCTGTATGCCTTTGAATTTTAAACCCCATGCATATATTATTATTCCAAAATGTTTAAATCAAATCAAATCAAATAATGAAGGAAAAGAGGGAAGAGAGAGATAAAGAGAAAGGAAAAGAGGGAGAGAAGAGAAGTAGTGAGAGAAAAAGAGGGGGCAGAGAAGGGCGGAGAAAGAGAGAGAAACACGCTTGGGAAATTATGCTGAGGAAATAATCCCACAAACAAAAATGTTCTATTCGAACAGTAATCATGTGTGTTAAACTATAAGGATCCAAAGAAATAAATGCCCAGCCACACAGGCACGACTCAGGGAACAGCGCTTTGTGAAGAGGACGGAGAAGCATGAAGCCCCTGATAACGATCATTATGAAGACTGTAAAAATGTGGAGAGGTGTTTATGGCAATAATTAATGGGGGAGCGGAGACTGTAAAAAGTACGTGAAGAGTGAGCACAGTGTAGCAGAAAGTAGAAAATGGCTGAGAAGGTCCGCAGCTCCCTCCTCCTTCAGGGAACCCACACGGGAAAGGCGTTGACGACATCCAGTCTCTCGGCACAGCCAGTCTTCGAGCTCGGAGCCTGAGGCTCGAAGGGCGCCCTCGCGGGGCCGGGGCAGCAGCCGGGGCAACTGAGAGGCCGGGGCGAGGACTGCAGGAGGTCTTGGCGGACGACAGCAGGCCGGCTCTCTCGGGCCCAGCACCAGTGCGCGCTTCTGCGCTGGGTGCGTTGCTGCGGGGCTGAGCTGTGCGCGGAGAAGTGTTGGGCGGCCTCTCTGGCCCCGCCCACCGGGTGCCTGCACCAGATTACCCCCAGTCCCGACCCACAGGACACGTCTCCAGACGTCGCCAGCTGCCGCCTGGGGGGCAGAACTGCCCCCAGTCAAGAGCCCCTATACTAGGCAAAGTGCACAGTTCTCTGACTGCTGTTGGTTCTCCTGTGCGCTAGCACAAAGATAAACTCCCTCCCCTCCGATGCACATACTAATTACAACTGTATTTTTTAAGAATATATCTATTAAGTGGTTTTTATGGCACCTTCTAAATTACAATAAAATAGGTGAGAATCTTTCTCCCCTGGGAACCCCAGTTGCTAGCTTTTCACTGCCACGTCTCAGTGGCCGTGACTATTTATCATGCACTCACGCCTCGCGGGGACAGTCTGGCTTCACAGCACACGTGAGCTCCCACGCAGGGGCTTCCACAGGGCCACACGTGATTCATAAACTATGGCAGCTATGCCACCTCATGATAACAGCCCCGATTTCCACACAGGGTCTTTGTTGTTTAATGGCAGCTCAAACAATAAATTGCTTTAACGTTTTATTCAGGCTTTTCCAGAGACTAAAAATGTCGGCCTAGAATTAGAGATTTCCTCATCCAACTCCTCTTTCTGCAGGTGGGAAGCTGAGCTCCCTCCACCCCGGGGAAAGCGACCTGTCTGCAGTCTCACAGCTTGTAAGGAGAAAGCTGGGATGACAGAGAGTTCTCCCGGTTCACGGGGCCACCTCATCACCACCAGGCCACACTCCCTTGGGGAAAC
This sequence comes from Trachops cirrhosus, assembly GCA_028533065.1. NCBI lineage: Eukaryota > Metazoa > Chordata > Mammalia > Chiroptera > Phyllostomidae > Trachops > Trachops cirrhosus. Next base: position 85,777,028 of record CM052540.1, on the reverse strand, counting down.
ACCGTCGATCAATGTAGGATTCATTTGGGTCAGCACACTAAGCACTCCTGGCCAACAGCTAAGCATCTGAGTGGGCTCCGGTGTTTAGAATTAGCCCGAGAATGAGGCTGGAGTGGGTGGTTTAGGAAAAAAAAAAACCTTGACAAAAGTTATTCTTCCTCCATGTCCACCCACCTCCAAACTCCCCATCACCTGCAGGATAACAAGGCCTGGGATTGTAGCATCTCTCAAGTAGGCAACATGGACAAAATACTCTAACAATTCCAAGCGTCCAGGGCAGACTCTGCCCAGCTCCCCACCAGCAGTCATCCGGGCCCTCCTTACCTCACTAACCCTGTTCACGAAACTCACTGCCAGCTCCCAACGCCCGCCGCCCACATGCCCCTGGCACTCGCCATTCCAGAGCGTTCCTGCAGCCCCAGCACATGCCCAGCCAGCACCCAGGACAGGGCAGGAGTGAGCAACGCCCTCGGTCAATGGCTGACGGCCATCAGTGGGCAAGAGCCCGAGGCCCTCACATCTCAGGGGCGTCTCCCAGAGTGCTCAGTGGGGATCCACAGTGCCCACAGGTGACCTGCTCAGGAACACGCACTGCATCGCCGCTCTTCTACCCTGTCTGCGGCCCCCCTCCACTACCAGGACTTGCTGGAATCCCCTCGAAGAAGAAACAGCCAGCTGTCGAATCCTCAAGTCCTCATTTCAGAGCCAGCTTCTGGGAGACCGTGAAGGCGGCGGCCCCACAGCCAAGGCTGGTTTGAACTGAGCTTCCTTCCATTGGGTCTCTCCAGAGCTCTCTTCTTCTGAGGGTGACTCGGGTCCCACAGGACAGGTCAGGACCCTTTAGCCCTACAGAAGCCTTGAAAACATTTCAAGACAGCTCCCAGGTGCCCCCAGGCCACTCCCCACCCCACTCTCTCTCAGTGCTTCTCCACACATCTAAACCACCCCCCTCCACTGTTAAGTACAGTTCTCACTGTGTGTAGGAGTCACAGGCCGGGTTTATACTCCCGAGAATAGTGTGCACTACACAAGGATAGAATTCCTCTTTGTATCTTTCTTTTTTAAAAAAAAAAGATTTTATTTATTTATTTTTAAAGAGAGGGGAAGGGAGGGAGAAAGAGAGTTCAAAAAACATCAATGTGTGGTTGCCTCTCGTGTGTCCCTGCCTTGGGACCTGGCCTGCAATCCAGGCATGTGCCCTGACTGGGTATCAGCCCAGTGACCCTTTGGTTCACAGCCTGTGCTCAGTCCACTGAGCTGCACCAGCCTGGGCTCTTTGTATCTTTCTTAATTCTTAGAACCATAAGCCACTAATGGATGAATACAACACAACCCCCATTTCCTGTGGAGAAATCACCCTCCTGGGTTCCTCTCCAGAAGACCCACACCAATTCATTAATGTTCCTCTTAATTGAGGCCACCCAGAAGTGAACCCAAACGCTTCAGGTGCGCCTCTACCACAGTGGAGAAGAGAGGGGCCATCACCTCCCTCATGCTGCCTGTAATATTTCAATTGATGTGACCAAGGTCACATTCTAGTTTGGGGAAGCCATTTTCCACTGTTGACACAGTAAAATAACAGTAAAGCATAGCAGCAGAGGCAACAATAATGATAACAGTATAAAAACTCACATGTGTCTTTGTTATGTGCCAGGCCCTGTTCTCCCACCAAATTCACGGTCACCCATTGAGTCTGGCTGAGTCTCTCACATGCTGGGGACTCACCCGTTAGATCCTGTGTGTTTGCTCTTCGCACTTCGGTGCCACGAGTTACATTTTTACATCTAGTATTTCCTCTGATAGGATGCAGCCACCTCAGGCCTCTCCCCTCTGCTCTACACCCCAAGCCCTCCCCCAACTGTCTGACCAGAGTGCCCCCATTCCCTCTCACAGGTGGTGATCACGTGTCTGGACCAGCACCAAGGACAGCGCCTTGCATTGGCCTCTAGCCCCTCTGGGGTTCCTCTGGCCCTAACCCCAGACACCCCATTTACACCTGGCCCACTTCTCCCCATCCTGCCCACAGCTTTGTAACAAGCTCTCCCAAAACTGGATATCAAGCATCAGGCTTGATAAAATTTCCTTATGTGGCCCTAAAAAGTCTTACAAGTAACAATCCATTTAATCTTCAGAACCACTCTATAGTAGCTGCCATTATCACCCCACTTCACAGACCAGGAGCTGGGGCAGGGAGATACCTTGTGCTCACACACCCAGTGAGACTAGAGCTGAGACAGGCCCAGGCAGGCTGCCGACCTGGCACTCAGCGCCGCCCCCCCCCGGAGCCCCGGTCTAGCTCTCGGGCGGTCTAGTTCTCAAGGGCTCTTATTAAGCACATAAATAAGGCATAGTGAGACCACTCACAGATCTACAGTGAGAGGACATCGTGAGCCAAAGGTTTGGTTTTGTTGGTGTTTTTTTAAACAAGGATTTCAATTACTGTACTCCTGGGTTCCCAAGGTCCACTTTAACGGGATGGCAAGTGAAGCCACATTCTGGAGTTCTTCAGAGTTCAGAGCTCCTTACCGCTGGAGATGGCATTTGAGCCCCCATAGCCCTGCAGGGGAGAAAGTACTTTATCTTCATTTTGCAAATTAAGAGACAGAGGCTCCCAAAGCCTGAGCAGCTTACCCACGATCGCACACCCAGAAATGGGGCAGACGCAAGACTTAAACCGCAACCCTGGCATCCAGATTCCAGTTGCTGCCCCCTCTAGGGTCCAGAGAGGGATGGATGCCAGGGGACGGATGCATCCCCCCTGCCCAAGTCAGAAGGAGTTAGGCTGGTGGGAAGAGGGGACATGCGTGTGTGGTGTGTACATATGTGGAGGAGTGTGGAATCAGCTCCACAGAAAGAAGGGGGGAAGTCTGTCTCCATGGTTACACTGAACCTGAACGAAACATCACACACAGATTACTGTAGCCTTGAGCAGCCCCGCTCCGTCTGCCCGGCAGCGGCCTGAGACGGCAACTAACAGGTAGAACACACGGTTTGAAGAGACAGAACAAGCATCAAAACCGGACTCAGAAGAGGGAGGGATGTGAGCATTATCAGACCAGGAAATGAAAGAAATTATGACTAATATACTAAGGGTTCTAATGGATACGGCGGGCATGATGCAGGACAGATGGACAGTGTAAGCAGAGAAACAGAAAACCATCAAGAAGTGCTAGAGATCAAACACACTGTGACAGACCTGAAGGACGCCTTTGATGGGCTCATTAACAGACCGGACATGGCTGAGCAAAGAATCTCCGAGCTTGGGGATATCTCAATAGAAACCTCCAAAACAGAAAAGCAAAGACAAAAAAAAAGAAGAAGAACAGAATAGCCAAGGTCTATGGGACAACTACAAAAGGTGCAGCATGCAGGTAATGGGAAGACCAGAGGAAAAGAAAGAGAAAAAGAGAAAGAAGAAATATCTGAAGCAATAATGACTGAGATTTTCCCAAATTGATGTCATACACCAAACCACAGATCTGAGAAGCTCAGAGAACACCAAGAAAAACAAATTCCAAAAGAATGTGACTCCAAAAAAGTATTAAGATTATGAGACAAAATAACAGACAGAGAGAATGGACAGTTAGGACGTAGATGGCGTGCGCTGAGGACACAGTCCAGCCCTCCACACTGACCAGGGCTTCCCCTGTCCCTGCTCCCTCCCCCACTCCAGCCGCACCAGACTCCCCACTCCGTGGGGCTGGCCGCACTCCAGCCGCATCTGCCTTCTCTCGTCTCCCCCACTCACCAACTCCATCCCTGTGCAAAGCCTCTGCCTGTGCCCTTCCCTCCGACTGCCCAGCACCCGCGCCCTCTCACTCTTCAAGTCTCACTCAGGGGTCTTGCCTCGGAGAGTTTGTTTCCTTGTGTATTATTCACACAGACACACACTCACACGTGAACACACATGTGTGTGCACACGCATACACACAACTTGAAATTTGCAAGGACAGGAACCTACCCAGCCACCCCCTTTATGACTGTACCCTCAGCATCCAGCAGGGGCCCTGGCACTCCGCTGGGGGCCAGCGCACACACCGTCATAGCCAGCATTCACAGCCAGCGGGGACATGAATAAAAATGGGGGAACAGTGAAGTCAAGGGGCTTGCAATTAGCACTGAAACCAGTTAAGCAAGGGATCAGGTGGCAATTATTGTTACAAATATGAGCAAAAAACAGAATTCAAGAGCAACTAATTTCCTCATCCTGCTATGAAAGATGTACTGTTGGCAGTTTTGCTCTTCAACATCATTAGAGAAATGGACGCCTAACTACTAAAAACAGAATTAACAGCAACATGTATACATTGTAAATCATTAGTAAGTAAAAAAGAAACAAAACCTAAGCCATATAGTAAAAGATAAAAGCAAAGAAAATGTTTAAAGTATAAAGAAAAACAAAGAAAATGTTCAAAGTATAAAGAAGTAAAAGCATTCAACAAAAATAGAGACATGCATTCAAACATGTTTATTATAGAAATAAATTTTATTTCGTGAAGACCCTCAGGTTGTACCAAAACACGGAATCTACTATACTGTTTCGACCATGTATGTGTCTAACAGAAAGACATGGAGAAGTTAAAAGAAAAGGGCTAAATAAAACACATAAAGGGGACACAAACAAAAGAAAGCAGGGATAGAAATATGAAAATGTGAAAAAATAGAATTCAAATGCATTCTCTAGGGGAAATATTGACAAAAATAAAATCTACAATTCTACAATGAAAATATAACTGTCACAAATCTTTTTTTAGTGGTGAGTTTTCTTTTTTTAATTTTATTTTAATTGTTGTTCAAGTACAATTTTCTTTTACTCCCATCCCAGCCCAACCCCCAGCCCTCCCCACCTCCCTCTCATTTCCACCCACCCCTAGTTTTTTTGTCCATGTGTCCTTTATACTTGTTCCTGTAAACCCTTCCCCTTTTCCACTGAAATTCCCCTGAAATTCCCTCCCCTCTCCCCTCTGAACACTGTCAGCCTGTTCTCAATTTCAGTGTCTTTGGTTATATTTTGCCTGTTTCTTTGTTTTGTTGTTTAGGTTCCTGTTAAAGGTGAGATCATATGGTATTTGTCTTTCACCACCTGGCTTATTTCACTTAGCATAATGCTTTTCAGTTCCATCCATGCTGTGGCAAAGGGTAGGAGCTCCTTCTTTCTTTCTGCTGCATAGAATTCCATTGTGTAAATGTACCATAGTTTTTTGATTAATTCATTTGCTGATGGACACTTAGGTTGCTTCCAACACTTAGCTATTGTAAATTGTGCTGCTATGAACATTGGGGTGCATAGTTTCTTTTGGATTGTCACAAATCTTTTTGTAATACATAAAATAAAGTTTTATAAAAATGAAACTATTGAAAACACAGTAAAAATGGAAAGAATTCTATTGAAGAGGGAGACTTTGACCTACCTCATTCAGCATTTGATGGGTCAAAAAAGAAAGAGAAATAAATAACAAAATAGTCCTTGAATAATACTATCTCTAAAGCCGCTTAACCTTGTACACAAGGAATATACTGCTTTTTCAAATAAAACATCTACCCCCAAAAATTATGAAGCAGAAACTTCATAGGCCACCTTCTCTATTGTTTAGTAAAACTAGAAGTTAATGACAAAAGTTTAAGCAAATAAGACAAAGCACTGGGAAATTTTTCAGTGCTCTGCCTAGTTATTCTTGGATCAATGAAGAAACATAAGTGAAGTTTCAGAATTGTTAAAAACAAAATTGTAAATTCAGAATTTTTAGAAAATCATTTTGAAGAAAGCACTGTGGTTTGAAATTCATAAGATATGGCCAAAGTGGTGCTCAGAGGCAAACTCATAGCATCACATACATTCTTCTTTTTTAACTATGAAAACAAAATTTTCAACTCAAATATCTGAATACACTAGCAAAACAAACCTCAAAAAAGTAAGCCTAAAGAAAACAAGTATATATTAGAAATCTTAAACAGAATCGATAAATACAAGAATATTGATTCTTAGAAAGAGGGAGGCAATAAAACAGCCAAACTGGCAAGATGTGGACTTAAAAAAAAGGTGGGGCGGGGAGAAAGATGGAACAAATCACCAGGGCCCTCAATCTGGAGATGTGGCATCTCAGAACAGAACCCGTGAAAAGATTTCAAGCCAGTCTGCAGTTTCCAGAGGGTCTGAAAAGCAATTTTTGCCAAGGTTCACATCACCTTCAGCGACTTGAGCAAGAGAAATTGAAACAAAGACAGAAACAGCACAAATACACAGGATTAGAAGCACAAAAGGAATGGAAGAGAAACTTTTTCTTGTAATCATAATAAAATACTATGCTAAACTTTATGCAAATAAGTTTGAAACTTGCATAAATTATTTTCTGAGAAAACACAACCCATTAAAAATTGACTCACAAAGTGGAGAATGAAGTAAGCAATCACGGAGAACGAGCTTACTCCGCCTGGAATGCTGCGGCCCGCCGCGACTCTGCACGCGCCCCGCCCCGCCCGCCCCGCCGCGACTCTGC
>CM052540.1:85715506-85770031 GCA_028533065.1 Trachops cirrhosus | reverse complement strand
GGGGGGGTGCTGCCCCTCTGGACAGGCCTGGGGAGCTGGAGGGTTCTCCCTGGGCCAGGAGGAACTCTTTATTCTGCTGTTTAACCCTGCCCCTCAATTTCTCCCTCCAACCCCCTCCCTGCACCCCCCACTCACAACCTGCAGAACCTCAATGACTAATTTTGTTTGGAGCACTTCCAAGGATAATGTGCACATTCCACAGAGTGACCAGACATCCCGAGACAGTGAGGGCCTGGCTATCAGCTCTCCGATCTTCCTGGCACCGCTGGGTGCCAGTCTTGGGACCCCACGGTGGGGCATTAACACAGTCTCTGGTCTGCTCTGAGGGGCCCAGTTTAGGGAGAAGTGCAAATCATAAACATGCAGGGGAATAAATAAACAAGGACATCTCAGTGAGCAGAAAGTGTGGTGAAGAAAAGAGGCCTTGGGAGGAGCCAGCGGCGCGGGGCGGGGTGTGCAGGGTCTGCAGACAGCTGAGCTGAGACGGAAAGGGGGGTTCTTCAAACAGAGGAAGGGAACCCAGGGAGAGGTACTGGCGAGGGCAAACACCCTGAGGCGGGAAATAAGCTTGGTGTGGCGGGAACAGCGGGGGGCCAGCAAGGCAGAGCAGAGCGAGTGAAGCAGGCCCCACAGCGGGTGAGAGCAGGAGGCAGCAGCCAGAGAGAGAGAGGCACTGAGCGGGCAGCGGGGCCCTGCGGAGGGCTGGCCCCGCGCTGTACTCTGCAGCGGGCAGCGGCAGCCCCGCCCACCACCCCACTCACAGACGCAGGTGACAGGGCTGGGTCAGACAGCCGTACCTGTGCCTGGCTGTGCTTCGGAAACCCCTTCGGAGCCGGTGAGAAATGCAAATTCCTGGGCCTCACCTCAGACCCATCAAGCAGAAGGTCCAAGGGCGAGGCCCCAGGCATCTGTGTCTTCCCACGCTCTCTCAGTGATTCTGGGTCACAGGCAAGTTTGGGAAACACCAGCTGGGTCGGAGATTCTCCACCTGGAGTGGTGTCCGTGGCGGGCCTCACCCGGAAATGTAGGCCGAACTGTGTGTTTAGCGGATGCGTTTCTCTGGAGAGGGCCTTAGCTCACGCCAGTGTCGCAGAGCCCCACGGCCCCGAATGATTAAGAGCCTCTGACCTCCAGCACAGCTGCAGCGCCTCGGCTGGAAGGAGCTGGGCAGGCGGTGCAGGGCACGGCCACGCGCGCCTTCAGCTCCCGGACGTGTCCTAGTCGTGTAATCAGGGGGCGTCCTTGTTCTTGCCTGACCAGCATCTATTGTCCCTTCCAGTGGGACCAGCCCCTGGTTTTGAGGAACCACTTGTGGTACAGTGATTGCTCAGTGGCCTCACCTCTTCTCCCTTCCCCATACTCGTGCCCTTGGCAGTTTTAACTCTGCAGGGCTCCCACACTGACCCTGGGCTCAGCCATGCGGCTTGTTTTGGCCAATGGGATGTAAGCAGGGGCTGCAAAAGTGCCTGCGTAGCTGGGCTTGCCGTGGCTTTCACATCTCTGACGCCACATGAGAACATGCCCAGCTAGCCTGCCGGAGGATACGAGGCACGCGGCCCAGTGGCCTCCATCCCTGCAGCCTACGGCCAGCGGCCATCACACATTGGAGTGACCCCGCCCAGAGGACCTACTTCGGTGACGCGCAGACTCTTGAGCTGAGTACACCGGTGCAGCTGTGTGCCACTGAAGGTTGCAGTTGTTGTTACACAGCTTTGCTGGACAAGACTAACTGGCAGATGTCTCCTCCACTTGCAAGACACCTGATTTGGGTGGGCTGCCCCACTCTCCTGGGGCAGGCAAGTGGCCAAAGTCCGGCCAATCAGCACAATTCATCCCTATCAGCTACACTGATTGGTTCAAGATGGGGACATACTCCAAGCTGACCCAATGAGAACCAGCTCTGAAACTTTCGTTGGAACCTTGGAGAGGAGGATCCCCTTTTCTGTTGAAGTTACTGGAAGGACAGGAGGGAAGCTCAAAGCTTTCAGGGACAGCCACGGGGAGAGCACACTGAGTGTGGAGCTAACCCAGAGGAAGGCAGAGCCAGCTGCTGGGAAGAGACAACCTCCGATCTCCCATTTATTCTTATTTGGGCTCAAGTCTCCTTCTGCCACCACCAGCCACAGTACTGCAGGCAGCACAGAGGTCACAGCATCCCTGCAAGACGGTTTGGAGCCTGGTACCCCAGAACTTAAACAGGGGGATGACCACAGTGCACCCCTTCCGCCCCTCACAATGTCCCCCTGAACAATCTTCCCTGGGGACAGAGGAGGAGCGCGAGGAGAAGGAACACGGACGAGTCCGCAGGGATGACAGACACAGAGCAGACTCCGCCCTCTCACTGCACCCATGCACCCACGCACTAAGAGGGCCTGAGAAGTTCTTAGAATTCCAGGTCCGCCCAGCTACCGCCACTGAGCCCCTGCTGAGCGCCTGCTTATCTAGGTTCCGGGACACGGCGTTCTGTGAAGCGGGCGGAGTCCTGCCCCGCGGAGCCAGCATCCATGCAGGGGAGAAAGATGGTGAAGAGGCTACCCCAGTGTGATGTGTGGTGGGTAAGACAACAGCTAGAGAGGCAAGGGACAGGTGGGAGGGAGGAGCGCCGCTCGCAGTGAGTTTGCTGATTTGGGCAGCGTGGTCTGGGAAGCCTTGCTGAGAAGAGGACATCTGGGCGAAAGGAGAGAGACTTGCAGAAATGCAGCTGGGAGAAGAGTTCCCAGACAGCAGGAAGAGCAAGCGCACGCACCCTGAGGCGGGGTCGGGGGTGGGGGTGGCGCCTTGGCCCGTTCACGGACCAGCAGGGAGGTTGGTGTGGCTCTGGGTAAACCACAGGGCACGGGAAGCGGGGTGGCCGGGACTGAGTGAAGCGGAGCACACGGGAGGGTCCGTGACCCTACAGGAGGAAAGTGACCTCCTGACTCCAAGGCTTGGGGCCTAAGCACCGGAAGGTGTCGGAAGCGAGGAGGCGGGGCGAGCGAGGGCGGACTGAGCACTGTCGCGGGCAGCTGGGCTCCCACAGGCACCTGAGCCCAGCGCCAACAGGTCTGCCAGGTTTTTTGACAAAAACCGTAAATCCAAATGTTTCCGTGAAGCGTGTCAATTTCCAAATGTTGACAATTTATACAAAGACACTGCAGACATAGAGTTCGGATGGGACCCGCGGCCATGGGTGGGCAGCCGCTGACACAGGGCCAGACCTCCACGAGCACCGCCTACCCAGTGTAACTTGAGGGAGTGGGGCAGAAAAGCTGGGATTCTCTGGAAAAAGAGAAGCAAGAAAGGTGAGGGAGGCATCTGGGCACCATCTCCTCCCGAGGGGGAGCGGCCCCGCCCAACACTCACTTGGCCCCCCAGTGGACAGGAGGAGGAGTCCCCGGACAGCCCCCAGTCTCACTGAGTCTAGAAGACACTAGAGCCTGGGAAAGAACTGCATACAAACTGTCCTGACAACGAGCAACGTTCCTCCCACGACTGTTGGCTGAGCACCTACTGTGTGCCAACAGGAGCAATGCAGATGGACTCGACTCCGCCTGCACGGGGCTGGTGGGCAACACAAAGCAGAGAGAAGCAGGAAGGTAAAGGCCACGCTGGCACCTGCTGGAAGAAAAATTAAGCAGGGCATGTGCAAGGAGATCAATTTTGATTCCAGTGCTTGGAGAGAGCTCAGCAATGACTTAAAGAAGTTTCCAGAAATGGTCTTGAGACCATTTGGGGGAGGAGCATTCCAGGCGGAGGGAAGGGCCAGTACAAAGGCCCCAAAGCCAGGAGTATGCCTGGTGCTGGTGGCCAATATGGTCGGAGACGGTGGCCCAGGGTGGGGGTTGGGGAGGCGGAGAAGGAGAGCTAAGAGAAGCTATAGCGAGGGAGGGGCTGAGGGCCACCTTCTGGCAAGAGAAACCATGGCTTTGACTCTGGAAAAGAGGAGGCTGTTGGAGGGGCTGGGCGAAGGAGGAACGGGATCTGATGATTGCTCTGACGCTGGGTGGAGGAGACTGAGGAGAAAAACGGCCAGAGCTGGGAGGCCCACCCCCTGGCCCTCCGCTGCAGACCTGCACAGGAGAGAGATGTGAGTGGCTCAGACAGGGGCAGCGTGCAGGGGTGGGGCGCACCCACTCACCCAGCAGGGGCTCCGCACCGGTTCACCGATCCTCGTGCCTGGAACAGGGCTAACTGCTCTGACTCCCAAACTGAGGCTCTTGCCCAAACCACACCACTAAAAAAAGGCAGAGCCTGGCCTTACCCTGGAGAGAAGTCCATCCTTCACTAGAGAGAGTGGGCACTGCTGCACCCACTGCAGGGAAGAGAGTGGGTCTCGAGCCGAGTCAGAACCCACAGCAGCATGCTCCTGCTTCCCATAATGGCTCTCCTCTCTGGCTGCCCCAATCCCACCTCCCTCCAGCCGTCCTCAGAAGTCCTGCTTGTCCCTGGCCCCTCATCCATTCTCCAGTCACCATTTCCTCACCTATGCTTCCAGAGAGCACACCCACCCACCGGCCACCCTGTCTGCCCACCACTGTCCCTCCCCAAGCCTCTGCCCTGCTGAGCACCCCCAGACTGCCTGCATCTGCACCCACCCAACCCTTCCAAGCATCCGAACCAGAGAGAAATACAATTTGCGTGAAGGGCTGGAGTCATTCTGTGTCAAGGCCATACTTTCCTTTCTTTTTGTGGAGGGAAGCTGATGCTCCTTCTTGGAGGAAGGAAAAAAGCTTCCTTTGTGCTGGGTCTGGTGAAATTGTGTCTGTTTGGGACAGGCTGCAGTTTTCTCTGTGAACACTGTGGATTTTTAGTGTGGGGAAAAAGGGCTTATTAGATTTCCCCGTGGCTGCCCGGAGTGGGGAGAGTTTTTTCTGAGCACAGATAGAAATTACCAAACACGCTTTTGAGAGGAAGGAGCATTTAGCAGCTGCTGCTCGCGGAGAGGCTGGGATTTCGTGGCTGGTGTCCTCACTCCGGTGAAGGTAAAATTCCCTATAGTTTCCTGGGCAGGAGGAAAGGAAGTTGATCATCAGTGTTCTCAGGGGTGGGGGAGGGGAGGGCAGGGTTTTTCCACGGTTTACTGGGGCATTTTTTCCTCTTCAAGTAAAAAATAAATTTAAAATGGTCACAGAACGCAGAAGAAAGGTTGTCATAGCAACAAAAGTTTGGGGCCAGGTAATTCCTGACACCCTTTAAGGACCACAGCGGCAGAGGGACAGGATCTGGGCACTGCGGGATCAGCCAGGGAAACCATCCAAGCTGGCTCAAAACTTCCACATTTCTCACCAGCACTGACAGGCTGATAACTATTTTCCAAGCTCTTAGGCAGGAAAACTGTGATTTTCTGGGAGGGGCACTCTCTAGCCAACGGTGATTAAGAGAAAAGAAAGAACTGTGGGGGTTTGTTTTATTTACCCGAAAAACTAATCATCCATGTTTTTACTAACAGAGGACCAGGAGGAAGGGTTCATGCTGAACCCGCCACATCACCCCCTTCTCCAGCCCCCGAGTGCACCATTCTCTTCCCTTACTGCTTCCCCCAGATTCATTTTTGCCCCGAGAAGACAATTCAGGCCCCCAGCCAGCAGTGAGGCCTGGACAGAAACCTCTCTGAGCCTCAATGCCTCACCTGAAAAATGGGCACCGCAGATGCGCCTGCCTCGCAGGTGCTGGCAAGGATTCAGCAAGGACTGGCAAATGAGTGGCTCTCATCGTGCCGGCTGCACATTAAGGGCGCAATAAATATCAGCTAACATTGTTTTTAAATGTTTTCTGATTAATAAGTTTTTAAATGTTCAGGCTTAAACATCATGTGTCAAGCCCTGGATAAGCTACATGGACGAGCAACTGGGACATGACTGCCAGGGTTTGGACTGTGACCATCAGCAACAGGCTGGGAGAGACCTCCAGCAACACAGAGGTTTAGCTGGCCAGCGCGGCTCAGGACAACTCCGCCGCCAGAGACACAGCTCTGCGTGCGAAGGAAGGAGCAGGCACCTGCGTTTCCCCACAAAGGAGAAACTTGGTTGGAGGTGGCAGTGACGTGTCCAGGGGGCAGGTCTCCCAAAGCCTGGAAACAGCCCCCTGAGCTCCAGAAAGGTGTGTGGGGTGTCCCCCACCAAGACTGCAGACGAGGGTGAGGCCTCTGAGGGAGAGGTCAGGGTTGGGCTGAGCATGGAGTTTTAGCCAAGATGCCTTTTGAGGTTCATTTTTTTTTATTATATACCACAGTAAAAATTCAGGACAGGAGCACACACCGAAAGTGATCTGATGGTGTGGACCTGGTCAGGGACAGGACCCCGCTCAAACACCGTTGTCTTTGGCAAACAGCCAGCACGGAGCAATGGGGCGCCCCCAGAGGTGAGACCGAGCTCGAGGCACCTCAAGAACCTCTGACCCATCATCCTACAGCTTCATCCAACACTATTTTGCAAATAGGCATCGAAATGCACTGTTCACCACACACTACCCAGCGGCACACCCTGTAAGGACAGGGGATACGAAGCTGCTGACCAAAGGCAGGCCCCAGAAAATTTCAAGTGTGATGAGAGAGACAAAAGTGGTGATGAGAGGCAGCGATGGGGAGCCCCTGTCCCCAAAGGGAGATCCAAAGAGATCTTTGCTCCAGAGGACCCTACCTCTGAAGGCAGGCCAGCGAGTCCCACTGGCGCTGAGGAGGAGCCAGCCTTCCAGGAAAAGGAAGCACACTCCTTGCATTTACTACACTTTCTCCCTCTGACCTTTATATCAGTTAGGCCAATGGCTTATGCAGGACGATCTATTAATCATGGTCCCAATCCATCTACATTTGAGCACACAGGTATCACCATGTCCACACAGAAGAGCTATGCATGCAAGGAGGAGTTTTAACCTTGGGGAAAGAGGTCAGTTCATTCAAGAGCATTCCCACACCTGGGACTGGCAGGTGCGCGTTTGGCACGACCACTGTCAGGCAGTTCTCCCCGAGCCCTGCCTAGCCTCACTGCCTTCCTCGGGCACTCGCTCCGGCCCTGGCTGCGTTTAGACAGCGGCACAGGAGGGGGTGTGAGGCAAAGGAAACAGCCTGATCTGCCTTCTAAAAACTCACACACACCCCAGTTCTGATCGGAGCCTCAGCCAGCTATCCCGCATTCTCACCTGCTTCCTTCCCCTCCCGTCGCGTCCTCTCCCGGCTGGGGCCGGGACGCGAAGGGATCCCAGCTAGGAACCCACCGGGCTGCCCCCACTCCCCACCCCCATGCTCTCTAGCCCCGTCTGAGAGCTGTTTAGTGCAGTCTGGAGATGGGTTTAGAAGAATGACTCCCTGGGCTCCTGACTCTAGATCTCCGGTGGGAGGGGCGGCTCCCAGCAACAGTCCCGGCACCCCTCCCCACGGGCGGGACAGGGTGGGTGGGAGGCACCCAGAGCCCAGAGAAAGAAAGAAGGGGCGGGGCGAGCATGGAGAGGAGTTCTGGCGCGGAAAGGAACGCGCGCCCCTGCGACCTGCAGCTGGGGAGGGTTCCCGGGAGACGCGCCTCCCTAGGGCGCGGCAACGTCCTCAAAGCCGCCTGGGGCTCGGAAGCCTTAGAAGCTCGGCCCCAAACCTTGAACCGGAGGAGCGTCCCGAACACCTAACATTCTACCCCCGATCGGCCCAACGCGCATTCCCCGCACAGAACGTGGGGCCAAGCCCCGCGGGGCGCCGGAACAGCGGCGCGGAGTCCCTCGCCGGCCCTGAGCGGGGAGCGCGGCTGGGGACTCGAGCCTCCGGGGCCGCGCAGCCGGGGAAGCCGGGAGCCGAGCCCCCGGACGCCGCGGCTCACTCACCGAGTCCGCCGACCTCCTCCTCGCATGAGTACCAGATGCCGGTGTGGAAATTCCTGAAGAGGAATCGGTCGTCTCCCGTCTCCCAGCTGTAGAGCGCGCCGCCAGGGGGGCCGTTCCCCGCGGCGGCGGCGGCGGCGGGGGTGGCGGTGCCGTTGGCTGTGGCGTTGGCGCCCGAGTTGGGGCAGTTGGCGCGCCCGCCCTGGCCGCAGCCGGGCTTGGGCACCCGCTGCGTGCCCTGGCACCAGTGCGTGGTGAGGAAGGCGGTAGTGGCGAAGAGCAGCGCCAGCAGGTTCAGGGCCACGGCCATGAGCGCTCGGCCGCGGCGGCTCGTCTTCATGCCGCCCGCGCCGCCAGGACCGCGCCGCCGGGGAGCTCCGCGCGCGAAGTTGGCAGCCGGCGCCCCGCGTCAGCGGCCGCTGCACGCCGCGCCCCGGGGCTCGGGCGCCTGGGATCGGCAGCGGTGGACGCGGCGAGGGCCCATGACACTCCCCGCGGGTGGGGGCGCGGCGCTGGGGGCCGTCGGCGGCGACTGAGAGGCTCCTGCGCTCCCGGAGCCCGGAGCGCGAGTGCCCCTCAGCAAGGAGTCGCTGGCGCCGGGCAGCGGCCGCGGCGCAGGGACGCGCGCTCCTCCGTGCGGAGACACCTGCAGGCAGCTGGCGACAGTGTTCCAGCGCCCGCCCTCACGGGGGGCGGAGGGCGGGGGAGGGGGAGCGCCCCACGAGGGCGGGGGACCAGGCGAGAAGGGACGCCCCCGAGAGCGACCCGCGCGGGAGTGAAGGGTCTGAGAAACAAGGAGGATGACTGGCAAGGCGCTCTCGGAGAAGGAGGCTTCCCACGGGGTATGTGGGGCAACCAAACCGGCCAGGAGGAGGCACTCTAAGACCCAGAAAGGCCCTGTCCACGGGAGACAAGGGCAGAGCCTGCTGAGGCTCCCCACGAGGGACATGGGCAAGCAAGACACTGTCCTGGAAAGAGACCCGAAGGGTCTGAGCTGCAGTTTGCTGGGCACGGGACAGCCAGAGAGCTGCTGGACCCTCTGGAGGGAATGCCTCATGCTGGACCTCTGAACAGAGTTGGGATGGGCCAGGAGGGGTGTCCCACCAGGAATGAGATTTGTAGAGACAGGGCTTGTGCTTCCCCTGGGGCCTGCCCAGGAAGGCACAGGCCCTGTGAGTCAAGGGGAAGGGCTCCTCTGGCAGGACGGAGCTGCAGTCACCTGGGGTCCCCATCATGGGGTGGAACAACAGGAAGGGTGGCAAAGAAGTGCCCCACGCAGTACGCCAAGGGTTGAGTGTGACAAACGGGGCTCCCCCACACAAGCCGTCCTCACCGGGGTCCCTGAGCAGCATGACTGAAGAAGGACACAAAGTTGGTTACCAGGCAGGATGTCCCTCAGAGGCGTCCAACCCAGACTCTTCAACATTGGGGTGGGGACAAAATGGTCAGAATACTGACTTTGGGATCAGGCCAATCTGGGGCTCGACCTGCCGTGGGCTTTGAACAAGTCACCTAACTTCTTTGAGCCTCAACGGTCTTACCCACAAAAAGGAGGACCTTGCTGTTGACATGGGATCATGCCTGTAAAAAGCGTTTTGGCAGTAGGCACTCAACAAATGCTGTTTATTGACATATGAGCCAAGAGCAGTCGACCAAATCCACACGAGCCTTTTCAGATCTCTTGTGTAAGGCGGGATTGCCTAACTGTGAGTGCCCCCATCCACACCTCTGCACCATGTTCCCTGACCGCCTTCACACGCACGTCCCCCAACCCCATGCGCAGCCCTGATGCCCAAGATGTGCAACCATTAATTGCATGTTGATTGCAAGAGCTCATTTCACTTCTGCCCAAGCCGAGAACTGCTCCAAGATGCCGCAGCTTGTGGAGTGGCAGGCTTGTGGAACTCAAGGTTAAGGGATTGTGAATTGCCTTACTCTGGTGGGTGAGCTCGTGTTCCCCGTCAGCTGCTGCTACTCTGCCTGGGGGTAGGAGAAAGGAATTGCGGGCCATGTGCCTGGCAGGAACCCTATGAAAGGGTGGCCAGGGGTCTCCAGACTTATTTATTAGACCCCTTTTCCAATAGTTGGAAGGCAAGGCATTCCAACTATTCTGAGAGGGCCCTCTGTGTAATAACAGTGGCAGCTGGGTATTGGTTAACAGAGAAAATATATTATGGCCAAACAGCTATGAGGAATTCAGTAACACTTTTAAACAGGGGTGCAATATTTATCATAGGAATATCTGTACACATCTGAAAACCAGTCCCTCAGCTGTGGGCTCGAGACAGTGAGTGGTTCGTGTGCACAGGTGGGCAGGACCCACAGGCTGGGAGCCCTGTTCTGTGTGTCCAAAGCCAGGGGAGCCCAAGTGAAATATGTCCTGGGGCCACACTCTCAAAAAAATGCCCAGAGGAAGACGGAGAGGGGTTTGAAATTCCTGTCTAAGGCACGGTTCCACTCAGGGACCACCCACTGGATGCTCGGCACCTCGGAGAAAGAAGAACACAGATGACAGTAATAAGAATGTTGTAGAGTGTGCAGGTGTTACAAGCCAGGAAGAAAAACGAAGCAAGGAGGTGGGTAGACATGAAGGTAGCAGGTTGTGATTTTAAGTGAGATTTCAAGGAGGCCTCACGGAGAAGGTGACATTGAAGCAAAGACTTGAAAGAGGGTGGGAGCCAGCCAGAGGGCTATCCCCGGAGAGGAGCTGCCAGGAAGAGGTGGGGGTAGCTGAGAGTGGTGGACGGGGGAGAGTAGCGGAACATGAGATTGGAGGGTGGTGGGGAGGGGCCAGATTATGGCCACGACCAAGGATTCTGGCATTTGCTCTTAGCGGGGTGGAAGCCTGGGAGATTCCGAGCAGAGGGAGACAGGACCCGATGTAGGGTACGACAGGACCACTCCAGCTGCTAGGGTAAGAGCAATAGAGACACGGAGACAGCTAAGGGCTAGTAAGTGAATTGGGCAAGTAACACCAGCAGCTCAGACCAGAGGAATGGCAGTGGTAGCCGAGGCTCCGGGACAATTTTAAAGGCGGGTCCAGCAGGATTTGTTCAAGGATCAAATCTGGGGTGTGAAAGATGGCCTTGAAGTGTCTGGCAGGAGCGCCTGCAAGCACAGAGCTGCCACTGTCTAAGGTAGAAGGCCTTGGAGGAGCAGCCCTGGGGGTGCAGGGAAGATTAGAAGTCCTGGCTGATTGGTGCTGGGCCTTGCGCTCAAGCCCAAGACGAGGTCAGGGTGGAGAGCCTGCCACTGGGGGGCGCCAACTACTGCGTCCAAACAGTGTAGGGTTTTTTATCTTCACATAGCCATACAGTTGGAAGTGCCTTGGATGTAGACAGGTGTTAAAAAATTATTCATGATACTTGCTAAAGACAGGAAGTAGACTTTTTCCAAAGTACCTCTGTATGGAATTTTGCCGTAGGGGAGAGAGGTGGGATCAACTCCGAGTACAGCAACAAGATGGGATTTACAGCGGAGGAGCAGGGTGGGGTCGGTGGGTGGAAAATGACTAGGAGGAAACGTCAGGGGTCAGGGGGCATCCAGCTGTCCCAATCTAACAGGACTCTTGCTGATGGCAGCCCAGGGGGATCAGACACTGCAACGGGGAGATGAGGAATCTGTTTGGGTTTCAAGGGCGAGGGATTCTCACTGGATTGGCCCAGTAGGATTCCTGCTAAAACTGGACCAAGTGGACCAAGGGCATAGCCTGGGGTTGGGGCCTGGTAGAGAACACGGCTCAGAGAGGCCGACTCGGGTTTGGTGAAGGACAGTCTTTGTTGGGGGTCGGAGGGGACGGGGTTTGTTTAGGAGGCCACAATGTGGGCCCGCACTGCTTTCCTTCACTTTAGCCAATGCCATAGACCAAGGCCTCCAGTCTCCCGCTCTTCCCCAGCCTGCCCTCTGCCCATCTCTCCTCCCTTGAACTTGGAGCCAGAGAGATCAGCCCAGTATGCCTCTGCTTACACCCCTCCAAGCACTCTCCATCGCCTGCCCCCAGACACAGTCCAAATGCTGTACAAGCCTGGCGAGGGCGCATCTTCAGGGCCTCTTCCCGCCCCTCCCACCACCACCACCACACCCAATCACACTGCACTCCTGACCACCCCACGCGCAGACGGCCCCTCCGGGCTGCCACCTGCCTTCCCCCCTCTGCCTGGAGTGGCCTTGCTCTGCCTGAATCACATGTCCCTCAGAGTGCTTTGTAAACACAGCCCACTGCAGAGCCCCGCCTCCCCACCCAGCCTTCCTCTGAGCTGTGATGTCTGTGTTCATACCTGTCTCCCTCACAGGCCTGGGGGCCCTTCCAGGTCACTCTGCTGGCAGCCAGCAGGCCATGTTTGGCCCGTAAGCAGTTCTTATTTGGCCTGGATGGAGCTGGCCTCCACCATGTTTTAAATTTTAATTACTTGCCAACGTTCAATAATCATGAGATTTCACATAAAAATCTAGACTTCTAGCTTCCTTGTAAGATCCAATGACCTGCCAACACTGAGCCGTGCTTTGGCCTGGCGATCGTTGGCAGAGGTCCCAGCTAGGGGCATAAGGTGCCACAGTCCCACCGGGCCCTCCCGTCATGCAAGATCCTGTCAGGTCTCTGGGGGCATTTGAATCTGAGAACCTGGAATCAAGGCCCAAAACATTTTGATAAAACCGATCTATGGAGCTGAAAGTCAAGATGAGGGCTACCCTTGGTGGGGGGAGGGGTGAGCGTGGGAGGAGCCCAGGGGGGACCCCACCCCCACCCCGGGGCTGCTCACAGTGGCCTTCCGTTTAGGAAAAGTCATGGAGCTGTGCAGTTGGGAATGGTGCACTTTTTATAGTCAAAAAATTTACCAGAAAGTGTTGCTATTAATAATTAAATTCAAACTTCTCAAGAACTATGACTATGCTTTGAAGGGGTACAACCCAAATGCATTTCACTTCCGACTTGGACTCAGCCGCCACAAAGCCACGTGCTGGCTTCCGGGCCTCTCCGGCCCTCCCCAGTTACAGCAACAGGCTAGCCCATTGCCGATCATCGGCAAAGTCTTCTGAGCCTGAACTCCTAATACCCGCTTCACTCCCCTGGTTGCGATGCCACCTCGGTGTTTCGGTGAAAACCTGCCTGGAGCTGCTGCTGCTTCGAGGCCGGTTGCTGCTCGGGGCCAGTTTTTGCAGGGGAGGAATGCACCCTGGGGCTTGGGCAATCAGAGAAGTCCCTGAGGGGGGTCCTCCAGAGCAGAAACGAACCAATTCATCACATCTGCACGTTCTTTGAAACTATCTTAGCTCCTCCAACTACTCCAGAAGAATTCCCTGGGCACCGGCTCTGCGTCAGGCGGTGGTTGAACAAGACAAACCAAGTCCAGGGCTTCAGGGGAGACAACGATAAACAGGGAGACAGTCCATCAGTGCGTAACTGCAGACGGTGCGGGAGAGTGGAGGAGAGGAAACAAGATGCTGGGGGGGAGCAACCAGGGGCCTCGCTGAGAAGCAGCGTCTGAGCCAGCTGGGGTCACACGATGTCACTCATAGAGGGTGGAAGGTCTGCATTTTAATCCTGGCTCTGCCACGTCGGGGCCCAACCTCTCCCTCAGAGCCTCAGTCTTCTCATCTGTAAATAGGGGATGTGCCACACGTGCTGAGTGTCCTCAGCACAGGGGGGGTTTCTTGCATGTGTCTTCCAAGTTCTCAAGGGGTTAACTGCCTTCATGTTGCTGATGAGGAAACCGAGGCAGCTTGGAAAGGTTGTGTTGACAGCCGGCCCCACACCTGTTGGCAGTGGAGAGCAGGCAGAGGGAAGCCACTCGGGGTGCCGGGGGCTTGGGGAGAGTGCCTATCCCACGTTCTTGAATGCCAGCCCAGGAACTCCGATCTTACTCCCTTAGCGGTAGGGATCCATTGACCACTGTGGAGCAGGGGCATGACACTCCCGAGGCTATTTCTGGAAGGAAACCCCGGGAGCCAGCAGGCCAGTGGATGGGAGGTGAAGGGCCTTACAGCTGTGTTAGTAGGTGCGGGCCATGGTCCATACCAACCAAGCACTGAAGCCGGCTCTGAGACAGACCCCAAATACCCGGACGTGTTCGCAGAGAACAAGGCCTCAGCACGCAAGCACTCTGGGACACCCACTCAAAAGTGTCCCCAGGAACCACAGCAACATGGTAGCCAGCAAGTCAGCCTTGGCTGCGACAGTCAAGGCAGGAGGCAAGAGGGCTTCAGGGGCCCTGCTGGCCTCACACTGGTCCCCGCCATCTGCTGGGACGTCCTCTGGGTGACAGCTCAGGGACAATCTCAGTGTGATGGAGAGGGATCAGGATAAGAAAGAGTCACTCCTCAAGTCTGTCAGTGCTCACTCGGCACCAGGTGACTGCGTGCCGGGCACTTTGGCCAAAGTGATGCAATGGAACCCTTACGGTCCTAACTAGCTCAGCTGGAAAAACTGAGACTTAAGAAGTTAGCAGGGTAGGGGCAGAGTCCAAGGCCCAAGGTCTCTGTCATCTTCAGACAAATCAAGTGGAAAGCGCCACAGCTCTGAATTAGCCTGGAGGTCACCAACTCCCCTCCTTCTTCTCAGCACTCAGTGGGATTTATCTCAGGTCCCAGGGTCTGAAGCTGGTTTGTTTTACTCCAGTACTGAAGAGGGAGGATGGGAAAGTTTAGGGAGAAAACAGGCATTTTAAGGTGTCTCCTCCATCAGCACTTCTTGGTCTTTCAAGCTGTTATTTGCTTCCCTCTGCTGCCCCCTAGAGGCCAAGAGCAGCACCGCAGGCCTTGCTTCCCTGGGCCAGGGAGAGCCCTCTTCCCTCCCAGGGGGGAGAAGGTTTAAGTGCCAGAGGGAAACGGAAGGGAGAGAGGGGCCTGGGACTGGTTTAAGTGATTAGGAGCACAGGTCTCCAGCTAGTTGTAAATGTTTATAAATTACATAATGATGCACAAATGTAAACATAAAGCATATATAAAAACTAGAAATGTTTAAAGGAAGACAAAGATTAAATAAACATTACTTTTAAATGTTTTTATTTTATTACTAACAGTATAACAGATCTTGTAGCTTTTATTTGAACATTCTTGGGCTTCTAGTCAAGATGGCGGCATGGGCTAACATAGCACACTTCCTTGCACAACCATATCAAAATTACAACTAAAATACAGAACAGCCACCACTCAGAACCGCGAGAAATCAAGTTGAATGGAAGTTTGACAACTACAGAATTAAAGAAACCACATCCACTATGCTATTACAGTTGTCCCAATGTTTCCCCCTTTGCGACCCTCCATCCAGCACCCCCCACTCCCCCAGGCCATCCCCACACCATTCATGACCACGGGTCAGGTGTATAAGTTCTTTGGCTGCTTCATTTTCTGTGCTGTACTTTACATCCCCGTGGCTATTCTGCAACTACCTATTTGTACTTCTTATCCCCTCACCTCCTCACCCATTCCCCCATTCACCCCTGCCATCTGGCAACCATCAAAACACTCTCCAAATCCATGATTCTGATTGATAGGTATGTATTTATTGCCATTTTATTGTTCGTAGTTTTGATCTCCTTCTTTTTCTTAAATAAGTCCCTTCAACATTTCATATAATAATGGTTTGGTGATGATAAACTCCTTTAGTTTTTTTTTGTCTGGGAATCTCTTCATCTGCCCTTCGATTCTAAATGATAGCTTTGCTGGGTAGAGCAGACTTGACTCTAGGTCCCTGCTTTTCATGACTTTGAATATTTTTTGCCTGCAAAGTTTCTTTTGAGAAATCAGCTGACAGTTTTATGGGAACTTCCCTATAAGTAACTAGCTACTTTTCTCTTGCTGCTTTTAAGAGTCTCTCTTTATCTTTAATCTTTGGCATTCTAATTATGATGTGTCTTGGAGTGGGCCTCTTTGCACCCATCTTGTTTGGGACTCTCTGTGCTTCCTGGACTTGCATGTCTATTTCCTTCACCAAATTAGGGAAGTTTCTTTTATTATTTTTCAAATCAATTTCCAATTTCTTGCTCTTTTCTCTTCTCCTTCTGGTACCCCTGTGATGCAAATGTTGGAATGCTTGAAGTTGTCCCAAAAGCAACTATCCTCCCATTTTTGCATTCTTTTCTCTTCATGTTGTTCTGATTGGTTGTTTTTGGTTCCTTAGGTTCCAAATCATTGCTTTGATTCTCAGCTTCATGTACTCTACTCTTATTTCCCTGTAAATTGTTCTTTATTTCAATTAGTTTTTCCTTCATTTATGACTGGATCTTTGTTATGCTGCTGAGGTCCTCACTAAGTTTCTTGAGCATCCTTGTAACCTGTGTTTTGAACTGTGCCTCTGATAGATTGCTTATCTCCATTTCATTTAGCTTTTTTTCTGGAGTTTTGATCTGTTCTTTCATTTGGGCCATGTTTCTTTTTCTCCTCATGTTGGCAGCCTCCCAGTGTTTGTTTCTATGTATCAGGTAGAGCTGCTCTGACTCTGACTTTCTAGTGTGGCCTAGGGTAGTAGATGTCCTGTAAGGTCCAGTGGCACAGCCTCCCATCACCCAAGCTGGGTTCTCAAGGTGCACCCTTTGTATGAGCTGAGTACACCCTCCTCTTATAGTTGAGACTTGGTTGCTATTGGCAGGTCAATGGGAGGGATGTACCCAGGCCAATCAGTTTCAAGGATTGGCTGTGACCACTGACCACCAACCTCCACCCTCTCTGGAGGAAAAGCTGTGCAGGGGCAGCTTGGTGGTGCTCTGATGTGGTCTGTAGCTGTCCACTGGGTGCACAAGCTCTGGGTTTCCCAGGTGGTGCAGGCCAAGGTCAGCCCCCACCTGTGTTTTGCCCAGAGCCACCCTGCCTGGGGTATAAAGCCATCTGAGATGGCTACTACTTGTGTTGGGCTTGGGGATTCCCAGGCAAAGCCACGCTGTGAATCTAGGCTGGCTGCTGCTAGTGTCTGGCCTCTGGCCCTTTACCAAGACATATAGGGGCTAGGGGCTCACTGAGGCTGACTGTTGCTTATTTGAGATTATTTAGGAAGTTGTGAAACATAAGCCAAGACTGGCCATTCATATGGAAAAGTCACTGTTAATAGCTTGGGTGGGCCCAAAAGTTGTTGGGGACAGAGTCTCAGGGGATCTCTGGAGGGCAGGGAGGCAAATGGTGTTAGCCACGTTGATGGAGTCTCAGCTATGGCACCCATCTGTCCGCCCTGTGGTCTGTGAGGGGAGGGCTCAGGAAAAGGACAGTAGCCTCTGCCTGCCTTTGTGCCCGGGAGAAAGCTGTGCCCCAGCCCCGGCTCTGATGTCAGATGTCAGATAATTCAGATCCTTTTCTTATGCCCCTGGTGCCTTTCAAGCTGCTACCCCAGTGCTGGAGCTCAGAGGGAGTGAGTCTGAGTAAATCCCTGTGGGTGTTCTTTAAGGGGAACTGCTTGGGACTCCAGAAGTTTCTTCCACTAACTCAATCCCTGCTGGCTTTTGCAGCCAGAAGTTGTGGGGACTTATCTTTCTGGCACTGGAACCCGGGTCTGGGGGCCTGGAGTGGGGCTGGGACTCCTGGCTCCTGAGGTGTCCCTCCTGAATGTTTACCCACCACAGGTGGGTGAGGGACCAGCCCATCTGCATCTGCATGCCTCCTGCCGGTCTGGATGGATGGATGCAGTTTCTTTAATTCCGTCGTCGTCAGATTTCCATTCAGCTCAATTTCTGGCCGTTCTGAGTGATGTTCTATATTTTAGCTGTAATTTTGGTTTGGTTGTGTGAGGCGGCAAGCCATGTTTGCCTGAGCCGCCATCTTGACAGGGGGTCCTAAGCATTCTCAATTAGTTTGTTTTCTGGTCCTAGCAGTGCAGTTGCATATGCTTTTTTTTATTTTTGAAAAGCATGTGTTAATATGCTATGCTGGGATTAGTCAAGAGTCTGCTTCTATTGAGGCTTATATCCATACTTGATTTGAGTGGCTGTTAAAGTAGAAAACAATGCTGAAATTTGGATTTATATAAAGATTTATAAATTCAAGTGGAAGGAGTGCCTTGTGGGCTGTGCTTTCTAAACATTGATATTCATGTTTTAGTTCCATTCACAAAAGGGGGAACAGTTTTTGGTGAAATTCGGCTAATACAGTTGACCCTTGAACAACATGGGTTTGAACTGTGGTCCACTTACACAGGGACATCTTCCAACAAACACCTGTCCCGTCTGGCTCCGTGGCTGGGAGTCTGTGAATGAGGAGAGCCAGCTGTGTGCTTCGGTCTACACCATTTTTTATTGTCCTCTCGTGCCTTTAAGAGCCAGCCCTATACTCAGGACGGCCCTCCTAAACTGAGGGAGATTGCTGTGTGTCCCGCCGGACTCCCCGTTGCAGCCAAGCACAGGGCAGCCGAGAAAGCAGAGGCCAGGACAAAACACCATTTTACACAGTGGACATGAGAATCCATGGGTTTTGGTGTTTGTGGGGGTCTTGGAACCAATCCTCAGTGGATACCAAAGGGCAACTGGAGTTTGGGCGACTCAAAAGCGATACGCGGATTTTTGACTATGCAAGCGTTTGGCACCCCAACCCTCACGTTGTTCAAGGGCCAAATGTGTATGTCCCTCTTCACTGATGTCTGTCAGTCAGTCTTGCAAACCAACTGAGAGGATTAGTATTTGTGTATTTTCATTTTTTAGAAGACTTTCACTTATTTGTTTTTTGAGAGAAGGGAAAGGAGGGAGAAAGAGTGGGAGAGAAACGTCGAGATTGATTGCCTCTCCTTCGTGCCCCAGCTGGCGGCCAAACCTGCACCCCAGGCATCTGCTCTGACTGGGAGTCGAACTGGCCACCTTTCATTCCGCGGAAGGATGGCTGACCGAGCCACCGTGGTCAGGTGGTATTTGTGTATTTTTAATAAACAGATTCAAAACCCCCTAAAAGTTTTGTTTTGGAAGATATTGACATTGGTTGGAATTTTCTGTTTTCAAGCTCTTACAATGTGCAGACTTGAAGAGTTTACGGGAAACACACTTTCATTGCTTTTTGGCAATACAATTTCATAACAATGAAAACATTTCCAAACATCTGCTTTCGGAATGCTCTTTCCAACACGTGAATTTCTTTCCAAAAGCAGTTACATTCTCACACATTGTTTAAAAATCACTTCCCTCTTAAAGGGACAGACTAGATTCTTTGTGTTGGGGGGACAAATAGCTTACAGCCACATGTCACCCCAGAAGAGGCCATCAAAGGTGGCACTCTTCTTTGTCACAGAAGGAAATATGAGGCACCTTCAGGAGCGGCAGCAGTTTTAAGCCACTCTCAGGGTCGCTCCCATCTC
Organism: Trachops cirrhosus; assembly: GCA_028533065.1. Classification (NCBI taxonomy): domain Eukaryota; kingdom Metazoa; phylum Chordata; class Mammalia; order Chiroptera; family Phyllostomidae; genus Trachops; species Trachops cirrhosus. Next base: position 85,750,986 of record CM052540.1, on the reverse strand, counting down.
ATAACAAACTGCCGTTGAAGGGTCTTCTACGGAAAGGTCCTGTTTTAATAGTAATAATATAAAGAATAAATGTAATATTAGAAAACACTGATGCTGCCCAGGCACTGTGCAAGCAGGCTCACACGTATGAGCTCATCACACCACAGACAACGCTGTGAAGCAGGTAAGCTTCTAGTCCTCTCCGACACGTGAGGGCTCCAAGGCACAGAAGTGGCCGTTGTGACTGTGACATGTGATACTGCCAAAGAGGGGACTGATGGTGGGACAGTGTGGGGGCGGTGGTCCCAGGGTGAAAGCATGGGGCCCCTCAAACTTGAGAACCAGAGCTTTCCCCACCCCCCACGAGACACTGAGCTTCTAGCCCACTTGCGGCCCAGGCGCAGCTGACACCCAAGTCCCACGCTGATGGCAGCGGAGGGGCACAGAGGTCAGAGGGAAGGCGCGAATCCCGCCCGCACCGAGCGCTGCCTTGTCTTCCTCAGACCTGTGACCAGGACAGGTCTCCGGGAGCCCCTTGTCTTCCCCGCACAATCCTGTGACCAGTGTAGATGCTCACACACGCGCACCCCTACCTGACACTCCTTTCATCAGTTTTGTCTCCCAAGGAAAGCGAAGGGAAAGAACATGTACAAGGTGCCGTACAGAGTACCAGAGCTTTACACACATGCCCTCATTTATTCCTTGCAACAGCCCTGGGAGACAGGAGCCCTCATACCCCCATTTTATAGGTGAGAAAACTGAGGCTGAAAGAGAGGTACCCTACCCGAGGTCAATGGCAGAGCTAGGGTTCAACCCCAAGTTCGTGGCTCCAATTCCAGTGACCCAGGTGGCTTGGCCTGGCAGCCGTCATCTCCGGAAGGATCCTGTGGTCAACCCCATTCTGTGAGTCGGGAGTTTCTGCCCAGAAAAGAAATCTATTGAACTAAAATAGGTGGAGCGAGTGAACCATGGAGAAACAGAAGTAGAAAGAGGGGGATGTATTCCGTTTCTGCCTCCCCAAGAGTGGACTCAACCCACTGAGTGGGGTGGAGCCCTGCCCTTGGGTTAATGACATTATTAAGAGAAAATCTAATGCCTAGCCATCATCATCAAGGGGGTGCTTACCTGGGGGAAGGCTCCGCAGGGGTTTGCTCGGTGAACCAAGGATGAGCACGCAAGTGGGTGGATTTGGGGTGCGAACCAAAGCATCGTGGTAAGTCTTCAGCTCAGGGATGCCGGCACTGCTAGTCTATTGTATTTCACTGCGAAGTGGCCATAATCGGGGGGGCGGGCCCTCCTGTCTACCTTGTAGTCTGGGCATGGGGTGGGGGACCCCAGTCCTGGGACAAGGTGGAGCCACACCTTGTTGGCTTTGGAGAAGTACAGTGGGGTTTGGAGGCTATTACAGCCTTTCTGCCTGAGCTTCGTTCTCTGCTCCGGTGCTCCCCAGGGCAGGTGAAGATAAAAAGGGGGACATCATCGGACTGAGCGGCTGAGGCATTTTCCGTCCTTGGCCTTTGTTCCTTCTTCCTCCCAGTCTCTGTGCCCTTTGCCCCAACTTTGCTGTGTCCTTTCACTATGGGTAGGACCTGCTTCCCCACCTCTCAACTTTTGCCCTATGACTTGCTTTGCAAATAGTATAGGGTAGGAACGTTGACGGGTCAATTCCCACTCTAGGCCTCAAGAAGACCTTGCGTGTTCCTGCTTGCCTTTCTATCAGTGCCATAATAAGAACACACCTGAGCTAGGCAGCTGGTCCCCAGGAAGAGGACTTTGATTGACAGTCCCCAGCTGACTCCCAGCCAAGGTGAGCAGAGCTCCCTCACCTAGTCCAGCCTAGGTCAGTCGACCTCGGGAACAAAAGCTAACTGACACAGGACACTTGTGTTCTAGTTATTTCTCGAAGATTTGCAGCCCCAAGTCCTCCCACTGCCGAACTGCATGTGGCATGTCCTTGAAGAGGAAAGAACGAGATGGGAACTACCGGTGGGCCCGGGCACCGAGTTCGGCAAGGCCCCGTCACCAGGAAGATGAGAGCAGATGAACTGGAGGCACCTCCCTGTTAGAGCCCGCGGAGCTTCTTCGAAAACACAGTACATAGGATCGACCAAATGAAAAAGAATATCGAGAGCAGAAATGGCCCACATATGTCCCAAAGATGTTAAATCAGTTATGTCTTTATGAAAACACTCCTTTGCGATGGGGAAGAGGGAAGAGAGAAAGGGAGCTCACAGGGCACCTCGGCGCGCTAACCGCTGGGCCTCAGGCCATCTCAGGAGACTGCGTGATGGCAAGAGTGTAGACGGTGGCCCTGGCCGGGTGGCTCAGTCGGTTGGAGCATTGTCCCATACAACAAAAGGTCACAGGTTTGATTCCCAGTCAGAGCTCATACCTAGGTTGAGGGCTCAATACCTGTTTCGGGCACATACAGGAAGCAACCCCGGTCAATGTCTGTCTCTCACATAGGTTTCTCTCTCTCTCTCTCTCAAATCAATAAACAAATCCTCGGGTAAGGATTAAAAAAAAGAGTATAGACCCTAGAGCCAGACCATCTGAGTTCGAATCATGGTTTCCTCACCGATTGCTATGTAACATTGGCCATTTAATCTTCCCGTGCCTCAGTTTATTCATCTGTAAAATGAGGATTATAACAGCCTCTACTTCATAGAGTTATTGTTAGAACACTGAATGAGCAATGTATAAAATCTTCGCCCACACCGGATAGGTGCTGTGTGAGTGTCAGTCAGGGGCCGTGTTAGGTGACGGCATGACAAATGTCCGAGGTTCCTGGAATGACACAAATGTCCAACAAACGCGGGTCCCTCGCTCCCAGTGTATAGCGACCTCTTGATGTGTAACAAACCGCCCCAAACATAGCAGGTTAAAACAGCAAGAATCTCTTACTGTCTCCCAGTCCCTCTGGGTCAGGACCTCGGATTGCCACCCAGGGCCTCACACAAAGTTGCAGCCAGGAGGTCGGCCCAGGACACGGCGTGTGACAGCGTGACCGGGGCTGAAGGACCCGCTCCGAGGGAGCTGGCCCTCAGCTCCTGCGGGCTACTGGCCGAAAGCATCGACTCCTGCCACGGTGACTTCTCTGGGGACCGCTTCAGTGTCCTCACTGCGTGGCAGCTGACTCCCTCCAGTGAGTGATCTCCCAGAAAGCAAGGCGGAGGCTGTGATGTCTTTTATGATCTAACCTTGGGTATCACAAGCTGCCGTTTCCGTAATAGTCAATGGACTATACAGGTCAGTACTCTCCAACGTGAGAGAGGATACTTCCGCTCATTAAGAACAGAAGGTGGGCCCTGGCTGGTGTAGCTTGGTGGATTAAGCGCGGGCCTGTGAACCAAGAGATCACGGTTCGATTCCCAGTCAGGGCACATGCCTGGGTTGCAGGCCAGTTCCCAGCAGGGAATGTACAGGAAGCAACCATACATTGATATTTCTCTCCCTCTCTCCTTCCCTTCCCCTCTGAAGATAAATAAATAAAATCTTTAAAAAAAAAAAAAAAGAAGAGAAGGCGGGCGTCACTGGGGGCCGGCTAGAGGCTGCCGGCCACCTGGTCAGTGGGGCAACAGCAGCTTCTCTGTCTCCCTGGAGCGTTTCTACCAACCAGGAGCTCCCTTCCTTCCTTTTTAATACTTTTTTCTTCTGATTTAAAGATGTGTTATAGAAAAGCTAACGAATACAAAAAAGGACAAAGACTTTTTAAGTTACCTATAACTCCACAATTACTTGTATTCATTCTGAAGGATAATCCAGTGTTTTCATGCAAAACTTCATGTACAATTTATAAAATTTTAATTACATGCCATGCTCAGTTTTACTATCAGCTTTTCACACTTAAAATCATATCGGGAACTCTGCAGAATGTCACTAGATGTTAACAATAATATAGCCATTAATTACATATTTAGGAATGTTCCAGCATTGTATTGAGCTGTCCACACATTTCTCTAATTCTCACAAAAATTCTACGGCCAGGCACTGCAACCGTACCCACTTTACAGAGGAAGAACTGAGGCTCAGAAAAGTCACCCAACCAGCCCAGGGTCACACAGGAAATAAATGACAGAAACGTCAGCTCAGATCTGATGGACCCCACTGTGCTGTAATGGCCGCAGAGTGTTTCGCTGAGGGGATGTCCCTGAATTTACGTAAAAGATAACCTGTTCTTCTGCTTTCACAATAGAAACAATGCTCCAGTGCATGTCCCTTAACCCACTCTTCACCCACACAGGCCCCAACTTCTTTTATTGTAATCTATAAACACATCCCCTGGGGGTACGGGGATACGTCTTAGAGGAAAGTGTGTCACTTAGGGCTGGCTTTACCCATTCCAACGGCCCTCATTGGCCTGTATAACCAATAAGCCCAGGGGTCTTGCTTTAGGTGTGGCTTGACCTGGGACTTGGGTCCTTCTGGTTTGCCTTCCGCCAGGCTCACTCCATCCCTTCGCCATCTGGCTGCACACGGAAGTCTCCCAGAAGGTCCAGGCTCTCCCAGGCAGCAGATGGGGCCTTGAATCCTGACCTCACACTCTCACTCCACACCAACTATTTCTCAGACAGTGGGAAAACTCTTTCTAGGAAGCCCCAGTGAATGGTTCCCGAGGTCTCACTGTGGACAGGGACAAGGGATGCTTTGACTGGCGTAAGCCAGTCAGCACCCACCCCTGGAGCCCCCACTCACACATCGTGGCTGAGACCGACAGAAAGATGGCTGCTGCAGTTGTCTCTTGCAGCGTAACAAGCTTGCAAAACTCCACCTAAAGGCTGCAATGACTACTTCTCACGGTTCGAGGGCTGGTGTGTGGGCAGCTCTGCTCCTCTCCCGGCATCCTCCGTGGGCTGCAGTCTTCTGGGGGCGCCACCGGGGCGCATGGTCAATGACAACCTTGCTGGCACGTCCGGCAGTTGGCGCTCTGCCTCAGTTCCCCTCCACTTGAGCCCTCCCTGCAGCCAGCGGGATGGGGCTTCTGTGTGGCAGGGCAGCCTCGGGGGCTGGGAAGGCAAAGGGGGAAGCTGCAAGGTCTCTGGAGCTCTGTCCTGGGCACTCACGCGGAGTCATTCCGGGTCTGAGGAGAAGGCAGTAGACCCCGCCTCTGGGTGGGAAAAGCACATTGCAAAGAGCTGGCAGGTCTGCAAACAGGCACAGGTGATGAGGGCAGACACAGGAGAATAGATTCTGGACCGTCAAAATGACCGATGAGCACCACGAGAGGGCAGAAGGCGGCAATGACAGAGAGACCTTCCTGACAGCGGATGGCTCCCTCTGCCCACAGAAGCCCTGGCTGTCTCGGCGGTAACGCCCCTGAGGACGGCCCTGCGTCAACCAGAATGTTCCCAGGGCCAACACCCAGAGACAGTCTTTGAGATCAGGGCAGGAGGGGCTGGGGTTATATGTCTCCCTCACTAAACTGCGCCATGAAACTTGTATTCAGTGTAGTGTATCAACGCCTGGAAAACAGGGCAATTCTGGACAGACTCATTACGAGCAAATCCTTCTCTGCTTGCACAGTTGCCCATTCCGATGGAATTGTGGAATGAGACGCGCAGGCGGGGGGCTGGTTCGCAGAAGGGGCTGTCTAGTCTGCTCAGCGCATGCGAAGTGCTTCCCCAGCCCCGGAGAACATGGGCACGGCAGCCACCACTCTCCCGAGGTGTCTTTGCAGAAGGGCTGCCTTGCTCCCGAGCACGAGTGACAGCTGCCCCAGCAGACACAGGTGCCTGTGCCCAGCCACTTTTTCATCCTCCAAGAAGGGGGCGTCACGCATAGCTGTGTCCCTCTAGGAACCTGACCATCACCTTCCTGCCCCTCCGACTGAAGGTGATCAGGACCCAGACCCTCCGCCTGCACTTAGTGAAGGGAGTCACACAGGTCCCCACTTGGAAGACGTGAGGTCACCATCACTCATGCCCCGATTGGCCGTCTCATAGCTGTGTGCTGTTGATCAAGCCGCTTAGCCCCTCTGAGCCATAAGATGGTTGTATCAATATCCACTTAAGGTGTGGAAAACTCTTAGCATGATTTTTTTTTTAAATTTGAGCCAAGATTTTAAATCAGAGGATTCTCCAGCTTCCCAGAAATAACCTAAAAATCTGCCACTCCTGGGCCTACAGTCTCACTGGGCAGAATTGGCCGAAGCTGAGTAATTGTTTTACATAGAAGATGGTCTCCCCCCTTTGCCACGGTCCCCGCCACTCCCTACTGTTTTAATTTTTTTTTAAGATTTTATTTACTTTTAGAGAGGGGAAGGGAGGGAGAAAGAGAGGGAAAAAACATCAATGTATGAGAGGGCTGCCTCTCATGATCCCCTACCAGGGACCTGGCCCGCAACCCAGGCATGTGCCCTGACTGGGAATGGAACTGGTGACTCTTTGGTTCACAGACCAGCACCCAGTCCACTGAGCCACACCAGCCAGGGCCCTGTTGTTTTAAATTAGGCCTACTTTGCTCATTTATTCCTGGCCTAATCCCGCAGGCATTGGAGTTGGCCAACCCTGAGTTAGCATTTTGGATGCCTGGTCCTCAGAGCTCCACCCACATCTTCTTCCCAGGATCCACCTGCGCTAAACCTGAATCTCAAAATCGCATTCCCCGTAGGGAGCAGTCCTAGCCTCCCGCCTCCTCCATCACTTTAGCCACCATGGCACTGCCCAGCACTGAGGACCTGGGAACACGCTCCCCCACCAGGCACGTGAGCGAACTCTCGGCCCTCTGTCCTCACCGCTCTCCGTGGCTGAAGACCCTGGTGTGCGGCATCTGCCTTGAGCAGTTTTCAGGGCCCAGAAACCAAGTCTATTTCAGTTCCCAGGGTGCTGAGTGTGCACGGCCTCACCAGCGTCTCTGGGCTGCCTGACTGGAGCACCCAGCTGCTGCGTCTAATGTTCTTCAGCCTGCAGCAAACCCTGATGGAGCACCAGCAAACCGTGGCCCCCGGGGCAGCGCTAGGCCGCTTCCTGCTTGTGCTCAACCGCAGGCTAAGAACATTTTTTTAATGGTTGAGGGGGGAAAGTCAAACCAAGAATCGTATTTCGTGACACATGAAAATTATATAAAATTAAATTTTCAGTGTCCATAAATAACGCTTTATTGGGACGCAGCCACACCCCTTTGCTCAGGAACTATCAGTGGCTGCCTTCGCCCTCCAAGGGCAGAGCTGGGGAGCCAGAGACCTACGGCTGCAGAGCCTCAGAGGCTTGCTGCCCGTCCCTCCCCGAGAGCTGGCTGCCCTGCTCCGCCAGGTCCCGGCACGGGCACGGCCCGGGCATCGGCGACGCAGCGGTGTTTAGCACCCGGGGTTGCTGCACTGAATGACGCACACTGGGCAGCTCGAAAACATGAAATGTGTCCTCTCACGGTCTGGAGGCCCGGGTCTGAGATCCAGGGGTCGGCAGGGCCACGCTCCCTCCCGAAGCTCGAGGGGAGTCTCCTTTCTTGCTTCTGCCAGCCTCTGCTGGCCGTGGGCACTCCCTGTGGCCCCACCACTCCTACCTCTGCCTCCCTTCTCGTGTCTTGTAAAGACGCTTGTCACTGGATTTGGGCTCACAGCACAACCCAGGATGGCCTCCCCTCAGGACCCTTTCATTTAAGTGTATCTCACACACCCTCTCTCCAAAGTCGGCTGTGGTCAGGGTTCCGGGGCGCACACACAGGCCTTTGTCTCAGGGACGTGGGGAGGCGCCGTTCAGCCACTCCAGGGGGCTTCTTGCCTTCTAACAACTCCCGTGTTTTCTGAAGGGAGACTGAGGACAACCCACTCGCACCGCCCCACTCACAAATTTAAGAAACGTAACAGGTCCGGGGTTGATGAGAGCTGTGAAGAGAACTGAAGTGAGTGGGGCGAGGAGCTCGGAGAGCAGCGGGGAGGTGGCTCACGCGCTCCTGAGCACGGACAGAGGGACGGACCGGTCACAGCTCGCGCCGGGCCCAGAGGAGGGGCTGTCTAGTCTGCTCAGCGGGAAGCACTTCGCAGTGGTGGCCGAGTGAGAAGCAGCGAGGGCTCACAGAGTGGCTGGAGAAGAGTGAGCGAGAGGAGACGAGAATGATCACAATGTGAGAACCGTCGCTGAGGGGCTGCCCTGTCCCAGGCCCTTCGCCCCGTAGTAATGAGGACGGTCACTGCCGCGGCTGTCTTCTGTCCCCATGCTCAGCACAGACAGCTCTCAGTGAATTCTCACACAGCCCTGACTCAGAACTTTTAGGGTCAACCTCCTTCCCCCACTATTTTGGTAGGTAAACTGAGGTGACCCACAAGGTCACACAGCCAGGAGCAGAGAGCTATGACCCAGAGTTACTTCCAGGCACCCCAAAACCTCAAGCTCCGTCTCAGGGGCTGTGTGTGTGTCCCATCACCAACACGGTCTCCACGTGGCACGATCCGAAATGGCCACGTCCAGTTGCTCAGTTGTTCCAGAGGACACGGTTGTCTGTTTCATCCTCGCTGGAGCGCCAGTCACTCGAGGGCAGGACCAGGCCTGTCTTGCTCACCGCAGAGCCCGTGTGCCTACAGCAAAGTCTGGGATGAAGCAGGTTCTCACTGAGTGTTTGTCTAAGAGGGAAATGAGGAGGGGAAGAGCAGAAGCAAGGGAGGACGGCACACAGCCGCCCTCGCCTACCTCTTCCTTCCTCCGCCCCTGGCTAATGGAGCCCGTCTTCACCCGGAAACCTGACGCCAGGATGGCGGCTGCTCTCCTGGAAGCAGGGAGGAGTGGCGCCCTGAAGAGCTTCTTCCAGAGGCCCAGGCCCTTCTCAGCCCTGACTCCGGGCGGTGGCCCGAGAGGCCTGCTTCCCGACCAGCCCAGCTGAGATTCTTTTCCCCGGGACGTAACAGGACACGGCGACTGATGTCAAACACTTCTGTGTTGGGATCCTGGAACCATCCCTATGACCTTGGGTAGGTCACTTGCCACTGCCGACCTCCGGTCTCCTGGTCTGTAAAGTGGGCACCCCCAGGGGGCCTCTCACCAATGCAGGGGGATCCGTTAAGACAATATTCAGGTAACAGGCCGCCCGGTGGGATCCATTTCCTGTCCCTGCTTGGCAGATAAGGTCCGAAGCTGATGAGGGCCCTACATTCTAAAGAGACGGAGGTCCTGGAAGAACATACGGACAGGCCACCAAGGAGGGGAACTGGCCTCTTGTTTGCCGGCGGGTGGGGCCATGCCAGAGAGAAGCATGGGCAGAGAGCTTGCCCTGAGCCTGGGAAGTGAGAAATGCGTTTTCCTTTCCTGTTCCTTCCCCCATGATGAGGCAGAAGATGGCAGGGAGGGCTGTAGCAGTTAATTAGGGCCATCATGTTAACTACGGCCACCATTGTCACTTTCGCCTTACCTACTGGCCACAGCAAGTCACATGGCCAAACCCAAAGTCAAGGGGCAGGAACACACCCTCCCTGTTAGTGGAAGGAACTGCAAGCCACTAGCCAAGGGCACGCACAGGGAGGGGCGAGGAGCAGTCAGGGCCCATAATGCTGTACTGTTGGGCTCGGCCCCAGAGTTGGGGTGCACTTGGGAACCAGGACACTGGTGGCATTTCTGTCCCAGAGACTGAAGGTGGGGGGCCGGCCGCAGGGACCCAGGCTCTCAGTTGGTCTCGATTTGCAGGGCCTGTGGTGGTGTGCACCCCGGGAGGCCTAGGGGAAATCATGTTTCTTCTCGATGGCCCTCAGAAGGGGAGGAAAGGCCTTTCTTTGTCCCCAACAGAGGTTAGAGGAGGAGAAATGTCATGGGACCACTCCAGTGATGACAGCGCCGAGGGAGGGGTGCAGACTCCTGACCTGTGACCTGAGAAGGCACTGAGGACGGAGCCGTGGTGGGGCCAGCTTGGTGCCACAGGGCCCAGGCTGAGGCTGGCCTCTGCTCCACGACTATGCGGGACCCCATCCGCAGGGACCCCCGTGCCTCCAACCCCAAAGGAGCCAGTGAGTGGGAGGGGGATGCGAAGGGCGTGGGAGAGCCTGACAGCGGCACCGCCACACTCGGGCAGCACTGGGGCCCGGCCCTGACTGGCAGGGCCGAGCAGCAGAGGAGAGCCTGAGGGCAGGGCCCATGTGTCTGTCACCCGTGCTCCCTCCCCACTCCTCGATCCAGTGCCTGCCCGAGCGGGCCATGGGAAATGTCTGCAGGTGGACGGGAAGGCTGAACAGGTGAGTGATGCGTAAGTGCGGCGTGTCTTTGAGCCGAGAGGGTGGGTCGGACGTGCAGCGTCATTCTAAGGGAAACCTACACATCTGGTCTTGAACTCAACAAGCTGTCCGGAGAAATCCCAAGGAGCCTTGCACTCAGGGACACTGGAGTGTCAGAGCTTCCCCAAAACATAGCCCCACCTGTGTCACCTGCAAAACATTCTGCCAACAGCTCAAAGCCCCCAAGAGCAGCAGAACCTGCTAGGCGTGGCACCCTTCCGTGCATGGGGAAGGCAGCCTGCTCCTCGCAGGCACTGGCGCGGCCGCCGCGCCCTGAGAGGGGGTGGGCTGGACGGAGAGGGGGTGGGACCTGCAGCCACACAGACTGCGAGCTCTCGGGCTCCTGCTCCCAGCATCTCCACCCAGAGCACCTCCCCTCACACCTGTCAAGAAACCAAACCGCAGAGGCCACCGCACCTCTGACGGAGAACAGGGCAGATCGCAGAACCCTCCGCACCAAGCCGGAATTCCCGCTCTGCCACTTTCCAGTTGTGTGACCCTGGGCAAGCCACATTACCCCTCTGGGCTCACTGTCTTCCAAGTTCGATGGGAACGGTGACACATGTCCTGCCACCTTCATTCATCAGAATGTGAGTTTAGGAATAACTGACTCCGGCACAGAAGGGACTTCCAGGCCTCGGCACGCCCAGGTTCCCCGTGGCTAGGCGGCGGGATCCGTGAGCACTGGCACAGCAGAGAAAGGGTGCAGGCGCTGGAGCCACACTCACCTAAAATCGGGCCCCAGCTTTGCCGGCGACCTGCTGTGTGGCCTTGGGCAGCCACTTCTCCCTGAGCCTCATCTCACATGTAAGCACTTGCTCTGAAGCAGAGGAATCCTAGGCAGGTGAGTGGCACCCAGAGGGGACAAACCCAGGCTGTACCCAGGAGGCTGTGGTACCTAACTCCTCCCACAGCAGGAGATAGGAACCATTTTTGAAGATACCATAATACGGATCAGCAACGTAAGGAAGCCCTGAGCTTCCTCAGAGCCCGGGCCCTTCCCTAGCAGGCTGGGTGAGGGGCGAGGGGAGACTGAGATGCCTCCGACACCTTTGGAGTCTGAATCACTTCCACTCAGCGCCCTTCAGAGGCCGGAAGCAAGGTAACGTGACTCCCCGGAGCTCGGGCTCAACTCCAGCGTGGCACAGGGCAGAGACACAGGGCAGAGGCGGCTGAGCAGGCGCTCGGGCTCTGCCTCTGCAAAATGCGGGCTATGCCTTCTCGGGGCTTCCAAGAACAATGGCGTCTGCCTGACGTGGCTTTCTGGGGGGAGCCACACCTCAGACACATCCCTACCTCAGCCGCCCGGGCTAACTCCAGACGCCAGTGTGGGCCTGAGGTCCCCATCACTTCCCACGATGGCCGCTTCCACCTCACTGGCCCCTCACAGCTTAGGCTGGAACAGCCAGACAGCTGAGGTCCGTGTGACCCACTGAAAGGCGTGCGTGTGCTCGGAGAGGCCTGAGAGCTGCAGGGCGCTGCCACCACGCAGGCAATGCGACCTTATTCCCGCTGAGAGCTGTGGATGCGAGGAGAGGCCTGGAAGACCACCCACTGAGACATTACTAATGCACTTCAGACTTGTATTTCCTTTTTGTCTATCTGCAAGGAACGTGTATTATTATTCCTATAATAAAGGAGGGAGGTAAAGCTTTTAAAAAATGTAACTGTTGACAAAATGTCTACCTATGTCAGGCCTCTGAAGCTTCCGGATGTTTTATCTAAGTAATTAACTTTCCACCAGCCCCACTCTCGGGCCGGCACCCAGCTCTGACCCGTAAGGGCTTCCTGCGCCCTTCGGAGTCCCTGGTCCCAGAGCCAGCTTCTCGCCGGCACCACCCAAGGCTCTCGGGGCCCTCGGCCCAGACCCGGGGGGTCGCATAACCCGGCGGCCGTGCACCCTGCCACCCCGCCACCTCTGAGCCAATTAACACGGTTTTTTAAAGGTGTTTCCAATGGTTCATACGGGGAAGAGTGGGAAACGGAGTCCTTGAGCTAAAGAGATCCTCCACTGAAGAGCTGTGCGCTTGAGTGCTTCTCCCTAAGGAGCCCTGTGAGGGAAGGCCGGGTGGTCTGGGCAGACACAGAGGACGTGGCTCCATTATGTTAAAGATCGGTCGGAGGAGACCTCAGTGTTAATTCGAGGCTTCCTCCTCCGAGGAAAAACCCATGTGAATTAAATCTGGAAAGCCCTCATGTACTCAACATCACTGGGCACCTGCTCCGGACCACCCCGACTGGGGGTACAGACCTATACTCTGGGTCTGTGCTGGGGGTACACACCAATTCCCTGCCTCCAAGTTCTCATTTTGGTGGGGGACCCACAGGCACCAGAGGGGCCACAGGCGGCACGGACACAGGCAGCCCGTCACTGTGAAGGGGAGCTCAGGAGAGCTTCTGAGTAGGAGGAGTTGGAGGAGGGCAGCCAGCTGGCTCAGTCCGAGGGGCCAGGGACGACCTCAGCTTTCCCGCAGAGCGGGCCCAGATGTGACCCAATGTGGTCAAACAGCATTCACCAAAATGCCACTGCACAGAACAGAACCCTGCCCATCATCGATTTGTCCGTTTGGGGGCAAGTTCAGAGCCGACTCCCCCTGATGAGACGGCCACTGCATCTGAAGTGGAAAGGAAGGGGTGGCGGGACTCTGCCTTCTCCCATCTTTGGTGACTCGGGCCTCGCTGAGCCAGGCGCTTTCTCCTCCAGGACCAGGGAAACCGAAGTCCCAGCTTGTCCCAGTTGTCCCAGAATTATTGCTGATAATGTTGCTGTTTACTCACCACATCCTGGTTTGGAAAAAAGAAAAACTTAAGCCCCCTCCCCATCAAAGTTCTGTGGCAGTTTCCTGCCGTCTGCAACTCCACCTGCAGGCCACCCTTAAGACGTCACACCTGTCGTCGGCCTTCCCCCACCCATGCCCCTTTCTCAGATGACCATCACCTTCAATGAGGCCCCCCAACGGCCTCCTGCCCTCCCCCGTTTCCATCCACAACTCTCCATCCATTTCCTGATTCCCAATCCCCATCACACTACTTAGCACACCATCCTGCAACAATCTGTTTGCCTGTTTCCCTCCTGGCCTATGAATTCTTACCATATTAATCTCCAAGTCCTTCGCTTGGAGCCCAGCACCTGGCTTACAGAGGTATTTGATAAATAACGTTTGTTAAATTAATGCACTGCCATCACGGCCAAGGCCAAAAGAGTCAGCTAGAACCAGCAGCTCCTTTCCTCTCCCTGGGCCTGGCGCCCTGCAGAAATGTCACACTCTCAGACAATGATGTTGCCTCAAAGTGAGCAAGGAGGGCTGGTTAGGTGCCGCCACTAACCAGCCAGGGGCCCTGGGCCTAAAAGTCCGCAAGATCCACAGAACCAGGGGCTGATTTTATCAACTGTCTCAACAGAGCCTTGCAGCTCAGACATTCTGCAACTCTGACGTCTGTGACTTATGTTCTCCTCCGATGAGACATCAGGCCCCGGCCATGTCTAGCACAGGCCTCGAAAACGCGTGAGCCCACAATTTCACGTGTAGAAATTGAACCTGTGGAAATCATCAGACAAATACCAAGATTTATACGCAAGGATGCTCACTGCAGCACCACCTGATATACAAGAAAAACCGAGCAAAACGTGGCATATCACACGACGGAACACACTCTGCCATTAAAGATCAGGTTCTAGTATTTTGTTAACATCGGGAAATAGTTATAACACGTTAAATGAATAAAAAGGAGACTACAAAACAACAGGAGCTCAATTTTATTTTAAAAAAGAGAAGGAAAGAAAAAAGGAAAGGCAAAATCATACACATTTGCACACATATAAAGAAATGTGGAAATAAAATTTACCCGAAATATTACCAGTGGTTTTTTCCTGGGCAGTGGGATTGGATGGCTCTTTTAGCTTTCGGCATCTTTCACATATTCTTCTACATTTTATAGTCAGGAGAAAAAAAAACAGCCGTTAAAAGAAAAGTCAACCCTCCATTGCATGAGGCCAAGAGTAGGCAGTGGAGGAAAATGCTTCAAACTGTGACATTTCATAGGATCCTTTCCCAAAGCCGGTGGCTGTGCCTTTAGCAGATGTAACTGGCAAAACCAGAGCACAAGCAGGACCTGGGCACGGGGTGCAGCCAGGACAGCCTCCTCACATTCGAAGGCGGCAGGGAAAGCAGCCCGCCCCGTTGAAAACCCCCTGCCATTGCCCTTCCCCCGGCCCCTTTCTCAGAATACAGACAAGTTCTGGGTCTGTCAACAGCCTGAGAACCCATCCAACTCCACCCACACGTACGGCCTGCTCCCGTGCCAGACCCTGTGCGGGGCACTGCGGACAAGAGAAACTGGACCAGAGGTCTGTCTCTCTGCAGGTCCCGGCCTCTGCCTGCACACCTCTGAGGGCTGGCAGCTCCAGGGCCGTGCCCGTCAGTCTTGGGTCAGAAACCCCCATCCCAGCCCACCTTCCTCCCACCATCCAAAGTCCTGCCCTGTGTTCTGTCCAAGGCTGGGGTCCACAGGCGACAAAACCCGTCCCCTCACCTCCTCCAACTCCAGCCATTCGGAAAGCCCTTTCTTGGTCTCAGGCACAGACAGCGCTCCTGGTCCTCCCCAGCAGGCAGGAGGGGCGGTACTCATTGCCCAGGAATAACTGCACGTTAATTCCTTCCTGGAGAAGAGCAACTGGAGTTTCAATCTCCTCCTCCCTGAACTCTGAAGCAGTGCTGGCGACAGCTGAGGCTGTGACTGACACAAAGAGGCTGCAACACCCACACACTCTCTCTCTCACCCAGCCCGCCATCACCAAACTGATCTTATAAAAGAGCTCAGAAGTAGAAGCCATCAGCCAACTCCCTTCGTCCCCAGTTCTACTGATAAGCCAAGGACCACCCTTCCCCTTACTGTTGGATGAGCGAGCCTCTTCCTGCCAGATGTGGTAGTCCACGTTAGAATCGCCCCAGTCCTGCCGTCTAGTCATTATGGCCCCTAAAGCAGGGGAAACTAAGGACCCGGTACCCCAGAAACTTTGAGGACAAGTGTTATTTCCACTCACAAAGGGCTGGGCAAGGCTCCAGCCCTCAACACACTGGTAAGCCCTGAGCCCTCCCCCTCCCACCCTCACACAGTTACACCCTCTCTCCCACCGTCCTCTCCCAGTCCCCATTTTCAGACAATTGGTCAAGAGAGAGCCACCTCCCTTCAGTCCACTGAGGGACAGTGCCTGGCTGGGCACCTTAGGGAGGGATCCGTTCTCTGGGAGATGCAGAGCTGTGAGGCCAGGCTCTGAGAGCAGGGGCACCCCCTTGGACTCCACACCCACCTCCACCACTAGGTTGACTGTCAGTGACACCAAGTACCCCCACTCTTTGAATATGGGCAACGGGGACCCTGTGTCTTCACGAGGGTGGGATGCAGCCAGAGCCTGCGAAAGCCGGTCCTCCTCCTCCGCTCTCCCAGGGCTCACAGGGCCTCCTCCTTCACTGCCCCACTCCCCCACCAAGCGGTGCCCCTCACCCAGAGCCGGCCCTGGGGAGGCTTTGACTGTGAAGAAGCTCCCTAACCAGAGTTTATATAACAACAACATAAGCATTTTATTTTTTAATTAAGCTTCTTAGTTTCTTAGTATCACAATGGAATGATGAGAAAACAAGAACAAAAAACCATGAGTCTGCAAATCTCTAACACAGAGCTGAGACTTCAAGGCAACTGGGGGGAGGGGCAGGTGACAGAAGTGCCAAAACAGTTCCAGCGTCGTGGCCAGTCACGTCTGCCCTCAGCCGACGGCCAGAGAGGGGTGGGGAGGTGGAATGGTGAGAAGGTGGCACTGTCATAAGCTGTCCTTGGCGTTTCAGTCTCATCACTGACAGACGCAAGATCTACACGGAGCACCACACAGGATTTCCTGGAGCCTCCCTGGTCCCTAGCCCTGCCCCTCCGCCTGCCCCGCACGTCCCAGGCACCCCAACCAGTGCTAAGACACACCCTGAGGCCAGTTCTGCTGGGTGGGCGGCAGGAGAGGATCGTGGAGGAGGGGCACAGGGCGGGCGACGCTGCTCAGGGTGTAAGAATCCGAGCAGTAACCGAGATCGTCTGGGAGACAACAGCGGCGGAAGGTGAGGTGGCGCAGGTGGCGGCAGCAGCAGTTCCTGTCCCTCGGGCGGAACGCAGGCCATGCCTAGAGCTTCACAGTGCCGGGGGGCAGGCTGTCGTTGCAGAGTCTATAGTATCGCAGGTCGTTGACCAGCCTGTGCACGTTCTGGGTGAATGAGGGCAGGTCCTGGAAGGCAGGGGCACAGCTGCAGCCTAGCTGCACGCACTACCCTGTCACCCCCGCCCCCACCCCGGCACCTCCCTCCCAGAGCGCGCTCCAGAGCTCCGCAGACATTCTACACACGCGCCACTCCTGCTCCTCATCCCACGTGTGAGCAAAGGCAACAGGGGAGGGAGGGACGGCAGTGAGTGCCGCCCCCATGCGCTCCCTGGGCCAAGCCCTGGCCCGCACACGCAGACAACAGCTCCTGTCGTCCGCGCCACAGGCCTGCGGCGCAGGTGCTGTCAGCACCACCAGTTTAAGGATGAAGAAGTGAAGCACAGAGAGGTGAAACCTGCCTCGCCCTGGCTGGCTAGTTCAGTTGGTTAGAGCATCATCCCACTACACCAAGGTTGTGGGTTCGATCCCTGGTCAGGGCACATACAAGAATCAACCAATGAATGCATAAATCAGTGGAACAACAGATGGATGTTTCTCTCTCTTCCTCTCCCCTTGCCCCGATCTCTTAAATAAATAAATAAGTAAATAAATAAATAAATAAATAAATGTAGATAAATAAATAAATGAATGAGTAAAATGTAAAAATTAAAAAAAAGAAAGAAGGAAACCTGCTGCAGTCACAAGACAGGAAGGGAAGGGGAACGCTGGTATGGCTGCCAGCACGTGTCTGTCCTTCAACAAGCCCTTGTCCGCAGACTCCTCCCAGGGCTCCAGGCAGGCTCTACCACTCAGGAGTGACACTGGCGGGGGCCTGCAGGCGCCCCCCACCTCACCTGCTGACTGCCGCCTGCTGGGCCGCAGAGCAGACTGCAGATGGAGAGGGCCCCTCGCAGCTGAAACCCCGAACACTGCCACACAGCACTAGGAGACCAACTGAAGTTCTCGTCCTCGTGTTTAGACCGTGATTACTGAACGCGGGGCTATATGACAAAATGTGGAGTAACATCAATGGTTCCCTGTCACAGAGCGGGCTGGCCCCTTGCCTGGCTGGTGGCACCAAGGCGATCGATCCCTTCTGAAACCCCAGGTGACAGGACAAGGCTCAAAAAATAGCTGAAGGCACTTCCAGCTCTCCTCCATCCCAACCACTTATCTGACTACCCGCCCCTCCTCTTCAAATTGCAGGACAAAGCCCACCTTGGCCAATGAGGCCCCTCAGACACCTCCCATCTCCCCGCTCCGGGCAGCGGGTAGCACCTCTGCTCTGAGCGCCCGGCCTCACCCTGCTTGTGGGCAGCGCACACAGGCTCCAAAGCCAGAGCACAGGTCCGACTCGTGCTTCCTGGCTCTCCTGTTCCAAGTTCTGTAACTGCCACCTGACTGCTGACCTCTCTGAGCCCAGGTTCACCTGGGAAGTGGGGCAGGTGCTCCTGCCAGTCTTCCCAACACAATTCTTCGAAGGCAGAGACTGGTGCCCCAATACCTGGCGCAGGGCCTGAGAGGCAGCCAGCTTCAAACAGTGAGCGAATGAATGAATACACTGATTCCTTTATTTCATCCTCAAGAAAACATACTAAGAGGTGTCCTTTAAATCAGTGGCTCCCAAATGCTAAATCTGAGTTTCCTGGTGGAACACATGACGACATTTTTGTATCTTTAATAAGCACCCCAGGAGCTCTGACGCATGACTAAGTTTGAGAACCACTGCTTTAGATCAAGAAGTTGACCAGTAATGACATCAGTAGAAACTGATCGTTACATATTAGGCTTTGGTCTCTAGAAAAGGAAAAAAAATACCCAAGTGGCTGAAGCGAACTTAAAGAAGCTCAAGAGAGAACAAGATTAAGTGCCAGAGAAAGAAAGGTTCCAAGACAAACGGGAGCAAAGTCTAAGAAGAAACTGTCCCGGTGCACATCACTACCGAGACCAGCGAGGAAGACGCAGTTTGCTCCAGCAAGAGTGACCCGTCGGTCTAAAGACCAGATGTCGGCGAGCACAGGAGTCAAGTCAGGGACACCAACAGGACATGGACAAAAGAGATTCCATTTCATCAAGTGTGAGGTGATGAAAGATGAACATGACTTACTCCTTAAGAAAAGTTCCAGGGAGAGCTGATGAGCAAACAGCAGAGACTTAATAAACAGCTAAAACAGGGAGGAGGAGGGCAGGCTAGTGCCCAGAAGGGAGGCCCTAGGACAGGAAAAGCTGGGTCCCAAGGGGCCCAGACACAGCAGCAGTGATGGCTCTATGTGCATCCAGAGCCGTCACCAGCCCAGCTCCCGCCCAAGGTGCTGCCAGGTGAGGACAGCCCACCAGACAGACCCTCCCTGGACAGGCAGCAAGAGGGTGAGTCCTGGGGGCTCCTCACAGGACCTGGTAGCAGGTCAGGCCACATAGAGCCAGGCCGGGGGCGGAAAGGCCTAGGAAGAGTTGGGGTCCCATCTTTAAGTCTGGGACCCACAGAAGCAGCTCCAGAAGACCAATCTTCTCAGCCTATCTGCAAGTCTGCAAGTTCAGGCTGTAGTGACCCATGAGGAACCAGCGGCTGGTCAGAGATGTGCTTGACAGGCTACAGGGAGTACCAAGAAGGTGAGATAAAGCAGCTGGACTGGCAGAGCCAACACTGGGGCCCAATGGCTGATGAGAAGGAGAACCCAAGTGGTGCTAAAGCCAATACTGGGAATACACGTACCCATCAACACAGGCACAGCAGCGAGTCATCCAGAACCGCACAGGCTGCCTCGGAGCCAGCAGGAGTGCAAAGTGCACATGACAGTGGCCTGCCCCGCCTCGCTTCGCAGGCACCAGACACCAGAGCCCACACCTGCCCTCCCTTCGGCCTGGCCTCTCTCTCCTCACCCGATCCATCTTGAAATTTCGCCCCAGCACGTTTTTCTGGTTGGCATCCACGCCATCACAGCTGCTCAGGAACTCAGGGAGGAAGGCTGCGAAGAAGCCATCGAAGTCCACAGAGGCCATGTTGTAAATGGCGATGCCGATCTCCTCCTGCAGAAGGTCGTGGGACTTGTGGACCAGGACCTGCAGCAGCACGTTCACAAACTGGAACAGCATGGCGGTCCGGAAGATCTTCTGCAGACAGAGAGCCCAGAGGGAGTGATGGCCACAGGGCTGACCCAGGGTCCCTGGGGCCTCTCCGGGTCCCAGTCTACTTCCCGTCATACTCTTGCTGTCGACCAGAGAAGGGTGGGACTCAGTCAGGGCCCTGACGCCTTCAATGAAGAATCCTTCCTGAGAGATGGGCACCTACCTTGTGGTACAGCTTCTGTTTGGTGTTGAGCGTCTCCAAGTAGAAGAGATTTTGTTTAAACAGGTGGATGTCAGGCTGGAGAAAGGACTGTCCAAAGGCCTGCGGAAGGAAATACCACCGTTCTCTAAGCAGCATTAAAACATCCTGAGACCAAACCCTTCTGGGCACCCCCACCCCCAGGCCAGAAGAACCTGCACCCCGCAAGCAGCTCTTTATGCCAATGGCAGGGCCAGAGAATCTATCATCTCTAGTCTTGCAGCCTGTCTGGTCAGACCTTAGGAATGTTCCCATGTAGTCTTACCTCACAAGTTCTCCCCACGGGGCCTGACTTCTTTTGGTATCTTCCTACATCTTTTGTAATAAATCTCTGGACTCATTCATGAGACCTATCTTTGAAGCAAGAAGCTAACAACTAAGTCCAACACCTTAGCCCCCGCTCAGGCCAACCACTTGCACTATCTAAGCTGCCCCCTCTATAGATGAAAAGGCCGAGGTTCCAAGTTAATTAACTTCATAGGCACTAAAAGGTAGAGCTGAGCTTCAGACCCAGACTACAGTGCTTCAGAGACAGTCCTTGTTGCAGTGGCCACATCAGAGAAAGTGGAGTATGTGTCAGAGAAGCAGACCAAGGGGCAGACAGCCAGTGGACCCAGGTGGTGTCCTGAACGAGTCCAGCTGTTCTTGAGTCACTGGGCAGACTCGGCAGCTCTCCCACATTACCTGCATGATGGCACTGAACTGAGGCTCGTTCTCCATCTGCTCCTCGGCAATCCCCCTCTGGACACTGGCCAGGACAGAGGACTTGAAGAAGTACCTCCAGTTGTGATGGAGCGTCCGGAAAAGGAGCTCAAACAGCTCAGCCTTCACATCAGGGGAGGGGCGCTGTGGAGACACACACAGGTCCTCAAACCTTCCCTCCTTGTGGCTCACAGAGCCACTCACAGTCCAGGCCCAGAGCAATAGCGGCTTACGAGAGGCCTGGCAACAGCAAGCGGAGCATCAGCTTCCCACCCACCCTCCTGTACCATCAAGCCCTGCGTCAGCAGTTCAAACCAGGAGTGCTTCGGCAGAAACAGGGCCACACCTGAGACAGAATGCCTGGGTTGGTGCCAAGAGGACTTTTTAACGATGGAAGCACTCAGCTTTTCATGCTAGAAAAAGGCTACTAAATGGAACAACAATTAGAAATATGGATTTTCTGCCCTGGCCGGTGTGGCTCAGTGGATTGAGTGCTGGCCTGAGAATCAAAGAGTCACAGGTTGGATTCACAGTCAGGGCACATGCCTGGGTTGCAGGCCAGGTCAGGTATCTAGTAGGGGGCGTGCAAGAGGCAACTACACATTGATGGTTCTCTCCCTCTCTTTCTCCCTCCCTTCCCTCCATCTAAAATAAATAAGTAAAATCTTTTTTAAAAAACGGATTTTCTGTTTAGAAAACACCTGATTTATCTGTCATGTCGTCCTGGCTGTGCTGTCCCTTTTTTAAGGACCAACAACGCTGTCTAGCTAACCTGCTGATCTTACGAAACCTCGGAAGCTAAAGACAAGTAAGAAGGGTTAAAGCAGATCTGCCCTCTACAGAAAAGGGGCTCAAGGAACCACAGAAAGAAGCATCAGAGGACCTCTGGGGGGAGGTAGCGTGCAGGGCTGACTGCTCTCTGGGCCTGTTTCCTCTTTCACCAGCAGCTAGAATTCTGGGATGAGGAAGGGGAGGCAGGCTCACCAATATTTTCTAATTTGAGTAAAAATCTCCAAGTCACTAGAGAGCATGACAGGCCACGTTATTTCAGATGTCTCTGTAGAATTCAAAACAATAAGTCCCAAATATAGTTACCATATTTTGCTGTGCACAATGCTTACATACCATGGGGTATAATAATCCCATGTATAATGCACCAAAAACGTGGATGCGCATTAAACACGACAAAACACGGGTAATTCAGCCCGATTAAGATGAAACTGAGACCAGAAGGCAAGAGCGTCCATGGCAGGAATCCTTACAGGGCCTGCATGTGTTTAATGATGCAAAGCAACTCAGCTCGTTTAGGCCTTAATTCGGGCAGTTAGAAAGATCAGCTCTTATTTACATAACTATTACATAAAATTTAATTAGAGCTGTACTTATTCTGGATCTTGACATGTGGAATGTCTGTTTTCTAAGAACAAAGGGGAACTATAACAAGGGAAGGTTTGAATCATTTGGAGAACTTGCTTAGTATCCCTGAGATCGTGAATGTTCTTGATAGGCAGTATTTTTGTTACAATGTTTGCTGTAAAAACCTATATATTCACCTGAAGTTATTCTGTTTGCCATGAGAGGCTGACCTTATTTACCAACCAACCTTGCTTACACTAGGCTAGTTCTAATTAACTCAGCCAATATAAAAACAGTGTACCAAGCTAACAGCATTCTTTCTTGGAAAAAACTATTGTACAAAAAAAATAATAATATAAAATAGCTAACAAAGTAGCTTTAAAAAACAATGCATTTTCCTGGATATTTCATTCCCTCCCCAAATGCACAGGAAATGGCACAAGGGACAGCTCCAGCCCCTCATACCTCAGCGATGATGGGGTACACCTGCTCCATGCACAGGGCGATGATGCTAGGGAGGAAGGGCTTGAACACCTGGCCAGGCTCCTGTACCACCACCTGCAGGATCTTTAGGAACTTCTCAACCACCCGGCAGCCAGTGCTGCCTTCATGGAGGATGCTCTCGGCTAACTGTTCTCTGCAGACAAAAGAAAGAAACCACATGGCAGCCAAGGCAACGTTTCTCTGGGACCAGGATGAAAACCAACACCGTGGCAAGTGAAGAAGAGGAGCAAAAAAATCCCACACTTTGTAGCCAGGTCCCGCTACTTCTCACTTGAAATCTGAAAGCCATGGACAGCAGGTGTGTGGTTACCTGGTAAACATATTGAGGAAAGTCTGTATGATCTGTTCAGTGAAAGGCACACCCATCTGTACTCTAAGGCCTCGAAACAAAGTGAGGAAAAAGCTCAGCATCTCATCAGTCACATCTAAACAAAGGGACAAAGCAAATGATCAGAGGCAGGCACACAGGGATAAACGGAAGCCCTTGGCTTGACAGACTTCCTCTTGCAATCTGCATTATCATCTCTAAGGCTTCCTGCTGGAAGAAATTTCCCCAACACCATCAGAGCCAGAGATGGAAAGTGGAAAATGATTAAGGACATGCTGAGAAAACAGCTCTAGTACAGTGAACCCCTCTGCTTGATGGCTCACTATAGGGGATGAAGCCTCCCTCACTGCCCTGCCTCAGCAACGTTCAGAGTTCTCCCTGCAGATAGATTGTTTTGCACACACACTGATGAAACTATTCAATTGGGTCAACACCTGTGTGCTTTAGAGACTTCTATGACCAATAATCCCTGCAGTTGGGACTGGATTAGGTCAGGGGTTAAGTAGCTAAAAGTGGATACTGAAGGTGTATTCGGGTTGCACGGCCATGGCCCATTAAATGCATTAACTTCATAAAATAATGGTTACATTTAATGTGGTCCCACTTCCAGATCTAAACAATCATCTTACACAGTATATTTTGGCTCTAATTACACTAACTCTGCTTATAAGAGGCAATCAGTGAAACTCTACTAAGAAGCCTCCAATATTTATCTCATAAAATTGACAAGACTAATATAAATGCTCACATATATCCACAGAGCTAGAGAGAGCCTCTATCCTTGATAGTGACAAAGCAGGGTGAGGGGTACCACGTCAAAACCCCTCTTGTCATGTAAGTAAATAAGAAGCACTTATCGGAAAAAGTTCTCTTTCTTCTCCTTTACAATGCCCCATTACTCTAAGCCATTTATGTTCCATACTGGAAGAAGGCAAAGCCTTAAAAATGATAACAAGTTAAGTGACTCAGCGCCACCTGACACAGGTGTGAGGCCCGTATGAAAGCTCCATGGGGCCTGAGCCCTAGACTCTCCAAATAAACCTCACTGCCCTTTGCCTTCAGTGTGAGGCCTGTGCTGCTCCTGACTGGATGTGCTCCCCGGAGCAGGGGTTCCCAACCCCCAGGCCACAGACCAGCATTGGTCTGCGGGAGCAGAGCTGTGTGAGGTCCCCACGCCCTTTCCGCAGAGGGGGAGCAAACCAAGCTCCTCTGAGCTCCGCCTCACCCATCCACAGCTGGCGTTAAGCTCCACCTCCTGTCATGTTCCCCCACCCCCCACCACCCCCATCTTCCACAAAAGCCATCCCTGGTGCCAAAAAGGTTGGGGGCCGCTGTTACACAACTAAGAAGTGACTCCCGTCCTCATCAGCACTGTTCATCGGTGAGGCCTGTGGCCAGCTCCTACCTGACTGATGAATAAAAGCTGGAAAGAGGGCCAAGGAGACCTGCACGGATTCCTGCAGCGAATGGTAGCAGATCTGTCGGGACTTGGTGGACTCCCCAGAGATATTCTCCACAATATCTTCTAAGACACTAAGTGTCTGGTGGATAATCACTTTGGCTGCAAATCGAGATTAAGTTGCATGTTAAGACTTGTCTGAGGATAAACAAGAATAAGAGGGAACACAAAGGCAGGGGATGAGATCTTCAAAGGCACGCAGAGCACAGTAACACAGGCATCTTGCTAAAGAAACAGTTTCTCTTGATTGAGTTCTCTCTCTCCTTTTCTTCCTTTCCTTTTTATTTTTCCGTTTTACTGTCAGAACTCCAGTTGCCTGCCAAGTTTTCCCCCCTCTATTCCGCTTCTATCCATCAGAAACAAGTCTAGAGAGATCAAAGTACCCTCAGGTTAGGTGCCTTGGTCTCAAGACTTGAAAACGGTGAATGACCGGTGAGAAAATAAGTGTCACAGATAATTACTACAGGTCAGAATGCACACACGCAGATCAACGGTCTCCTTCAACTCCAACTGTGACTCTAGCCTGGAACTCTGCACGGCGCCTGCCATGCACACCAGGAAAGTAAGTAAGAACTTCACATTAGAACGGTGCCGGGAAGCCCTGAAGGGGAAACTGTCACACACATACCACGAGTTGCAGCCTACGTAACTGGCAGAAAGAAGTTAAGAATTTGACAAGGGAGGTCACTTTTCACACAGGAATTTCATTTCCTGCTTTTTTAAAAAAGAAGGAAGATCCCCCCCGCCCCAGCAACAACGCACTAACCACCACTTGCAGCAAATGAGAAACTGCCACAGCCTGGAACTCTTGTTCTCCTACAGCGAACTCCAGTTCAAAGCAGCCCTCCCCAGTCTCCTTTGAAAACCTAATAAAGATGGCCTTTGTCTCTCCAGACTTGCCTGCTTGCTGCATTTTGCTTGTCCCAAATTGCAATTCTCTGCTATTCCTGAATAAACCCATTTTCCTGGTAAAATAACCTGCTATTTTATTTTTGAGGTGACATTATTTGGTGTCAGAAGTGGGATCCAAAGGAGGCAAAGCCCTGGGACTGTGTGAGGCACCTATCTGAGCCTTTTGTGCTCTCCACTTCCGTGAGTGACCCCTTCCCTTCCAGTTAGGTCAATCCGTCAGATGCCAGGCTTCCTCCCTTTAGTTCAGCTCTCTGACTATCTGGGACCTATTTAAAGGTTTCACCCTTTCCATTTTTATCAAGACAGAAATGGAGTGCATGCATGGCATATACTGAAAACAGGAAAACCATGTCTGTTATGACACTTTCATCTGTCTGATATGGTTTTATACGTATACATTGGGCTGAAACATACACTGTATTTCGTGCCATGAAATGGTCCAACAGGTCTGCAAGCCTCTGCTCTCACACCACAGTGACCCGAGCAGACAAGAGCACCTGCGCAGCCAGCTGAGAGGCCGAGCCCGGAACAAGCGCTCTCCTGTCCTGTTCACACACGGTGCCGACGCCAGGCCAGGCCAGGCCACTCTTCCACAGGTGTATTCGCTGTTTGTTGCCCTGCCCTTTCAGATTTGTAGCCACATTTTTTAAAAGGACTTCTCCATTTATTATAACCCTATTTGCAAGGCTTGGTACTCTGGCGGTGGCTTCCCCAATATTTATAACGCTGCCATCAGTTCAGAAGTTGTCCCACCTTTCAAATCTTTATTCTGCCTACTCAGCAAAGTGCAATACGCTTCAGCAGTAATGTGGGGATCCTATTGCCCCTGTGTGTTCTAATCATTCCCCGTCTCGCAAAGACATGAATGAAGCTCATACTGTAATTCTAAAAAGCACGTGGCTTACTTTAACTGTGTTACGCAGAAGGAGTTCATGTCCACCTGACATAAGCACAGGCAATCGTCCTATCCGCCCTAAATCTGTAATTACTCTGTACCGACTGCCTCGCATCATTTCTTTTCTAGGTAAGCTCTGTCACTGTTTGAAATTGAGAAAATAACACTTAAACTAAAAAAACCCTGAAACTGTCAGGAAAAAAGGTTTCTTACAAAACTACTGAAACGTAATAGGGACAAAAAATGACTATATATGAAAAGTAGGATGTGTATTTTCAATAAAGAAGATATAAGAAATGGAGATACAGTTTTTGGAAAGGGAAAAAAAAGTTTTGTCCTAAAGTAAAATGTTTGTTCCAAAATAATTAAAAAGACAGGTCACAACCTAATTGGATATAAAAAGTTACAGAAGGTTAATGGAAAAGAAATCTTGAGAAATGGATTTTATGTGGTGGACGGAAACTGGCATTGCAACAAGCAGCTACATCTGCTTGTCCCCACATGCAATTCTCTGCTGTTTCTGAATAAGCCCATATTGCTGGTAAAAATAAAATGTCTATTTTATTTTTGAGAGTGACAGTATCTGATAATGTGTTCAGGAATTAACTGCCTAATCAATCCTTGGTCCAATGGGCCTGTGACAATATGTGTAATTATTGTGATTATACTGTGCTGTATTACATGTTGTTGACAATATACGAGGTCTGTGCAGAAGAAGTCCAACCACTGTTAACGTAACAAGAATGGTTTACACAATGTCGATGTAA
This sequence comes from Trachops cirrhosus, assembly GCA_028533065.1. NCBI lineage: Eukaryota > Metazoa > Chordata > Mammalia > Chiroptera > Phyllostomidae > Trachops > Trachops cirrhosus. Next base: position 85,724,386 of record CM052540.1, on the reverse strand, counting down.
CCTGGCAGCCAAGGAGAGTGGACTGGAATGCACATGCATGAACAATGACAACCTCACTGTACTAGTCAGTGGGGGTGGTAGATGCTGTTGGCTGAGCATGTGACTGACTGTGTGACCATCACATTCAAAATGACTGAGTAGAGCAACCAATCGCATCAAAATTTGTGTTAAGCTTGAACATTCCTCCGTGGAAACTATTCAGGTGATTCAGAAGGCCACAGCTACGGGCAACTGGTGATTGGCGGCTTCATCACAACAACATGCATGCTCATGCATCACATCTCCTGCAGGTTTTTTTGGCGAAACATCAAATCACCCAGGTGACTCAGGCTCCCTATAGCCCAAATTTGGGACCCTGCAACTTCTGGCTTTACCCAAAACTAAAATCACCTTCGAAAGCGAAGAGATTTCAGACTGTCAATGAGATTCAGAAAAATACAAAGGGGCAGCTGATGGCGAATGGGAGACTGTGTGAGGTCCCAAGGTGCCTACTTTGAAGGGGACTGAGGTGTCACTGTCCTAGGTACAATGTTTCTTTTATCTTCTTCAATACATGTCTCTATTTTTCATGTTATGTGGCTGGATACTTTCTGGACAGGTCTCATATGCTCCTAACAATACCCTAATGTATGAGTTCACTGGATGACCCCACACAGCACACAGGGAAAAGAGAGGCGGTGGCTAGAAAACAGGCAGGAGCTCAGAAGAAACAGCAAGGGCCCAGATCAGAGGAGCCTGGATGTGAAGAGCAGGTGACTACGAGATGGCCAGACAACTGAGGCAGGGTCCTCGTCAGTACAATGCGGACAGCCAACAGCCCCACCTTTGCAGGTTGCCATTAAGGTCAGAGACAAGGTTCAGAGTAATTCTAACAAAGCGAGAGTGTCTGGTGTATCAGGAGGTCCAGGAGAGAAGAAAAGGTATCTCCTCCCCCAGCACCAGTGGGGTGCTCTTCCCCTTACACACTGCTTCCCAAAGAAGCCTACACGGCCCAGCCGGGGCTTCGCAGCCTCAGCCTGGCAGAGCCCCAAGAGCTGAGCTACCAGAGCTGGCCGCGAGCTGGCCGCCACCTGGTCGTGCTCTCTGGATCGCCCCAATCCCCAAGCCCACCTGGTCTGGGGCCTGAGAGGCTTCCAGGGAAGTGTACAGCAGAAGAAAGAGTCCATGCTTTGGAAGTGGTAGGGATCAGGTTTGACTCCTGACTCTGCTACACTCTGAGTCTCGGTTTTCTCATCTGAAGATGTGGATAGACAACACCACCTCCCTCACAGGACTGAGCATGAAAGAAGATAATGGCCCACAAACAGGCCTCATCCACTCAAGGCCGGTCATGGGGCTGTTGGGAAGTGAACGAAGGGCACACCCATACTGCTGATCTCGGAGCCACTCCCTCATAACTACCATAAGCACAGACACTTTTACAGAGCCAGGTAACTTGCATTGGGGCAGACATTTCCCCAAGAATACACAGGGCACAGGAAGCCGTATAGTGGGAAAGGCCAAGAGCCGAGAAACCAAAATGTGACCTCTGGTGTGTACAGAAATTAAAACAAGACCAAGATTTATTCAAACATATGCACAAGTAAAACACTGAAAGCACCATTAAATACACAGAATAGGTATGTGTCTTGTGGTACTTCCATAGGCTAGGATATTATAGAACAATTAAAAACAATGCTTTAAAGAAGAAAGGGGCAATGCGGCAAAAAAACAAGGATCTGGAGCCAGTCAGACCCACCTCTGACTTCCTCCCCCAGCGCTTTCTCTTCGGGGGCGGGCGTGCCTTTACAATGGAGAGATGGCCTGAAGCACCGCAACAGGAAGTACATGTCACTACCAAGGTGGTATTCCCGTCCCAAATTAACTTTTGGAAGCAATCAGAACAAGATTACAGGACGTTCTACCAAGAAAAAAGGGTCTGGGCCTGGACTCTTCAAAAACATCGATGTCGTTGAAAAGAAAAAACAGGAATGCTTTTCTGTATTATAAGAGATCAAAGAGATGTGGCAACCAAATGTGACACATGATCCTTGACTGTATTCTGGATTTTTAAAAAGGAAAACAGGACATTTTGGTAATGACCAGGGAAAATCTGGACATGGCCTGTATGTTAAATGACATTATCGTAACAATGTTATACAGCTTGGTCATGTTAATGGTGTCTTGGTCACATGAAAGAGTATCTTGTCCTTAAAGACAAAGGTTAAACATTCAGGAATAAAGTGCCCATCTGCAACTTTAAACTCACAGTGGAAAAGTACCCGTGAGTGGGAAAGAACACAAATGTGGCAAAATATGAACAACTGGTGGATGAATCCTGGTGAAAGATACATAGTTGCTCATTTTCTTATTCTTTCAACTATGCTGTAGGTTTGAAAACATTTTCCAAGTATAAAGTTGGGCTAGGAAAAACTTTCCAGACCATCATCACTTAAAGAATGAGGATGCTAAGACGTCTCCCACAGAACTTAGGGAAGACTAATGAAATAATGTACATAAAATTCTCAGCCCAGTGCCAGGCACACAGTAAACAGTCAACAAATGTTAACTATGTATTTTAAGTGTTTTACTTTATTTTTGAAAGATTTTATTTATTTACATTTAGACAGAGGGAAAGGGAAGGAAAAAGAGAGGAAGAGAAACATCAATGTGTGGTTGTTTCTCAAGCACCCCACACTAGGGACCTGGCCCACACCCCAGGCCTGTGCCCTTGATAGGGGCTCAAGAGTCGGAAATTTTTAGTTTAAGGTAAATAGTTATAAGCCTAGTAAGTAATGCACAGGTTAAAGCTTTTGCTTCAGATCCTATAGATAAGGTTAGTCCTGGGAGAAACAGCTGACCTCCTGGTGCACTGCTAAAGACCACTGCCTGGAGACAAGGGGAGGCATCCGGGCCACTGTATTCCAGGGAGGGACAGACAACCGCCCACCCATCCTGGGAACAGCTAACTGCCCAGGACAAGAACACTGTAGTTTCTTTCACCTAATTCTCCCTGAATTTCAAAACCCCTCACCGCATCGTTTATTCCGTTATAAAAAGTTGGCCTAGAAAGAAAACGTAAGACAGTCTGTTAGGGTGCAAACCTGCCTTCTCAGATCGCTGGCCATCTGAATAAAGCGCCCATAAAGACTCAATCTGTCTCTGCTTATTGGGTTTGACAAGTGACAGGCAGCACGAGCTCTGGTGTCTTTTCCAGCTTCACCCTAACTAGGTATCGAACCTGTGACCCTTTGGTTCACAGGCCAGTGCTCAATCCACTGAGCCACACCAGCCAGGGCAGTTAACAATGTTTTTAATTACATTCACTGTGGAAATCATTAATGTTATTTAGCAAATCTTTCCAGAACATGGTGGCATCATACTTTCCATCCCTGCTGCAGTTACACCATGGCCATGTAACCACAAGCTCTGGCTAACAAAATATGTGTGGAAATGGTTACTTCTAGGCAAGAGACTTCCCCAGGGTAAGCACAGACTGAAAAGGACCCCTCATAAGCCTGGGTCCTTGAGTGGCTAGAATGAGCAGGACCTACCCAAACACTGACCCAAGCTAGACATGTGGTACTAATAAGAAATAAATGTTTTCCTGCACATAGCCACTAGGCTTTTGGGATTATTTGTTACACATAGCATAACCTAGCCTATGCTGACTAATACAGTACATATTAAGATAAAGTAAGTAAAGAAGACCATTAAACTCTATAAAACATAGTTATATAAAAACTGTATGTCACCCCTGGGGAAGTTACTTAACCTTCCCATACCTTAGTTTCCTCATGGATAAAATCAAGATAATTCACAGTACCTAACTCATAGGCTGATGTGCGAATCAAATCGATTACTGAATGTAAAACACTCAGAATCAAATACCAGACACTGACGGTTGATGCAGGCATAGCCAGGGATTTGATGATAAAAGGTCACTAGTACTTGCCCTTACATGGTATGCCGTCAGTAAGCCAGCCATTCTTATTCAACTATAGAACTATAAAATATATTTAAAAATAGGAAAAGACAAAAAGTTAAAACGGTTACTTCATAAAATATTAAAGTTGGTGAGATTTAAGTTTCTCTTTTCTTCTTTATACTATTCTAATATTTTTGTATAATGAGCATATGTTAATGTTCCTAATTATAAAAGCAATGTTTTTTAAATGTTGAGTATTTATTACCATTTCTAACATCTCAAAAGCAGTTTTGTTGACATTCTAGAAATAATATCAGCCAGTAATGTCCCACTGTTTTCTTATTGTGAAAACAGACTGAATTTTTATTTTAGAGAGAAGGAAGGAAAGGAGAGAAAGAGGGATAAAACGTCAATGTGAGAGAGCAGCATCGACTGGCTGCCTTTGTACGTGCCCAGACCAGAGACTGAACCTGCACCCTAATCGTGTGGCCTGACCGCAATCGAACCCACACCCTCTTGATCTGCGGGACTGGCGAGCCAACTTAGCCAGACCAGCCAGGGCAACTGAGTGTATTTAAAAAATGTATCTATAATAATTATTTCAGGAAGATTTTTCAGAGAAATCTGATACCTTCTCCTTGAACTACTGAATTCTCTGATTCATTTTTTTCTCCTCTTTAATATAAACAATCAAACTTAAAGTGCCATATGTGAAGATTTCAAGCTCTTTCAAAGCCTCTGAAATATCTGTTATTTGGAGAAAGGTTAAAAACAGTTTCAAAAGATAATTTTTAAATTCTTTTTTTCTTAGTGTGTATAGGTGAACTGCCTTGGCTGCCTATGTAAATATCAGAAACAGATTAATAATCACTGCAGGGTTTTTTTAATCCATAGAAAGCACCATCAACCGTGCCTTCAACGAACATTTTTATTTTTTACATTCTAAATTAGAAATGGGGCATCCTGCATTCAGAAAATAGGTCTAGCTGATGTATTCACTGAATTCCATAGGTAGGTGGGGTCTCCCCCCCGGCCCCAATCTGACTCTTCCACTTAGCAGTTGTGTACTATGGACATATTAATTCACCACGTGAGCCTCAGGTGCAAATCTCATCCGCCACGAAGGAAGAACAATGCCGGCCCTACCTATCTCCCTGAGATGTGCCTTCCCAGGGCCCACTTACTATCATCCAGTGGCATCTTCCTCTGTGGGGCAACAGCACTGGGTTTCAGGTTGCGATAGTCCCGGGAAAGCGCAGAGATGAGGCTGGCGTGGTTGATGGAGCGCACAGGCCACTGCTGCTCATTCTCTGGGAGGTTTGGCCATGGCAGCAGCAGAATGTTAGAGAGCGCTCGGCACACCAACACCTGAGCCTGGAAGAGACCCCAAAGGCACGTACCATAAAAATTCAAGAGCAACAGACAGCAGAGCAGTCACACCTCACACAGGCTCCAGCACCCACCGCACACAGTGAGTTCAGGCCTCCAGGCTCCTTTCTTATATATAACCTGGCTTTGGTCCAACTCGAGGGCAACCCAGGGAGGAAAAGAGATATTGAAGCAGTAACACCAAGTCTGGGTCTAGCACAACCCAGAGCCAGCCTCAATAATTATTGCTGGTGCCATCACTTTCCCTCTAATCTGGTACTTGGAGCATCACAGAGGGAGACAGCACAGACGCTGCAGACACTGAGACTAACTAGTCCCTCTGCTGTTGGCTTCTTATGCCCTCTGAGGAGCTACCAGAACAGGGCTGTTAAGAGAATACCTCATAATCAATGTGCCCTTGGCGCCAGCTCAAAAGTAATACATTCTGGTCTAGGTGCTCTTAAGAAATTGCTTTGACTCCCCCTCTAACTCCAGCCCTGTTCTATTTCTAAACTTCTAACCTGACCTTCCTAGGAGGAATTTAAGAGAATATACTTATCTGAAACCATCTCAACCCTAAGAAAACAAACATATAACATAAAAAGACTTTTAAACCAAAAGAATGCAAAGACTCTCACACCAGCCAAATCACCAGCTCTCAAAGCAGCACAAGCTTCACCTCAATAAATAGGATAAATTCAATTAAAATAAAAGCAGCCCAAGCTCTCTGGGTATTTTGTCTGAAGAGGAACTTTTTATGTCTGGATCCACACGCTGACTGGCCACGCTGGGAAGGACGGTTACAAGAGAGCACCGAGGCTGTGTCAGTGCTGCCCGTGTAAGAAAGCCTTCTATGCTGGCTGGGCCTGCAAGGTCTGCGAAAAAAACAAGAGCCAGACTCTTCGCCCCTGAGGCTGGGCCACACCACTCTGGTGACTCCAGGGTAACACCGGGGCCTCACCTTATCAACAAGTCGCTGGGCAGAGGCATCGGTGATTCTGTTGAATATTTTCTGCACTGCAGGGATGCTGATCAGAAAGACAGGCCTCACAGTGGTGGCCAGAGAAACCAGCAGGTGGCAGGCAGATAGCAGCAGCTTGTCTTGGACCTGACGAGGGAAGAACATGGACATGTCAGCTCACTGCAGCCCCCGGTATTAGAAGAACTCTGATGAGGCAGCCACAAGCTGAATATGGTTCCTGGCTGCCAAAGCATACCACGTAGGCGCTATCTCAAAGTTTCCCTATGATGACGCCCCTCAGCAAGCATCTCCTTCATCATGTCCACAGCTCCTGCCGTCCAGCCAGGATCACCACCTCGTTTCCGTTCATAGTCACCAGCATCTCTGAACTCACTTTTCAGTTCAAGAATCTACAGTGGCTCCCTATCAGTTCATAGACTTTCTGGCAAACTCCTTAGTCATCCAAACAACTGGGGACCGTTCATCTCACTCCTCTTGCTCCAACCAAGCCCAGATCCCTCTGTCTCTCAGTCCCCACCTTTGCACTCCTTCTACCCCGCCAGGCTCTCCTACTTTCTTCACCTTGAAATGGCACTCAAAAACTGGATTCAAGTATCATTACGTCCTTTTCAAACAGGCAAAAGAGAGAACTTTTTACAGAGAGGACCTAATGCCAGTAAGATGATGATGAAAACAGCACACACAAAAGAGTTGTTTAGGAAAGAAATGGTACTATAATTTCCTAGAAACACAAAATATCCCTCCACTTTGACTCTATAATCCCTTATTCTAAGGAAATTACCTAAAAGGATAAAGTTACATTCGTAAATACATGCTTTTCAGAAGTATTTGTAATGACTTATTTCAAATGGCAGTTACGAAAGGTCCAGCAATGGCTATGTGTATTATGAAATGCAATCCCCTCTCCATAGGATATTTAAAAATTACAATTTTAAATGCAACATAAATTTATGGAAAATAAGACACTATCCTGTCAATAGTGCTACAGAATACTATGTATAATTAAAACCACAAAAAAAGAAAAACAAGCATTTATATCCTCTATTAACACACACTGGTCTTCTGGGAGGAACCTATCGGAAGTTTACGTGGATATGACCTTCAACCCAGCAATTCCACTTCCAGCAATCCATCCTGCAAGGATCTAATTTCCATCGATAAGAAAACCACAATACACCCCGCTACAGAGTAACACTGGGCAGTCTGAAAAGCTGAAGTTGCTCTGCACTTGTAAAGGTTTCGAGAGCACGTAGTTAAGCAGAAGGAGCCGTACCTCCTACCTACACACTCTCACTTATGTACGTAACAGGAGAGTCGCGTCTGAAGGACAGACAACCAAGTGCTCACAGTGCTTGCCGTGGAAAAGGAAAATGTTTTGGAGGAAGGGATTAAAGAGTACAAACACTTTTCGGTCTATTAAACTGAACCCTATTTTACTTTTTCACAATAAGCATGTATCATGTGGGACTTAGAGAACTAAAAATATAAAGTTATATTTGCATTTATGTGGACTACAACTAACAAGAACTTGAAATGGGATGTAGCTGTATTACAGTGGTAGTGGATCTAATGCTATGTAATATTCTGATTTGATAATAAATGGGTCCATGGACAGAAGGACAGACAGTTAGATAAAAGGTGTAGCCTCTGCTGTTTCAAGACCTTGGTGCTGATTAGAGGTGTGACTGCATCCATGGTAGTAGAGATGAGCGTGAAAAACTGCTGCGTGTTCTGCCGATGCGCTTCACTGCAATACTGTGCTAACCAGTGCGAGTAAGCCTGCAGAGCGGCCAGGGACTGAGCATGCCTGCAAAAAGGAGAGAAGATGCGATTTTAAAGGTTAAGGTCAAAGTATATTAGAATCCAATGTGTTTCCACAAGAGGTAAAAATTCCATCCACTGCATTTACTGTTCCAGGATCCATCCAACAGCACAGGAACCATTTCCTTGCTCGTGTTGGACCTTAAAATTGAAACTTGTCATCGACATATTGCACCACTGCCCAGAACACAAAAGGGAGTTAGTGAAATGTCTATCAGCTCTTTTTCAATCTTTCTGTGACAGACGTAAGCATCCCTGAGAGAATGATCAATGAAAAAACAGAACCAAAAAGCTGAAGATACAACTAGTAAAAATGTTAACATCCACAGCTGCAGACCAAGGCGGAGACAACTACCAGGTGTTACAGCCATATAAACACGCTTTGATGTAAGATTCTCCAGTTTAAGCTTCCGTCACACCACACATTATATCTGGCTAAGGGGCAACTGTGGAGGTGACAAAGACTATTTGGTTTCTACCAATTTTGTACTGCACTATACAGACAACAAAATATACATCATAAAAGCTCAGGATTCATCAAAGATAACACATCTAAACAAAGTGAGGCAGCTTGTCTCAAAGCACACAAATGCCACACCTTCCTAATAATCCTAAATGTAATTTCTCCCTTTCCTATGCTAAGTCCTCTGTGAGGTGACTCTTTGACACTATGATAGCATACTGCTCTCCAACAAACACCCATGGTTTTGTCACCCACTGAGGACTCCTGCCTAAGTCATTAATACCCTGGTGATTGTAAACAGGTGACTTTTCTATCTTTCTTTTTCTTTTTTTTTTTTTT
>CM052540.1:85676052-85715006 GCA_028533065.1 Trachops cirrhosus | reverse complement strand
CTAAAGCCACATCTTACTCCAGGGCTGGGCTCTCAAGTTGGAGGGTGAGGCAGAAATCATACAGAATTTGCCCTACGGAGACACTTCATCAGGGCTGGCACTGCACGCACCTCCTCTCAACAGGCCAGCAAACCCTCCCGCTGTCTCCCCCAGGGCTGGAGCACCGTCAGGTGGTGTTTCTGTGTTTACAGGCTATGCTCTCTATCTTTCTTTTTCTGTTCATTAGCTGACACTCTTCAGTAAAAAAGAGCTTTCCCTCCCCCATCTGTGTTTAAATCGCTATGGATACATGAATTCTTACATCCAATGTTATAATCCATTATCCTCCTTATTCTTTCCTGATGATCAAATTACGGAGTCTGGCTAGGACAAACCATTGTAAGCTAGCCCCGATGTCCTTGTCCTGCGTTCCTAACATTCACCACGCACTTCCCTCCTCACTGACTCATTAAGATTTCCCGGATCACCCTGCTCCAAACTTGGGATATTTCTCCAAGGAGCTCTGGTTCCTTTTAGTGGAGGCTGTGCTTTAGAAACCAAGGGCCTGGGTACTAGGGGTAGCACTGCCACCAGAGGTCACCACTCCTAGGGTCTTTCAGTGAATGGCACTAGAACAGAGGCAGATGCCACTTTAAAATCAAACTCAGCATCAATAAACAGAGGGCAAATTGACCTCAAAGCGTCCAGACATGATGCAAGAGGAAGGACACACCACCACCTACGCAGTGTTCTTGCTAAAAATGTTTAACCTTGATCTAATACTACAGCAGAAAAAAAAATAACCAGATAAATCCAGATTTTTAAGATTTGCTTTAAAAAAAAATTTAAGAGCTGAATCTCCAAAAAGTCTGTCTGTCTGTCCTTCTCTCCCTATTTCCATCCCTCCTCCCTGCAACATGCACAAATGGGAGAACTGTTCTAGATTATAAGAGAAAATTTAATTTGTGATTCATAATTAGGTTTTGGATTAAAAAAGATATAAAGGACATTCCTGGGACAATTGGAAAAATTTGAATATGGGATATACATACATATACGTGTGTGTGTGTGTAGCCCTTCTCTCTCAAAAATATTGGGTTGGCCATAAAATGGCCCTAGTAGTGCTTAGTTGTCTCTAACTTCATATGAAACAATTTTGTTAGACTGTATTGTGACAGCTGTCATATCAGCATGTATTAAAAAAACTTATCAAAATTGGTAAATTTTTGTGTAGCCATTTTAAGACTGAAGATGGAAGAAAACAGGCAACATTTTTGGCATATTATGCTTTTTTATTTCAAGAAAGGGTAAACACAACTGAAACACACAAAAAAGATTTGTGCTGTGTGTGGAGAAGGTGCTGTGACTGACTGAACATGTCAACAGTGCTTTGCGCAGTTTCGTGGAGATTTCTCACTGGACGATGCTCCCTGGTCAGACAGACCAGGTGAAGTTGGCGACGATCAAATCAAGGCATTAACTGACAATAATCAACATTATACCACTCGGGGATAGTTGACATACTCAAAATATCTAAATCAATAAAGTTATTGGTGAAAATGAAAACGTATCTTTTATTTTAAGGAAAAAAATGAATGGTTTTTTTGGCCAAACCAATACTGGATGACACTGCTGCACGCATGACCGGCTGGAGTGCTGACAATGGCACTACGGTTATGTGCAAGGGTGACTGGCCTTGCTGCTGGAGACACATGCTAACGGGCTTACTGGGGAAGTGACATACTGTCTGCCGTCTGTAATGTATTTCCAAATAGATCACACAAAAAATGTGTGTGTATACACAAAGAGAAAGCACAAGTAACGAGCAAATGTGACAAACATTTATGGCTGACGGGTCTAGCTTAAGCGTACAAGGGTGTTCATTCTCCCCCTTTGCTACAGCTTTGAACTTTTTCAAAGTAAGAGGTTAGCTAAGAAAGGGTATTTAAAGTAAACAAATACAGGTACTGAGAGTCTAAAATTCATAGAGACCAGGAACGTATTTCATATTTTCTATTTGGAATCCACTGATCCCTTTAAGTTCTGAGTACCAAAAGGAGGAAGGACATCAAGGTCTGCCTTTAGAGTCTAAGAATCTCAGTTAATCTATCAAATTTATAGAGCTCTGTCAGGCTAAAGGGAGGAGCTCTACAACTTCCTGAAACTGTAGGTAAGGTATTGTGTTTATGAGCAAATTAGCATTTTTCTCAGGAGAAGCCTCACAGCTTTCTTTGAATTCTCAAAAAGGGAAAAAATACTTTTAAAATGTAAGCTATGCTATTGTAGTTGGAAAAAGTCTCTATCATTTATCTAATTTGCAGCTCAAGAATGTTCTAGAACAGGGGTCAGCAAATGTTTTCCGTAAAAACCAATATAAATATTTTAGGCTTTGCAGGTAACATACCCTGTCACAACTATTCAGCTCTGCCACTGCAGTGCCAAAGCAGCCATAGACAAAATGTAAATGAATGGGCATGGCTGTGTTCCAATAAAACTTTATTTACAAAAGCTGGCAGTGGGCCGGATTTAGCACAGGACATCATTTGCCAGCCCCTGCTCTAGTCTAGAGTGTGCCTCCTAGGCAGGGTGATCTCTAGGTTATGGTCCCCTCTCTGGTCCCCATTCCTCTATCCCAGTGATTTTCAACTGGTGTGCCTGCAAGAATCTTCAAAACATGCAGTACCTGACTATTTAGTCAGAGGCACTGATCTCTCTTCCCTAGACTGTCAAACTAAAAAAATGACAACCAACATAACAGTAGCTGTCCAGTGTGATCAGCAAAATTTCAGTAATTAGTTTATGTGCGCCATGAGATTGAAAAGGCTGCAAATCGCTGCTCTATCACTTCTACATGTCACTTTCCTAATGGCTTCCCACTGCCTATGAAGTTTCTGTAAGTGTGATCGCTGGATGTCCTGCTTCAAAAATCACCTGAGGCTCCTGGTTAACGTGCAACACCAGAGCCCCACACCATCCTCTACCATCAGAACCGCTGAGGGAATGTGTTCCCCACGGAATTCTTCTGTGCACTAGTTTCAGCCTCTGTTCCACAGGACAAGATTCACAGCACTCAAGGTGTTTCCACTTAAGCCCCAGCACACCTATTGGCCCTACCTTCCTCCATGCGAACTGCGCACCACCTTCCCGACTGAGCAACTCTGTGACTCTGTCTTGCCTTGCGCTGTTCTTTTCCTCCTGAAATACCTACCCACACACCCTCTCAGCTCCTGTTGGCCTGGTGAGTTCCGCCCACTCCAGCCACCCTGCCCCCGTGTACACAGTCAAACAATCTTTCTCTTTTTCTACATTGGGTGGTGGGAGTTTTACTCTTCATGGCAGCCACTACAGTGCCTTTTTATCTAAAAAATTACTTGGAGCTGGAGGACAGGTCTTTCTTGAGAACACACAAACATGTAACTCCATACTTACACATCAATGAGATCAGGTTTCAACACTGATGGCACAGCAGTTTCAATGTTGTACAATTTTATCTGAGATCCATACAGAGTGACCTTGACTAACCTGTTGGCAAAGAAGCAGGTAAGAAAAAACATTCAGTTATGGACTAAAGGAAGACAAAATAGACAAGGTACCAACAAAGGTCCCAAGAACAGAGACCAGACCTTCAATCTTATCCCAAAGACAGGATCTGACATGTGTATAAAGATTTATATACAAAGACACTAATTAAATCATTACATATAGTATCAAAAAGTTTTGAAAATATAAATATCCAGCACAGAGAATATACTATAATATGCTATAAACAATAAAAATGATTATAATGAAAATTTTTGTTATGTGCTCTTCAATAAAATTAGGGAGAAAAAAGTAAATGTTTCAAAGAAAATACAGCACTACAGAATAATGGTTTTATATGTATTACCTGTATAATTTTTCAACTTCTCTGAAAAGGTTCATGATAAAACATTGAGGTGGAGGGGGTAAAAATGTCTAGAATTAAATTGAGGTATCTTTAATTTCAACCACAATTATTTCAGGAGCAAACTGCTGAACCCACTGTCACCCAAGGGCTCACTGTACACAAACGAGCATTAAACACAGTAAGTAACAGCAAGCTCTATTGGGAAATGGAGAATGCCTCTTTCACTACAGACACTCCTTTATCAGTCAAGGGAACAAAACTGGAGACCCGCCGAAGTTCCCTCTGTGCCTACTCTGTAAGAAAACTGAGACGGACGCCGGGGAAGACAGCATGTGCTTTTCTCCCCCACCTTAGTGGTGCCGAGGGACTCAAACTTCACTGAGCCTTAGAATCACCTGGGGAACCTGTTACAGATGCACACTCCCTGGTGCTACACCACAGACCAACTATGCAGTGGTGAGGTCGTCTCCGGAAATACCCATCTCTGAAAAGCACCTGAGGCTCTAATGCATATGGACCATACTCTTAAAAATGTTCCTCTCTGATGCGAAGGAAAAAATAAGACTTTATTAGAAAAACGTAAGTTTGAGTCACAAATTATTTAGGGCTGGGGAGCGGACAGAAAAGGGCATTTCCAGTCAGTCAAGAAAATGAGGGTAAGAGGGCCAACGGTTGCCAACTGCAGTTCTAGGAAGGGGGTAGAGGTGGGGATCACTGGGAATCATAGCAGTTACTGTCAGTAAGCAATACACCAGCGCGTACCTGGTACCTGATTCTGTTCTACCTTCTTTACATTCACACAGCAAGTGTAGTGCGCGGGCATTCTACACAGTTACACAGGGCAGTCATTACCAGGGTCCATCTCCAGAACTTTTTTCGTCTTCCCAAACTGAGATTCCACCCACTAAACATTCTCTCTCCACACTCCCTGCCCCCAGCCCCAGGCTACCGTCGTTCTTTTTCCGTCTCTAGGGGTTTTAGTTCTACACGTGCCATACAGGTGGAATCACGTAGTATTTGACTTTACGTTCTGTTTTTTACAACATGCAGCATTCTTTAATGATGTTCATCACTAAAAATGGACTTCTAAGTGTGTCTTAATATTTCTATGTTTGGCAGTTTTATTATTAGGTTTGTTTTCTGTAATCTACAAGTTGAAACACTGCTAATAATCACACTGGCTATTAAGGTTATGTAGGCATAACAAGGAGCCTCCTCTTACACTTCATTTTAAATTGAAGAATAGCTGAGTACCTTTAGTACTGAGCCTACAAACCTAATCAGTGCAGAAAGATATGTATGAGAGGACTGCTAAAATAACCACTCAGGATCTATGATCGATCATCTCACTATGAAGTTGAGATGACTGGTGTGTGTGTGTCTATTATTGCTCAAGTATAAATTTTAAAAATATGGGTTTCAGACAGTAAGACATGTTCTATCCATGCTAACCATCGCTGGAAATGGGCCTAATGCAGGGAGAGGAAAGATGATTCTGGAAGCAGGAGCTCTGTGGTGTGGAAAGAGGACCGTTTTTGCACTCAGGAAACTGGTTAAAGTCCATGTGCTCCTCCCTCTCATGAACTGCATGACCTGGAGCAAGTCACTCACCCTCGCTGGGCCACACTTCACTCACAGATAAAGTGACAACACCTGTCCCTCAAAGTACAGCAAGAAATAAAATGTGAAAAACCACTTCTGAAAATTTCCTACTGTAGGCTGCTTTTATTATTACTATTAATCTGACTTTTAAATATTTATTTAAAATTCTTAGTTACCTCTGCTTTTCAGGTAAGAGTAACAGTTAAATAAAACCTGGTATGCACGTAACTGGCGTGGGGCTCGATTTCCCGCTCAGGGTGTTTCCAAAGATATGGCTACTGGGCCAGTAAAGCCTCAGGTGTCTTGACTTTGGGCTGGACCCACCCTTACCCACCTTTGATCTAATCAACTCACCAGTTACCGTGAAACAACCGGAACCACCTGTCACTTACATTTTAAGGGTAGGACTTATTAAGTGTAGGAGTTTGTGAGTGGGGAGGTGGAGAGGACCAGGTAGTATAAAATGGTTCTCAACAAATGCAGCTGAGGACCTGAAGAGAAGTAAAGAAAGGAGGTTGGTGGTGAAAAGGTTGGGACCCACCTCTCAGGTCAGGCTTGGAGGCTGCCCTGGCTTAACTCCTTAGGACCCTAACAGGACTAGAAAAAACAGTCCTATGTAACATGACTGAGGAAAATTCCACTTCTGAGAGCTGGCAGCCTACTTGGATAGTGTCTACTGCCTGCCTTTCGTTAATTACTAGGGCATTCTAATGCCTCTTTATCCCATGAGGAAAGACATGAAGACTGACCTCACCTGGTCTCTTCTGAGGAGAATCCTGTTTTTATATCTACTAGAAGATCTTCAATGAAATGACAAACTATATTCATTGTCTGCTACATGCTAGGCCTGGTGCTAAGTGCCTTATCTCATTCGATTCTCCCAATAAACCTAAAGATATTCTCTACTCTGTTTTACCGATGAGGAATTTGAAGTTCAGAGAGGTCAAGTAAGCACTCCACGTTCACCGTATATGTGCAGAGCCTTGGTTTACCTAGCGCCAGCGCAGAAGCTAGCTGGCCATATGCTGCCCCTCACACCACGTACAACCGAGCTCTGAAGAGGGAATGGCTCCACGCTGTAAGTGCCAGCTTACCTCTCCACGACTGTGAGTGCATCGCTGAACCGTGCAGCAAACACATCTCCGATAAAGTACTCAGCCAACCGGCCCACGGCCTGCAGCAGGGAGCTCAAGTCTCTCAGGGAACAGTGCAATCGCCGGCAGTCATTCTCCGCTGTGATGTTCAACCTGTGTCCTGGAACAAAACACCTCAGACAGTTTTTCACAGGAAGAACACACTTTGGTTACAACGACAAATAACAGCTCATCCAGGCAATCTACATTTAGCAAAACTAATCCTTGAAACATAGCAACCCACAGGCTGCTTCCCCGGACCCAGCAGGGAAAGTGGGCACAGTCTCCACCTAACACCATACCCACACGCACTCCAGAGCCAGAGGGAGAGATGGACAGCAGAGGAAGAGGAACAGACAGCCTGGAGAGTGCTGTCATGGACCAAGCATCTATCTGATTCCTCCTGACCCCGTAGAGGAATGACGCCACCAATTTTACATACAAGAAAACACCCCCAGGCAGTTCCAGTGACTTGCCCAACATGGGTCATATTTCCAAAGCAGAGCCAGTGTTCTAAGCTCAGTGCAATCAACCCCAAACCTGCCTGCCTACAGCGCATGGCCCTGCCACAGAACGACATCTCCATGGGCTGAGAGGTAGGATGCATCCCTGCCCAAAGAACAGGGTACACTCAGCACTAAACCCCAGAATGGTTGTAGGAGCACAACATGAAACAGAGCATAGGACCAGGATTCATAAGACACAGATTCCCTGCCACTTGCTAGATCTGTGCCTCAGCAAGCCCCTCTAGGTCTCAGTTTCCTCATCTTCAAAATGAAAAAAAAAAAGCTATTATCTGACTATTACAAGGACTAAGAATGCATTTTAAAAACCTTGTAAACTATAAACCATTTTCAAAGTTGGTAGTAATTATGGAAAACAAAGAGCTACTGATTTCCTAAAGCCTGAAACTCTTACTTTTCAACATAATTTCTTCAGGCTAAGCAAAGAGGATGCAAAAATGAAGGAAAAAAACATCCTCAATTCAGCAACCTCCTTTGCCTCCAGGGCCTCTCTACCCACAAGGGTCCATAAGCTGGAAGAGAGGGCTCTAAGTCTGATACAGCCCTCCCTCACCTAGCAGGAGGGGGGCAGTAACACTCAGATCACTGCCCACATGGCGCCTACAATCCCACGACTCCCCGGACACTTTTCAAGCCTGCTCCCTCCACTGCCACTATAGGTTCTTACTTTGTTAGGAGGCAAGAGCCTCAAAGTGGTTATCACCAATCCTCCTCCCGGGGCACTCCACAAACATCTTCCTAGAACCCTGATCTAAGCACACAGCTCCTCTAAAGCATCAACCCTCCTGCAGCTCTCTCTAGCTGAAGGGGGAGGGCGTGAACTCCCAACTACAACTCCAGGTCTCTCATGACCACACCTCCTCCTACCATTCGTTTTATCATCTGGACCCACTGACAGTCCCCCAGACACCTTGGTGTCTCTGCCTGGACTCCCCATTTCATTCTCTGCCCACTGTAGCTCCTGCCTTGCACACTCTCACATACCCTGCAGACCCACATAAGCATATGTCTTCTGGGAGGTCTTCCTGCCCTTCTCCAGACAGAAAGCCCCTTCCTGCAGTCCTCCAGGGCACCTCGTGCACAGACAGATGTAAACTAATGATTTACAGGTCTCCTCACTATCAAGTTCTTCATGGTGAGGGGCCACACCCACACAGTGTCTGATACAACACAAGTGACCACAAATGTATAAATGACTTTAATACAACAGAACAGAGAGAAAACTAGATAGAGCAGAAGGAGTCTCAGGAGCTTAATTCCCTCACATTGCCCTTGAGAATATTCACTTAAGTATTAAAAGGTGAATACAGATAAGTAATACCTAAGGGGAGAAAGCCAGCAAGGCTGAACACCTATGAAAAAGGTGGTGGCTAAAGCAGTAAGTTTGATACCTCAGATCCTATACTGACTTCCAAGTGACGAGTCTGGGAACAGAGCCTCTGACGGCCTCCAAGGAATGACAGAAGACTAGAAAAGGGGACGCTCTGGGCCAGTGTTGTTACAGTGGGTCACATCCCAAACAGAAAAAAAGGAAGGGGCAGCTCAAGGAAGGCCTTTACAAGGAGAGAGCCAGTGACAAAGGCCAGCTCTGACTACCCCCCAATTGCTCGTTCCTCCCTCCTACACTCCACATGTGCCTCAGTGCAGAAGACAGGACTGCCAGCCCACAGGCAGCCCCGTGAGGCCACCAGAGTGGGTGTCCAGAAGGGTGAGCTAGATCCCACAGTCAGAGCACAGGGAGGACCATCCCAGGCTGCCAGCCCGATGAGCCCACAGAACACACAAAAGCGACAGATACCTCTGGTCATGCTGGGTCACATGAAAGGGAACACCACCCCTCTCCTCATTTCCAGGTTGACTAAAGGAGTGCAATTACGCACCTTCTAAATGTTCAGATTTTCAGGGTTACAACTAGGTAACCAACTCCCAGGGTAAATTTCTAAAACCCACTGTTCCTCTGCACACCAGCCAAGCCTTAGAGCTCTGTGGGAAATAAACCCTTACGAAAAATACACCTGGGAAACTGGATGTGGTGGTAGTGGTACGGGCCCAAAGACATGAAGCCAGCTCGACTTTCAAAGAGCCAGGTGGGCGGGTTTGAATTAGTGCCAGTAGCCCCTCACACTCCATGTATGCACCCATCTTCATCTCCCATGCAGCTCTACCCTGATCACTAGGTTTCAACTTATTTGTTGTACTTAACACCTAGAACTACGTACCCTTAGGTATACCTAAGAACTAGGTTCTTAAATATTTTAAGCATGGAGGGAAACATTCTGTTTCTCTTTTAAAAATCAAAACAGTACCCTAAATCAAGTTCCCATTTGAGTACAGTCCCCAACAGTCATTAGGCAGCTTAAAAGCTGTCCTGCCCAGGCCTGCCCCTCTGCCACTGCGTCCACACAAACGCACCTGATGCATGCCCCTCCCCCCTGCCCTTCAGCCTTTTCCTGGACACCTCGAATGGATGCCAGAGAGCCCCATGCCTCTTCGAGGGAGCCTTCCATCTCTGAACAGCTTGGTCAACAATACGTTGACCTATAAATTTCTCCTTATTACCCCTTGTCCCTCTCCCGAAGGGCAGAATATACAACAAGCCTAAGCCTGACGACACATGGCAATCTTGGACAGATGTGAATCCACGGGTAACATTCTTACAAATCTCCCGACTGAAATACATCTCTGGGTGTCCCTTCCATTATTACCCATTACCCTCCTTCTAAGAATCCTTGCCATCCTGGACATTCTCCTCCAAACCTGCCCTAATTTATCCAAAAAAGAGCAGCACCTCCCAAGAAAAACACTCCGAAACTACTGTGTGTGTATTTTATTAAACTATCCATTTGAACCATATGAAATTGCTGGTATTTGACCATTTCTGACCTAACAAAACTGCAATTCCATATAATTCAACTTAACACATATGTGCCATCTAAGGTGTATGTTATTCAAAACTGCGGCTGGTTCTTTCCTGCTCTGCCTGCGTGGCAGACAAACACAGGTATTAAGCACCACTAACCCAAGTGCCCCCCACCTCCCCTCACCTAGAAACCCCACACCACCACCACCACCACCACCACCACCACCACCACCACCACCAAACTGCACAAGGCACCACCTCAGCTTGAGGAGGGAGGCTGGAGTTCCCACTGCGAAGAGCTGTTCAGATCCACCCACATTTTCTTCTATTTGGCTAAGGCTAGATTTCTCCCCAATAGCACGGAACACCTGCAAAGTGGAACCTTCAGAAGAGAACACTGCTACATACAGGTTTGAGAGAGAGAAAACACCACAGCCACACACCAAGCCCTCCTGAAGCTATCCAGATGGGCTCTAAGCCACATCCAAAGAACGCTGGAAATCACTGCCTTGGATAAAAACGTATTAATGCTAATGTAATTCAGTCTTCTCTTTTTGAGGAGGCGAAGCTATGAAAATCAACACTTGCAGTATCCTGCCCTGAGACAACAAGTCATAAATGGTCCCCAGCAGAACAAAGAACTCCAAAAATCATAGATTTTGTAGATGAAGCAATCTCTTAGGCAGGAAAGTCTACATGGCTAAACAGAAAAGTTAACAGGGTTACTTAGAGCACAACCACTGCCCCAATGAAGGAAGAGCTCAGTGAGCAATGGCATAACCACCTACATACAAAAGGGATACTTTAGGGCCATGTAAGAACACAAATGCAGCACCAGAAGCACAATCACCAATGAGAGGATTTCTCAAAACACACCTGGTGGGAAAGACACAGTGAGCACGAGGCACCTCGGGGGTGAGAGAGCACACAGCAACTGGCACGCGGCAGCACCACGCTCTAGCACAGATCTTACTGGGGAAGTGGAAGCAGGAAGACCAGTAGCAGAGTATGTGTGAGACTCTCATCCACACACACTCCAGAGGAGACCCCCAGAATTAAAGGCTGGCTAGAGAAATGTGAACAACAGAAGTGGGCCATACTCCTCAAAGAAAGGATAACATGGTTTCTGTTATGAGGCAATAAGGCTGACTAATATAGCATGGACATTATTTGAGAGGGTGAATGTCCATGGGAACCAGAAACAGAATGTACTCAGAGTTCCACTTTTTAATAGCCTTGAATTGGAAACTTGGCTTTTGAGCTGCCTAGGAATGGGGGAATGCTTCGTCATGGATAAAAGAGCTAGTTTTAAAACAATAAATTAAGTATTTCTCCGGCCTAAGAGGTTTTGTCATTGCATTACACACTATGGATCAGGCTGGGTATGAAATTTATAAATGATCTGGAAGAGCCAAGTGCATTGTGAAATTTGTCAGTAAAAGGGCTTCAATGAGAGCAGGTATATGATATTTTACTTAGAGAAAAATAAATCACATTATCACTGGATAAGAAGCTCTAAGTTATCAGTTGTGTCTCAGAAAAACAATTTAAGAATCACTGCAGATTTTCACCAGAAGACAAACTCAATGTAATGTAAAGTCGGCTACAACACTAAAAAGGAAACCCAGGGATCAATTTTTGAGTGCGAGGGAATACATGCTCCAGTTTTTTTTAAATCAAGAATAATGTCTTTAGGGCACTGAATACATTCTAGGAGAGACCGACCACCAGGGCATCATTTTTCCCAAAAAAATGGACTATGGAAAAATCTGTAGCATATGTATACAGTCAAATGATTTTCATTAACATTAACAGCATACTTTACAGGCATATTTGCTTTGGAAAGTGGTCTTTTTCAAAGTTCTGTATGTTGAACGTAGAAACGTTCAACTTCCTGGGGCCCAGTGAATTATTTAGAAGCTAATATGGCCATAGAAACAAGCCGTTACAGCCACCGAGAAGGGCAGTCTCATAAAGAGCTTCCCAGGAAAGCTCTGCCATGAATAATAAGTTCATCCAGTAGCTGGGCTGCACCTTGGGCAGCTCTGTGACAGGCTGACACAGCAGTTACACGACAGAGGGGCCAGAGGCCGGAGCCAGGCACAACCCCTGTAAGGAAAACCCTGTAAAATGTCTACAGAAGATGGGAGGGTGGGGGGCACAGGTATATTTGCAAGTACAATATTAAGTGTCTGCTGTTTTTAGCTGATATAATGAATGCCAGATTTTACTTAATTCAACTTTTTATAATTCCCCATTATACTATCCGAGGAGTAGCACTAACAAGCTATGTGACTTTCCGTAAATCAACATCTCTGAACATCAATTTCCTTCTTTGTAAAACAGGGGTTACTAATATTAGTGCTTTATACCTCACAGGGCATGAGAGAATTAAATGAAGTAACAAGCAAGTAATATAGTGCCTGGTATACAAGGAGTGTTCCACAAATGGAGATTATTATTATTACTATTAATACAATAACAAAAAAGAAAGCTAACCCTAAACCCCCAGCAGGTGAAACCTGTAGATGGCAGCCCAGAGCCTTTCCAACTGGCTTCGACCAGAGGCGCCCTCAGGCCACTCACAATTGGAAAGGTAACGTTTCCTAGCTATCGTTTCCTAGCTATCGTAGGCTCCACCTTGCCTTGGCTTGCTTGGAGTTGCTCTTATGTCCTACTGGATTCTAAAAACCAGGGAAGAGCAAGCACATCACAGCAAAGTTCAAGGTTGTTTTTTCCTAGCACACTTGATGGTTTAAAGGACATAACTTCCTTTCTGATCTGCCATCTGTGGTGAAATTGCTGCCAAGATGCAGATTTTTATGACAACCCTTATGGCAGGGGTGTCAAACTCATTTGCACCAGGGGCACATCAGCCTCGAGGTTGCCTTCAAAGGGCCGAATGTAATTTTAGGACTGTATAAATGTAACTACTCCTTAACTATTAGGAGTTGAAATTTCATTCAGCCCTTTGAAGGCAACTGCAAGGCTGATATGGCCCCCAGTGAGAATGAGCTTAACAGCCCTGCATTTGCAACCTTGAGAGTTCAAGGTTGAACCCTTGGATACAACAGAAAAATGTAAAGGCCGAGACCCGGGAAAAGGAAGGAGTTCCCCCTGACCAGCTAAGACTGATCTCCGCTGGCCAGCCACTGGCAGACGGGCACGCTGTGTCTGACTGCAACATTCAAAAGGAGCCCACTCTTCACTCTTCACCTCTGTTGAGACTTCGTGGTGGTGCTAAGAAAAGGAGGAAGTCTCACACCACTGGCCGGAGTGGTGTAAGCGCAAGTGAAGAATAAGCATTAAGTGAAAGGTTAAGCTGGCTGTCCTGAAATACTACAAAGTGGATGCAAATGGCAAAACCCTCATCGGGAGTGCCCTTCAGATGAATGTGGTGCTGGAGATTTTATGGCCACTCTGACAGACAGTAAGTACTGTGGCAAATGCTGACCTATTGCCTCAACAAACCAGAAGACAAGTCATTGTATTTGAGTTAATAAGAGACGTGAACTAATTAACTAAATAAATAAATACAGGACACAAAGGCATTCTTATTGCTAGGGTTTTTAAAAAGCTCTACCTTTTGTTCCAAACTATCCCTCGTCCCTCCCCACTGAGACACCTCTCTGGAATACACTGTCACAGCCTCCTCTTTCACCTCCCCCACACTCCTTCGAATCATGATTCCTTCCTGTTCAGACATAGGGGGAGACAGAGCAGCAGGGAAGTGGCAGTGGAGAAACCTTGTTCTGACAGCAAAGAACGCGGTAATGAAATATTAGTCCTTTTTTTAACGTTGGTTAAATTAGAAAATAAAAACCAGTTTACCTGACCCCGAAGTAACTATAAACTGCTGTAACCCCAGATAAACGTCTAAATTGTCCTGAAGAACTGGGAACTGAAAACAAAGAAACAATGATTTAAAAAAAAACCATAAATGTGAGTCTTAACAGCATTTTACCATTAGAATAGTATAAGTACCTATAGAGGGAGGGGGAGAAGAAACTCTTCTCTGGGAACCTTTATGTGCCACTAAGAAAAGATGGCTTCCTTCAGTGTCCCCGCACCCAACAATTTCTACAACTGAAACCACCAATCAATATTTGGACTAAAAAAGAAAATAACATCAGTTTGATACTTTTTTTTTAAACAAAGCAATAGATGCTTGGTTATGATTATTATGTTCCTAGAAGAGGACATCAAGCCCCAAAATGATCTGATCCTTTGAGTTCTGAAACAGGGCTATCTCCTTTCAAATTCAAGGCAAACCCTAGGCTCTCGAAAAACACAGGTGTGCCTTCGTTACAGTGTATGGCGAAGTGAAAAGACAGGCCAAACTATTTGGAACTCGCTCTCCCTTACTTAATTAGCAGACAGGACACTCGTAACCAGGGCTGTATTTTTTTTTTTCTAACCTGGTAATTCCCCATTAAGATAAAGACAAAACTTTAATATGACAGATTCCCTAAGAACAGTAAATGATAAAATGGCATACTCCATAAGATAACACAAAATACAGCTGGGATGTGCAATGCAAAGCTGACCCCAATAAATTATCTTGCCTTTGAAGAAGAGATAAGCTTCATGAAATCTCCTCAAAAAACAAGTACCACTTAGTCAATGAAATTAGTCCTATGACTAAAGATTCTAGCATGTGAATACAGGCAGAGTGCCAGCAATTTACTAAGAGTGAGCTTTACAATGGCCAGCTTTTCAGCAATGTAATTCATATAAATAAATCTTCTATTTGGCCTGGCCACTTTTGAGCTACTGATGAAGGCATTAGTAAAGTTCTATTACATACAAGAGTTCAGGAAAGAAAAACAGGGCTTCCAAAAGTTGGATCTAAAATATTTTGGGAAAATATTAACATTTGATCAATTTGAAAGTCGGTTACTATAATAATTCTGTTTAGAATATATATATATATATATATATATATATATATATATTTTTTTTTATAGTACCAGAGAGCAAAAAAGCCTTGCTACTCATACTTCGTGGGCAGGGAAATCATTAGGCTCTTCATCCCCCTCCAAATGGTGAGTTACCAGTGTTGAGAAGGCATGTGTGGGAAGGAGCTCCATCACTTTGGCCACTACCTCCAGGCTCTGGCGTAAGTACCGCTGCCACTCTGTCTGCTGCTGCAGGGAAAACACAGAAGGGTCAGCTCTCCAAACAGGCAGTCTCATCATTCTCCCTGCCAATCTGTCCTCAGCCGCAAGCCCACTCTTTGACAATACCAGTTTGAAGAAATGGCAAATGAGGGAACCAGGTTAATTGGAACTTTAAAAAGACCAAGCTAAATATGTATTTTTAAATCCAATAAATTAATGTCATTAAAAGCTTTTTCATAAGAAAGCAGATGATCCATGCAAAATGACCTACTTTCCCCCCAACAGTCATAGAAACATAGATAGAAAAGCCCTTGGGAAATGCCCCAGCCCCCCTTCCATCGTCGCAGCTATAGGAACCGGTCACTCATGCCTTCCGAGACCGTCCAGTGCCACGTTCTGTAACTGACCAAATCAGCGCCGCATGAAGAACGGTCTACAGACAGGCAGCATCAGCATCTCCTGGGGACTTGTTGGAAATGCAAATGCTGTGGCTCCCACCCAAACCTTCTAAGTTCAATCTGTTTAATACCTGTGTTAGTGAATTCTTATCCACGTTAAAATATAAGAAGGGCTGGCCTAAATCACACAGTTAAGAAAAAGTGACGCTGAAGTTTACCAAGCAGCTAGCAGGCACCAGGCATGTAGCCAGTCCTTCCCCATGTGTTACCCTCATGTAACTAACTATCAACACAGACACACCATCCTCGTTTTGGGAGATGAGAAAACTAAGGCTCAGAGAAATTCGATGCCCAGATCTCCATCTCCTTCATGCCCAAGGCCGCAGAGATTCAAATCCAGGCCATCTAGTTCCACGTACAGGGTTCTTTCTGACCCAAACATGGTTACCCCTCAATGTCTTGATTATGCCACAGTCACTGTGGCACATTCTTAAGCCACACCAGTGACCTGAAAATTTTGAGGTACGTGGTAGTTAAGAACAAACAACACTGGGGCCCTGGCTGGGTAGCTCAGTTGGTTAAAGCGCCGTCCTGCTACACCCAGGTTGCGGGCTTGATCCCAGGTCAGGGCACATCCGAGAAACAACCAATGAATGCAAAAATACATGAAACAACAAAATGATGTTTCTTTCTGCCTTCCTCTCTCTCTCTCTAAAGTCAATTTAAAGAAAAAGTAAAAGAGAACATTGGAGCTGTGTCCTTATAGACATTTTCCTTATCAATGTGGCACACCAGCATCAATAAATTCAAAATTTATTTTAAGACATATCAGTTTATAAAGTGTACTCAAAGGAAATTTCCTTTCATTCTAGCTTTATCATTTTAGTATCGCTTTAAGTATTTCCACTAGCACCCAACTTTTACCTGTAGCCCAGAGTGGGAAGCGGAGGTATGGGGTGCCAGACAGAGGGACACAGAGTTCTTATTAAACCACTTTTCACTGTACACATGTACTTACATCTCTAGTCCATATGGGTAAAAATGCCTGTAAAACTTTGTTTGCAGTTAATAAACCCAAAGAGATGGGCAGGATATAAATTTCAAATGAACAACTCAAACCATTAAGACTACTCTGGCTTAAAAACAGTCCCCAGAGCAGAGGGCTGACAGGTCCCAAGCCCCCACTCTGGCGCACACTGCCACGCGGCATGCGGCGGGGACTGAAGCCCGTTGGGGGCGGGGCTTACATCGTCATCCAGCGTCTCGTCGTCTAACTCCTCCAGCTGGGCCTGGTTGTATCTGAACTGGATTCGATTCAACACCTCCGTGAGCAAGAGGACTAGGGCATCTTCGTACCTACATGGCAGGGAGAAATTCAGTATCAGGTGAAAGCAAACCTTTAGCCTAGGATTTCAAAAAGGCATCCTGCACTATGAAAGGAATTGCGTCCAGGTACTAAGTTACCGTACAAAAGGAGCACCAAAACTAAACGTAGTTTACGGGTGGGCAAGTGTGTGTGAGAGCAGAACAGCAGCGGGGATATGCCTTCATTTAACTACGTTCCGGCACCTTCTCGATGGACTGACCCCTGTATCATCACATAATGCCCTTCCTTGTCTCTGTAGCAATTTTTGCCTTTAAGTAATTTTGTCTCATATTAGCATGGCTAACCCAGACCTCTTTGGGTTACTGGTTGCATGCAGTATCTTTCTCTATTCCTTTAATTTCAACCTATCTGTGTCTTTGAAACTCAAGTGAGTCTCTTGTAGACAACAGGCAGTTGGACCACGGGTTTTTAATCCATGCTGCTGATTTCTTTAGGGCTCTTTAACTAGAAGTTAATCTTTTATATTTAGTGTAATCACTGATAAGGAAGGACTTCTAACATTTTGCTATTTATTTATTTTCTCTATGTCGTGCCTTTGGTTCCTCAATCCCTCCATTTTGTGCTAAGCAGCTATCTAGTGTGCCACTTTAAATGCCTTGTCATTTCTTTTACCGTATATTTTTGGGTTATTCCTCAGTGGTTGCCAGGGAATTACAGGTACTATATGTATTAAACATGAATTAATTCAATGATTTTTAACAACTGTGAGAGGTAAGTGGTATTAATGGTATTTTTTCTGATGAGAGAACTGCAGCTGACTGCTAGCTGATTTGAACCCAGGACTCCCTAACTCAACACCCCATTTTCTCTACACATAAACCACCAATGGGCTTTGAGCCTGCTACACCCACTCCCCGAACCTACCCTTTGGTCAGTTTTAAGAACGCTTACAACCTAAATAAAGAAATGTAAAAAAGCCTGGGGAAACCCTGACACTTGGATCTACGTCTCACATTAATTTCTCATGGAAACACTTGGAGCCCAAGGCTTGGACACTGCTCACATGTGATAAGAACTTAACTCAGAAGACACCAACTTACACGCAACAGCTGCTAACACAAGGGCCAACACACTGCTAATTTGCAAGAACAAATCCTGTTGCCCAAACGCTTGCCTGTCCTGAAATGTCTCTCAGATAAGTTCAGGGATTGCTCCCACTCACAGAGCAAACCGTCTGTGCTGCTTATTCAGCTCTCAGTGCCAATTTCCTCTCCGTGCTGTGTGACACTGGAGCTGACACCATGCAAAGCACATCTGTCCTTGGCCCTTTAGGCTCTGTCGACAGGGTTGCAGCAGGGAGACAGGAAGGTAGCAGAAGGGACTGCATCCTCCCTATGGGCTGCTTGTCCCGGCAGTATCACCCCAACAACGGTCACCTGGCAGTAATAACTGGCTCCAGTTTCCAGCTTGCACACTCCCAGACGTGCCAGCGGCAGCCAAGTTATTCCCTCTCCTCAGAGGACTGAGTCCCGGCTCCACGCGGCCCCTGCTGGAGCTCCTGTGGCAGCGGGGTGCTTCTCTCCTCAGAGATGTGAGCTTGGCTGCCTGGGGTCCAGCCCTCTGATGCTCTAGTTTTTAATAATCCCAACCTCTTTCCTTTGTAGCCCTAGACCTGTAGTTATCATCTGTTATCTCAGTGTTCCCCTTTTGCTCTTCCAGCCCTCTAAAACCATTTAATCAACTCCCTAGATTGAGTTCTTAAAATAATTAAGTGCAGTTCCTGTTTTCCAGACAGGAGCCTAATAAACCATCCAGACTATCTAGGTCAATAGTAGAGCAACGAGATAACCAAAGCCGGAAGTTCACCAGTGCCAAGATCAAATACAGTCCATTTAGTCTAAGAGTTATACAACTTGCCCCAACTGGTGTGGCTCAGGTGGTTCGGAGTCGACCGCAAAGCAAAAGGTCACTAGTTTAATTCCTGGTCAGGGCACACGCCTAGGTTGTGGGTCCAGTCTCTGGTGGGGGCACATGCATGAGGCAACCTATCAATGTTTCTCTCCCACATCAATGTTTCTGTCCCTCTCTTTCCCCCTCTCTTCCCTTCTCTCTGAAAATAAATCCTCCTGAACTGCCACACTTCAGAGTTCAGTGGGCACAAGAGCTCACTCACTAGAGGCAGAAACGCTGCCCAGCCTTCCCCCTAACAATCTGTCCCCTCAGTGTTTATAAATGATTTAACAATCTAGATTAGATTGACAACTCAGCATGGCCTGGGAAGGGATACTGACAGAGAAAATTACTAATAAAATAGGCAACATCTGTGGGAAAACTTGCCAAGAAAGTCAAAATCCCAGTTCAATACACTTCAGAGTAAAGTAAGATCAAACACTTAAGCCTGGAGCTTACATTTGCCATTTGCTCAGGACATAAATTCCTAAAGTTATATACATTTCAAGCTATAATTTGTTACGACAAACCAAAACATTTTCACAATTTTGCTAGCGCAAAAAAAAAAACCCCACTTCAGACCAGAGGACAGATAAAAATCTGTCATCTGTAAAATGCCTTGTTGAGCTAAAACAGAATTTAAAGACTTTGTAAGCAGAGGGTAACCCTAAATTAGACCTAAAATCCTTAGCAACCAGAGTCACTAACTGCAACTTAGGTTGAAAAAAAAAATCACTTAGAAAATTGAAGTCTTTTTGGAACCAGGCCGAAGCTCACTCAGGCAACTCATCCCCCGAAGGTGCGAGCTGCGGGCACACAGATGTGGCAGACTCCGGCTATCTGCCCACCGCCCACTCTTCCCTTCCCTCCCTCCTCAGTAAGGGAAAGTGTGCTGGGCACTGAAGCCGTCTGAAAGACTACACTTCCTAGCCTCACTTGCAGAGGGTCAAGGCCTTATTAAAAGAAGTCATGGGGTGGGACCCCTGGGAAAGCTTCTTTTGTCCAACCTCTCCACCTTCTGATGTCTGTAGATTCAGCACCCATCGTTAACCACAAGTGACTGTGGAGATGGAAAACATGCCTAAGGCTAGTAGAACACACAGGTTAAAGGGTCCAAAATATTAGTCAACATTCAAAGAACGAGGCAACACCATTTATCAAAGAAAAAACAATCAGAAAATGCCAACCTCACAATCACATCCATGTTGGACTTTTAAAGCAGGTATTATAACAATCCTCCATGAGGTTCTTCAGATGGAAGGTGTTTTGAACTGAACTGTGTCCACTGAAAATTTTTATGTTGAACTCCTAACCCAAAGTGTGACTTCAGAATTTTGCTAGGAAAGAAAATCCACTTCAGACTAGAGGACAGATAAAATCTGCCATCTGTAAATTGTTTTATTGAGCTAAAAGGAAATTTATAGACTCTGAAGGGATCTGAATATAAGACCTATAAAAAGGTAATAACAGTTAAGTAGAGTCCTACAGGTGGGACCTTAATCCAATAGGGCTGGTGCCCTTGTATGAAGAGGAAACGACAAGAGAGAACACGCATGCCCCCCTCTCCCTGCACAAGCACCGAAGAAAGGCCATGCGAGGACAGGGAGAGATAGTAGCTGCAAGCCAGCAAGGGGGTCCTCACCAGAAAATGCATCTGCCAGCACCCTGATCTATGATTCCAGTCTCCAGAACTGTGAGAAAATAAACTTCTGTTGTTTAAACCAACCAGTCAACAGTGTTTTGTTATGGCAGACGAAGCTGATTAACACAGAAGGTAACGATAGCAAGAGAAAGGAGCCTGGAAATTCAAGAATGAAGGGAAAGCAAGAGAATTGGCAAATGTCTAGGTAAATACAATAAACTATATCTCTCCTGTTATGATCTTTAAAATATGATGAATGAAAGCAAAAACTGAACATTATCCGATGAGGTTTTCAATGTACGTAGATGTTAAACATATGACAACCTCAATATAAAGAAGGGAAAGTAAAAGGACCTGTATGTTGCTAAGGTTTCCACATTACAGTGTAAGTGAAGTGTGCAGTGTTAAGTATACATACTGCAATACCAGAGCAACCGCTAAAAAAACCTCATATAATGACACCCAGTCACTCAACAGATACACTGGAAAAGAAAACTAAATGTGTGTGCAACTAACATAGTCTCAAAGGAAGCAAAACAGAACTGGAAAGAGACAGACAAACCCACAATTACACCTGGAGAGTCTGCCTTTCTCGGTAACTGACAGAACAAGCAGGATGAAGACGACATGCCGAATACAATCACCCAACCTGCCCTGACCTTTATAAAACACTTCACACAACAGCAGTAGAATGTACTCTTTTCAAGTACACCATGAACAGTCACCAAGAAAACTAGTTAATAAAACAAACAAACCTTAACAAATTGAAAAGAACAAACTATGCTTGCAGATAATATAAACTAGAAAACAATAACAAGATATATAGAAAATCTCCAAATATTGGGAAATTAAATAAAGAAGAAATCTCAAGAGAAATTAGAAATACTCTAAACAATGAAAAGAAAAACAGAACATACTAAAATTTGGTGGCTAAAGTACTCCTCGGATGGAAATTTATAGCATTAAATGTTTAAATATAAAATAGAGATAAACCTACAGATTTGTATGGCTCAAGCCACAGATGTAATTCCAAAAGCATCCCAACTTCTTCTAAAGTTAAATAAAAATCTACATGTTAAGGCAACTACATAGTAGGAGCTCAGATAAATAAATAAACACGGAGGCAATGAAGAGACAAAACTCCACATGAGGTAACTACAAAGGACTGAAGCATACTCCTCGATAGCTTTTTCATCTCTACACGGAAGTAAATAACTAAGACCCCTGTCACTTGCTCTCTGAGGAAGTCAGCAGCATGAATTTCTCTTGGCAGAAGCTAGAAAGCTACTGGAGCCTTGATTAACACATTCTATTAATTGCATCAAAATGTCATATGTCATAATGGCACTTCCTCTTTATTAAAGCAGAAAAGCCACTCAGGAGGAGAAGGGCCGCCATTTTTCTCACGCTCACCTGTTTTTGTTTACAATCCAATCTAATGTCACCCGCAATCCCTGGCTGGTCTGGGGCCAGCTCCTGTCCGCATTCTCATGACTACGGGTTCACAAGTCATGACTCAATAACTTTAGGTTGCCTAACTCACTTCAGGTTTCCTCATCTTCCTGTAAAAATAAGTTTCTACACCAGTGGCCCCTTTCACAGTGACAAGCACAAAGAAAAGAGAGTGAGAGAAAAGGGAAGAAGACCAACACAAACTGACCGAACACTTCCTGTCAGCAAAGGCACTTTACACACACTGGTTCATTTAATTTTCTCAACTTATCAGGTAGGTACAACCATCCACAAAGCACAAATGAGGAAAAGGAGACAAAAACTCGGGTCTCTCCACACCATCTCAAAATGGCAAATCTAAACAATGAGCCCAGCCCGCAATTCTGTTCAGTTGGGTATGCCACAGACACTAACACTGGGAGTCAAGTACTCTAAAGCAGCAGTCCCCAACCTTTTGGCACCAGGGACTAGCTGCATGGAAGGCAATTTTTCCACAGACCAGGAGGGGGCAGGAGAGATGATTCATTCCACAGCAGGCGGAATGATTCTAGAGCATCACATGCAAGCTCACCTGCTGCTGTGCAGCCCAGTTCCTAACAGGCCTGGGCCCACACTGGTCAGCGGCCCAGAGGTTGGGGACCTCTGCTCTAGAGTACCCACCAGCTCTGATCAAGAAGCTCTTAAGCAATCTTACTAAGCAAGGAACATGCACAGCTCCAGTTTCCAAGGTCCTAAGACCAAAAATAAATCCATGCACATTTGTGCTTCTAAATTTGTAGACTACCAATGTCTACCACATTGTTGTGATGAATGATGCAAAACCTTTAAACCACAAGGGACAGGAACTCAGTGCTGCCTCTGTGACTTAACCACACCTTCATTTCCCACTTAAGACACTGAGAAAACATTCTTGACTACTTCCTGCAAGATTGGCTGCTTCTGAAATTCTGGCTCAAACCACAAGTGATTCCAAAAGAACCCCAACTTCTTTCAGACATATTTTATCAGCTGAAAAACATCTGATCACATTTATAAGCTCTAGATAAAATGAATGTGGTAATTACCAGTATCAGTCGCTTCTGCAAAACAGCGCACTCTGATATAATGGGGTCTTTTATAACCTAGAACAGTGGCTGTCCAACTTCCAAAACTTTCATTTAAAACCTTTTGAGAACACACTCGTATAAATGTATAGCACAGAAGAGGAAAGATAAAATGCGTCAGTTAAAGTTCAGTTGTTTTCTTTGTGCGGCCCCGTGGACTACCTTATACACAATTCCAGGGCTGTCTGCCACCCTGGACCGCTGAGGGTGTCTGCTAAGACAAGCGGACCTTCAGATGACAGTCCCTCTTTAACAGCATAAACCACAGACCAGCTTTGGAGGTTTTGGGTTTGGGTATTTTTATTCTTTAAAGGCATAAAAGTTTCATAAGTGCATTTTTTTAAGAAGTCATGAAAAATTAGAAAGCCTCATTTTAGGATGATACTCAAATAATGAATGAGAAAAATCCGCAGTGTTAAAAGTGGTCGGCCAGAACCACTGACAACTGTGCTATCAGATGATATCAGATGACAGACACCTGGGCAGACAGGTCAACATCACCTAAAAGCCCTTAGGCTGTCCAGGGGCCATGTCACTGAACTCCACAATGTTACCACGGTTGGGGTCATCACTGTGCCCATGTACTGAGTGTCTGATACATGCTAGGTGCTATGCCAGGTATTCTGTATACATGATTTTATGGAAGCCTAACCATCCTTCAAGGCAAGTATTAGTATGCTAATTTTGCAAGAGGCAATGTGGTCAGCATATAACCTGACCAAAAGTAACTCTATTACCATGAAGCAGAAAAAAGAATTTAAACTCTGCAACATTGCTCCTTCCAATGATACAACAATCTGCTAGTGTACATTTTCTCAATGAGACCATATTTTCCACACATTTGTACTGTGCTTTAAAAAGCATCTGCAGTTTATTAATTTCTCCTTTCTTCCAACGAGTCTGAGAGATATGATGTTTAGAAAAGAATATCTACCACTAAATATAGCAAAATTAGGCACAGTCCCAGGACCAAAGTATGTGGTGGTGGGTATCCAAGAAGGAGAATTTGGCATAAGTACCTTAGCTTGGAAGAATCTCATTCAATAACACAATTATTTACACTTGGAAAATTCACCAAAACCAGGATCTACTGTTGTGTAATAAGGTTTCTGATACATGAATATACTACACCTGGCACCAGAGCAACTTGGAAGCTATTTTGTAATCACAAAAATAATATCTGGGAACAAAAGTACAAATGTTTAAACTTGAAATGCAAGTACTCTGTTTATAATTATAAAAGCTCATAAAACCTCAGCAATGGAAAGGGCTTTAGAGATTCTACCCAACCTCTTCCCAGGCGGGATTCGCCTCACCACCTCCTTTTGGCACACTTTGGGGGGGAAGGGGTGTTCATGATCACCACCACCGACTGATGCCAAGTACTGAGCACGTATAATGTGCCAGGCATTCTAGATACATCAGCTTAGTGTTTCATTCCTAAATGAAATAATGACCACAGTGTGCAGGAAACACTTTCTGCCCACAAGAAAGAAAAATGAGCTTAAGGAAAATGGGGGAAAAATATGTCTCCATTTTCTATTTTCAAAAAATACAAAAAAATGTATGAAAGCAATCAATTATTTCTGGATTGTAGAATTACAGATAACTTATCTTCTTTATATTTTTATATGCCTGTTTTCTAAAATAAATACTTTTTTTCATGGCAGGCATTTATTACCTTGTTTAGGAAATTTTCAAACACAAAAGGAGTAAGAATATAATGAACCCTAAGTTCCTACCAACTAAGTTCAATATCGATTATCAAAACATAGCCAACCCAGGTCCCCCTCTATTCCCAGTGGATTATTTTAAAGCAAATCCTAGATGTCATGTCGTTTTATACAATAAAATACTTCAGTAATGCTATTAAAAAGAAAATAACAGAGAATTATCACACCTAAAAAATTAACAATACATATTACTTTTTTAATCAGAAAAATTGTTTTCAGAAAACAAGATATTAAGGGGAAGAAAGAAGAAAATATTCAATGGCATTACTACCTAAACAGCTTATGTGACTCAGTTTCACCAAAGAGCTATGGCTGCATGGTTGACCATTTAGGCCATTAAAAACAAATGGCAAAAATGTCTAGTTCTAGATATCAACATTTCTGGGGTTTACCTGTTGAGAACTGCTTCTTTGTCTCCCAGACGACTTTTAATTTTACTTGTCAGATAGTCCAAAAAGAGTGTCCAGATATCCAAACAAGAGAAGTAACCTTCATGAGTAGGCTAAGGTGCAAAAGAAATCCAGATAATGAAATTACTTAATGCAAATACTCCTCAGAAGTACATCTACCAGCTTACTACTACCAGAATGTTACATCAGAAGCCTAGATTCCCTCAACCTCCTAGTAACCACACTGGTGGTCTTTTAGTTGGTCTTCGCAACTGGAACCTGGTGAACCCAACCAGACAAGGTAGCATGCAACACATCATTAGGGAGATACTATGTGGGACAAATTGAGTTACAAAATAAGCCAAGCGAACGCCTATCTTAAAATCTGAGATTGTGGCAAGGAAGACTCTTACAGATCATTCAATTCATTTCTGTTTCATAGAGAAAGAAACTGAGAACCAGAGATACAATTTATTCAATGTCAGGGGAAGGAGCAGGTCCCTTTACCCCCGTCAAATGCTCTTCCCACTACATACTATTACAAAACCAAACGTAAGTTTCAGTGGCTCCAAAGGTGCCGAGTTTACACACTTGAATGTTAGGAAAGACCATTTGCAATTTTCCTATATAACAGACCGAAAATGAGCTTGTTAAGTCCAACTCTCAAGCATTATCTCATCTGCAAAAGTAGGCATGTCCAGCAAGTTCACAGCAACCTCACACCCAGTCAATAAGGGCAAAGTGAGAATAGGAGAGAAAGTCTCTGTAGGATCCTAGTTCTGGGCCATCTGCGTGACTGCACTGACTGTCTCAAGAGCTTTGAGCTCCTATTTCATTTAAAATGTTGGCATTTTACTATCTAATATCTAATCCTTCTCATACATATTTAGTTTCTACTGGTGGTCCCCCCAATCCCTTACATATGCACTCAAATACTTGCCACCTACGAGGACTCTGGTTTCACTTGTGACTGCCTGACTGAACCACATAACTGGTAGCAGGATCAGGTGTGGGAAGAAACAACACCATCATATCGGATCAGCTTTCCTTCCATTTCTGATCCACAAGGAAATCCAGAAGTGTACATGGGCATGTATGGAATTTGCTCAAGAAGTAACTAATATTGGGTGGTAGCATGCAGTGGGAGTTCTGCACCTGGAGGAGCCTAAGGTGGAAAAGCGTAACTTAAAAAACGGCAGACTCCAAGCTCACAACCCCAGTGGCTGGCCCTGGAACATGATGGCTGCAGTTCAATCAGGACTGCTGACAGGGTCATCCTCAGAAAAGAAAAAGACACTTCCTATCTCCACTTCATACTTCACAAAACCCAGGATGTCCATGGCATGACATAAAACAGGCAGGAAAAAGAATTGATAGGCCACGTGGGAATAAGACGGGAAGCCGGTGGGCAGGCACTTGACTTGCAGAGCGAGGGGATGTCGTCTCGTCCTGGCTTTGGCTTGCTGAGCTTCCCTCAAGTCAGTCACCCAGTTCTCCTTCCTCGGTTTGAAAATACTCACCAGCCCCCTCCACACATAAATCCAGGATTTTTGGCTATGTCAAAGTACTTTGTAATTACACATGCCTTCGAACTGAAGATTTACTATGTGTCTCAAGGCCGGAAAAAAAGGAGGCAGATAACCCTCTGCAGAACCTGCAGCACTGCCATCCACATCGGCACATGCAGGCCCCACTGGGAGACACTGTTCACTGCCCACGACCTGGCCTTTGACAGCTGCTGGGTGTACACGTGGTTGAGGTCATAAAGATGACAGGCTAACCGCACTTTGAAAGTCATCCAGCTTTTCAGAACTCTCACAGACCCATTTCAAAAATGTACCTGCTGTAAGATTTACTTATAGATCCAGGGAAGATTAATCACTAAAAATCCTGACAAGTTTCTTTAAGAAACTAATGTCACCACTCTTGTCTCCAAGTGGTCTGCGGTAGTTAGTTGTTGTTTGCATTGGCCTATATGATCTTCACAATAGTCCTGGAAATGGGACAGATGTTATTTTTCTTCTTCCCATTTTACAGATAAAGAAGCCAAGGCTCAGAAGTTACCTGCCCAGGGTGACAAGATAAGGAACAGAAACACAAGTAGAATGTGGATCGTAAGACTCTGGGCCAGAGCCCACCCCTACCCCCTGTGCCATACTATCTCAGAGAGTTTTAGGAAGAAGGAGCAAAATGAAAAATGCAAGACCGAGAAGGAATTGGTAACGTTACAGTAACGGAAGGAGCAGGAAGACAGTAATCATATGCTTAAACAGACACCCCAAGGCCTCAACAAGCAAGGGAAGTGACAGTGGAGGCAAACGCCTGGTGACCACTAGTGGCTGGAGGGACTGCAGCAAGACACTTAGGGAAAGAAACAATGTAGGAAAAGAAAGAGAAGAGAAAAATGGTAAATGAAAGATACCAATACCATTTTTATCTTATTACTACTCTTTCAAAATATTTACCAATACTAAACTTTTTATGAAGTTTAGAAACAAAACACAAAAATATTGAGTACACCCATAATAACCCTCTAGACAAGAGGAGAGACATATTTTCCCACTTTACCACATTTTGCCGTGTGTAATGCACTTCCCGTGTATGATGTGCACCCATGGTTTTGTGCACATTATTCACGGATTATTATGCCATTACACCCATGTATAATGCACATCCTTATTTTTCCCTCACAAATCTGGGCAACAAGTGCACATTATACACAGCAATACGGAAAACTATGATAAAGCAAGTCCTCGCTATGAGTACATGAGACCTTAAAGCTTTCTCTAGAGAGCACTTAATTTCTAATTCTTAAATCTGATCCCAAAACACTCTCCGACTACCAGTTTCTGATCCTAGAGTGTGGCCTGCCATCTTTTCTCCACTCTGCCTCTCTGGCAAAGGGCTGCCTACCCTACAGTGAACTATACAAAACAGCTTCCAGGCTCCTGCCCCTCTGCTCAATGCTCAGAATCTGCCTCTGCCTGGACCAAAGGACACCACAGTCCAAGAGCCTGCACCAGAAAGATAGGTCCTCACACAGGAGGCCAGGTGAGAAGGGAGCTGAGCTGACAGAGACCTGCAGGTAAAGGAGGAAGAAAGAAGCTTGTGGTCTGCTTCATTGCCGTATCTATTTCTTTTCCCAGTATATAAATATAATATTTATAAGTATATAAAACTACCACTTTCAGTTCAGTGGAAAACTAACACGTAGGATTCTAGTGAAAGAATCATAAAAGATGAACGCTGGGAAAGACCCTGAAGATGCCCACTGCAGTCTCTCTCCCTTAGGTGAGGAACCTGAAATCAAATGAAATTCAAGAAACTTTTCCAAGGACACAGACCTAACAGAAATAACCAGAAGTCAACACAAAACTTTTGAGTCCAAATCCAAAGAAGTAGTCCTAAGACATGCACACTTTAACACATTTGTTTAGCTTTCTTCCATACCATACCTACTAAAAGAACCCTTTTTTCACAGGAAGAAAAAAAAAATGCAAGACATTTTCATTCCATTTTCCCCAAACAGACCCCTCCTTTCTGACGTCACCACTGGCTTCTTTTCTCTCTTTTATGTCTGCTATACTTACTTATCCTAAGTTTCTGTCAAATCCTCCTTTTTTCCTGTTCCCTTTAAAATTTCTCTGTATGCATCTCAAAACCTTCCCATAGCTGATGCCTCTTTCTCGTCCCAGCCTCCCGCTCCCACATCTCTCCACCTCCTCCTGGTGCTCTGCACTCGCCGCCCCTGTCAGACTGTGGCCATCCTCCTCCCCCTGCAACCTTCCCCATTCCCAAGAAGGTTCACCCTTAACAGTAGGTGCTCTGACTTATGTGCCAAGTGCCTCTGGAGAAAGGCCCACTCATACACTAAATCCTTCCTCCAAGTCCCCCATCACATACACACACCCCTCCCAGCCTAGACCCTTGCCTCTCCTCTAGCCTCATTAAGCTACAACATTAATGGTTTAAACAACCAGGTAAGTCTCCTTACAAAATCAAATGCCCTCACTGGCAATTTCATCCCTAATATATACCAAAAGAAAGAGCCACATACGTACACCAAAAAATGTGTGCAAGTATGTTCCCTTCAACGTGGTTCCTGGTCACCAAAACTGAAAGCAGCCCAAATCAGCAGTGGGAGGGATTTTCAGATAACGACTTATTACAAAGCAATGAAAAACAACAAACTACTGCCAAACAGCACAGATGGACTTCGCAAACATAATACTAAATGCGAAAAGCCAGACAGAACAATAAACCTTGCATGTTTCCATTTAGAGAAGTTCTAAAACAGGCAAAACTAACCTGGGATATTAAAAGTCAGGATTGGGGTCACTTCTGGGGAAAAACGAGAGGGAAGTAATTGGGAAGGGACAGCAGGGGACTTCTGGGGGGTGCTGGTAATGTGCCATTTCTTCACTTAAATGGTGGTTACGCGGCCTGTTCATTCTGGAAAAATGCATCAAGCCGTGCATGTATGATTTATGCACTTTTCTGTATGTGTTTTATTTGTTATACTTCAATAAAAAGCTGATTTTGAAACACACAAATGGGCACAAGGGATACGGTATGAACGAAATGTCTGCAACTGGACGGTGGCAATGGCGGTGCAAGCCCATAAACTGACAGGACACCACCAAACTGTACAATTACAATGGGTGGGTTTAGCAGTACAGACATCTTACCTCAATAAAGCTGTTAAAATATATACAAATAAAAAAAGTACTGGGTCACTAAAATGTAAATTCAATACAGGGAAGGACTTTGAGGGTTATATGCCTAGCTCCTGAAAATTTGTTGGGGGCGGGGGGGGATTGTATCCACCAAAACTTAATTCTTGAGAGCTTCCCTCTTTATAATCTCCTTGTGGGAAGTTTAAGTGACAGTTATAGAACTGAAGGCTCTAATTTCAGAGTTTTTCTATATTTTGCTTCTCCAACATCATAGTTGTTAAGAGAG
This sequence comes from Trachops cirrhosus, assembly GCA_028533065.1. Lineage (NCBI taxonomy): Eukaryota > Metazoa > Chordata > Mammalia > Chiroptera > Phyllostomidae > Trachops > Trachops cirrhosus. Next base: position 85,684,946 of record CM052540.1, on the reverse strand, counting down.
CACAGACTGTATGGGTTCAAATCCTGGCTCCATCACTTACTGTCTGATCCTGAGCAAGTTCTCTGTGCCTCAGTTTATTATCTGTAAAATGCAGATAATGATAATAATAATACCTACCTCACAGGGCTGCTATGAAGGATAAATATGTTAATCTTCACACCGTAAGCACTATATAATATTTGGGAAATAAAGTAGTTCTTTCTCCTGAAAATAACAAAGTAGACTTTTGGGAGGAAGGGGTGGGTAGTTCCAGTGCATTACCTGATGAAATGTGTACTTAAACAAAAGTGTCAAAAACTCCACCACAGGAAACTGGGAGTAGGACTCGATTCTTCTTAGGTGAACACTCACAAAGAGCCGCAGAAAGTCAGTAAACTTCTCGATGTAGCTAAGTATGACAAGAAGACAAAGGGTAACAATAAGACACACAGTCACCTCCTTACAAGAAACTCAAATTCTGTCCAAATTTCTTTCAGTAAAGAACTATACAAATTTATATTTTCAGTTAAAAATATAAAGGCCTGTGACAATTACCTACAGGTCAGGCAACCTTTCATCCCATTACCACCTGAAACATAGCAGAAAAGCAACTTTAATCCTCAAACACCATCTACTAAAGCATCTTATAAACTAGTGCTCTTATATTTTCTAATTCATTAGTGGTATGGCGCAATTAAAATGGAAAGAAATGGTACTAAAAGTCAATGGGAAAATCACGTGTGCCATTTCAATGTAGCAGGTCTGGAAGGCTGGTTTTCTTTGCTAGGAGGCCAAAATATTAAAATGAATGTGCTAAAAACACACACACACAAAACAAAGCAAAGCTATACAAAAGGCATGGCATCCAGGTAAGACATATTCAAGCCTGCCCTGTGTTTAATTAGCTCCCGGTGGTAATTAAACACAGCACATCCCAATCCACTCCAAAGTGATTTCAAAAATAAGGGAAGAAGGCTGGCAGAGCTGGAAAAGTCTTGGAACAATGAATCTGATGCTTCATTTTACAGAGAGGCCCAGAGAGAGAAAGGCCTTGATCAGCCCAAGGTCACTCAGCCAGCCCATGGCAGAAGGGAGCCACCATCCGCTCCCAACTCAGTGCTCTCTTTTCATATCAGTGAATCCCCAGACACTTCACAGAAGAGTGTGGGTCACAGCTGCAAGGATAAGAGACTTTGTTATTAAATACACAGCACATCACCACTCTCACATTTCAGAAACTGTCATTTTAAGCCCCTAAATACCAAAAGGTGATTAGAAAATGAGATGGAGGTATCTCCATAAATCACATTTCAAAGACCAATAAATAACAAGATACAGACATAACAGGCCCTAGCCAAAAATTAAATAATGGTTAAAACCAATTCCAAAGCTCATAACTGCAAAAACAACCATTTTTAAAGCACAGATATATGAAATAATAAAGGGGAGGAAGAAGACTATAATTCAGAGGAGCAAAATTAGACCATAAATAAAATGTCCCATGTTGTTCTTGGGACCTAGCACCCTGCGGGTGGCCCAATGGTCTGACCTCCACACATACGCAAACTTCTTTGCAGCTAAAATAACAGTGATTTATGTGATAAGGATCTTGGGGTCAAATACTTGAAAAACAGTAAGGCACTGAAATCGACTTTTTAGAAATAGAAAAGTAAAAGACACTTCTCTGTGATGCCTTTAAATCACCAATACTAAATGAGCAGGGACTCCTCATTCCTCACTCTGCTTATTACAGTGTATTTTTATATGGATTTTCAAATTCGTCAATCCATTTACCCCTCTTTAGAAAGATGCACTCAATTCCCTACTACCCATAAAGAATAAAGAGAAGTCATGGGTAAAATATCCCGCAATCTCAATTTTATTTTAATCTCCAACTCAATTTTTAAAGAATGCGCACAAGGCTGTGCAGTAGATACAGATTTTATTTCACCTCATTTTCTTTCCCTTGCCCACCTTCTGGTACAGGTGCTCACGAGCAGTGGAGAGTTAGAAAAAAGGCAGTGGTGGAGAAGAGAAGCAGAGAACCTGGTTAGGTAGCTCCTAAACAACTGAGAATGGACTTAGCTGTTTAGAATTAGGGGTGGGGGACCTGAGAGTCAGGAAGCAAGCACACACTATCGTTTATGTCACCTTTCTGCTTCCAGGCACCTCCCAGCTTTCACAGGGCAATAGGAAGCATAGAATTAAAATATAAAACCAAGAGCATAAAAGTTACACATAACAAAATCAATGCAAAGATAATCCATAATGACATTTCTATACCGCCTGAACGTGAGGCATCCCAAACACTATGCTACAAGTAAAAATCAAAACCACTAACACTTGGCGCTTGGTACAGGCAGTGAGGTTTTCTTTTTAACATATGAAAATACAGCCTTTCTTAACCCATGCTAGAAAAAATAGAAAACTGTGTTTGAATACTGATGCCATTGAATTTATATACAAAGCTATTACCAAATGATAAAAAACAAAACATACTACCACACTGGATTATGAGTTTTTTGTTATTATACAGAGAAAATTTTATACAAAGCTTGCTTACAATGAAACAAACCAAAATAATCTTATATACCAATTTTTTAACTTTAGAAAAACATATTAAAATTGCTAAATTTAAAAAGCACTAAACCATCTTAACTTCAGGTACTTTATATTGTTATTTATTCTAAGGAAAAGGAAGATTAACTGTGTATAGCTTAATAACAGAAAACAAGCCAAGGAAAACTGATCAGAATATTAACTGTGGCTGCCAGGCAATATATACATATTTACTAATTCAACATAATTTGTCTGCTTGGAGTGTCGGAGAGTCAACAAGATGTTATTAACAGAGGTTTCAATTTCCCCTCTTGCTTCCACCCTGCAGTAGCATCACAGCAGTGGAAGCTGCGAGATAGATGAATGACATCATCTACAGGAGAAATAAATGAGGTCATGCCTCAGGGTAGGTACTGTGAGGGAGGCATCTTTTAGGGCACTTAAGAAAGAAAAGTTAGGTAATTTTAGACTCCATTCAAAAGGACAACAACACACACACACACGTGCGCGCACACACGCACACACACACAGGTGTGTGCCACATCAGCCCACGCCCACATTAACAGCTCTCCTTTGTTTTCATGAGCACTTGTCGTGTGTGAAGCTTACAGTAGAGTAATATTCCTATATGCTGCCTGATGTTCACTTGGGAAAAGTCGAACAGTAAAAATTGACAAGCCACACCAAGTGAGAAAGGGTGATTGTAACTCCTGTACCTCCATGGACCTCCTCTCTTGTTCTTGGCTACGCATGAGCAGCAGTCTCAGTTCCTGCAGCACCTCAGACCTGCAGGCAAACAGTGAGGAGAAGGGGGGAGACGGGGGAAGGGAGGACGGAGATGGATGGGGAAAAAAAGACAACAAACCTACACAATCCACAATCACTTTTCAAACTCACCTCATTTCCCTTAACCACCCTAGCCCGTCCAGCTGAGCTGAGACTTATTGGTACACACCTACCTTTCTGTTTCTTACCAGGAACCCCAAATTTTGAAACCCAAGAGGACTACAGACACCATGCAGAATACTCTGATAACTAGTCCAGGCCCTTTCTCAGGGCACAGCCAACTTCACACCTGTTTTTATTACCTCTCATCCAGTTCTTCTAGCCTGCTCTTCACCGTGTGGGCATTGTTATCCTTGGTGATTTTCTGCAGGAGGTAGAAAGTCTGCTGGAACATACGCAGTAAATACTCCTCAAATTCCATAGGCACACAGTTCTTGGACATGAGTTCATTGATGCAGGACATGGCCAGGACCCCAAGCCGGCCGCGTTCCTGACCCAACACACAGTTCTGGCTGTTGCCGTTAACTGATGCCATCTTTCTGGCCCGGATGTCACAGCCAAAGCGCGCAAAGTGGAAGATGGTGGTAAGAAGGGACGGGGTGATGCTGGCAGACAGAGGAATCCAACTGAAGAGATGGGCCAGGCACTCCAAGGCCAGGGAACAGATATACTCACTCTCCGCATCGAGGATGGGGATTGGCTGATTCAACAGTTTGGCTGAACTAGGACTTTGCAACAGGTTACTCAGTAAGTCACCTGAAAATACAAAAGGCTTTTAAGATCTACACTATCAAATCTCTTACAACCCATTTAAATAATTCTCCTTCAAACAAACAAACAAAAAATAAATAAACATTACTATAAAGCAATGGGTAGTCCACAAGACCCTTAAGGGAATTCACAAATTCAAAACTAGTTTTAAAAGAATCCTATAAGTTATTCTGCTTTCTCACTTTTACTATCTCACAAATGTACAACAGAGCTTTACAGAGGCTATATCACTTGTGATATCTAACAGAGAGGAAGCAAAAGCTCTCTTTCCTTAAGCCACATAGTGGACTTCCAGTCAAGATGGCAGCACAGACAAACACAGCTCACCTCGCACACCCGAATCAAAGTCACAGCTAACTTAGAGAACCACCACCACTGAGAACCATTAGAAATCAAGTTGAATGCTTTTAAATTGTGTACCACTTTTTATAATTTACACCTTTCATTTGCCCTTTTTTATCTCATTTATAAACATTCTTGAATATTTTGTTGATCCAGTCTCTTACAATTCTCAAAACCAATCTTAGTAGTAGTTGAAATTCAGTCAATATTTGTTAAATGAATATTTGGACAACTGTACTTCCAATGAAGATGACGGTGTAGGCAGACATGGCTCGCCTCTTCACACAACCACATCAAAACTACAACTAAAATACAGAACAACCATCACTCAGAACTGTCAGAAAATGAGTTGAATGGAAGTCTGACAACTATGAAATCAAGGAAACCAATCCACCTAGAGTGGTAGGAAGGACAGAGATGTGGAAAGCGCTAGTACCACACCCACATGTGGTAGATAAAAATTTGGAAGGGATATCTCAGGAGCGAGGATTCCCAGCCCCACATCAGGTTTCCATTGACAGGAAGATAAGTCCCCATAATTTCTGGTGGCAAAAACCAACAGGGACTCAGATGGTAGAAGAAACTTTCGGAGTCCCAAGTTCCTCTTAAAGAACCCACACACAGACTCACCTACTCAGACTCATTCCCTCTCAACTCCAGCACTGCGGTAGTAGCTTGAAAGGCATCAGTGGCTTACAGGGAAGACGAGAAGGATCTGGCTTCAAAGTGAGAGTTGGGGAATAGCTTTTTCCCAGACAGAAAGGCCACTGTCCCTTTTATGAACCCTCCACCCACAGAGCCACAGAGCTGCAGTCGAGTGCCATATCTGAGACTCCATCAACCTGGTTAAGACTATTTGCCCCACCCTAGAGATCCCCTGCGACTCCAGTCCTACCTAGAGTCAAAGGTAACTTAGGACCCACCCAAGCTATTAAGAGACTTTTCCATATGAATGACTCATCTGGGCTCATGCTTCACAACTTCCTAAATCCTCTCAAACAAGCAACAACCCCCCTAGCTCTTGCTTAGTGGCCCCAGGCATGGCACTAGCAGCAGCTAGCCTAGATTCACAGCTTGGCTTCACCTGGGAATCTCCAAGCAAAAGTAGCAGCCATCTCAGATTGCTTTAGAGCCCAGGCAGGGTGGCCCCAGGCAAAACACAGTTGGGGGCTGACCTTGGCCTGCACCACACAGGAAACACAAAAGCCTGTGCACCTAGTGGACAGTGGCAGATCATGCTGGAGCACCACCACCCTGCCCCTGCACAGTTGATCCTCCACAGAGGGCAGAGGTTGGTGGTCAGTGGTCACAGCCAATCCTTGCAGATAACTAGCCTACGTAAATCCCTCCCATTGATCTGCCAACAGCAACCAAGCCTCAACTAGAAGAGGAGGGTGTACTCAATACCTAGCTTGGGTGATAGGGGAGGCTGTGTCACTGGACCCTACAAGGCACCTAATACATCAGGCCACACTACCAAGACAGAGAGTCATGGCAGCTCTACCTAATACATAGAAACAAACACAGGGAGGCTGCCAAAATGAGGAGACAAAGACACTGAATGAAAACACAGATCAAAATTCCAGAAAAGAACTAGACAAAATGGAGATAAGCAATCTATCTCCATTTAAAACACTGCAAAGTTCAAAACATTGGTTATGAGGATGCTCAAGGAACTTAGTGAGGACCTCGACAGCATAAAAAAGATCCAGTCAGAAATGAAGGATACACTAATTGAAATATAAAACAATTTACAAGGGAACAACAGTTGAGTGGATGAAGCTGAGAATCAAACCAATGATTTGGAACATAAGGAAGCAAATAACAACCAATCAGAACAACAAGAAGAAAAAAGAATCCAAAAAGTGAGGATACTGTACACAGCCTCTGGGACAACTTTAAGAGGTTCAATGTTCACCTCATAGGGGCGGCCAGAAGGAGAAGAGAAAGAGCAAGAAATTGGAAGTCTATCTGAAAAAAGTGAAAGAAAACTTCCCTAATTGGGTAAAGGAAATAGACATGCAAGTCCAAAAAGCACAGAGAGTCCCAAATAAGACAGATGCAAAGAGGCCCACTCCAAGACACATCATAATTGAAATGCCAAAGGTTAAAGATAAAGACCAAATCCTAAAAGCAGCCAGAGAAAAGCATTAGTTACCTACAGGGAAGTTCCCATGAGACTGTCAGCTAATTTCTCAAAAGAAACTTCACAGGCTAGAAGGGACTCACAAGAAATATTCAAAGTAATGAAAAGCAGGGACCTACAGCCAAGACTGCTTTACAAAGCTATCATTTAGAATGGAAGGGCAGATAAAGCACTTCCTCAGACAAGAAAAAACTAAGGAGTTCATCATCACCAAACCATTATTATATGAAATGTTAAAGGGACTAATTTAAGAAAAAGAAGATCAAAACTATGAATAAAATGGCAAGAAATACATATCAACAACTGAATCTAAAAAACAAACTAAGCACAGAGACAGAGTCATGGATACAGAGAGCATTTTTTAAATAGATTTTATTTATTTATTTATGTTTTTTGGAGGGGAGGGGAAAGAGAGGGAGAGAAACATTAATGTGTGCTTTCCTCTCACACGCCCCTTCCTGGGGACCTGGCCCACAACCCAGGCATGTGCCCCGACTGGGAATTGAACTAGTGACCTTTTGGTTCACAGGCCAGCACTCAATCCACTCAGCCACACCAGCTTGGGCTACAGAGAGCATTTCGATGACTGCCAGATGAGAGGGGGGTATAGAGGAATGGGTGAAGAGGTGAAGGGATTACGAAGTACAAATTGGTAGTTACACAATACTCAGTGGGATATATGGCACAGTATAGGGAATAGAGTAAAGAACTTATACACATGACCCATGGACATGAACAATGGTGTGGGGATTGCCTGAAGGAGTGGGGGTTATTGGGTGGAGGGGCACAAAGGGACAAAGTTGGGACAACTGTAATAACAATCAATAAAATATAATTTAAAAAAATTAAAAATCAAAAATAGTGCCACAAAGTAAAGAGACCTGCAAAGATGTAAAATAATGTTGCTCATCTCAGTAAATGTCTTCGTTTGCTTTGGAATAGTTATTTTTCATTAAAATATATTATGTTTATATAATAGATTCATCAGTGATTTTAAAATTAATAAATATTTGTAAATTTTCTGCTTTAACATCTTTAAGTACCTCAATATTTTTAAGAATAAAGGAGTTCTGGGTGAGGGTTGACAATACCGGTAAAAGAAGTTCAAGGGTCCAACTTAAACAAGCCATGGAGACGTAATGTGCAGTACTGCCATTATAGCTAACAGCACTATACCTATGTTTTAAGTTGCTAAGAGATGTCTTAAAGAGCTCATCTCAAGAAAAAAATTTGTAACTAGGTAACGTAACGAATGTTAACTTATTATGGTGATCATTTCACGATATATCAAATCGTCATGTTGTACACCTAAAACTAACAGTGTTATATGCCAAGGACACCTCAATTAAAAAAAAAAGAGTAACGGGACTTCTGGCCAAGATGGAGGCATAGGTAGCCACGCTGTGCCTCCTCGCACAACCAAGATAGGGACAACAACAACTTAGAAACAGAATAACAACCAGAACTGACAGAAAATTGAACTGTATGAAAGTCAGACACCCAAGGAGTTAAATTAGACATGTTCATCCAGACCAGTAGGAGGGGCGGAGTTGGGCAGCCAGGCACAGGTCACAGAGCAGAGAGCGTAGGGACAGGACTTGTGAGGCAACCGGGGTGCGCAAGACCACAGCAGGCAGACCCTGGGCACTCAAGCGGCAGCTGGCAGACCCTGGCCCAGGGGTGGCAACCAGCAGAACCAGCGAGGCGGCCATTGTGAAGCAAGGCACTGCACGCAACCCAGGGTCCCAGCGCCGCAAAATAGAGTCTTGGGGCACTGATTGAAAAGGAAAGTCCCACAGGGTGCACAGGCCCACCCACATGGGAATTGGCACCAGAGGGGCCCAGTTTGCTCCAGGGAAGTGGCGGAAGAGACTGAGGTCCCATGGAGAGTGGAGCAAGGCCATTGTGTTCCTTCTCAGACCCCGCCTCCACATAGTGTCACAACCCCGAGACTGGGGTGCTCCGCCCTGGTGAACTCCTAAGGCTCCGCCCCTCATATGTAACAGACGCATCAAGACCAAAAACAAAAAACAAACAAAGAGATGGCTCAAACAGAAGAAGAATGGAAAGCCCCAGAACCCATCCTTTTAAGCAACCAAGAGATAGCCAACCTATCAGATGCACAGTTCAAAGCACTGCTGATCAGGATGCTCACAGAATTGGTTGATTTTGGCCGCAAACTAGATGAAAAAATGAAGGCTACAATAAGTGAAATGAAGAAAAATGCACAGGGAACCAAAAGTGATGGAATGAAAGATGGGTCTCACATCAATGGAGTGGACCAGAAGGAAGAAGAAAATATACAACCAGA
>CM052540.1:85657205-85675552 GCA_028533065.1 Trachops cirrhosus | reverse complement strand
GGAAGAACAACAAGTGGAAAACTTATTTGAACAAATAATAAAGGAGAACTTCCCCAATCTGGCAAAGGAAATAGACTTCCAGGAAGTCCAGGAAGCTCAGAGAGTCCCAAAGAAGTTGAACCCCAGGAGGAACACACCAAGGCACATCATAATTACATTAGCCAAGGTAAAAATGAAGGAAAGAATTCCAGAAGCAGCAAGAGATAAGGGGACAGTCACCTACAAAGGAGTTCCCATCAGACTGTCAGCTGATTTCTCAAAAGAGACCTTACAGGCAAGAAGGGGCTGGAAAGAAGTATTCCAAGTCATGAAAGGCAAGGACCTACATCCCAGATTGCTCTGTCCAGCAAAGCTTTCATTTAGAATGGAAGGGCAGGTAAAGTGCTTCTCACATAAGGTCAAGTTAAAGGAGTTCATCATCACCAAACCGTTATTTTATGAAATGTTAAAGGGACTTATTTAAGAAAAAGAAGATAAAAAACATGTATAGTAAAATGACAGCAAACTCACAATTATTAACAACCACACCTGAAAAACTAAGCAAACAACTAGAACGGGAACAGAACCACAGAAATGGGGATCACATAGAGGGTTAGCAACAAGGGAGTGGGAGAAGGAGAGAGGGAGAAAAGGTACGGAGAATAAGTAGCATAGATAGTAGATAGAAAATAGACAGGGGAAGGGCAAGAATAGTATGGGAAATATAGAAGCTAAAGAACTTATGACACATGGACATGAACTAAAGGGGGGAATGTGGATGGGAGAGGGTGTTCAGGGTGGAGGGGAATGAAGGGAGGTAATAGGACAACTATAATAGCATAGTCAGTAAAACATATTAATATATAAAAAATCATGATTTTATTTTTTTAAATCATGATTTGTAATGAATTTCTGTGATTTTAAAGATGGTACTTAATAAGTAAACATTATACACAGCTATTGTAAAAAGGCATCTATGTTTCTAAGATGGGTATCTCTAAAATATAAAGAAAAATTAAAACTTGCTTTTTTGTATGTCTGATACACTCAACAAACTAAAATAGTCTCATAAAAAGAACAGCTTTATAATTACACAGTACTTCTAGTCAATCCAGTTTTAAGTTTTACTTTCAATAATATGCCTGGTAATCAAAAATATGATCTTTTAAAAAACTTTGACTTCTACAATACAGAAACTATATTATATTATTGAAACTATACATGAGTCCCTTACTCCACCTCCCTGGAGATTCACTGGGTGACAAAGGCAGAGAGGCAGCAGTTTGTTTGTGGGGGAAGGTGCACAGGAGAAAAGAAATGGGTACTCAGCTCCCGTCTAATTACCCAACCCAACCAGGAACCTTGGCCTTGCTCAGAGACCTGCATAATGAAGGGGTGACTCTACATGGAGATTTCCACTGGCCTCCAATCCCCATACAACAAGCTTGGGAGGGGAGCACGTGTCACCCTTCCCGCAGTCCTCGACCGACACTGATCGACCACAGGGAAAAGAGCTGGGAGAGCAATCAAGCACCGTTTTGATTCACTCCAAAACCCAGCTCTGCTCTTTTGGAATGGGCAGCAGCACACAGCCAAGGACTAGAAATTCCATTCACTCACCTGCACCCTTCCACTGCACAGAGGGCTAGCCCAGTGCAGCCCTATTCGTCTGCCCAGTGTAAGTGTGAAGGGTGCGGGCTCTAGAGTCAGCCCCAGATCTGCGTCTAATGTCTGACTTCACCATTTAGGATTTTCATGAACTTGAGCAAATTACTCTAAATTCTCTGAGCCCCAAGGTTTTTCACTTGCAGAACGAACTTACGACAGCACTTCCCCTCACCAGGTAGTTGTGAGAAGTAGACATAATATATGTAAATACCTTAGTACCCTTAACAGTAAGTGAGCAAAACAATTTTACTATATATTTCACTGGTGAGTCAACATGTTTATAAATAAAAAGGGAGAAACCAAATAAACAAAAATCCCAAAGAACGGGATTTTTATTCACATTACCTACCAGCACTGCCAAGAATACAAAAATGGTACGACACAATTAGATCCATGATTCCAGCAACAAAAACTGTTTTGTTTTGAAAAAGAAATATCACATAGAACCCCAATATATAAAACAGACTCAATCGAAGGCTGTTCACTTAGTGGGGGTGGAGAGAGGGACTCAAAGGCCTATACATTCCCAAATCCAGCATGTGAGGCTCCACCAAGAAACCCTACGGGCCTACAGAGAACAGAAAACCCTGCACGGTGATGCCTCCACACTGAAGTCTTCCAGCAGCTTTATGATCCAGGTTCTACCAGGTTTATTACCTGAAGACAACTTTCTACCAAGCCTAAAAATAGCAAGTTCTCTTCAGGTAATAAACAGTGGCTGAAAAACTGGCCTATAAAGTATCTCTCAAGTATCTTTCAACTGCAAGGCCCTCACCACCACCCAGGGCCTTTGCCACCTGACCACTAGGATGATCAAATCACTGCCTGGCTGTGGCCTGTCCCTTGAACTTCACTGTTCCTATACTCCCTCACCTGGTCTCCTCACCCATCCTGTGAAGTCAGCCAGACCCAACTAGTTACTTCCCTTCTAGATAACCTTTCCCTGTCTTCACACAAGTCACTTCCTCTATCTAGAATGCTCTTCTCTACCTGGAAAACTCCTTGAAGATGTCACTACCTCTGTGAAGCCTACCGTTATCCCCCCTAGCAGGACTGGTCACTCCTTCTGGGCTTCCTAACACTGCACTGCATACAATGAATTGAATTCACCTCTTTCACTCTCATACACTGCTGGCCAGTGCATAAGCTAGTGTTACCTCAATGGAAGATGTCTTAGCAATATCTATCAAAATTTTAAACGCAGCCCTGACTAGCATGGCTAAGCGGGTTGAGTGTCATCTGGCAAACCGAGAGGTCTCCAGTTCAATTCCCAGTCAGGCCATATGGTTGGATTGCAGGCAGGTCCCCAGTTGGGGGTGTGTAAGAGGGAACCAGTCAGAATTTTAAATGCACAGACAGCCCTGGCCAGTGTGGCTCGGTTGGCTGGAGCATCATCCCATAACCAGAAGGTCACTGATTCAATTCCTAGTCAGGACACAAGCCTCGGTTGTGGGTTCAATCCCCAGTTGGGGTGTGCATACAGGAGGCAACTGATCAATGTTTCTCTTTTACATCGATGTTTCTCTCCCCTTCCCCCTGCTCCGTCAAATGAAAATAAAATAAACCTTGAAAAATAAATAAATGCACAGACAACTTCACTCAGCAAGTGTACTTTTAATGACTTTTTCCTTCAAAAGTTTACGTATAAAAGGATCTTTATGTCAACACAGTTTGTAAAACAAAAGACTGGAAATCACCTAAATTTCCATCAAAGCAAGACTGGTTAAAGAAGGTGCATCCAAACCATAGAATACTATGCGACTCTGAAAACCACTAAGGAACACACACACACACACACATACATGAAACTTCATCCAATATAAATGAAATGTTTTTAAAAGGCACAAAAACAGTGTGGCAGTGTGTACAGTATGCTGCCTATTGACGCAGAGTGAGGAATATATATAAACTACATATACACACGTATATACATACTTTTTTTTTCTAACTGGTAATGGTAGTTGCCTCTAGGGAAGAGAACGAAGTTCTGGGGATAGGGGAAAAGAAGGAGGCTTATACTCTGTACACTCTTGTACCATTTAAATTTTGTACATTATTCATTTGTTTAAAAAAAACATGAGAGAACAACTAGAGAAAAAAACCTACCTGCTAAAGCACCAGTTTTCCTAGTAGCCTGGGAGTGTACATAGGCAGACACTACTTTCAATTAATCTCTCCGGTCAGGGTCTAGTGCACAGTAGGCACTTAATAAATGTTTGCTACGGGAATTATTTTAACTCTGTCCCATATATTGTGAGGCTGTAAACTAGTTATTCAATGGTGATAACTTAAAAAGTTAACATTAACTTAGCACTTAGTAACACCTGGCACTATCCTAAGTACTTGACGTCATTAATTCCTTTAATCCTCAGAACAATCCCATTGTAACAATTTGAGGAAACTGAGGCCCAGAGAGATTAAGTAACTTGTCACGGGTCACACACCTGGGCAAGTGGCAGAGCCAGGATTCAAACACTGACCCCAAACCCCTGCTCTTAAATGTGAGGTGATACTATTCTTCACATACCTAGAAATGAACTGAAATCCCTGAACCCTGAAGTACACTCCTTACTGAACACTTGCTACAAAAATCATCTTTTTACTCCTTCATCATAGAAACGGCTGAAATAAGTAAATTAGGCCACCATCTACGCGTGGACTGAGCAATCCCGGAGGAATTGGTTCCTCCCGGAGGAATTGATCTTGGCTTTCTGATTCACATGCACCCTCATCCCACCCCAGCCCACCCCCAAAGGGATCAGGCTCCAGGAAAATGATCAACAGACTAATCGAAATAAGACACTGACCTGCTCACCTGTGAATTTACCATGGAAGCTATATTTGGTTCAATAAATGCTTGGTATAAAATCCTCTACCTATACCAAGCATTCCATCTCAGTGGCTACCTAGTCTAACTGATGGGAATTTTGGAAAAAAAATTCTACCTGAAAAATGAAAACCACTTACTCAGAAACACAATTCCCCACTACCCAGAACTTCCAGTGAAGACGGCAAACACTAAGAAAGAGACACCCCTGGACCCTTTCTTGTCCTCCTTCTGGTCCCCAATACCACTCTTAAACAAAATTCCAGACTTTTCCTCAGGTCTTATGTATTAGACACTCTCACAAACTTATTCATTAGTTTTTAGGCTGGCTATTTGCTGTTGTTGCTATTCTTTGTATGACACAGGGAAACACCTTACCTCAAAGTTCTCCAAATCACACTGCTATAAAGGTTAACGTCTAGGAATTCCCTGTGTGTTTCCAGCCTTGAAATGTGCGGTCCTTTAACTGGCATTCACTCTCCAAGCACCACAAGACTTTTCCTATCCTGGTACCTGTTTTAGGTTCCATCCTACTCCAAGGTCTGTAGCTCTCCATCCACTGACAGCCATAAACTAGGAATGCGGCTTCTTAACCAACTACATATGCTAAATTCAAAAGTGTTGCCATAACTGGATTATTAATTTTCAAACTATAATACATAGATTTGATTCAAACTTTATATAATCCAACTCATCTTTTCTTTCTGCTTTAAAAGATATTGAAAGACTATGTATGCTTCCATTTATATGAAATATCCAGAATAAACACATCAACAAAGACAGGAAGAAAGCAAAATATGTGGTTGCTGGGGTAGGGGGGGGAAATGGGGCTTTTGGGTACAGGTTTACTCTGGAGTGATAAAAAGCTCTAGAACTAGATAGAGAATGGCAATGACTGTACATCACAGTGAACATACCTGAATGTCACTGGTCTGTACATTTTAAAATGGTAAATTTTACGCTATGTGTATTATACTACAATTTAAAAAATAACCAACATAAGACTGAAAATAAATGTTATGCCACCATTTCTAATACATTAAAATATAAAGGACACTTAAATGGTAATAAAGTAAGCATAAGGGATCTGTCTCCTATAAACAGACAAAAATAAAACCTACTTTGTTAACTTTTCCTACCAAAAAACAAAAAAAGATATTGAGGAATAATGTGAGCCATTTTGTAACCCATCAAATCTGCAATGTTCTTCCTAAGACCACCCAGTGCTGATGAGTAGATCTATCTCCAGTTGGTGGGAAGAATAAACTGGCATAGAACCTTTCTGGAAAATATCTGATGATGTACTTTAAAAGTGTTCATACTAAATCTAAAACTATTTTAATATAAAAGGTTTATTTTTTTTAAATCTTCATACCTTTGGGTCCTTCTGGGAGTCTAGCCTAAGGCAATTTTCTGAACGACAGAAAAAGCTTTTTGCAAACACATTAATCACATTATTTACAGTGGCAAAAAAAAAATGGAACAATCTATGCCCAAGAATCCATACAATGCAGTATTATACTGCCGTTATAAATATTTATAAAATATTTAATGATTTGGAAAATCACTTATATCATAATGTTAAGTGGAAAAGGCAGAAGAAAAAAACTACATTTACAGTGTGATCAACCATATTTAAAAAGTAAATAAAGACTAGAAGAAAACAACCAAAATGTTATTAAAGGTTGAATCAGATGGTGGTAATTCTTGTCTTTTTATACTTATCAAATACTCCACAGAATCCAAAATATTGTATACATTAGGAAGATAATAACCAAGCAAAATCAAGAGGTGGCAGAGAAGACTTTCTGACAGCATCAGTACCTACACTTCAACGGCCAAACAGTGCTAGAATGAAGCAGGTGCAGAAACTGAACTAAATTTCTGGCAACAAACCTTGAAAGGCTTGGCTACCGCAGTGGTTTGTTGTTGTTGTTTTTGTTGTTAGCATTTTTGTTTGCCTATTGTTTTTCAATAAATCCCTATGGGAGAAGAGTATACAAAAACTCCCTGTACTATTCGTGCAGTACTTCTGACATTCTAAAATTATCTCAAAATAAGACATTTAGATTAAATAAATAAATCCTTGCCAGATCACTTAATTTATCTTTCACTAAAAGCAGAATGTAGATAAACAATTTCCTAGGCAGTAATAAAGGACCTGGGTCCTTTCCTCACATATTACAGCAGAGTCTTTCCTGGAACAGTCACCTTCACAGAAACCATCTCTGCTGCCCAGTAGACGCCTTACTCTTCAACATTTCAAAGCTTTCACCTCCAGGAACTGACCTACACAACGAGCTTCTCACTTTTCCACGTATTATCTGTGCCTCCGTCTGCCCCAAATGGCCCTTCTGTTTCCTCACCTCGGGCCCCACACTCTCTTCTAGTAACTTCCAATTTCTGTTTCGAGACCCAAGTCAGTCGTCACCTCCTTTGGAAAGCCTTCCATGATGCAGCCCTCTCATCCCCAATCTGGCCAGGCTTTTTTTTTTCCTAAGTGCAGTTGGACCTCTACAAGTTTTATTTCTGTACTTACCCCCCAGCATTATACTCATTTGCTAACATGCGCATCTTCTCACACAGGGTTAGAAACTTTCAAAAGTTATAAACATCTGCAACTTCTATTCACTCTTTTCCAGGCTTACATTCAATAGCTGTAAGCCAGAAGAATGCCCAATTATTTTGCAACTCTGTTCCAGGTAAACCCCAAATTCACACACAATGCTCCCTTCCAGCTCCTGGTACAGTCACACCAGGAGTTAAGCGTGTTTTCCACTTTCTCCAAATAATGAGCCATGTCTGCAAAGGTCCAGCACTCACCCAATATTAGGAATTGCTTTCCTACATCTCGAGTAGGTGCATCCAAGACACTAAATGTTAACATTCTTCTAATTTATCCATAACTTCTAGTTACTAAGAGCTTTAACTGCCACATATCTTTTCATGAGCATCACCAGTCGGTTGAATATCTTTGGGAGATTATCTTCCATAAAGTAATGAAGATTTTTATAACTCCCAAGTCATAGCCTTGAAGAGTAAAGAACCTCCAGGCTGCACTGAGCTCAGAGGTCAGCTGGGCCCGCTCATTAGTCAGCTAAGTGACTTGCTCCAGACATATGAAAGGACTGCAAATCATACCTCTTTAAAACAGCAAATGACTTATTAAAGGTTCTGACATTTACTGACAATCGAAAACACAAGTGTTCAACATCAAGGGTCTACAGAATACGCCAGCCACAGCTCTCTTTCATTTTCAATCTGTTCACTACTGAGATGGAAAGGGGGCTTCTTTTTCTCAAGAGTTCTCTTATATTTCAAGATCTTTTCAAAAGCCTTCAAGTTTTTTCTCTTTTTAAGAAGTCTCCATCCCTGACTGGTGTCGCTCAATTGTTTGGTCGTCATCCCTCAAAGCAAAAGGTCACCAGTTAGATTCCTAGTCAGGGCACATGCCTAGGTTATGGGTTCAGTCCCTGGTCAGGGCAACCAATTGATGTTTCTCTCCCTCTCTCCCTTCCTTATCGTCTCTCTAAAAAAATAATAAATAAATATTTTAAAATATACACTTCTTTTTTAAAAAGTCTTCTTTATAACTATACCAGGATGTGATTTGCAATACCTCTCAGCAAAGTACGCCTTTCCACTGAGCTCAAGAGACATGGACCAGCCACCTCCATAGTAAAATGAGATGAAGGCCCCAACGTGTTCCTCAAAGATAACATAATGTGCCTGGATCTTTAATTAACTAGGAAGAGAAGGAATGGAAGAGGGAAGAAGGGGAAAAATTTTTTTTTATTTAATTTTTTAATCCTCTCCCAAGGATATGTTTACTGATTTTAGAAAGGAAGACAGTGGAAAAAACATGGATTGGTTGCCTAGAAACACCCATCAGTTGCCTTCCATACTCCAACCAAGGATCAAACCCTCAACCTAGGTACATGCACCTACCAGGAATCAAACCCATAACATTTTAGTGTATGGGACAATGTTCCAACTAACTAAGCCACCCAGCCAAGGCTATGTATTAATTTTTAAACAATAAGTGTTTAAGGTATAACCCAAGATTTTCAAGGAATTTCAGGTTTACAGATAGCTGCTCTGACCTACAGACCCAGGACAGGTGCCTTCCTTTAACCAGGTGTAATAAGCTCTGTCTGTCACTGGGAAAATTTCAGTGGAAAATTAGAGAAATCCTATGCATGACTGGTAAATTCGATGAAGCTACTTCATACATCCTTTAACATTCTAAATTCATACTCTAATGCATAAACCCAATTAACAGACCCAGCAACAAATGATTACCAGAAAAATTATTTCACCAAAGTGAGCCCCATAACTTTCTGGCAATGTAATTGCTTTGCTACGGTTAGACCTGTTCTTACATTATGTTGTGACTAATAAACATGAAGGTAAATGGGGAGGAACACACTTCTTAACTACAAGGATCATCAGACAGAAGGTAAATAAATGTATGATGATTTAGAAAACTATCAGATTATTTAGTTCTGTCACCAAGGCTATCATTTTATTCAAGCATACACTGTTAGTACACATGAAATGTTAGTGTTCTTATTCTGACTAAAATCAGCAGCATAAGATTAATCAAATAAATGTGCAAGCTATTCCAAACCTCCCTGTATTGACATTCTAACATTATTTAAACAAATTACATTTAAAAACAAAATGTTGTATGACCCAACAGAAAAATGTACAAAGATCAGGAAATCAGGAATGGTCAGCTACTGTACGGCCATACCACCCTGAACGCACCCAATCTCGTCCGATCTCGGAGCTTGGATGGGAGGAATGGTCAGCTGATGCAGGAAAAAATACATGTGGCAATAACTCATATTTCACTTCATTCATAACTAAAGGACCATACATCTAATGCCTGAAGTGCCATTTCACCTCCCACATTAAAAAATTTTAGTGATGTTAGCCAGAAGGCAGGTTAACAGGAACTATCCCATTAGTGACAACATAAACTGATAAGATACTTTTGTAGGAATGGCACTACCTACCAAAATTTTTATTTTATTTTTTTAGATTTTATTCATTTATTTTTAGAGAGGGGGAAGAGAGGGAGAAACAGAAGGAGAAAAACATCAATGGGTTGCCTTTCACACACCCCCAACTGGGGACCAGACCTGCAACCCAGGCATGTGACCTGGCCAAGAACCCAACCAACACCCCCTTGGTTCACAGGCCGGTACCCAATCCACTAAGACACACCAGCCAGGGGGACCTAACAGAATTTTGAAATGCATGTACCATCTGTCCCAAAATTCCACTTCTAGTACTTTATCAATAACTACAATCTCACAAAGTGAACACATACATATTCAATATGTTTGTTGTATAATTAATGGTATTAGCAGCAAACACTGAAATCTGAAATAAACAACATTAAGAAACTAGGTAAATAGCCCTGGCTGGCGTAGCTCAGTTGTTTGAGCATGGACTGTGAACCAAAGGGTCACAGGTTCGATTCCCAGTCAGGGCACATGCCTGGGTTGAGGGCCAGGTCCCCAGTGGGGGCCATGTGAGAGGCAACCACACATTGATGTCTCTCTCTCTCTCTCCCCCTCCCTTCCCCTCTCTAAAAAATAAACAAACCTTAAAAAAAAAAAGAAAAAGAAAGAAACTAGGTAAATACATTAAGGCAGAGGCATATCATGTTCCAGGGCAAAATGATAAAAGAATGACACATGCTAAGAGATATCTAGCTGACACTAAGTGACTGAACTTCAGCAAAATAGATTTCTTTTAGCAATCATGCAAAAAAGCCAAGTTATCTCTCAGGTAAAGGGAGAGCACTATATAAATTAGACTAACCAAGTTCTTCCACACATCATTCAAAGACAGAAAACAGTGAGAAACAGCTACAAACTTCTTAAGAAGACTGTATACCACGAGTATTACAGCCAGCCTGGTTCCCATGTATGAATAAGAACAACAGACAGACATTTTCGAACATGAAATTATTCAGGGAATATAGCAACCATGAACTCTTTTGGAAAAAAAATGATCAGCTACTGAATGTTAAATGCATTAAAAGGGTCAACAGAACACTCGACCCCAGATGTAAGAACAACATCTACAAGCTCCGAGGGAAAGAGTGCAACCCAAGAATTTGATACCTAGCCAGGATGTCCTTCAAGTGTAAGGCAGGCAGGTAGACTTTCTTAATTCACCAAATATGGCACGCTTTTTAGAAATGGACAATAAAATCTAACCAACGGGAAGGGGAATCAAAGAATTCAGATATTGAAAAGACTACAGTTCCAGTGGGCCCTGACCAGTGTGGCTCAGCTGGTTGAGCGTCATCCTGCAAAGCTAAAGGTTGCCAGTTCGATTCCCAGTAAGAGTACACAGGACCTGTACTCATTTTGCAACTTCTTGTGTCTATATATTTCAAAAAGTAGTGTTTTTTTAAAAAATGCAAATGATAGTAAATTTATCTTTCTTCTAAACTAGCATGACCCCAAAAAAATCTTCACAGATTTTTAATAAAATTACTTAGATTAGGTATCCATTGCCCTTATCCATGAATAAATATAAAGACACGAACAGACAGGGAACATTTAGATAATGCTAATCATAGTCTAAGGTAGCAGGATTTGGGGTGATTTCTCTTTTGCCATGTTCTTTATATCTTTTGATACAGCTTGATTTTTTTAATGAGCACAAGTCATTTTTATTAAAATTATCCAGTTGTTACTCTAAAACAAGAAAATCTTCCCAGGTCTGATTATCAGCCAATTTAGAAACTTTTTTTTCTCAGCTGCATTCAGCTCATAAAATACCTTTATACCATTCCAAGGAATCTGAGACCAGAGCTCCTTTTCATTATAACCTTCATATAAAACCTCAGCAGGCTGCTCTAATGTACATGAACTACTGCATATGCTAAGCGTAATGGGCTGAACCAAGGTGCAGAAAGAAATCAAACCTCTGGTTATCAGTTTTAGAATGAGAAGGTGAAGTGAGAGTGGGGCATCCCAGAGAAGATAACTATTACAAGCGGAGATATTGGTCTAGTACCTGATAAAAGGCCAGGAGTGAGGAAAAAAGGTGAGGTCATAACATGGGCATTATTTGGATGAAAACACCATCTCATGCAGTTATCTGTGTATCGCCCTTGAGCTCCTCCACTAGACTATACCCTCGTCTAAGGCACGTACTACGTCATAACTGGCCTTGTATCCCTAGCACTGTAACCTGCCTGTGGTAGTTGCTTCAAGAGTTTATTGGAGGGATGAATTTTTAGTAAGGGCAAATGAGGAAGAAAAAGCCCAGGACTACACTGGAAGGAATGCACAAAATCAGGGTGAGGAGAAAGGAGGAGCCACCACTTCAGAAGAAATCAAAACTAAGATGGCATCAACTAACACTACTCAAGGAGGTCTGCACATATTCCTGGTCCATGGCAAAGGAAATATATTAACTGAAAGCATTTAGAAACTTTCGTATCAATTTGGCATTGCCACAACATCCAACTTTATGTCTCTCAAATTCAGTTAACAGCCCTGACTGGTATGGCTCAGTTAGTTGGACATCATCCAGCAAAGCAAAAGGTCACCGGTTCAATTACCAATCAGACAAGTGTCAGGGTTACCAATTCAGTTCTCGGTTGGGTACATTCAGCAGGCAACTGACTGATGTTTCTCTCCCTGTCTTTTGCCCTCCCTTCCACTTTCTCTAAAAATAAATAATAAAATCTTCTTTAAAAATTCGATAACAACGCTGGGATTGTACTTTGAAGAATGTTTTTCATTTCATTTTGCTAGTAATTCATTTTTATCTGTCTTCCACAAAAGTTCTGGCCCATGGCAGACTGGAAATTTTAAATCAATAAAAGACTAGTTCTTTAAGATGAAAATAAGAAATTAAGAAAACTTCCTTTCTGCTGATAACCTGCAAGGTGGTCCAGCTACCACTATGCCCACAGTAGTCATACTTTTTCTACTCCATCACACTAGAGACTTCAGAGGATACGCAGAAATTATCTGTTTTCTCTTTTGCTATCAATAAACTTTGTCCATCTTACCCTTTTAATTATGAAGGAAGTTTTGTAAGTTTTAAGATTAGATTATTTGATGTACTGTTTTTCCTGAAACAACATTTCAAGTATGAAATACTTGTTACCTTTCAAGTAAAAATGCCTATGTAAATGTGCACACGCTTAAGAAGAAACCTGGTAACAGAAGAAAACATAGGCCATGGAGTTAGAACTCTGGGTCTGACCTCACCTCTATCAACTTGTTATGTAATTTTGGACAGGATACTAACATTATCCTCCCTGAGCCTCAGTGTCCTCATCTTTCTCAGCTGTAAAATGGGGACAGATAATAATAGCTACCTTGCAGGATCACCGTAAGATATTAAATGAAGTACTGTATGCGGTATACAAGGGCCAGCACAGAGTGAAATGATGAAACACACGGACCTTTTTTCTCCCTCTAAACCCCAGCTTCCTTCCCTTCCCATTAGCCTTTCACCTCCCTCAGGCCTCTCTGCTTGTGGGTTTCCTCAGTCAGTATCCACAACTCCCCTACTTCCCTCAACCCCCACTCCTAATTATTACCCAGCACTTCTCCCAGAAGCAATTAGCTTTTGGAACATCCCAGTAAGCACACTGTCTACATACACAGCCGTTTGTTCTAACAACTCCCCGTGCTCACATGCTCCCCACTCCCACCCACCCAGAGGAAAAATACCTGAGCTTGCTGGCTGCTATAGGTTTTGGAAAAATGGGGTGTTTAACTATATTCATACTCTATTTCAATCTTACCACACTCTTTAAATACCGTTACTATCATTTACTAACCTCAAGGGTCCACCTTGACCCTCTTGGATTTATTTTCACACCTGTCTCCCAATTACCTAAATATTTCTTGAATGCTTATTGGGCGCTAGAGATGCAAAGGGGCATACGACTCATCCTGATAGGGACTCTTAAAGAGAGAGAACTAATCCCACTCCCAGGCTGGCAGTGGGAATGACGGGGAGGGAGGGAGGGAAAGGATGGAAGGCTTTCACATTTTGCTCTTCAAACTTCTGAATTGTTTGACAGATGATAAAAACAAACTAAAATAATAAAAGTGAATAAACAGATCTAACCATAATTGAAGATGATAAATGTAAAACTAATGGCTGAAAAGCCTCAAACAGGTTGTGTTTATGGTGACCTGGAAATGGTGGGTGAGGTCTCACCTGCAAAAATGAAGAAAAAGACAGTCAAGCAGAGGGAACAGAACTGAGCAAAAGCAAAGAAGTATGAAAGCGTCATCAGTGTTCTGGGAATGAAAAGTGCTTTGTTGTGACTATAGAAAAGATACAATTTGGGAAATCTAAAAGATATTCCAAACAAATCACTTTAAGCACTTAATAAATCATTTCCCCTTTACTGAAAAGACTAAAAGTGAAATTGTGAAAATCCAGGACTCACATGCTTTCCACTACTCTGCCATGATAGAAACTTGGTCTCTGATGACAAAAGTGGGGACTCTCTGTTCTAAATGATTTGGGGGTCAAGTGCATGATCACATCTGAGTTCCATGAGGTAGCTCTGGCAGGAATACAAAAGATGGGCTTGGGGAGAAAGAACCTGGAAGCTGTCAAGACAACACAGTGAAAGCAAGAGACAATGACAGCCTGACCAAAGTGGAGGGAATGGAGGGAAAGGTCAGGGTAAAGACACAAATAAGTTAGCAGCTGCCTCAACAGGTCTATAAAGGGAGGACCAAAAGGAGGGGGGACTAAAAGCGAAGGGGAAGTTAAAAATGACTCAGGTTTATCATTTGAGTGTTGGGTGAATAAAATCATTAAGAAAACTCGAGTGTAGGGGAGGAGGTGCTACCTGAGAGGAAGATGATGGGTTTGGTTTAGATGTTTGATTAAGATGTCTGTAGGACACTCAGGTGGATATCCAAGGCTTGAGAGAAAAGCTGAGTGCTCTTTAGTACCCAGGTCAGAGCCAAAGCCATGAGAAAGAAAATCAAGGGAGACTGAACCATGACAGTAACATCATGGAAGCCGAGGGAAAAAAAAGTGTTTCAGGAAACAAAAAGGAAACCGGTGGCTGTTAAAGGTCAAAAGGAAAAGTCAGATGACATGAGGAATGAAAAGAGGCTATTCATGTTGGATTCAGCACTAAGAGGTCACAGGTGATCTTAAAACATAGTAGGTCTGCAATGGCACTAGAACGAACCTTGGCAGGGAAGGGGAACAGGTTTGAAAAAGCAGAGGCTACATGTTCAGGAATTCCCTCCCTCTTCACGTTAGGCTGTGCTGCCCCACGTTCCTTGACTTGGACAAGACATGTCCACAATCCAACTGCCTAAGATCGTAGCGCTCCTTCTCATGACCAAGGCCAGTTACCTTCTTCACCCACAGCAGCATCTGCCCACCTACCTACAGACAGAGCCAAATCCCTTATCTTATCAGCACATGGCCCATCTCTATTTATTA
The DNA here is from genome assembly GCA_028533065.1 of Trachops cirrhosus. Lineage (NCBI taxonomy): Eukaryota > Metazoa > Chordata > Mammalia > Chiroptera > Phyllostomidae > Trachops > Trachops cirrhosus. The sequence goes on along the minus strand of CM052540.1, from coordinate 85,660,605 downwards.
GTAAGTAAATCTGAGTGGCCAAATTTAAGGTCTGATTTTGCCTCCATTGCAGGGACCACTCACAGAAGGTGACATTCCAAAACAAGAAGTGTTTGAAACCAAAGCAATTTTCTAAGAAAACTAAAAAATGTAAGCAAGGGCTCAAGTTTGCACAAAATTTCCATAGTAAGCATTTAATATTAATTAACAACTCTGCAGAGTAGCAGGAACCTCTAAGATAATACATCACTTAAGAACTCATGAGAATTCAACCTAAAGGGATGATTTAATCAAATGTAGCTGCACTATAGCTATGCTAGTAATTTTGTACTGCAATTACAAATCTTTTTAAAATAACTCTAAATATGCATGTCAAAATACCTCCTTCTACAGGAACACTTAGTTTAAAGGAAATCCCATACTCCCTGGCCCCAATCATTACTATCTCAAAACCAAAGAAAATACAGTTGGATGACCTTCCTGATCACCCTTCCAGGTGAGGCGGCACACGTGCGGTGAAGAGCACAGGCTCTGGAGTCCATCGCCTTGGGCCCACATGCTCATTAGGTGCCCGAGAGCAGGTCTGCTCCTTCCCCTCTGGTAGTAATGGCAATAATGTAACCTAGCTGGGTGGGTGTGGTTAACTGATACTGAATGACTTTTAGAAAATGAATACATGAAAAATAACTAACTATGGTTGACTGGTGTAGCTCAGTGGACTGAGCGCAGGCTGCGAACCACAGGGTCATTGGTTCGATTCCCAGTCAGGGCACACGCCTGGGTTGCAGGCCAGGTCCCCAGTACAGGGTGAGCAAGAGGAAACCACATATTGATGTTTCTCACCCTCTCTTTCTCCTTCTCTTCCCCTCTCTCTAAAAATGAATAAAATCTTTAAAAAAAATAAAAAATAATTTAGAGCAGATTCTAAATAAGTATACCATTTTCATCTTAATTAGAGTTGAAGTTTTAAAAAGAAGCATTACAAAGGCTCAAACATATGACAATACTCTTAAAAGTAAAAATGTTGTCGGTAGGAAATGGAGAGGCAAAAGTTCCTGGGATAAATCAAGAGCTATGACCCCAGGGAAAAGACCCTCCTCCTATAATACACAAACCAGGCAAAGGCTTCCTTGCATTTTGGGGACAAGGCCTGCTTTGCTACACCCTTGACCCTCGGACACCTCAGATGAACTCCTGGTGTAAGTGATGCAGAAAGGAAGTAATCAAAGAGTCCTGTTCACCTCCTGTCCACTGGGGCCACTCCCTCATGTGCTTAAATATGTGACTCAAAACTTACTGTAGGAAAAAATGCATATGGTGATCATGAATTATGAGTACAGACCAGACTATAAACTACTTTACCAATTAATTACTTACAAGTGATCATTTCACAATGCTCTCCTGATTGTCAATTAAAACGAAACCTGAATACAAGGTTGCTCTGCTAGCTCAGTCAATAACCAATTCTGCTCCCAAAGCTCCCTGAGGGGAGGAATGTGTCTGTCTCGGTTCATCTGGCATTCCCTCGGGCCTGGCATACAATGGCTACTCAAAATTCCTTGAAAGATTTATACACCCATGTCCTCAGTGGTATTACCTACAATAGCCAAAGGGTGGAAGTAATCAACAAGATGAATAAACAAAATGTGGTACATATCCACACAATGGAGTATGACTCAGACTTAAAAAGGAAGGAAATTCTGACACACGCTACAACATGGATGAACCTCAAGGACATCGTGCTAAGAGAAATAAGCCAGTCACAAAAAGACAAATAGTGTATCACTCCACTTGTATAAGGTACCTAGAGCAGTCAGATTTATAGAGACAGAAAGCAGAATAGTGATCACCACGGGCTGAGGAAAAGGATATGGGAGTTAGTATTTAATGAGTACAGTTTCAATTTTGCAAGATGAGAAAAGTTCTGGGGGTGAATACACAACAATGTGTATATACTTAAAATGGTTAAAATGGTAAATTTCATATAATGTTTTTACAGTTTACAAATTCACTGAAAGAATAAATATTCAGCCCTGGCTGGTGTGGCTCAGTGGACTGAGCACCAGCCTGCGAACCAAAAAGTTCAATTCCCAGTCAGGGCACGTGCCTGGGTTGTGGGCCAGGTCCCCAGTGGGGGCACATGAGAGGCAACCTATCGATGCATCTCTCACATGTTTCTTTCCCTCTCTTTCTCACTCCTTTCCCCTCTCTCTAAAAGTAAATAAATAAAATCTTCTTAAAAATATTCAGCACTACTTTCATCACTGACTAAATGTTCTCGTACCTTTGGCTTATTCATTAGAGAATTCCAATCTCCACATTTTGTAGATGAAGAAAGTGGGACAGGACTTCCGGCCAAGATGGAGGCATAGGTAGACACACTGTGCCTCCTCGCACGACCAAGATAGGGACAACAATATAGAAACAGAATAACAACCAGAACTGACAGAAAATTGAACCGTATGGAAGTGGGACACCCAAGGAGTTAAATTAGACACATTCATCCAGACCGGTAGGAGGGGCAGAGTCAGGAAGCCAGGTGCGGGTTGCGGAGCAGAGAGCAGAGAGCGTTGGCACCGTAAGGCAACCAGGGCGCACAAGACCGCAGCAGGCAGACCCTGGGTGTGCAAGCAGAGGCTGGCAGACGCCCAGCCAAGGGGTGGCAACCAGCAGACCCAGTGAGGCGGTCATTGTGAAGCAAGGCACTGCACTCAACCCAGGGTCCCAGCGCCGGGAAATAGAGCCTTGGGGCACTGATTGAAAAGGAAGGTCCCAGAGAGTGCACAGGCCCACCCACACGGGAGTTGGCACCAGTGGGGCCCAGTTTGCTCGGGGAAAGCAACGGAAGGGACTGAGGTCCTACCCAGAGCAGAGCAAGTGCCATTGTTCCTTCTTGGACCCCACCCCCACATACAGCATCACAACCCTGCGACTGGGGTGCCCCGCCCTGGTGAACTCCTAAGGCTCCACCCCTCATATGTAACAGGTGCGACAAGACCCCCCCCTCAAAAAAAAGAAAACCAAAGAGATGGCTCAAACAGAAGATCAATTGAAAGCCCCAGAACCCATCCTTTTAAGCAACCAGGAGATAGCCAATCTATCAGATGCACAGTTCAAACCACTGGTGATCAGGAAGCTCACAGAATTGGTTGATTTTGGTTGCAAACTAGGTGAAAAAATGAAGGCTACAATAAGTGAAATGAAGAAAAATGCACAGGGAACCAATAGTGATGGAATGAAAGATGGGTCTCACATCAATGGAGTGGACCAGAAGGAAGAAAAAAACATACAACAAGAATGAAGAAATAAGAATTCAAAAAAATGAGGAGAGGCTTAGGAACCTCTAGGACATCTTGAAACGTTCCAACATCTGAATTATAGGGGTACCAGAAGGAAAAGAGGAAGAACAACAAGTGGAAAA